>OX454418.1:76585221-77185221 GCA_949715475.1 Microchrysa polita | reverse complement strand
ATTCTCCTACATGATAAGAAAGCGCACTCCAAGATAGATACATACAAGGGAATTATTGATATGAAAAAAACACTGCCCCAGCACGAAGGGGGTAAAAGCAAATATGTACAAAATGTTTATTTTCAAACTCGATAAATATTGAACGCCGTCGACGGACGAATGTACAATATCAGTCAACATAAATCGTATCCATACGTAAAAGTAGAGTATCTATATCTACTTTGTACAACTATCTAAAACGTTTGCACTCTTGTAACCGTTTCAAGTTTACCTGTGCTCTATGACGTCATCGTACACCAGGTGCCATCTATTAAAGCGTAGCTTAACTTTTGTTTCGTTAAGATTTCGTTAAAAAATTAATGTGGTGAATGCTGCGATTCTCAAAGTGTTTTATGTATCTTGTACAGGTATTTTGTGTGCATATCACAGATACTTTTCGGAAGTATGTACATACATATATGTACTTTTTTTAAATTATTGATTTTAAATGGCTTCTTACGTTTTGACATTATTTTAAGGACTTTGAAGAAATTAACACAAGAGAAATTCTTTAATGTTTGAGAAACATGACATATTGAAAATATAAATTGATTAATTGATGAATGTTGTAAGGAGACAATATTTCAAAATGAAAATAAAAATGGTACTCACGAAAATAGTTGAGCGTTTCGCGTATTTGATCTTTGGTCAAGTGTAGTCCTTCGGGCGGTATTGGAAGCGCTGGACTCGGTACGAACCAATCTTGATTTTCGTAGCCGACAAATTCTGTTATAGCATCCGCACGAATTTTATACTTTGGTATGGATTCTTCGAGAAGTGAAAATATTTCCACTTCGGGTAAAGAATCGCAGCTGCAAATGTCTGAAAGAAAATAAGAAGTGGGTAAAGATATTATTTACATTAATTTCCAATTAAAAAAGTATAAAACTAGTAACAAAACTTTAATTAACCATTTTTATAAATAAATATGTATCGACATAATGCTACGAGTATTATTTTCAAGTTTAAATGAATAACGGTAATGAGCGTTGCAAATGGTCCAGTTTCAACACAAAGTATCTTCGCTTTGGGTAGATACATAATTTGGAAAGAGGAAAATATTCAAGAAGGATTTCATCTCATGGAAAAAAAGGTTTAAGTTTCAGTGGAAAACATTTAATAGTACCATCCAATATCCTATATGTACATACATTTTTTTTTGGTTATATGTATTTAAAAAACAGTCCCCTGATATTGTAGTGTTTACTGAAAATAGGTTGACGTCAGCAATACCGATTTCAAACTGAATAGGAGACATTCGCGATTCTAAGGCCGCGTACACATAATGAGCGACGCCGAGTTTTTCCGGGACGAGCGATGCGATGCGACGCGATGTGTGCACACTCATTGCGATGTCGGGCCGGGCGATGCCATGCGATTTGTTGCAAGTCGACGCGATTTCTTTCTATGGCAAGAAAACCGGATTTTTCAAGGGGATTTCATACGGCGCTGGTTCGTACGATTTGCTGCTGATATGGCTATGATTTCAGATCGACTTCGTGACATAGGGCTTCGAGTGTTCTACCATTGATATTTTCAACATATGTACATACAAACGTGTCGGTATATTTATGTCGTGTTGTAGATAACTGTGGGTAGTAATGATGGATTGTCGTAGGTAATAATAATGTAATGTAGTACCATTGGTATTTTCTATATACATACGTACTTGTCGGTATGGCTATGTAGTGTTGTAGATAAATTGTAGGTAGGTCATGTAATGATGAATGACTGAAAGAGGTAACCTTTCTGGAAATTTACAATGTTAGCTTACGCGTTTCAAAACAATTTTCGGGCCACATTTGGATTTTTGGAAACATGCAGTGCAATAAAACCCAGTTTCTAGCGTACACGCACTTTTATGAGCCTGAAGGCCAAAAAATATTTTTTTTGGGGTTGCCCGCCACCAAAATTGTACCCCTTTTTTCTTGGGCTCGTCCAATCGGCGTGGCAGAAACACTGAGGTAAATTTGGGTCGCTGATTCCGGATTTGAGGTCAAAAACAAGAAATTTTTTTTTGGGGTTGCCCGCCCCCGAAATTATACCCCTGTTTTCTCGGGGAAATACTCGTCCAATCGGCGTGGCAGAAACACTAAGGTAAATTTGGGTCGCTGATTCCGAATTTGAGGTCAAAAACAAAAAAAAAACAACATTTTTTTTGGGGTTGCCGCCCCCAAAATTGTACCCCTGTTTTCTCGGGGAAATACTCGTCCAATCGGCGGGGCAGAAACATTAAGGTAAATTTGGGTCGCTGATTCCGAATTCGATGTCAAAAACAAGAAAAAAAAATTCGGGGTTGCCCGCCCCAAAATCGTACCCTGGTTTTCTCATCACCGTAGGTTCCCACAACTGACCTATCTACCGCTACCTTCAATAATTCATTGCAAATATGTACATGCGCTGTACGAAATCTTCTTATACGTAAGCGTACGCCACAAACTGGGTTGTGCTGCACTGCATATTACCACAAATCTTACTTCTTTGACCCATTCATAGATACAACCACAACTGTCAAATCCGAATACCGCCCTTTTTTGGGGGTACGCTACGATCTGGGTTGGGCAGCACTGTAAATTTTCACAAAGGGTATTTAGTAGACCAATCCATTATTACATCACCTACACACGGCTATCACTTCACTTAATATCTACAAATCTATAACACTATACAACACGACACGTATGTATGTACATATATACAAATATTCCCAATGGTAATGCAACCCGATCTGCACAAAGCATGCCTCTCATGTCGATATCTCCCTATCAGCATCAAAAAGCACGAAACCAGCCTCACTATGTCCGATTACATACATAGTACAATACACCATGCCACTACGAACCCGATCCAAACACAAATCGCATCGTCCATGTCGCTCACATCGGCGACAAGGCACCTTGCAGCAGCTGTTGAAAGCACGATGATTCGACATGGAAAGTTCTCCATCGTACAACCCGACGTCGCATCGCAAGCAGTCTGAATGGTACAATCAGGTTCGTGCTGGTTCCTATTTAAATGCTAAGAAATTTTTTTTCTTGCGATAGGAAGCTTATCGCATCGCATCGCGTCGCCCGGAGTGTGAATGGGCTGTAATAGTCGTAGAAATATTGTTATATATGTACTTATAGATATAGCTTAATTAACACGCATGATACAATTCACTTCACCACCGACATGAGAACCGTGTAAAGTCACTACAGTGTTAAGGAGAAAATATTTACACATTGTACACATCTACAAGACCTCTACAATCGTCGATTATTTCGATGAAGGACTATGCAACGCTATTTAGTTAAATTTGTTAAAGATGACTTTCTCCATGTAGCATGAGCATGTAAGAAAAATGCTTTCTGACATACCATCCATATTAAAAGCACACGGCTTGATGAATTCATCAATTAAATAACTTCTGCGAATGAACTAGTCGTATGCGCACAATTCACAAACATCACATCAGACAATTAGCACAATTATCACACTTGGTTATATACAATTAAAAGAAAAAAGTTTGCCTTTTAAAAACCGAACAAACTATCAAGACTGATGCGTAGTAAATTCAGAAATATTATTTTGTATTGAAATTCACGCAGAATGCTTGTCCTTGTATCTGACTACACTCAGATATTTTATAAATTTTTATTTTGAGCTTTTTTCAAAATAAAAAAAAAATTGCCGACCGAGAATCAAATGGTAGAATTTATAAGAAATCGTTTATTGGAGATATGCATGTATTATTCACGAATATTTATTTTCCGACAAATATTTTAAAATAAAAGTCAGAGAACATTTTGAAGTTTAATCGTTATAACTGATTGGACCAGCTGATTTTTGGAGTTTATGTTTCTTGCGACAACCAGTTGTTTGTGACTGAGAGATGCGTTTTTAAAAATGCACGCTCATGCAAAAATGCAGAAATGTCTCAAAATATTAGGCTAGGAAAATTAAACTGTTATTTACGTGTTTTCTTTTTAGACTTCCAATGGAAAGCATTCGCTCATTGTAGGAAATTTACTAGAGTTCGGTCAAATTTTCTCGTTCTGATGTTCGCCGATATGGGATCTAAAGTTGTTCTAACCTAGAAAAAAATTTACGGAACTGTTGATGTATTCAAATCGATCGGGAGACACATATGGTAGTTGTCAACGCACGACGCTCCTCAAGGAGTTAGTGAAAGTTCAGATAGTTCAGATGATGCAAAACCTGACGAGTGCATATACTCGTATGTGTCTGGGCGGAACACCGCTTGGAGGAGATACTCAGCCTCAAGAGAGTTCACGCCAAATTATTTCTAATCAAACGAATTTTGAATATCCTTCACTTTTTTGCATTAATAGTTTCTTAGAGTGCCCATAGACCTTCCAATCGATTGAAGCAATTTTTTGATTGTCAGATAAATTGAAAGGTCCATTTTTTGATTGGACGTGTGGAACACATTGCCATGTAATTTTTCATACAATCTCTCATAGCGGAATTACTAACGTCAGAGCAAAAGACGTCTATCTAAAACGTGCTACTGGCGGAAATCCTTTCCGAGCGCGCCAAACGGGTAAAGCCGAAGTTCGCCGGAATAAGATTCAGACCAGACCACATCCTCATCGAGTGTGAAAACGGAGCCACAGTGGAGTGGCTCACCAAGTAAGCTGGCAGTATGAAACCATGGCCGGGAGCATTCCTTAAGTCGGTACTGGGCATCGATATTCCGTGCAACCAGATACCAAATTTTGGCCGATCGATCAGTAACCACTATTTGTGAATGAACTTCCGTCAAATTTTGTATAATTGATCAGAACAATGTAAATGTAGCACCGGTCATCCTGAAACATCCAAAACAACGTTCGGAGCCAAAATTGTTCGACTGACATAAATTAAGTTCGTGGCTAAAAATAAACGAAAACTTGTTTGTGATGTAGTCTGAAACCACGGCAAACATAAGTAATATGTACTCCAATCAACGGGGAGATTTTACCTTGCAAAAATTGGCAACTTCTCAAATTTTTGATATGTTATAAAGACAGGTGGGATAAGTTAAAATCCAAGTTTACGTCACTTTCCCCCCTGTGCTCCCGCCGCTATCTTGAAAAAAAAAACATCTAAAATCGGCTCTTTTATCAGTTTGCGGTCTATAACTCCTTGCCAGTCCATTTGAGCACGAAATGTGCCGACTGCCGAGACAATCTTGTAGAGCACAGAATTTCCTATAAATTTCATCTGACAAGTTTTACTCTACAATCAAAATTGGCAGAGCGCAAAGAATATGCTAAAAATTCCAAAAATCATTACTAACAAATTTCAAAACATACTCCGAGAACTCTATACTAAAATGCAGAGGAGGCTATGAGTTATTGGTATACAATGCGTTTTTGTGAATTTGAAATTGCCATGATTTTTAATATTTTCTCTATTTTCTTGGCGCTATAACTCTGTTAATTTTGATTGTAGAGTAGGTACAACATCTTAGATTATAGTGTAGTTACTACGTGATCAACCTAGTACATCAGATTGCAAAATGTGGTGGAGACAAATTTTTTTTTGTATCTTATGTTTTTTGGAGTGCTGAGCACGAATCCGGAGCTTCCCACCAAAATTTCGTTGCGGAACAGTGTCAAAATCGTGAAAAACCCTAAAATTTTTGCTGTTTTTCCCTTATTTGCCCCCTAATTCTGCAACTATTTATTTCTGCGAAAAACTCGCCATGAATATTTTAGAGAGCACATAATTGCGCGTCCAAAGAGACATAAATATTAAAAATGTGTTGAGCGGTATTACTACAGTGGATAATTTAAATTTGCCATTTTTAACATAGTTCCATTTTATAAAAAAAAAATTTGAGATTGAACGGTTTTTCATTTTTGGTCGTAAAAGTTGCATTTATCTTGTACATTGTGTATTTTGGAATGCAGAACCTGAATCTGTAAGTTCCCACAAAATTTTCGTTGCAAAACAGGGTCAAAATTGCAAAAAACGCCAAAAAAATGACTATCAATTGTAGCAATACCGCTTAACACATTTTAATGATTAATGGCGCGTTGGACCCGCAGTTATGTTTTCTCTAATATTTTCATGGACAGGTTTTCGGAGAAATGTACACTTTCGGAGTTATAAACAAAAAAACGGTAAAACTCCGAAAATTTTGGGTTTTTTTTCGCGGTTTTGATCCTGTTCTGCAACGAAATTTTGGTGGGAAGCTCCGGATTCGAGCTCAGCACCCCAAAAAACATAAGAAACAAAAAAAAATTTCTCCACCACACTTTGCAATCTGAAATCACCTCGGAACTACACTATTAAGCTTGTAGGAAATTTTGTCCTCTACAAAATTGACTCGGCAGATTTTGTGCTCAAATGGACTGTAAAGAAGTTATAGGCCAAAAACGGATGAAAGAGCCGATTTTAGATGGTTTTTTGAAGATAGCGGCGGGAACACAGGGGGGGGGGGGGGAAGTGACGCAAACTTGGATTTTAACTTACCCCACCTGTCTTTATAATATATCAAAAATTTGGGAAGTCCCGAATTTTTGCACGCTAACCCCTATTATTTCGTCTCTATTGATTGGAGTATAAGGCTTAATAAGCAAAAAGGTAAAAAGTCGAGTTTTTGGGCTGGAATTGTCATGTTTACGAAATTTCACATCCAGGTGATTTCCTCGCCGATTACAGAATTTTGGAGCCTTTAAAAGCTTGGTCATATTTTCAAATAAATCTCAATCCAAAATGTTCTTGGCCCCTAATCTGAAATACAACCGTGGTAGATAACTATCAGCTTCGGCAAAGCCAACAACTTTTTTCTGAACCGAACTTCAGGACAAAACAATTGCAGGAAGGTGCTTAGTATTTTCCTGCTCAAAAAAAGGCCTCCGTATACAAGTGTAGTAAATTTCATGACCTTGTGCTGATACAGATTGAGTTTCTCTGAACTAGCCGCGGGTCGCACGAAACATCGAGGTGGCGCTAGGTTGACATGCCTGGTATATACAAACTAGAAAAAATCATGGTATGCGTCTTGTCTATACGATAAAACTAATCAGCCGACACGGGTACTAGATAAGATGTACGAATAATCGGCTATTAATGATTCAAATACCCTTCCTCCTTCAATATGTCAAATAGTTTTCTTTTCTTTCCTAGATTATTTTACCACGGCACTCTGATTAACCAAAATATAATTTAGTTTTAACAAAACATGGCTCACCAAGGTGAAATACTAGTTAAAGCCAGTGAGCCTAACCTATACAATTTATTGTGAATAAATCCCGTTACACATATGGGCCGCTTGAGAGTTTTAGAACATATATAAAAATAGCTGTTAACCGAAACAGTATATACCATTTTCAAGACAAATTCACCTTTTTATCACACAAATTAGCTATACATCAAATGAAATTAACGATATCACAAATGAAATTAACGCTTTAACAAGACAAGTTAACGATTTGATAACGACAAGTGTTTTGCGGAATTATTAATTTGGCTTTAGGCGTTAATTTCAATTGCGAAGTCGTTAATTTGATTTGTGGAAGCGTTACTTTCCTTTGCAAAATCGTTAAGTTCATTTGATGTAGTTAATTTGAGGTGAGAAAAATGTGAATTTGCCTTGAAAATTGTATGGTATGTAAAAATTATTTGCTGCTGAAATATATATAATATATAGAGCATTATAGAATTAAAATGACACTAAACCTAATCATTTGTCGTGTAGTGTATATGTATTTTATACAGGGTGTCCGGAAACTACCGCATAAGCGCACCGGATTGTGATTCCTCATGTGATTTCCAGCAAAAACCTTGCACAGAACATACCTCCAATTCTTAACCCTTTAGCTGCCATAGTCGTTTGAAGATTTCTGAAAATTCGACTTAAACCTCCATACCTCCAAAACCAGACTAGCTAGAATAGCTAAATAAGATGATTATCATAGCCAACAAATTTAGCTAAGAAATAAAACTAACCGCACAAAATCGGATTAGTGATTTGATTTTTACAGAGCTTCAAAATTAAATTTTTGTGATTTGACCCAAAAACAAATAATTTGTTCATCTCATTTTTCTACGACTTCTGCCAAGGTGAGGTGCTTGTACGATTCTTTTACGAATTGGTGCATAGTCTTACGATCATATCTTCCTTACATAATTTTATCCTAGTTCCATTATTTCAGTTTTAATGCCTTAAGTGCAGAAAACTAGGGTTAATTTTGGCTCGATTTTGACATAATTTGAATAAATTTTACCAACTTGCAAACCTTTAGGGGCAGTTTGAATTGAATTCGAGCTAAAATTAACCCTAGTTTTTTGCACTTAAGGCATTAAAACTGTCAGAAATAATAGAGCTAAATGCTAAAATGATGTAGAAAAGATATGACCGTGAAACTATGCGCAAATTTTTACAAGAATTGTACAAAATTGAGATGCAAAAATATATTGTTTTTGGGTCAAATTACAAAAATTTGACTTTGAAGCTCTGTAAAAACCAAACCTCTTATCGGATTGTAGTATGGCTAGTTTTATTATTTACGTAATTTTATTGGCTAGTCTAGCTTTGGAGATATTGAGGCTTAAGTTGTGCAAGAAAATTATTTTTTCAAAAATCTTCAAATGCCTGAGGCAGCTAAAGGGTTAGAATTGGGGGTACGTTCCGTACAACTTTGAAATGCTCTCTTCGATACGTTACAAATATCTAAAGGCATTTTAGATTTGGATTTGATTTTTTTTTTATATTTTGATATCTATGGATATTGGGAATTGTGTTCATGCGTTGTCCAATCCATTTTGCAAATATACATATTAGAAAACGTGCATTTAAGGTATTCAAAAAAGATGTACGAAAGACATGATCGTAAAACTATGCACATTAAAAGAATCGTAAAACACACCCTTTACGTAGGGTATGAACAAAGAAATCAAAGCAGTATCTATTCAAACCAAAATAAAAGAAGTTTATACATACTCCATCATTTCATATAATCACTACTAATTAGATAATAATTGAAAGAAATCTTTAAATACCAATAATTGCAGAAAAAAATTAATTTTGTGTGTTATATCTTTTGCTGATAACCGAAAATGAAATTCAGATTATTAGCTCAATGAAATTTGCGCGCTAATCGATTTTCGTTACCTTCAAATACATTGGGGTTGATGCGTGTGTTGATTTATCACGTGAACTCATTTTATATAATACGAAATTGATATTACGCATATGGGTAATATTTCCGATCAAAATACACAAAAGACAAAAATTATTAAATTTATAATCAAGGAAAAAATCAATCAAAATATTTTGTTTTTTGTTTTTATTTGAATTGTACTCAATTTTCCAATTTTATTTATTTTCGTCTATTAACTAGTCCATTGTCCGGACTATATAGAAACACATCACTTTTTCTAAACGCATACAACTTTCTCCTGCTCAAACTCAACATTTAGCTTCCACCTACACATTTGTCACAGAAAATTGGCCGCATAGATCGGAATGTGTTATGCGCAGGATATCCTCGTTATATTTATTTTGAAAAGTAGCAATACAAAAAACAAACAATTTTTTTTCTCTCGCGAAAAATAGCACAAATTATGTTTACACTGCATAAATAGTATTTTTATATGTTTTATGTGCTCCTCGTCTTTGTTTTTGGCCTTTATCCAAAAATACTGTTTGCAACAATTATAGCAATCATAACCATCACCACCTACACAAAATACGCGAATTGGTTGGCAAGAAAAACCGCAGCAAAAAACCGGAGAGATGCACAGAAAAAAAATGAAACTTACATAAAATTAGGCTAATGTGGAAAAATGCAAAAGCAATTATGTACACGACTTTTTACCCGAACTATACAAACTTTACAATGCAACTTTAATTTAACAACTAAATGGAGTTGGACTGCATCACCCAAACTTGCAGCTGAATATTTTTATTTGTTTTTTTTCCCCTAAGAATAAACGAATCAAAAATTTTAAGGAAGTGCCGTCACATAACATACCGAATCGAAAGAGCTTTACACAAAACTTGTGCAATTGTGCGAATGGATGCAATCTCTATACGCTAGGGGAATCTATATCTAAATCTAAAGGTACATACACAATCGATCAAAGCATGGTGCGTACGGTGGTGTCCCATCCGATTCGAATTTAGGTCCACTCTTGTTGGGCTATTTGTCAATATCGTGCGGACTTTTTATAGACGCATCCGAGACAAATAGCGCACCACACATACATGAAGTATGTATAGTGATGAATCGAGGAGCATTGCTCCCTGAATATGTATTTTCGACTATAGTGCATAAGAATAGAATTAGCACGAGTTTACGTGTGCTATTTCTGAGTTTGAGTTTGATTCATTGAATAATGTCAGGATTTAAATAAAATAGAGTAAACGACACGTACGAATAAGTCAATGAGATGAATATTTTAATTTAATTGGGAATTTCCTCGATGTAAAGTTTATTATAGGTTGGCGATTTATATTTGTGTGAATGTGAAAGGGCTTTAACGATTGGGGTTTAACAGCATAATGTATTCTAAAGTAAACCGACGTGGCATTCTGTAAGGCGACAGTCACTTTGGTTTTTTTAGATACCTTCTAACTCTAATGATGGCTATACAGGGTGTCCCACGACTCATGGTACATACGATAATAAGTGATAGTACAGCTCATTTGGGTACAATTAATGTTCTACATGACCCCTCTATCTTTAACCGTTATAAAGTTATAGCATTTTTTGTTAATAGTGTCAGAAACCTCGACTTGCCGAGCAAAATCACTATTTGCCACACTCCCAAATATTTGATCCGAGGTTTGACTTTACTTTCTGCAACTCCACAAAATTGTTTGGGCAGTTATTCTAACCAAACCGCACACAAATAATAACATATATCGAGGTAACGGAATTATGTGAAAACGGAAGTGGAAGAATTGGGGGAGGGATTAAACACAAATCATAGGTACCTCGGACAAAATATTAGCCCGAGAAGAGTGAAGGGTATCCAAATTTCGGCCGCGCCCAAAATTAACCTCGGCCTCGTGTTTTTTTCGTTTTTTGTTCAAAAAATCTTATTTAGTAAATAAAACTCGTATAAAAATTGTGGAAACGTTTACTTTGGTTTTCTCTTTGAACCACGTTTTTTTCTCTTTAACACGTAAGATATGCAATTTTTCAAATCCTAAGACCCTAATTTTTCTATGTTGTTCGAAAGCTAACATTATGAGGCAACTTTTGTCAACTTTGCACATTTGTCAGCTTACAGTACCGTTACGATTTTGTAAAATGGTGGTCGCACCAGGCGACCGGGGGACGGAGCTGATCCCAAGGATCGAAAATGCTCCTCTACGAGCAGGCAGCGGCACGTGCTGGTATGCTCAAGCCGGTTAGAGATGCGAGCGTGGTAGTCGCCGATCGTAGCCCCTTACTCCATCACACTCACAAAAACCACGTGCCTTCGGAAACTCACAACGCACACAAGGAATTAAAAAGGGGAAAAGCCAAAAGAGGCTGGCGTCGGCCAACTCAAGCAACATCCTTTTATGCTCTGGGGCCCCGATGTAAGTGATCCCCGGCCATCTTTACCCTCAAACATAACCTACAAACCCGACCATGCGGTCCCCAGGGCCTAACCAGGTATAATATAATATTGGGGAACCGCCCTTAACGCGCAGCGAGATGAGACCCACGTCAGATCATCCCGGGAAAATAATCGGAACAGGGATTAGGGGAACACATTCACACATCACACATAACGGACTCCTTCAAGAACTGAGACATGCGGTACTTATCCTTATGTGGACGCGGCCACCGGTGAAGCTCCTTCTTCTTCCTCGAACACTTTCCACATATGGCGAGGCCACTTAATTTAACTTCACGCGCGCGAATTAACGTTTTTTCCACATGTGGCCCGAGAACCGTTACTTTTCTTCGTCTTCTACGCGGTGGCAAGATGTGATCCGTAAGACGACTCAAATCCGATTTCCCGAATTTCTCCCACGACATCGCTTACCCAAAATTCTCAGGTGAGACGACGGCAACCTGTTTGCTTTCAGCCAAGACTTTGTTGCTGGGATCTTGAGATGGCTTATCTTTGCCGCGATAAGTCATCTCCCCTTCATCTCCCCGTCATCACTAAATGATTTTTTTCAAAAATATCGCCCGGCGACTCGCAATTGCATGGCAATCATTCCAATTTTACAATTTGAAATTTCAAGAAAATATCAATTTTCGAATTTCTTTAAAGTTTGAATGGTTGTATCTGGGTAGGGTTTTAAATTATTCAATTGGCAAAACAGTTATTTTGTGTAGAATTTTGTGGAGTTTTAGAAAGTAAAGTCAAACCTCGGATCAAATATTTGGGAGTGTGGCAAATAGTGATTTTGCTCGGCAAGTCGAGGTTTCTGACACTATTAACAAAAAATGCTATAACTTTCTAACGGTTAAAGGTCATGAAGAACATTAATTGTACCCAAATGAGCTGTACTATCACCCATTATCGTATGTACCTACCATGAGTCGTGGGACACCCTGTATAATGAACATGCAATTGATACGAATAATCTATGATCAACTCCCTATGATGAACGCCATTTCAGGTACATACATTGCACTGCCAGATTTAGTCTTAGACGATTTCCCATAAATGAAAGTGACTGTCGCTTTTCGTCTATCGCTTCACCGAATGCCACCTCCTGACATAAAAAATACAAAACTTACCCGTTAGGCATGCTGCATCGGATTTTTGTACAATTTGTTTTTGTGGCGTTCCATGTTGTAAGAGGCGTTTCGCCTGAAAGCCAGGCAAATGTTTATCTATTGCAGCCTGTGCCAAAGGACTCAAGGGGGTCCTGGACCCACATTGAGACGCCGCCAGCATTGGCTCGTTTGAGTCCTGAAATGAAAGAAAAAATAAGGTTAATTAAAAAATATATTTTTCTACATTTTTCATTTGTTTTAAGTGAATTTATTTATTTCCCGGAAGTCTATCCTTCCCTGAGTGAGTAACAGATGAAAGACCATAAAACTAACAAAAATAAAAATTAATTGAAAAAATCCATAAATTTTGTATAGATACTATTTCACCATATCGAAGCATATCCGTATACACAACACATAATTCAGTACTAAAACTATTCAAAATCCATTTCTGACATTGATTTTGGCCATCTTCCCATAAATCTTTCTACTTTTTAGTTCACCCTAGAAATGTCAAGACTAAATGCATAACATTTTCAATGTGTAGGCCCTAAAATGTTCTCTAGCTAGAGAGATATGTGCATTTATTTCAATTACGAGTCCCCATAGCGCAGGGCCTTCACAGTACTCATTTAAATGCCACCTTCAGAAGGTAGCGCGAGTAGAGCATGCAAGAAGTGAAGTGCATAGTGTGCACTAGATAGCTATAAAAGCATCACACCTAAAACCGCAATAGCTGAAAGTAAATACCACACATTAACCATTTCCTGGTTGTTCAGATTTTCTGTGGTATATTTTTAACGGAGATTGCAATCTATGGCATAGATGATAGATGCTAGATGTTTTGGACCAAGATGTACAAAGTTTCTTCCGCCGTGTTGTCGCGCCACTATAAGAATAGAAATGCGTTCAACCGCCTGTTAAGAAAGAGGAGAACCGAAGCAAAATGCGGAGATGCTATTTTTTCAATTGCACATTTCTAAGGTTTAAGGGACAAAAGATACATTTATCTGTGCGAAGTGCGCGCATATAAAATTTATGAAATGCCTTGACATTATTTTTGCGTACTATGAAAAGCAGAACAAATGTGGATGCCGATGATTGACACCCTTTTTTTGTTTTGAAAACCGTTAGGGACACACTGGTCTAGGGTATAATATAAAAAATGGTCTAGGGTATAATATGTAATTGCAAAGATATAATTTTAATCTCATTTGTCCTCAGAACATTTTATTGTAGCTTTTGAGGCAACTGAATTGAGCTAAAAAATCTACAGATGTTCCCAATTTATCTTCGCGAATCGACTCCGAAATTCGATAAGACAAGCGCTCCGGTTTAGTGCTTAACGCTCCGAAATTCATGGGAAACGTAGAAAAAAAAATCTCCGCTGGGTTCCTCCCAGCGATTTTGACTCTTTATACTAAATTATTGGGTCGTCAAAAGTTGTTACAATTCGTCGACAGTCAGCTGCCGATTTCCAAAAAAAGCCCATCACACACGTTCAGTTGCTTTTTTCTTCGATTCAGCCGGACATAAAGAAAAATCCGGAATCTGATGTCACCACCAGAGATCAGATTGATGAGAAGCAACTGAACCATGGGGCGGCGCAGTTCATCTGTATTCACTGCACATGATCAGCCATTTCAAAAATTGCACATATTCTAAGGGTCATCTCTGATGTATTAGAAGCGTTTTTGAAAAAAAAAACTCAAAAAAATGTAAAACACTTCTCCGCTGACTTCGCTTGGACCTCGTCTCTAGCGTGTCGATTCTTCTTCTTCCTTGCCTCGTTCTTTATACCGCTCCATGGTTCCGCGTTGCTCGACCTGCGGTGTAGGCACATCGCCCGTTTTGGCGATAATTTCTCAGCATATTTCTACAGGCAGCTCCATCTTGGATCGTGTCATCGCCGAGACCAATGCGTTGTTGTTGCTTTTTCATTTGACACATCCAGGTGTTCTAGCGTGTCGATTCTAAAAATTGTAAAAAGGCTAGTTGCGAGCAAACCGTTTTGGAGTATTTTGAGTGACGAATCAGATGTATAGAAATTGGCCACTGCTCGCTACGCTTGCCCGATGGGCACTAAAAACTGTTTCTACTAATTTCCTTTAGTAACGGAGTACATTGTTCAGTGGATGGTTCATATTTGAAAAACAGTACGAATGGAACATATTTTCAAAAGGTTCCAAAAAGGACACAAATTTCCCCTTAACCGGAGGTAGGCATGAAGGGTATCATATCAAAGGGGAAATCGAGTGCAGTATACTTCCGGTGATTTTTCTTTAATTCAAGGGATCAGAACGATCTAAATTGGATAAAAAGGATTTTACTCCAGTTTGTGTCACAAACGGTGAAGTTGCTGACAGCTTTTGAGAGGCCACAGCTTTCGAGATGCTCGTTCCATTTTTCTTTTTTTGTGGGTGATCACTTGTCAATTAATTTCGGAGTTAAGCCTCTTGAATTCTGGGGTCTGCCGGATTTGCGCGTCTTAAGTTGTCCCGTTCGTCGGCTAACCTTGCGACAGCGGTTGGGAAATATGACCGTATTTTGAGAATACGCCCTGCCGGAATGAAGCGAGCTGCCACTTTGACAATGATGCTCCTTATATTCTTTTCGGCTTCCCTATGGCGTTTGATGGAGTAGGTAGCGCGACAAACTTCGTCGTAGTGAACGCAATCTTCTTCCTTGCCTCGTTCTTTATACCGCTCCATGGTTCCGCGTTGCTCGACCTGCGGTGTAGGCACATCGCCCGTTTTGGCGATAATTTCTCAGCATATTTCTACAGGCAGCTCTATCTTGGATCGTGTCAACGCAATGAAACCCTGCAAATTTGCCGTTTTGTGACTGATAAGGAGAGGAGAGGAGAGAGTGCCAGAGTTCGTGATGGATGTTAAAGTTGCCAAGTAGGATCCTCTGCTGTCCTGTGAGGAGTGGACAAATACCGAACCCTATAACCAAAGCCACAGCTATGGATCCTGGTAGAATGTAGATGTTTATAAGTTCGATAATGTATGTCTAGTTGTATTGTTGGCTGCGGGTCGCGGTGGTGGAGTATTAGTTCGAGGGCCAGGGCCAGGGATGACCGGAGAGGATGGTGTTCGAAAGAGTTCAAAAATACTCGACGGAGCATCAAATTTCAAATTAAACACTCGGCAAATAAATGTTAACAATATATTCAAAATTCGGTTCGAATTCAATACAAGGTTCAAATTCACAAATCAAAATCGTTATCAGTGGGCAAAATCGCGGTCTATATCAAATACTAAAATCAAATCAAATGCTAATCAAAACGGCTTTCGGAACGTTTCGTTTCACTTTCCTTGAAACCTGGGTGGAACGTTACCCAAGTTCAAGGTTAAAAGTCCATTAACATTTACATACATATGTATATTCTAACACAAAATTCATATGCAAATTGCATATTAGCCGTTGGTTCTAACATTCTAGCTTCTAATCTAATTTATCTAGTTGCAGGATTCTGTATGCAACGCGATCAGCTGATCATTAAATTGACATAACCAAAATTCAAAGGTAAGTAAAAAACAATGTAAAGAAATAATAAGTATAATTAATTAAATTATCGAATTTTTGTAGATTTCGATGGAAAGCTGCATCGACGACGAGTCTGGCGATGGCGATGGCAAATCAGGACGAGGATACCAGCGTTGCCCGTGATGAAAACAATGAGTGTCAGATAAGTATAATTTAGTTTTCATCCTGTGAAAGTGATTCTTTGTGGAACCCCTCCTTCAATTCCAGGTTCTGGTGATGTTGGCACTGTGAAGGCGATAGACGGAACAGATGGTAAAACAATAGCTTGTGAGCTGGTCCCTGGGGTGGCTGGTGGCCGACCCGCGTTCAAACAGCCTGGAGCAACAAAAGGCAACTCGTCATACTGCCCCATTTTTTCAAGCATGAGTAGTAAAAATGACACCATGCTCTGCAGCAGGTACACCTCAAAGACCTATGGCATTCCCCAAGATGAGTCGGTTGCATACACAGCAAATGTAGATTCTGGGACGTGGATTGATTTGATTTCGATTATTATTAAGAGAATTGAGAGCAATCGCGCTAAGATGAAATGCTCCCAATTTGACGAAAAAAACACATACATACACCACATCCACACACATATACACAATCCTTCTGCATCGAACCTTCATGGCTCTTGCCAGAGAGGGGTTTTTTTGGCTACTCTTGGCCGATTCTTAGATGAAACTGGTGGAGTCCGCCCAAAAGAGGCTTACAACTCCCCTGTGGCAGCGGGGCTGCCATCGGGAATGGTCGCCAGTAGGACCTCCATGTGCTCTATTGCTGTTTGGCGAAATGAACGAGACGAGACGACGACTGGACGGTCGAACGCTGAACCCCTTTGTTCGTATACACCTTACTGAGATCAGAGTGAATTTTAATTAATTTACGGCAACACATACCGAGAATGGGTTGACGTCCCAAAAACCTACAAAAGGCTACTCGACTTAACAAAAAATCGCGTAGAACATATTTCGAGAACATCGATGTGCGATGCTCCCCACTATTTAAAACCAACACGTGCGAGGCAATGTTTCAATCAAGTGTTAATTGTCAGAAAGAAGTAAGAAAGTTAGTTCCATTGAAGTTATTTTTGTTTTGTGTCCCTTTAGCTAAAGCTACAATGTTATGGTACAGTGAAACCTCTACTGGCGGACACCTCCCATAAGCGGACACCTCCCATAAGCGGACACCTCCCATAACCGGACAATTTTTTGATACACACGTTTTAGGATACATTTCGGGAACAAATTTACCTCTAACAACCGGACCCTCTAATAGACGGACACGGTCACCATATTTCTGTACATATGATTCGAAAAACCTCTCACAAACGGACAGAAAATTGACTTTCTCGCACACGAAAATAAAAATAATTTGGCGATTTCCCTAATTTAAGGTATTCAGAGCAGTCTTTGTAATGCAATTGGTGGTTCCAATGATCGCCACAAAATAGATAATTTTCACTATGTCGTGCTGTGTTGTGTGGACCGTGAGACTGTCGCTTCAGAATGCGCGATAAATTTCCTAGTGTGTGTGCTTTACGGGCGTGAGATCGATTGTGTGCAATCGATTGCGCAATAGATTTATAAATTAATCGCTAGGTCTGTGGTGCTCTTTAGGCTCATTATCATCGTTCGTGGAAGAGGAAGAATTATAGTTAGAGTGGATGACACCCACAGATTTATCTTACGATTGGCTATTTTGTTATTATTCTTGTTTTATTGACGGGCATACTCACTATATTTTTAGAAGTAATGGTCAGGTCACCGCTGCCACACTTATGAACCTCCTCCGTTTCTCACGATAACTGAGCGGTCTGCAAGCGTGCATACCTGGCAGTCGGGTGAAGAGAGTATCTTCGGACTTGCTCCTTTCTTAGGTTTCCACCTTGGGCCTTCACGACCATAACTGCCCTCGTCCTGTCCTCGCGACAGTTCGCTTCAAACTCTAGTCCATTACAGAGTCAGAGTAAAAGTTTTCTTATGGAAAGAATCGATGAAGCCTGCTCTGATTGATTTGTATAAGCTAGAAGCCGAAACATTCCTATTTCTGGACCAATAATTAAAGCCAAGCCAATAATTATGGACATTCTGCGTCCAATGGATGGTTAGAGAAGTGTAGTAAAAGGCACAATATAGCCCTTAAATGTATAACTGGCGGAGCTTCGGATGCGTCGAAAGTAGACGTCGATAAATTCACAGCAAAATTACCCTCCATACTACATTAGGTACAAGCGTGAAGTCATTTACAACACTGATGAGAGTAGCTCTTTCTTTCATTGAAGTTGAAAAAAAATGTGCTGGTGGTAAACTATTTAAAGAAACGCTGACAATTTTATTTTTGTTAACATGGCAAGCGAAAAGGAGATGCTTCTGGTGATCGGTATGGCAGATCCCATCCCATCCTCAAGCTTTCAGGAAGCTTTGCCTCCAAGATTTGCCAGTCAATTGGAAGCCGAATCACAAAGTGTGGACGACGCTTTCCGAATGGATACAACAATTTGACAGTAAAATGAAAACACAAAACAGAAAGGTGCGTTTATTCCTTGATAATGCTGCGTCCTACCCGAGAGAATTAAGTTTTACAAATGTCACCAGCGTGTTTTTTGCCAGCTAATACAATAACCGTGTGTCAACCCTTAGATCAGGGGGTAATCTAAAATTTTAAGGTTCACTACCGACGATTAATCCTGAGAACATCATTTCAAAAATTGACACAACACCGTCAGCTTTAGATCTAGCAAAAATTATCAATGTCCTTGAAGCTTTGTTCTTTATCAAAACCTCTTGGCACAAAGTTAATGCAACCTCCACAAAATTCATTCTCGCAAACAAACCAGACTCTTTTGGAATTTGACCCCAAAGACGACATACCATTGACCACCTTATTCGGTTTTCAAAATGTGTTCGGCAGTGCAAACAATCAAAGTCTAGGGGAATTTTGGACTATCGATTGCACGGTCCACATACTGAAAATCATGAAATTGAGACTCGTTATGAAGGTTCAATAGACATTGTGGACGTAAGCGATGGCGACGATGGTGACGAGGAGACTCAAGAAACAAATCCAATTAAATCTTATGCAGAAGTCTTGAGCAAATTGCCCGTTTGCAGACTTTCTTTTTCATTTACTTGTAAAATGAATATAATAATAAATATTTTAATGCTTTTTATATTGTAATGAAGCTTATTCTATACGTTTATACAGGGTGTCCGGAAACTGCCACATAAACGCACTGGATTATAATTCCTCAGTTGATTTCCAGCAAAAAAGTTGTACGGAACATACCCCCTCAGCTTAACCCTTTAGCTGCCACAGGCATTTAAAGATTTTTGAAAAAATCAATTTCTCGCACGACTTAAAGCCTAATATCTCCAAAGCTAGACCAGCTAGAATAGTGAAATAAAATGACTATTACAGCCAACAAATTTACCTATAAAATAAAATTAACCACACTAAAATCGGATGAGAGGTTTGGCTTTTATAGAGCTTCAAAGTCAAATTTGCGTGATTTGGCCCAAAAACAATCTTTTTTTCCAACTCAATTTTCTCCAACTTCTGCCAAGGTGAGGTGCTTGTACGATTCTCTTAAAAATTGGCGCATAGTCTTACAATCATATCTTTCTTACCTCATTTTGATCTAGCTCCATTACTTCTAACAGTTTTTATACGTGAAGTGTAGAAAACTAGGGTTAATTTTAGCTCGAATTCAATGCAATTCAATTCACACTGCCCCTAAAGATCTGCAATTGGTAAAATCTATTCAAGCTATGTCGAAATCGAGCCAAAATTAACCCTAGTTTTCTGCACTTAAGGTACTAAAACTGTTAGAAATAATGGAGCTAGAATAAAATAATGTAAGAAAGATATGATCGTCAGATTATAAGAAAATTTTTAAAAGAATCTTACAAGCACCTCACCTTGGCAGAAGTTAAGGAAAATTGAGGTGGAAAAAAGATTGTTTTTGGGTCAAATCACGCAAATTTGATTTTGAAGCTCTGTAAAAACCAAACCACTTATCCGATTTTAGTGCGGTTGGTTTTATTTTATAGGTAAATTTGGCTGTAATAATCATTTTGTTTCACTATTCTAGCTGGTCTAGCTTTGGAGATATTAGGCTTTAAGTCGTGCAAGAAAATGATTTTTTCAAAAATCTTTAAATGCCTGTGGGAGCTAAAGGGTAAAGCTGAGAGGGTATGTTCCTACAACTTTTTGCTGGAAATCAACTGAGGAATCATAATCCGGTGCGTTAATGCGGCAGTTTCCGGACACCCTGTATTTTGAATTTTGTACGATACCTCTTACAAGCGGACACCTCCCATAACCGGACAAAAAGACTGACACCATGAGTGTCCGGCTATGAGAGGTTTCACTGTACCTACATAAAAGCTTCAAATGTTCATCTCCACATTAGGGAGAGTTTATCTTTGTCCCGCCTTTTTTTCAGATGTGATTTGAATTATTGTTGGTCTAGCCTAGGGTTGTCCATTTTGTTTCTTATTGGTCCAAAAGCTGGACCCGCTACACGGGGTGTCGAACTCATAGCCTGGTCTGGGTAAAATATCACGATCTTCGGGTTTAAGCGGGCCGCAGAATAAAAAAAATTAAACGCGTATAAAAAACTATTTATTTATCGAAATTTAATCACAGAATATTATCTTTAACGTGCAACTATAAATCGGAGTCAGTAACTTCTTCCGGATTATGTCCTTTAGAAATTTCATCTTTTGAAAAGGTTCTTCAAACCAATTGAGAAAGTTTAGATAAGAAGTTAAAACGCCAAAATTGAAAATTAATTATGTACCTCCAAATTTTGGACAGCTGATCAGAACATTGTATGAATAGTCATTCTGAAAAAATCCAGGTAATCCAAAACAACCTTGGGGCGAAAATGATTACTCTGACATAAATGGACATCCTGTCCTGTAATTGGGATGAAATCGGCATGTTTACGAAATTTCACATCCAAGTGATTTCCTCAGCAAATATTCGATGTCGGCGTTTTTAGAGCTTGACCATCAAGTAAATCTCCATCCAAGATGTTCTCGTCCAATTCCAATAACATGAAGGATGCAAACTTGAATTAAAGTAAGCGACCGTGGCAAATCACTAACGATCACGTTTGGCAAAGCCTGAAAGAGTAGGTACCTCAAATAATCGTCGGCCAATTATTATTAGAAGAGGTTTTCTAAACTACATAGTTTACGCTTGCATAAGACTACTTGGCGAGTTTTAATAAATTTCTTAGACTTGAGTTCTTCATACATTTGTTTTATTTTTACGCATTTGAGGCTGATACACATTGGGTTTCTTCGAACTGGCCGCAACAAAATTTTCACTGATTTATTTTCGATTATACAATATATCGAAGAGGAACGGACTGAAAATTACAACCCATTCAAGTTGAGTTTTCTACCGCCCTCTCTCTTTCACCATTTTTATAATTTTCTGAGTGGAAGAATTGTGAAAATAAATATCGGTGCTTATGTGTCAATGAGGTGAGAAAATGTTTTAAGTTTTGAGCGGTAAAATGTTTTGACATTTATTTTCAAAATTTACAAATGAATAATAGTATTGCCGAATCTGCTCCTGCTCATACGAAACATATTATCTTATCAATCAATGATAAATCCAATGTTGAAAGAGGAAACGGAACATGAAGACGATTCGAAAGACGAAAGGCGATATGGAAGCAGACATATACTGTTCCTGGGATTCTACGTATACATATTCTGCAAAAACCAACATTAGCCTTATGTCGGATCCACTCTCTGCGAAGTTTGCCAAACACAGCGCAACATATCAGTTCCTTGGATTCCCACAACCACACTGCAGTAACAGTTGCCGAATACGGGCCAAATAACAAAATTTAATTCCCCCATCGCCTCTGTCCCTTCCAGGCGTGTCTTGTCCAAAAACTTCTACATCTTTTGTACCGCGCGATAGTATACACAAAATGTATGTGTATGGCAAATTTGAAGCTCTTGTGCTTTTTCAATAAACGATGGAAATACCGAATACAATCGGGTATTCCTAACGGTGCCAGGAGGTCTAACGGTATTTTTAACAATTTTTCAAGAAAATCTCTATAACGGTAACTCGTACTAAAAGCTTTTGTGTGGAAAAGTTGTAGCCTATAGAGTTTTGAATAAAGCGGTCAAATTTCAAATTAAGGGCGCTATGGGGGTTCAAACCTTAAAAAAAGGTGTTTTTGGGGTTTTTCGTGAATGGCGTCCACGGAAAACTGTTATATGGCAAATTTGTAGCTTATACAACGCTCAACTAAATATCCGAATTTCAGATCGATGCGTGCAATGCTAAGGGCGCTATGAGGATCTGAACCGTACCATAACGGTATTTTTCGGTTTTTCGTGAATTTCTTCAAAACGGGAACGTTCCCGTTATAAAGCAATTCACGAAAATAACGAAAAATACCGTTATTGTGCGTTTCGGACCCTCATAGCGCCCTTAGTATTGCAGGCATCAACCTGAAATTCGGATATTTAAATAAGCGTTGTATAAGCTACAAACTCGCTATATAACAGTTAGATGATTTGTTTTGGCATTTTAAATTGAGGTTACAGAAGCAACAAACTGGTACAGGCCTCCCTCCCGAACGCGGTCCCGTTATGAAGATATTCACGAAAAACCGAGAAGTACCGTTATTGTACGGTTCTGACCATCAGAGCGCCCTCAGCATTGCATGCATCGATCTGAAATTCGGACATTTAGTTAAGCGTTGTATAAGCTACAAATTCGCCATATAACAGTTTTCGGTACACGTTACCGTTATAGAGATATTTCCCAAAAACAGTTTAATTGAATCTTTGGACCCTCATAACTTTGTTAGGGGGGGCTCCCATCTTTGGGGACTTTTGGCGTCTTACTAACAGCCACAGAAGCTACAAATTTCTCCGAGAAGATCATAGAGTACACTCCCTCTTCTTAGCGCCATTCACGAAAAACCCCAAAAAACACCTTTTTTTAAGGTTTGAACCCCCATAGCGCCCTTAAGGCTGCACGTATTGATATGAAATTTGACCGCTTTATTCGAAACTACATAGACTACAAATTTTCAATACAAATGCTTTTAGTACGAGTTACCGTTATAGAGATTTTTGTGAAACATTGTTAAAAATACCGTTAGACCTCCTGGCACCGTTATAAATACCCGAACGTATTCGGTATTTCCATCGTTTATTGAAAAAGCACAAGAGCTTCAAATTTGCCATACACGACTTTTCTGTATATGCTACCGTTATCGAGTTATTCAGAAAAACCTGTTTTCGAGGGTCTTTGACCCTCTGTAGCACCGCTAGCGGCCGTCGTAGAGACGGGGACTTTTAGGGTCTTGTTTAGGACCTCGAAAGGAAGCCTCATGCAAAAATCCAGCTTTCCCTTAATTTTTCCGAAGTGAAATGCCAATTTTCCTGGGGTATAAACATACACAGTGGGTTTTCGTTCAGAAAAAAATATTAATCAATCGTACAATTGCGTAGCGACTGAAAAGTTCAAGAACCCCTGAACACAATTCACGTTTTATCTACAAAAAGTTTCTACAACTTCTTTATATGTATACGAGTTATATACTGGATGGTTCATGCTCATGCCATCAACTTTTACGTATGTACATTCATATGTATGTAAATTGTACCTAACAAGCAATTCCATAAAAACATGTACGTGAGACGAATGATGCGGAGTTGGCAACTAAAATTAAACAGTTGCATGTGCTCTCTCTCTCTCTGTTGGTCGGGAAAGTTGTGTTTGTTGTGTGTTCTGCACGAGTACGATAAGAAAAAGAAGAGAAGTCGGTTATTAGCAGCACCGGGCCGGGCATCGGTGTTGTTGGAAACTGGTTGCATGTAGTTGTGTTGTGTGGCCGGCCTTATGTAGGTATGCGACTTTGCAATGAAACAGTTGAGAACAGTTTGAGTTTAGTTATCTTGCAGAGTTTCACGGTGACGTGTGCGTGTTTTTAATCTATTGCTGCGATTACTGAAAATAGACACACCTAAGCGTGGTTAATTCTTCTTTTGTTTCTTGTGAAATTGTATTGTAAAAAAAAATCAAAATAGCGCATCAACGCTCACTGGTCGGAATCATCAACTCTCAATCTATGACAGGTATGGGCAGCAAATTGTTGTATTAAATCATACGCAAATAAATTCGGAATTTCGATTTCAATATTCCATACAGAAACGGATGATTACGCATGGACGGAAAAATTCATATCAGCCGTCAAAACACGACCGGCACTATACGACAAAAGTCATCCGTCATATTCCAACCGAAATGTCGTGCATCAGAATTGGGAAGAAGTTTGTGGAGTAATGATTGCCGATTGGGATAATATTACGGATAAAGTTGAAAGAGGTAAAAAGTATATATATTTTTGATTAATGTATTTTATGATTAGGAAACGTTGCAAATCATTTTAAATGAGACAACGAGTTTAACGTTTCAACGACTGAACGAATTGTTTTGAAACACGTTTCTATTAAACGTTTCAGGGGAAAAAAATTAGTCACTTCGGGTTTAAATTTCCCCTTCCGCGTTTAATGTCATTTAAAAAAAAGGTTTTGACAGTTGTCAACTGATTGTAAACAAATTGTGTGCATAGTGCACAATTTTTTATCGTGTAATGTAAACAGTTGAAGTATCCAGAAAAGGATTAAAAAAGTACATTTTTACTGTGTGATTAGATGAACTACAATAAGCTGACCAGACGTACAGCATTTTGCTGTACAGTACAGCATTTTGACATGCTGTACAGCAAAATGTACAGCATTCCCTATGCCACACAATGAAACCTAATTCACTACACTTCTCGGTAAAGCCTGCGATCAGCCTTGCCAGCTTTTAAGGTGTAAAATTTGACCCCTGTTCCCTGTATGATCAATATTTAGCGAGATAGTCGCACTTTCGTGTTAGGCAATCGTTCATTTTTGATAACTTAGGAACCCTTTTCGATATTTCTGAAATTTGCCACATTATAGAGCTACTTGTCGCTCGCATTTCCTTCAAATGACACGGTCCTACCTAACCGCGTTACAGCTGCCCAAATCTGAATTTATGGGATTTTTCATTGAAAATTGTCCATAACCCGAAATTTGTGAGCGCAATATTTTGAAAACTGGTGAAAATTGACGCCCTTGTAGGGCTATTTGACTTGACTTCAAGTTTCAAGGTCCTATACCGTTCAGAAGTTACGGTTGCCCAAAACACACTTTTGTGTTTTCTAATCGAAAATTGTTCATAACAATTCTTGGGCGGAGTTTTGAAATTTGATAGACTTACAGAGCACCGCAATGTCCATATTTGGTGAACATTTCAAGGCTAATGTATTTTTCCTATGACAAAACGATGGAAAAATCAGCCACCGTATTCCATCGGATTTCCCTATCAACCTCTATAAGCAAATGCATACATACTAAAGAAAGGACTCTGGAAGGTTTTTTAGATTAAGTTTTTTCTCACAATATGTCCTTCGATTCCGTTAAAATGACGTTACGGCACAGCATCGCTAATGTAAACATGGAGGGATGCATACTCTACAACAGAAATATCGCAACCAGGATACGCAGCCTTCCACTGCTCTGCAGGTTCTCCTCAGACTGTACTCTGAAGGAGCTACATTGAAACTGTCCCTGGAAAACCACCACCAGCTTAAGAGTTCTCTGATGCCAGATCATACGCCTGTCCTTACAGACATCTGAAATTTATGAAATCAATCTTCTATTTTATGTGTAGAATTTTATTTCTCCCTTGCTAGCTTCTTGTGTGAATGCATACGTTTGTGCTTCATATACTTCTTAAGAAGAACCAGTGGCGTAGATAGCTTTTCGGAAGGGTGAGGTGATCAGTGGTCAGAATTATTATTTTTTTCAGCAGTGCATTAAATTAAGGGGTTTTAAAAAAGGAAATCAAGAAATAGTAACCATCATATTGTTTCTATGCTTTGAGGTAGGCATGTTCGATACTGAGACTTCAGCATCGGATACCGGTTTTCTTCAGTACCCGGTGTACCGGCATCCGCCGGACCCTGGTTAAAAAAACAGGATATCAGTACTTCGAAATATTAGTACCGGTACTGATTAAACACCGTTTTTAAACCGATGTACCGGTGTTAGGAACAGGTCTAGTTTGAGGTCTGCTGCCAAGATCGAAAAATGGACTGTCACTTCAAGCTTTTAAAATTGTTACAATTCTACTTGATTAACTGAGTAATAGGTTTGGCACAGCGAAGCAATTATTGTACGTCGAACAAAGCTCTAGAGATCTGATGTTGATTTTCATAATCCCCATCTTAATGTAGATATACCTACTTTATATCGAAGTTAGACTCCTGAATGATACGCGGGAGCTTAATCCAGGTGACATCGCATCTCAGGAAGAACTCGGAAGTTAATAGAATCGCCTAAAAATTAAACCTAAGTACGCCCTGAAATTTTGATCCTGGAAGGTTGTGGGGTGAACTTAAAAAAGAACGATCACCTGCAAATACCGAGCGCAAATGTTATGAATCGTTCGCGCACAGGAGATTCATGCGGTAAAAAAGGTCGGAATGAGTGGTTTGTATGCAGCTTACAATAATGTTTTGCAAAGCGTAAAGCTTGTAAAGACATTGCGCCCTTCCCTGTGGAGTAATAACGAAATATGGTCAGGCGAATGAGTGAACGAGATGGTTGTGATTTTATTCAAGAAAAATCCTACATAGCTACATACCCGGTAGCATGATGCAGTATTGTTCAAGCAAGCAGGACTAACTTGTGCCGTAATGCCACTCAATTAGAACCCTATGTCTAGATATACCATAATACTGATTTTCGCTATAATGCAAGATTATATAAAACCGAATTCGGCAATTGTGTACAGCATTGGATCTTCGGGAGTCTGGTCACCTTAAACTACAAGATATGCGTGTTCAGTATGTTTTATGTTTTACAGATTCTTTTTGACAGGAAAATGAAACATGTTCACCAACGCAACTAGTTAAACTGAAACTTTAAACTTGTTATCTCATTTTAAATTCTTTGCAACGTTTAAAAAATCCTGAGCGAATGGTTTCACTTATGTTTGATCTGGGGCTTTGAGGCTTCCCGGAAGATAATTTTAGCAGGAGAGAGCCTCCGCAGCAGTAAGTTATTGATTGATAAAAAAGATTTTTGTCTTTACAGTTTTCCTAATGAAACAAAAATGGCGCAACCTGATGACATGTTTCCGTCGCGAATTGCGAAAACAAAGTGAAATGCCCGTACATGCCAACTCAAAGCGTAGAAAATATCTATATTTCGATCAGCTGCTATTCATGTTGCCAATCATAGACGATCCGTCAATCAGACGTGTACCGGATGAATCGCCATCCTATATATCAGACGATTCCGTGAGTGAGATCCTTCCATCTTCCCCACCACCCTCGACGTCAGCTAAGAGACTTTCCTATTCCACCCAGCAACCGATACAATGTCCATCACAACGGATTTCCTATGCGCAAACAGTTTCCTACTCACAACCGCCAAATTTCTATCCGCAACCAACGGAAACGCACAATCCGGATATTCGGAGAAAAACCATTAAAACGAAAAAACCCAAATACAAAGACAAATTGCTAAAGATTTTGGAAAATGTAAAAAATGACGATGATGCTGAAGTGGATGAAGATAAAACGTTTTTGATGTCACTCTTGCCATCATTCAGACGAATGAATCATGGCCAAAAGTTGGAGACAAAGATGGCATTTTTGTCGGCAATCAAAGAGATAACCATACCGGCGTCGTCGGCTCCATATTCTGGCGGTATTTTTCGCCAATCGCAACAGCAACATATTGCACAACTGCGTGAAAATGGTAGATTGTCTGCAAATTACAATGAAGCAAGTTCTCAGAGAGTCCAAAATACGTGCAGTACACAACAGTCGAGTAGACCTCCTGAGGAGGAGGAGGAGGTTATTGAGATCGGCGGTGATGAATCAGGAGCCTCGGACGTGACAATGAAATTTGAAAATCATTGAGCTTGCCCATTTTAAGTATACTTATTTGACCAACTGAGTAATGACTGTTGAAATGATATTAAGTTTGTGAAATAAATATTAATTTAGATATAGATGAATTGTATTTTTTTTTTTTGCTAGATCCATGTGTCTTCTGGACTTCCAAAGAATGACTTTGGATCAATTACTGGACTTGTCAGCTATTTATTGCTATTTTTGCGCCAATTTTTGATAATATGTCTAAGGAAGTGTGGGAAAAAGTGGAAAATGTAGATAGACATCCAATTATATAAATAATGAATTTATTAAAATAATAACAAAAAAATTAATAAAATTATCAACTTACATTTCTGGCGAGTCTTTCACGCAACAATGATATTCCAACTGATTTAAAATAGTTGAACATTGGCATTTTGATTATTTCAAAACTGATTTTTTCGGATTTACATTGTTAGTTTATTTTAGTGATGTCATAATTTCTTAATTAGTTTAGAACAACTTTTTATAATTTTTAAAAATAAATAAATATAAACTCAATGCCTAATAATGTTATGCATTTCCTTTTTTATACCCGTCACTGTGTGAAAGGGTATATTAACTTTGTCATGAAGTTTGCAGCGCACAGAAGGAAGCACCTCCGACTATATAAAGTATATATATTATTGATCAGTGTGATGAGAGAAATCGATTGAGCGATGTCCGTCTGTCTATCTATCTGTCCGTCTGTTTCAATACAAACTAGACCCTCAGTTTTGAAGCTATCGGCAGAAATTTGGTATATAAAAGTTTCTTTTAAGTGTACGCTGTATATATGTCGGAACGAATGGAATCGGACTATGGCATCATGGGGCTGTCATAGCAAGCCAAAATCCAAAATTAGGTTCTTCTAAGAAAAACTTTTTTCTTTATGAACCAATCTTAACCAAACTTTACCCAAATGTGTTTCTAGTAAAGCCTCAAAACATATCTAGGAATGGATGGAATCGGAATACTACGTCATAGGGCTGTCATACAAACCAACCCCTGGAAATTAGTTTTTTCTGTCATACAAACTAAACCCCCAAATATTAGGTTCTTCTAAGAAAAACTGTTTTCTTTTTTGATATTAACTAAAATTCATCCCAGTGTGTTCATAGGGCTGTGGTAAAAATTGTTACCACAAAAGAAGCTTAAGTTTCGTTCAAATGTGACGGATATTCAAATTTCGGCCGCGTCCAAAATTAGCCTCGGTTTCGTTTTTTTTCTATCTTTGTATGCACTGTAAGGCCGCGTACATAACATACGGTGCGACGCCGGACTTTTCCAGTCCAGGCGATGCTTTCCTATGTGCGATCAGGTCCGAATTTAACTTCTAAAGGGTCCAGGGCAATAGCCAAATTGCTGCCCTCCGCCACTGGTTAAGCTTGGAAATAGTAGCGTGCATACACATTATGGTAGGAAAAACATTGCAAGTTTGCATATTTTCCTCTGATGTTTTTCGTAAGAAACTTCAATTTTACGAAAGCAGGATTCTGAAGGCGACACTGACCTTAACTAGAATTTTCGAATAATCTAATGCAATTAACCTGAGACCCGTTTTGGAGAGACTTTGTTTTTGGTGCAAAGGGTAACCTAAAATAAAAAAATTTCGAAAATACAAGCACTCATTGATGTTATATAGCAAAATCATTCGGCGCCTAAAAAGTCCCATTTTTCCTGACATGCGACAATAAAAACGTGTAATTCTGAAGTTTATTTAAACCAATGTTTCCCAACAGGTGGTCCACGGACCGAAGGTGGTCCGTGAGAAACCCGTAGGTGGTCTGCGATATACTATGAGGACCACTTCTGAAAAAGGAGTATTTAATTGGGATTAATTAGAATACTTCGGAATGAGGTTTGCAAAATATTATATAATGTATTCTTTTGTTAGTAGTAGCCTGGCTGGTCTAGCGGTTAGTGCGCGCACCTTCGGTGCACAGGGTCATGAGTTTGAATCTCACCGTGAGCCATGGTGTTTTTCGAACTCACGACTATGATCTCACTCAGATGTTAAACGAGTATTATGGGGATAAATAACACTGCTGAGCGTGATGCTGATCTCAATTCCTTAACAAAAAGCAGATAAGATCTTGGAAATAGGATGTCACTAACACATCCTGCGGCCTTAGTCCAATGTCGGATTGTCGCGCTTGTTATTTATTTTTTATTTCTATTATTTCGTTATTAGGTCTGTAGTAGATCTGAAAATGAGAAGTGTGCAAACCTTAAGTTAATTGCATAAAGCTCGGAGGTCTCACTATACATCGTATCGGTGATTCTCGTGAAGCCGTGCATTTTTTGTGACACAATATCAATATCATTTGAAGTCTAACTATGTTAGTAGTAACCCACCATCTTAATCCGTCGTTAAAAAAAAAGTTAAAATTAATCCGGTAAAACCGCATCCCGTTAATTATTATCTGACAATGTAAGGCGCCTTTAACTCTCAAAGTTAGGTTTCTCTGTCCTTTTCTGAAGAACCTAAGAAAATGCCTGTATGCCTATACTTTAATTTTGGTATTTACTACGGTAAACTGAGTATAGTTTACATTTTGTCATAGGTATAAGAGTATGATCTTCAAAAATGAACAAAAGTCGGTACTAAGTTACTCAATGATGTTACATTGTAGATTTTAGGTTTTTCTAAAGCCGATCCAACTTACCGCGGTGTTCGCCGTACCACGCAAAAGAAACCAGGGAAATTGAATTTTATCGTCATTTGCGTTGTTCAGTGAATTCAATCCGCGGACGATTCCTTGTTCCTTTGAGCGTGGTTCGACTGAACGGTTGCGCGTGGTTCGGCCGAGCTTTTTTGTGCGTGTTTCGACAAAGCATATGTAAAGTAGTCTGCTTTAAATTATTTCAATACGAATGGGTCACAGATGAGGATTGTGGTGCTTTCTTCTGATGTTTCCAATCATTTTTGTCAAAAGTTCTCAATTTTGTTGTCGTTAAAAAATAAAAAAATTCTAAAACGTTGTAAAATAAACATCGCTAAAGTCCCTTCATTGAAAACTTCAACAAACGCAGGGAAGTTTGTACGCGTCTTCGGCAGCGGTTTGAAGGAGAAGAGAATTTGTTGTGCCGAATATTCACCAAATATGAGACATGGGTGCACCACTATATGCCGGAGAGTAAACACGCATCTATGAAATGGAGGAAGGAAGATGAGGCAGCGCCATCAAAAGTTACTGCGTCGGCTGTGAAGGTAATATGTGTAGCTAATCCGAACACAAAATATGCCAACAACGCGTAGATTTCACTGGCGTAATGCGTATTTCAGCCCATGATAAAAAAAAGGTTTCTCTCCGCCATGGTAGTTCCACATAGCCAATTTCGAAATAAATTCTTTTGCGGGGATTAAGCAGTAGCAGTTATCGCAGTTACGAATATGTATTTCATAAACGACTGGTTCCGGGCAAACTACGAGGGTAGTCTGATAAGTACCCAGCCTCCCCGCCTGATGGTGTCAGTACCGCAAGAGCAATTTACTATCGTGTAGTACATTCTTCTAGACGGCAACTGTCCAAATTTCAGCCGGATCAGACTCGTAGTTCTGCTTTGGCCGCGTGTGAAAGCTGGAGTGTTCGCCGATTTTAGAAAAATAGAAAAAGAGCAATATCGGTCAGTGATTCGATTCTTGCTTTTGAAAGCGAAATCGCGCAGCGAAATCAAAGAGCGTTTGGATGCTGTGTACGGCGACCGTCAAAAATTGGTTTAACGAGTTTGAACGTGGTCGGACGTCGGTTTTTGATGAGCCACGTCCAGGTGCCCCGAAAACGGTTAGCACGCAGGATAACGTGACAAAAATCTACGATCTCGTATTGGCAGACCGCCGATTGAAAGTGCGAGAGATAGCTGAGACAGTAGGCATTTCAAAAGATCACGTGGGTCATATTCTGCATGAAATTTTGGGCATGAGAAAGCTGTTGGCGCGATGGGTGCCGCGTTTACTGACTTCGGACAACAAGCGCAACCGTGAGACCACTTCAAAGCAGTGTTTGACGCTGTTTAAGCGCAATCCGCTGCGTCGTTTCTTAACTGTCAACGAAACTTGGATACATTGGTACACACCAGAGACCAAGAAACAGTCGAAACAATGGCCTTCATTCGGCAAACGTTCTCCGAAGAAAGCGAAGACTGTCCCATCAGCCGGAAAGGTGATGGCCAGCGTTTTCTGGGATTCACAAGGTGTGATCCATGTCGGCTACCTGCAGAAGGGCAACACGGTCACAGGGCTGTACTATGCCGAATTATTGGGCCGATTCGACGCCGAATTGAAGAAAAAACGGCCCCACTTGGCAAAGAAAAAAATGCTCTTCCACCATGATAACGCACTGGCTCACACGTCCAACCGCCAACGCCAAACTGGTCGAATTGGGCTACGAACTGCTGCCCCATCCACCGTATTCTCCAGATTTGGCCCCGTGTGACTTGTTTTTGTTTTCAAACTTGAAAAAGTCACTCACCGGGCAAAAATTTCAGTCTAATGAGGAGAAAAAAGGGATTTGCATTGCAAAATAACACCGAGAACAAAAAGGATTTTAGGTAGGCAATGGCGATAGGGCTCCTCAACGAGCGAGCAGCGGCATGCGCTTGCTGTAGCTCAGTTCGGGAGATACGGGTGGGGTTTGTGCCACTCGTTGCCCCTGTCCTTCTACAAAAAAAAGGGAGCTCGCATGCCTGCGTCGTGCTCTGTGGCCCTGATCGCTCGGTCGCCACTCTGTGAAATAGACACTCATAGAGAAACGAGTTTCCAAACTCGGCACGACTCGTCGCAAGTTTATTATTCAGAAGAAGATGATAAGAAATATTCTTATCGTAGAATAATAAACTAACAATGCGACTAGGAAGTGGTATGGCTGACAACCGTATCACACTCCGAATTCAATTGTCTTTGTAACGTTGATGACTACACACGGAGTCATCAACGCACCATGCTCCACTAGGAGTTTCGGTAATCGAGAGAGAGAGAGATGCCTGCGGGATCACATCACAACATGAGGCTTAAAATTGGGGTAGATGTCGCGAATATTATAGCCGACGCGCACAGGTGCCATCTTATTATGCACCGTGGACCCGGATGGGGGTCCCGACCAAACTATATATAAATAAAATTTACCCGACCTGAAGCGCTCGCGGCCGAATACAAATAATGGAGGGCGCCTCCCTTTTCACTACTTCCGTTGATGATGTGTGGGGGGGAGATATTGCAAGTAATAAACTAAACTTGCAATTGCAGGATAGACCTCACACGCGATGGCTGAATTCAAATTGTAAGACAAAACCGGACGGGTAAACTTGCAAGACATCGTTCTTACAATCTGAATTGCATAATGCTTGTCTGCTGGCCACTACAAAAGCTCTCGCCGGCCGTTTGTTTGTGCTAATAAACGGACGGCGAGAGCTTTTGTAGTGGCCAGCAGACAAGCAATATGCAATTCAGATTGTAAGAACGATGGTTCTTGTCTTGCAAGTTTACCAGTCCGGTTTTGTCTTACAATTTGAATTCAGCCAATGGCTTCATTCAAATTGTAAGAAAACGACCGGACGGGTAAACTTGGACGATGAGAACCATCGTATGATCATTTCACACTATCCGATCAAAACACGGACCGGCGAACAATAATCACACAGCAAGTATGTATAAATGTTGCCAAGCACGCTCCAAAGTTAGTGTACAATGAAGTGACGAGTCGACAAGATTAAATTGCAAGTAAAACACGCGCTAATTGTCTTTGCAGAACGCCTGAACTATTGGTAGATGCAATCGTCTTATCGATCGTACGAAAGATCTTACGAAAGAAAAACAATCGTGTCACGATTTTTTTCTTTCGTAAGACGCGTTCTTACAATGTGAAGTGCACAATGCTTGTCTACTGGCCACTACAAAAGCTCTCTTGTCTTGCAAGTTTACCCGTCCGGTTTCGTCTTACAATCTGAATTCAGCCAATGGCTTCATTCAAATTGTAAGAAAACGACCGGACGGGTAAACTTGGACGATGAGAACCATCGTATGATCATTTCACACTATCCGATCAAAACACGGACCGGCGAACAATAATCACACAGCAAGTATGTATAAATGTTGCCAAGCACGCTCCAAAGTTAGTGTACAATGAAGTGACGAGTCGACAAGATTAAATTGCAAGTAAAACACGCGCTAATTGTCTTTGCAGAACGCCTGAACTATTGGTAGATGCAATCGTCTTATCGATCGTACGAAAGATCTTACGAAAGAAAAACAATCGTGTCACGATTTTTTCTTTCGTAAGACGCGTTCTTACAATGTGAAATGGACAATGCTTGTCTGCTGGCCACTACAAAAGCTCTCTTGTCTTGCAAGTTTACCCGTCCGGTTTCGTCTTACAATCTGAGTTCAGCCAATAGGTCCATACAATTTTCGGACGGCGACCAGGCTCACGACCAAGATTTACATACATAACCAACAAAAACAAAAACCAGACAACACAGAACCACTTATCTGGAACCATGTTTCCGCAATCAGCTTCTTTGGGATTGCCGTCTCTTCTCCGTAACTTTCTTTTTATTATTCGAGCTTCATTTAAGCTGTTGCGCCTGAATCCAAATCCCCGAAAATTGCTCCCATAATTCAACGTGTCCTCCTATTGACAGCTCACCCACGACTCCCCGAAGTTGGTCGCTCCATTTCCCCAATGAAGTTGGCCGCTTGCTATTTGTGGACCAGCTGATCCAATAATATTTATAATTCCGACCCACAGATGTCTACTCATACATTTATTTTTTATACCCTATACCCATAAGATGGTATAAGGTATATGTATTGTTTTTGTTACGCCGGTATTATGTAACACCTCAAAGGAGCCACCGGAGGTATGGCAAAGTACATATATAAATGATCAGGGTCGGTCATTGATTCGAATAAGCCATGTCTGTCTGTCTGTCCGTGTGTCTGTCTGTTAGCACGAGAACTCCCGAAATAATGAAGCTAGCGGTTTGAAATTTTGGTCAGATGTTGGTTTTGATAAAATCTTGGACGGTATTGAAAATGGGCCAAATCGGACCAAGGGTTCCCCTACCTCCCATACAAATTACCCCTCTTTGATATTTTAATTCGGCCATAACTTTCGGTAGAATATCGCTATCGACTTGAAATTTTGATCAATATATGATTCTGACATATACTGTTAGTTGATGGAAAGTGGAGTATGTCCGACTACCCCTACCCCTACTTCCCCTACAAAGTTATATGCAGCCATATCTTTTGATAGAATGTCACGAAGAACTTCAAATTAGTATCAAATGGTAGCCGTTGGATGCCTTAACAAGGTAATAAAGATGTGTCAGGTTCGACCCATCTACCCCTCCCTCCCCACAAAAAATATGAAATTGAATATTTTGGGTTTTGCGTGCCTAGGTATGTACATGGGTATAGGGTATACACTCATCGTGCTATTCGCACGATTAGAACTCGGTCTTGTTTTTTGTTATTTTTATTAACTTCGATGTAGACCACTGAGGGTCGAAAACGGTCCGTTACACCATCCATTTATAGTGCGTAGCACCGAATTACCACTATCGAGAGGCCACTGACATACTTTAAACTGCGGGTTATCCGAACAGGGTGGGTTCGCTTTTGGTCGATATTACTTTTCGAAACTCAGGGGATAACAATACCTTCATAGCTGATACGCACACAGAGTGATCACTAGACAATTATTCTTTCGGTGGGAGCTGCGACTGCGGAGTTGTCGAGCCTAACATACCTCGGTAAGATAGCCTGCAAGCAAAGCGAATCTTTGAGGCCGCCGAACTGCAGTTTAATTTAAGGAAAAGTCCCATTCAGTCTCTGTTAATGGGCGGTATACGGTATACACAGTGTGAAAAACACAGAAAGCACCATAACAGAATTGCCCGGTAATTCTCGTGGGGCAACTGAAAAGCAGTATACGGAGCTCGATGGGCATTCGTGCGCATTGGATACAATTTGGATTTGTGGAGAACGTGTACATATATTTTTTTTCTTAGAGAAAGCATAGCAACCCATGCCATGCGTTAGTCCAGAGTGGACATCAGAAAATAAAAATGGCACCGTTCTCACTATCGCAGTTCACACATCTAAACAAACATTTTATTCAAATGTCAAATTTTTGTTTACAATTGAGAATATAATATCCGCGTAATATTTATTACTCTCTAAAAATGCCAACGTGATAATTAACCCTTCGGTTGGCACATAGAGGTCTATGACAGACCATTGGTACTATATCTTGATGAAAAATATCGTTCAACAATATTTTCCACCCCTTTCCATATATATGTATTTCAACGGAACCGACGGCCACAAATGCGTTCAAACGTTCGGCGGAATGTGAACTAAGTCTAAAGAAACGAAAAAAACGCGCATCATCGTATGGCATAGTATGTAAACTGTTTCTAGAACCAAAATTAGACCTCTTCGAAAAATAAGATTGATTTCACAGAAAATTCAGCTACACCTTAGGCATTATAGCTCGTAGGCGGCGATAGAAGGGTTAATAATTGCATCGACAATATTTTGACGTTTGAATTATTTCGTGGAGTGTAGTGTAATAAATTTGGAGTGAAACACATATGGGTTGTGTGATCACATAGCCACTCTGAACTAACGCATGGCATGGGTTACTATGCTTTCTCTAAGATTTTTTTTGCTGCAAATCTGATCAATCGACTAACAGCTTTAGTTCAGCTTTCATTGCCTAAACAGCACGGCCGTATTTATCCTCTATGGTACTCCTGGGACAATGATCAAATTAATGGAATTAATCGATGTTAGGTAGGACTTAAGAAGGAATGAATTTTACCGATAGATTCATAAACAAAACGTAAACTGTTTTTTTGTCATGCAGTTGAATCATACTTATCGATTTAACGCATCGAAATATTTTTTTATTTTATAGTATGATTGAGTTAATTGTGGCTTCAATAAACCAGATTTTTATAAGATATAAAATTAAAAAAAAAAGTTCTGGCATCATTTTTTAAATTTTTTTCTGAAAACTTCTATTTATGTGAACTGTATCTTAAGATCTCGAAACGCGTACTCTTCGGAAATATAAAAATTTCAATAACATGCCGCTCCTCAAAGTTTGCCGCACCGGGCAGGTGACCATTTGGAAAATCCGGCCCTGCTAAACGATGTATAAAATCCAATGAACTCGGAGTGTACACCTTGTGTCACAAAGAAATGGACATAGAAAGAGTTAAATTGGAATCACATCGGACATACGATTGCCTAGAGGTAAAAGTGACTAAGTGCATTTTTCGCAAAAATCGTTTTATTACGCAAATTGCATTACTTTTATGTCCCACATCTGTCATTAGAATATTGAGGCGGTAAAATAAGTAAATCAGAAGTTATAGAAAATGAAAATTGATTAAGTGCAAAATTTTCAGAAAATGTTCGAGGTAAAAATAACCAAGTGCAGCACTTGGTGAATTTTACCTCAAACATTATTGTTTTCCTTTAATGACTCCCTAGATCTCAATATAATTAAAGCCTAATAATAGCACAAGATATTTTCAAGATATTAATTTAAAAAAAGCACTTTTCACGATTGTGAAGTTAAAATTAATAGACATTATGCAAATTGTGTCGAAGCTTATAACCAACTCGTATTCGTATTAAAAAACTTCGTTACAAAAATACATAATTCTGGATATTTTAGGTTTTATAATTTTTACATCTCAAAACTTTTGTTATCAATTACACATATGGACAAAAAATAAGTACACCCTCTTGCACCATTTTATTCCTGATTTTTATTGCATTTATTATATTGTAATAATCGAAATAGATAGTCACTATAAAAACTAGGATACAACAATGGCAAGGAACCCGAAAAAGATGATGGCTCCCCCTATGTTCTCTGTCCGGACCGGTATAAACTTTGATAGTAAGTTTGGTCAAAATAATAAGTACGACATAGTTTTTTAGCTTTTTTTCACAACAGTTTCCGACTTTTTATCGGGATTTGTGTTTTCTTTCCTTTTTAGTGTGCTAACTAACGTCAAATTAAAAGCAAAAAAATACTTAAATGGCGAAAAGCGCTCATTAGGCCCACAGAAAGGAAGTACCATATAGTAGAGGAAGTACAGTAGAAGTACCATATAGTCCATAATGAGAGCCTCAATGATAACTCACAATCAGTATGGCGAAAAAAGGTCCCCTGACATTATCGATACTTCTCGCGGGAAGTATTGGAAATATTTCATTTCTCCGAAAAGTGAATGGAAGACTACAATAAGTAATGTAATTTTGGTGAATAGATTCGAAGGTTCCTTTGTAAAAAATATGGACGGTGCGATCAGTTATTGAGAGAGATACTCCTCCTTGGTCGAGACCAAACACAGAATAATCCACAATATTTTGTTTTAGTGATGATATGATATGATAAAGGACCCCTTTGTCTCACAGAAAAATAAATTTTATCAACGCTATATTAAAGCACTTTTTTCAACGGGGCCAAATATCATGGTCAATGTTTTTTTTCATAGTTTGGTGTCATTCAAATAATAGATGCTAGTAACCGTTACGGTGAGACATATCCAGTATAAGCAATGTTTGGTTCGCATTATGCTACAGAATCTAAATCAGGTAGGTGATAATTTCAGCAGGATAATATCTTTAACCACACCTCATCAGATGGTGAAGCATTAGCTTCATGAAAATGAAGTATCATTTTTTTTTTATGAAGTCGTTTACCAAACTTGAATTCACTCGAAATTTTGTTGAGAATTAAGTCAAAGAATTGGAAAAAGGTAGGCCACAATAAGGAAACATTCATTGGGTTTTCTTGAAGTAACTTGGTATACGGTACCATTCCGCCAGTAACTCAACAAGAACGGATTTTTTCTGGAGAATAATAGACAATATGTCGAGAAATAGTAAAAGAAACGAAATTCTCGACGAATTGGAGCAAGAAGATTGATTTAAAACTAGTTTGAATTGAATTAGTTACAATGTAATTATTATTTTGTCCAGCCTTTTTTAGTTTTATTTTAAATGGTTAGTGTATATATTATTTAATTCCTCTCCAATTAGGGAACAAATTATCATCAAACGATTTTTATTGACTTTAATAACCGCTGTAGTGTGAAGAAAAAATTTTTTGGGTGTACTTATTTTTTTTTCCATATGTGTACATGTTGCATTCAACAAAAAAACATTAATAGTGTTTTACTTCTTCAATAGATCATAATTACAATTCTTGTAAGATTATGTTTTTTATTTATTTTTCAAGTTAATTAGTAAACAACACTGCTGAACGTGCTGTTGATCTCAACACCCAAAAAAAAAGAGTTAAGATCTTGAAAATGGGATGTCACTAACACATCTGCGGCCTTAGTCCAATGTCACGCCTGTTATTTTATTTTTTTTGCTCTCTATTGTTGAATTTGAATCTTATTATTTTTAGCCAGTTAACTATTTCCCCGTCTTCGTCTGCATTCCGCTTTTTCATTATGGAAGCACGTAATGTTTTCAAATCAGCGAAATTGCCAAACATAATTTCACTTGTTTCGTAAGGCTTCTTTGTGCTTGTCTCTTCGAAAATTCTTTTCAAATCATTCGTATTAAAAATATTTGGGCGCTTCATTTTTCGTTCAATAACAGAATGCATTAAATCACATTCCATGTACAAATGTCCTGACACCAAAAATTTTAGCTCGATTAATTCTAAATTTACAAAATCTAAATAGTATACAGTGTTGATCGGTCCATTTGAAATTCACAATGTTCTTTTTAAAGAAGGTTTTACAAACTCTAATTTGATTAAAAAAAAAATATTGTGTACGGTATTTCAAATGCATCGATCAACACTGTACTAACCATCCGTTGGGACATTTAATGGCGAAGATAAGAGAGGTAAGAAAGACTACTTCGGAGGATGTCGCTAGAGTGAAGCGTCACATAGAGAGAGAGTATAATTAACAGAGCATTATATTAGCAAAACGTCCAATAAGAAGTAATTCTCGCGAATTAAACATCATGCATTTAATGCACCGTCTGTATGAAGAGGAGTGTCAAAAAGACAACGTTTCTGCCAGTATAGACATATTTTCTGCACAGAATATAATTTATCCTTCTTCGTTCCTAAAAAGAAGCAGTGCCTAAAATGTCAAAACTCCCTGTAATGAAATTGTGCCTGTTACAACTCCCATGAAGGTATATAAGTTCTGCAAAAAGAGGGATTTACTGGACCTCTGCAACAAAGGGGTTGTTCTGGAAGAAGTGGTGGAATGGTACAGCAGTATACCGGTTGCAAACGAGAATAGTGAAAGCGAAAGGGAAGATTAAGATTTTCTTTTTTTTTTTCTATTAATTTTTAATTAAAAATGTTTGTTTACTACTACTGTGTATTGAAAATCTTACAATAATTATAATCATAATCTATTAAAAAATAAAACCTTTTTAGTTGAATACAACATAAATTCGATAACAAAAGTTTTGGGAAGTAAAAATTATAAAATCTGAAATGTTAAGATTAAATTTTCGTGTACCTTAATTTCGAATGCAACATATTCGAAACACAAAAGTTGTCTTCGTGAGAACGAATAGCAAAAAATGCCACGTTTGTAAACTTACAAAGATTTTCTCTAGCACATTCCTGCAATATTTACCGATTTTCCCATTTAACCCCTCTGTCGCCACAAAGGTCTGGCCAGACCTTTGGCACTATAATTCGGTCAAAAAAGTATAGAAGATGAAATTGTAGCGACCTCAAACTTCATAATATCCTAAAATAATATGTTTGGAAGCATTTGGCAAAAAATTGAAAAAAATCGTTCGAAGTTTTGAGCATGTTTTTGACGAGTTTCAATTTATAGTGTTTTCTGATACCCAATAGGTCTGGCTAGACCTATAATTTTCCACCCCATTTTTCTCTCCAGTTGAAAAGTGAAAATATAAAATTCTATTAAATTTCACCTATCTGTGATGTAATAACGTTAAACGTACTTTAACGTACTTTAAACAGTAAAAGTTCTGGAGTTTTTGGTTAAGAAGCCGCGATGTTCGGAAAATGGGAATGCCCAAATTTATCAAATTTAATAACATCACCTAATGAACTGAAATTTGTTTCTAAGAAAATTCAAAACGTTTTATCTCCTTTGTAATGGTAAGGACTAAGCATGTGTGACTTGCTAGCGTCATTCTAAATAGATTTGATCGGGAAATTTACGAAAAAGTAAAATCTACTAACGAAGCCCTAAATATTTCCCCAAACATAATGGAATTTTAAAATACGATAACACTTTCTATTAGAAATACGCCATGAAAATAAACAGGCAAAAACGAAGAAAATGAGGAGAAAACATGTTTGTACTAATACCACCTCGAAATATGTCTACTTAAAAACGTTCCCCGAATATCTACAAAAATGATTTAAATGCTAGTTTAGAATTAGCAGAATGACTACGGATAAAAACACTTTTTCTAAAAAATAAAAAAAAAATTCTCAATAGGTCCAGCCAGACCTATTGGGTATAGAATATGCATATTGAAGTAGGTGCCGACAGAAGGGTTAAAGTTGACCTCACCTACATTCCGAAAGTACAGTACAAATGTCATTTCTGGATGATTTGATACATAGACTAAATCACTAAATACTTCCAAACAAAAAGTCTTGCGAGGTAAAAATGACTAAGTGCGAAAATTGAAAATTTACCCATCTGTAGAAAGTTTAAAATTCCAATAAAAGTATGGATGAAGTGGTCTTCAGTTCTAAATGAAAATTCAATAGCCTTTTATTTGAATTTGCTAACCTCGATTTTTAAGACACGAAAATTTGGTTTTTTTGTTCTCCTGAACAATTTGAAAAATGTTAGTTGGTCACTTTTACCTCTAAGCCGACGATATATGTTGGAAAAGATTGACATTCCTGCGTCTTATGGAATATTGTAAATCTTGTGCATAGATATTTTTAGCCACTGAACACATGTAAATGACGTGTCCGCTGTCTGGTCAGGAAATTATGCGACACATAATTGATGTGTCAGCTATGTCGTTCTTTATGAAAAAGAAAAATTCTAAATACATTAAATAAAACATACAATAAAAATATGTTTTCGCCCTTCTTAGGTCAGTGGTTGACAAACAGCGTCTTGCGAGTCGCTCGCCGCTTTTTAGCTTAGTGAATCAAGAACATTCCAATTGAGGACAAACAATACAACTACAATATAAAGTTGTTCGAAAAAAAATTGTTTACTTTAGTTTCATAGCTCTCAAAAAGAATGCTCTACACGTGACTGAATTTGGCTCTTTGGACAAAAAAGTTGACCGACCACTGGCTTAGTAGACAACGAAGGGGTTTTTCAGTGCTGTGACTTCTACTCTTTTAGTAAAAATTGATTTGTATACGATTTGAACGACGTTTTACCTTCCGCTATATTTACATGGTGTTGATCTTCATTACCATGGGACCAATTCTTAGGATTCGTTATGATATGGAATTTAAATTGTTAAATTAAAAAGGATATTTTTGGAAAAAGCTGAACAGGATGTTAAAGCATAAAAACTAGTACATATATGGATTGAAGTGGAACTCTTGAAAAAGATATATAATTTCATCCAGTGGCGGAACAACTTCACTTGGGGCCCTTTCAATCGAAAGCACTCTTGAAGGTTGATCCACACTTTTCAGTCATCAGGCACAGTTATTTTCCATACAAGTTGACAGATTGTCACTTAATTTATTGTTGACTTACTATCTGGTCAACTTGTATGGGAAATGACTGTGATTGATGACTAAAAAGTGTGAATCGACCTTAAACTTACTCTTTTGAAACATGATTTTGACGTTACAGTGTTTCTACTAAAATTAAGAACGTCGTACTTAAAATAGCTTTGCTAAGAACTACTTCCACTTTTTGCATTCTTATATTGAGAATAGCGTTCTTGTTTTAACGTTTATTAAATTAATGATTTCGTCAATCATTTTTTTTTATTATTTTAAAATAAAAACACTCAGGCAGCGTAGTATTGACCTCTATAGATGTTGGTAAGCATAGTAAAATTATGACATGAAAACAAGCGCCTTATCTACCCTAATGCTGCATACACACGGTCATCCAAATCAATTTGTCTGTCAAATCGAAGAAAATGTATGAATTTGATAGAACGAAGAATTCAAAAAATATATTAACTCTATTCCTTGTTTCAGCTTTAAATTTAAGCGTGCACTAATTTAAATCTTTCAATTTTAAGAACGTTTGTACATAGTATTATCAATAAAGACTCCTTTCAAACCAAATGTGGCCTCCCTCCCACAGCCCTAACGACCGTGTATATACCGCAAGCAAGATAAAATATTTTAGTCTTCAACGACATATACAGGCCGTACTAACCATAGTTTGAACTATGTTTAGTACCACTCTGAAAATATTTTGCCCGTGTTTAACAGTTCATGACAAAGTGGATTGGAATTTAGTCCGAAAGTTTAGAAAGATACTATCACCAAAAACGTTTTAAGATAGTTTATTTGCAGAGCAACCTAAAGAATCTTTTTGCGCATATCGTGCCTGGCAAGGAAAAGGGTGGGTCGGATTACAGACCGCGGCTACAGTACAGCAAATAGCGCAGCCATGCAAAGCAAATATCACAAGCAAATTTAAGGATCCGGAGTGTCTCATGAACTTTCGAAGATTTTCGGACAATATTAAATTTGTTCATCTAAGGAACCTGGTCAGAGAGGAACAATAAATTTAGCATTTGTTTTGACTCCGAAAAGTGTACATACACTGCCTGTCATAACAATAGCCGCACCATAAGACAGTCTGATCCTTAGAAATTTAAAGAAAGCACAGTTATTTCATATACTATAAACAAAAGGGATATTTAAATGACAAATAATTTCATAAAATTTTTCCTTTTATTCCAAACCGTTATTTCTCTATAAAGGAAAAATTAAACTTTCGGTCCATCATAACTATAGCCGCACTTGGAATTATTATGGCAAAAACCGATTCAAAAGCAGAGATTGAGGCAATTATCAACGGAAGAGATTCTTTTCGAATAAAATAGATTCTGAGAGATTGTTTTGTTTATTTTTCACGAAATAATTTTAAAAGTTTTTCGACTTTTTTGGTTATTAACTTCTTAGCATTGATAACCGCTGCTTTTACATAGAAAACTCCGAAATCGTGTTTGTTTTATAAATTTGACGTAATAATGTTTCTCCAAGATTCCCTGTCTAATTTTGATCAATGGGAGGCACCATTCCTAACATTTTTAACATTGGAAGCAACTTTAACTACTACGACTAGTGAAAGATGATGCAATCTCTTGCCTCAAAATCCGTTATGCGTCCTATCTTCTGCATAAAGTGGAAGCAGTTTATTATTAGGATAATCCTATGAAATTTTTCCTATAGCAGAAATAACGAAATCAAGTAGTGTTCTATCGGTAGACTATCCTAGCCAATAATTTTTATGAGCACTTGCTAGATTTTCATAGATCTCAATACAAATTTTGCACAGAGTTATTTAATAGTGTTAAGCTGGGTTGTTTATGCATTTAAAAGTTGATGTAACCACTTCTAATGCAGTAAAAATTTCCCTGGAATATCCTGATCATAAACTTTTTTCGTTTGAATACAGAAGACATGGCACATAACGGATTTTGTAGCAAGAGGTTACATCATCTCCCACCAATCATTACACCTCAAGGATGTTCAAATGTAAGAAATGTTACGGAGGTGGCCTCTCCTTTATCAAAAGTAGACAAAAAATCTTTATGAAACATTATGACGTAAAATTCAAAAACAAAAACATAATTGGGAAGAGTTTTCCATGTAAAAGAAACGGTTATCGCTACTGAGAGCAAAAAAACTCGAAAACCCGTTATAATTATTTATTGAGAAATAAATAAACTAATCCCTGAGAGTCAATTTTATTTAAAAAATATTTTTACGGTTATTAACTAAATTTCCGCTTTTTAATCAGTTTTTGCCATACTAATTCCAAGTGCGGCTATAGATATGACAGACTGGAATTTAAGATTTTCCTTTATAGAAGAATAACGGTTTGAAATAAAAGGAAAATTTTTGTGAAATTATTTGTCTTTTCAATATCCCTTTACTTTGTAGTATGTGGAATAACTGTATTGTCCTTCAACATCCAAGGATCAGTTTGTTTTATGGTGCGGCTATAGTTATGACAGGCAGTGTATATCTTTTCTTGTCTACCAAAAATATCTATACATATGTACGTCGAATTATTGTTTTTTTTTGTTTTTATGGTTCGACAAATTCTTCATGTGGCTTTGGGCCCCCTAAATCTTGTGGGTTCCCCGCCACGCGGGCACTGCGGGCCCTTATGCGCCGCCCCTGATTTCATCTAAAAACACAAATTGGATTGATTGAAGATATAAACTTTAAGCACGCTATATGATATCCCAGGCGCCTACACTACTCCTAGTACACACCATTATTACATCAAAACCGATCAGTCAGATCGTGATTTTGACGAGACAGGATGATCTTATTTAAATGTTTAACCACAAATAATTATCTAAACACAAAATGCATAACACTATTGGCATCGAGAGCGTCTAGTGAACTCGTTCCGTTCAGTTTTCAATATACGCGAAAATTATGCAACACGCGGTTGGCGTTCGAATTGCATTAGTTAGTATAGAAACGCGACACAAATATTATATTATCTCATCACAAGACTAGAAAGATATACGATGACGCGAAAAAAAGGTGAAAGATTTCTCACACATAACCACAATAGTCTCGTCCTAGTTTATTGCACTAAACACCATGTACTTAAACTTTTGGTATTACTTTTGTTATTTGATTATGATGAACATTGTAAGGATCTTTATAAAAAAAATATTCTTTTCTCACTGATTGTGTGCGCCGATATTCACGTTCACGCGTTTCGACTGTTTTAAAAATATTTGTCGACGTTAAAAAAAAATCCGAGCGTATTTCAAGTGTACAGTGACGCCGATAAGTTACGCGACATAATGCAGTGATGCATGCAAGCGTGTTTATCTGTTACAGCAACAATCTTTTATGCGCGAATAGGATCTATATCTAGAGAGCCGGACACATTTTTCTATTGCACTTTTCCGTTGCGATTGCGAGGAAACCCTACAAGCAGGCAGATCATCAAGAAGAAGTGCTATTGTTGTTGTTGGTGGCGTTTTGTATAAATGACAACGACACCACCGATCGTTCGTTCGTTCGTGCGATTCATTAGTGCGCGACCGGCATTTTTATATGACAAAGATCGTCGCGTATGTCCAAACTATTTTTATTCAATCGCTTTGTTGCAGTCAGGCATACACACGGATTGGGGATAAGGTGAGGGCGAATCCGCAGCATGTAGAGATTGTGAAATATCTAGTCAATGACTAGAGAGATGACTCATTTCACTGTACATATATATTAACTCCACGAAAGTAGCATCTTGAAATTCTAAATTGGGGAGAAAATAGAATATGTATTTGCATGCGCCTAGAAGGGCGTCATTTCACACGAGACCACGTAACAAAGTGCATACAACATTGTCTCCATAATCCATACATCATGTTGGCGCATACACTGCTGATTCAAAAATATTATCCCGCTGACAGGTTAATGGTTACACATAATTGATTTGACTTCTACCATGAACTTCAAGCGCATCTAAGATCAATTAATATCAAGGGATGATAGTACGGATTGATTAAAAAAAACTAGAAAATTTCCACCAACTTATTGCTTCTGAAATCCACCACTAATTCTAAGCGAGACAGACACACATAATTTTATTTCCGACGAAAAAAATATGGAATAACGTATGAAAAGTGATTTTTCTTCGTCAGTTGACACAAGTGAAATTGAGTAATAGATAGCAAGAGTGAGTATGTTGGTAACAAATTTTCGTTGATTAGACATGGAAGGTCTGGTCAAAATGACGCTAAGTATTGTTCAAATAGAAACAAAAAATCCCAGAACAAGACGGACAAACAATTTTAATGGACGAGCTGAGGAAATTCGTCTGAGGTTTGTTGATTTTAATCATAATGGGGAATACATATTTACACAAAATTACATAAAATTAGTAAGGATTGAAAAATTAACATAGAGATAGACAGAAAACCAAACGGAAACAGCAACGTCAACGACAGAATCTGCGACAACTATCGGTAACGATTAGAAAGAAACATTTATTAATCACAAGCTGGCCCGGCGAATTTCGTATCGCCTCAACTTTTAAATGTTACCAATGTGTGAGTGCGGCAAAAGTACTGAACTCCGCGAATGTGTTGAGGTGGTACAGGCATAGTCTAAGAAAATTCAAAATATGGCCATCGAACGGACCACCAAACCGCCTTGCCCACACTGCGCTTTACCAGTACGAATAACTTTAGTGATCATCATCATCTGGTCTATAGTAATCACACAGTGCAGTATAGTTACGTGGACCCGTGCAACGGATGGCTGATGCAACTGCCTGGTTCAATAATCACAAATGGCGAGCAGGTATAAATTGAATTCAAGTGTTCAAGTCCCCACAGCAACATATTTTTTTTTTCTTTTATTAGTGTCCAAAATAATTTTAGCTTGGTGATAATTATTTGGAACATAGTAAAACACGTGTGATTATTTTAAGGAAATTAGGATGTGTACGCTGGGTTGTTCCGTGACAAAATGTGACATTGTAAAACATAGCGAAAACTTAACGAAGCTTTATGTCAACCTTTCAGTGGTTTGATCATTGCTAAATTTGGTATACATTTTCCTTTGATCACCCTTACAAAGAATCGACAATCACTGATGAGTTGCGGGAATAGCGGTAAATTCGCCGTTGAAGAGAATGAAAAGTTATCTTTCAATTGGTTCTCTTCGCTTCCCCTGTGGAGCGATTTGGATGAAACTCGGATGGAAGTTAAGTGGTGCGATCCTTATTATTTTGGTGTCGGCACTTGTTATGAGAAAGATGTCCTTGGACAAAAAGCTCCCTTTTCTTCAGGAATACATTATAGTCGATATCAAAATACAGTATTCGGTGAGTTGAGCCCTTTAAAAGCACCACAAGCTTATTTTGGGTTTTCAAAGGATATTATGTACATATGTACCACCAAAAAGGTCACTTCTCTAAGGAAACTGCGAATGGGCGTTATGGTTGTCGTTCGAAAGTCGACATTTGGGGTACTGTATGTAATCGGTTTGAAAGGATTTTGGGCTTCTGGAGTGACAAGATAACGGCTGATGCAATGTGGATTATGTATTTTGTAAGCAATAACGTAGACATTTACATGATCTAAGATTTTTCCCCTAAGGGAAAACTTCTCGGAGTTTTTTCTGTATCTTTTGCCATTTTTTAAATAATCCCAAAAAACCGAAAAAATACCCCCCTTTCCCCCGTTTTATAAGGTTGCGGACCCCCATTCGCTTGGGACTTTTTTTCCCATAATCCGGGGGCCATTACCAACCATCCTGCAAAAAAGATTCCAATGTAGGATTTTTGCCGACCAAATATCCTAACTTTCTTAGACTATCAAAAGCATCAGAAAATGAGCTGCCTTGTTGATTTTTCTCGGTCGATTTTCCAGATGTGTCTCCTACTGACGATAGCACTTAGTCAGATGTTTATTTGGAAAATACACAAAAATCCGCTAATCTGCGAAAAGGAGGTGGAAAATCATTTTGGCATTGACGATTTTTTTTTATATATTCCAGGAATATTGGCGATAGATTATGGAATTAGTCCTATTTTCTGAAACACGGTAATCTGATCAAGAAATATAAGCAAACGTATGGACAAATTACTGCCTTCATAACTTTCCAGATGTTTCGTTAGCAATAGCAGCATAGCTATTTGGGTTGGTTATAAGTTCGGGAAAAGGAATCACAGAAATGTTAACATTCATTCAAGAGATACGTACTCGTATATAGGCAAAAGTTGTACATCAAGTAATTTTGTATTAACAAATTTTGTAAATTTTTTGTTAGAAATTCTGGTCATCAATTAGATGGAAGCCGTGTAGGGTGGAGTCTATCGAAATTGAATAGAAATAGGCAGAAGAATGTAAGAAAGAGTTTTCATCATAATCTTGCTCACTGTAAATTTTCTACATGTTGAAATCCGATAATTCGGTCAGTTGATGTTGGAGATCAATCTGGTGGGGCAAATTTGCTAAACTGTTCTCATTGTGAACTTTTCACATGCTTGAATGCTTGTTTCGCTATTTAGGGTGTCGTTTCGCCCTACCTTCAGATGTAACTACACGCCACGGTGGTGCAAAATCACAAAGGTCATCAAATTTGTTTGTGAAAAGCATAAGAAAATGAGGAAATGAGCAAACTCTTTTAGTATTTTACTCCTGCTTATTTTTCTGATTTGGCAGTAGCAATTCTTTTATCGTGAAAGTAAGTCATTTAGTGGCAATAGATATTGCAAAACCAATTCAGTTATTGCAAGTGGGAGTTTTTCAGTTGCATGTAGAAATTTGCTTAAATAGACAATTCTATACCTTTCAAGCAATTGCTTCAATAGTAGACTACTGGCCAATTTTTCAAATTGTGAAGAGTTGTTCCCGTTAAAGAAAAGAACAGTACAAAATAACTATTCATCCATCATCCTGAAATCTAATTCGACAAAGAAGGAGATTAAATGCATGAATAGGCAACTGGACTGTGAATTCCAAGCTTCCAGCGGTTTAAAGCTTTCCTGCTGATCCTGGTCGTCAATTTGGGGAGAGGGGATGGAATTTACTGAAGTCGGAAAATCCGTCCATAGACAAAAGCTGCATAAATAATTTTTGTATTGGCGAATTTTGCAGAATTTTTGGCAGGTGTTCCACGTACTTGGTCGTGGTTGATAGGAGGAGTACAGGGTGGCATTTACAAATTTTCGCTTATCAATTCAGGTGAAATAGGCTAAATAATGTAAGAAGAAATTGCCTTCAAAATTTCGCTTCAACTTATTCCGATGAATAGGGCAGAGTGAGCAATACGGTGGGGCGAATTAACTGAAATCCTCTAATCCGTCTAGGTGATTTTCGAGACTAAATTCATCTCAAAATTCAGTTTCGAACTTTTGCTGGGTTTAGTACAAATTAACTGAAATAATAGAATAAGGCAAAAGGTTTCTTTAGCTTTCCAGCCTTTCCAAGTGAAAGCAAAATTTACTGAAATATGCAAAGGCTGAGGAAATTGAACCGCTTTCACATTATTATCGATCGATTTTTGAATGTTTCAGAAGCTGTTCGGTTGGTGCTTATGGAAGAGAGAGGGGACGGGAGAGATAATTCAGCGGAAGAACGGTCATTTACCTAAAAATAAAGCCTAAAATTGCCTCTTTTAACATTTTTTTTGGAAGCGGTAATACGAAATTTCGGTCGCTGTAGGAACTGTCTTTTAGAATTTTTTCGCAAGATAGATAGAGACCAAGCCGTTGGTCTAAAACGTTGCAAATGACGGCCAAACGACACATAAAAGCTGCTTTTTAAACTTTTCTTATAGAAAATTTTATTATTGTTTTTTTAGAAGAGAACAATGCGGAATAGCAAATTAACCTGCATCGGCTTATCCTTTCAGGAGATAAATGCAAGTTTTGTAAAAAAAATTCTTCTTTCTTTCTTTCTCATTGTGAATTTGTTTGATTTACAATTTCATTCGGATATTCAGGATGAGGATTAAATCAGAAGGGCAATATTCCAAAATACGTCAAGACATTCAAGTAATATAACCCAAAAAATAAAAAAAAACTCATTGTGAATTGTTGCTCATTATGAATGTTTGGCTTATTTCAATGGGTAGGGCAAATCCAGTGGAATCAATTTACTGAAATCCAGCAACTCATTTATGAACTGTATGAAAAGGAACTGTTCTTATAATTTGATCATTGTGAATACATATTTTGCATGTTCCAATAATTACTCTGCTATTCGTGGAGGAGACCTAATCGGTTGCAGTTCTGTTCGCTAAACGATAAAAAAATAAAGACAAAATTATGAAAAAAAAGTTAATGTGAATTGTTGCCTATTGTGAATTTCCTGTACATACATATACTGCTTGTATAGACCAAGCTGTTGGGGTACACTTACTAAAAATCAGTAATTCGCCCAAGAAATATAGGAAAAGGTACGATAGATAGATATAGATACTTCCGCTCATTGTGAATTTCTCATATGCATCGATAGTTGTTCCTCCAATTGGGCTAAACACCAATCCTGTGGAAAAAATTTCCAGGAATCCGCTGATACAATCAAGAAATATAGGCAGAAAAAGCCAAAAAAGAAACCTTTTGTGAATTTTGGCTCATTGGGAATTTTTTGAATGTTTCAATAGTTATTATGTTATTCCGGCCCGAGCCAAATCCAACGAACCAAAAATCATGAAAATCGGTTCAGCCGTTCTCGAGTTATAAATGGTGTAACTAACACGACTTTCTTTTATATATATAGATAGATAGATAGATATCAAACTAATTTATTGCAACCGAGCATTGTAACGTTTCTCGATTTATGAATTCACATTTCTAAACCTAATCCAGATTAGACATTTTGATTTGTTTCGATATTTCGAGGAGAGATCTCATTGAAAAACGTAGTGCAAATATAAATCTACGAAACCATTCAGACCAAGTACACCAAACAAAATTGGTGTCTCTTCGTCTGAGCATGCATATTTTGTATTACTAAAATAAACAGCGTTAAAAAGCCCTAAAAAAAGATAAAAGCAAATGGTGTCGTCTGAACTCAGCCTTAAAGATCAAAACTGATGCTTGAATTACATTTGACGCGTCAGCAACGGCATCGGCATCAGCAGAAAAATTTCAATTTAGAACACACGCATTTGTCTTTGATGACCTACATTGACAGCATCAGCAATTTGGTGATTTTTTTGTAAGAGGCCCTCCTAAGCCATAACATAAAGTCCGTTTAGTTAGTGTGATGGTTCAATTCTATTAGGTCTATCAAATACATTTCGGATTCGGTTTTTATCGCTCAAGCTTACTGTTTCCCCACTCGTGGTCCGCGGAACGGAGATGTTCCGTGATAGCCTTAGAGGTATGATCCGCGGAGCCATTAGTGACTATTCCTCTGTGGCTAAATCAAATTGTTTATTTTCATTAAGCAATGTCTCTGGCGATGTTAAATTGATCTCTAGATAGCCGCCAAAGTTGAAAAAACCGGTTGAGAAACGAATTAGCAAATTACTAAGTCCTGTCCTTATGACACCAACGAATTTTCACTTACATTTACGACCAAAGCAAATGTTTGGTTAGTATAAAATAAATAAATAAATAAATAACAGGCGCGACAATCCAACATTGGACTAAGGCCGCAGGATGTGTTAGTGACATCCTATTTCCAAGATCTTATCTGCTTTTTGTTGAGGTAATGAGATCAGCATAACGCTCAGCAGTGTTATTTATCCCCATAAATGGGTACTCGTTTAACATCTGAGTGAGATCATACTCCGTCACAAGCTCGTGAGTTCGAAAAACACCATGATCCACGGTGAGATTCGAACTCATGACCCTGTGCACCGAAGGTGCGCGCACTAACCGCTAGACCAGCCAGTTAGTATAAGCATTTTTCAATTCGTGCTTGCGAAAATTAGCTGTTGTTTCGTCTTCTTTGCAGTGGCGTCCTGGCTTCTCCTCAGCTATTAAGTTTTCTCAAAATGCTAATTTTCTCGTTATTTAGCAGAATATGGAGTCAATGATGGACAATCTTTCGATTACAAAGTTTCAAAATTACAGGTAAGGTAATACTTAATCAATAGTCTAGTACAGATAGCTCAAAACCCAAACATCCAAAAGAAAAAGGAATTTTTGATGCCAAATTGTTGAATACACTGCCTAATATACGCAGTAAAAAGTTACAATAATTTGTGCCATGGGTTAAGGGGGGAGGGGGTAGCAAAGGGGTGAAAATTCAGTTTCTTGAAAATATCTGGAAAACTATGAGTCTGACCTTAAGATGTCCTAAGGACGAAACAAACTACATAAAATTACCTTTGTAATGATATATAACAGTCTAGAGATTTTCTCAGAAAATTATACCTTAGACCCAAAAGTATTATAGTGAATTTAAATTTTTTTAGTTTTATATTTCGCACTGTAACTCTTGATAGAATATACCTACCGTCATAAGATCTTGTCCATATATTGATAACAAAATGTATTTGATTTGTACCAAAAATTGGAGTGCTCCGATCATTAACGCCCCCCTCACTCCTCCTAACATTTTTCAAAAAGGCATGCCTGTAGCTTCTTTGTAAATGGAGCCAGGCTGATCAAATTTGGTGGGATGCCTATTCTAAGCTCCATTATCCTCCCCACCAAAAATTAATACCATCGGATCAAAACTAAGGGTACCCCCCATACAAAGTGAACGAAAATTCTAAGAAATTTCACGTTTTTTCACTTCTAAATTCTATGTAAAATAAAAGAAAAAAATTTATCTCTTAGAACGTCATTATAACAGTTAATTGTAGTCTTGTGAATGTATATTCAAAAGGTTGTACCAAGGCATACGCTACAAGTATCAAAAAATTGGGTTTGAAGGTCAGTGATACCAGTTCTAAGACTATTTGCGAATATTTCAAGTAACGTGTACTAGCAACCTTCAAACTCGATTTTTCGTACTTCTAAGGCACGCTCTTTTACAAACTTTCGGATATACATTCAGAAGACTACAATTAACTGTTATAAGGACGTTCTAAGAGATAAAATTTTTTTTTCTATTTTAGGTAGAATTTAGAAGTGAAAAAATGTAAAATTTGTTAGAAATTTGGGTCACTTTGTATGGGGGGTACCCTTAGTTTTGATCGGATGCTAATAATTTTCAGTAAGGAGCATAATGGGGCTTAGACTAGGCACCCCACCAAATTTTATCTGCCTAGCTTAATTTGAAATGGAGCTACAGGCATGCCTTTTTGAAAAATGCTAGGAGGAGTGAGGGGGGCGTCAATGGGCGGAGCACTTCAATTTTTGGTACAAATCAAACAAGTTTTGTTAACAATATATGGACAAGATCTTATGATCCTAAATATATTTTATCAAGAGTTACAATGCAAAATGTAAAACTAAAAAATGTAAATTCACTATAATACTTTTGGGTCTAGAGTATAATTTTCTGAGAAAATCTCTAGACTGTTATATATCATTGCAAAGGTAATTTTATGTAGTTTGTTTCGTCCTCAGGACATTTTAAGGTCAGACTCATAGTTTTCCAGATATTTGCAAGAAACTGAATTTTCACCCCTTTGCCACCCCCTCCCCCCTTAACCCATGGCGCAAATTAATGTAACTTTTTACTGCGTATATTAGGCAGTGTATTCAACAATTTGGCATTAAAAATTTCTTTTCTTTTTGGATGTTTAGGTTTGGGGCTATTTTGAACCAATTGTAAAAGCGGAAAAGTTAAAAAAAAGTTATTACAGTAGAACGTCGATTATCCGAACATTCCATTACCGAACCGGGGACTCAGCTTTTTTCAAATGAAATGCATCGAATCAAATGAAATAATCAAGTGTCTGGAGGAAGCCAACTTTCATCAGCAGCCCTCAATTACTTCGAATTTCTTATTTTTGTTCAGTGCTAGTTGTTTGGCATACATTTCTAGGACAATACGAAAGTGATTTATTGGGTAAATTCAGTGCACTGCTTAGTCCTCCTAGTCCTCGTATTATAACAAAAAAGTAGAGTACCGCTGAAAAAGTACATAGACCCGAAAGCGCTTAAAAATATAGGTAAGAAAACCATTCTGGAAACTTTTTATCCATTCTCGGAACCATGGTCCATAGCAATTCATTTCGAGGCTAAGTATGGTCTGCAAAACATTTGCGGGCTGGGAACCACTGATCTAAATGATTAGCTGATACTTCCTTGAAACTCGCTAGGCGGCGTGGGGTCGTGCATTGGCTCCATGTGATGTCAAATTGAGGATCTGTTTGCAAAAGTTGTTGGCCCTCTCGGGATAATATGGTAATGGGCTAATGCGGCCTGAATTATGCCAACGTGTGTATGTTTTCCTTAGAGAAAACATAGTAATGCATACTTTGCGTTAATCCGGAGTGGACATCAACAAAAAATAAATGCCCCATTTTTTCACACTATCGCAATTCACATACTAAAAAAAACACAAAAGCGTAGGTAGGCTAATTTTACTAGGGGGCTTGCTTACACTTTACACACGGCGATTGTTAATAAGTATGGTCGACATTTTAATCACACTTATTTGTCCACGGCGTATTTGATATATGGACGCAGTTCCTTCGCAACTTCTCTCAGTACTTAGTTACAGTCAAACATCTCTAAAGCTCTTTACACACTATAGAAGATTTTGCATAATCTTGAGATTTTACAAAATCTAGACGAAAATCTTGCAGATTTTCCATACATTTTCATAGATTTTGTACGGAGATTATAACCAAAATCTCGGAGAAAATCTTTACAAAATCATGGTGAAGTGTGGTAAGCTTCGCATTTGACAATTCTACAGTAGAGGTCATCTTATCCATTTTCGCTTGGCACATGGTTTTGTACACAAAAGTGTGATGTTTTCACCTATTGACGAACATAAATCATTGACATAATTCCTATAAGATAGATTCTGCTTCTTGTTTTAATAAATTAATATAAATAACAGTTTCAGTCGTGCATGAAATTGTCGGAGTTTGCAATTTAGACGGATTGTACTGTACTGTCAAGTCGTGGAAAAAGATTACGACCATAGTGTGAACAGCATACGAGATTACATAATCTACGTGGATTTTGCAGCTATATGTGTAAAGCGCTTAAGTCGAAAACTCCGTAAGTACAATTATACCTAATCTCAAACAAACTTAAGAGTTTCACTGGCGTTTCCGTCAGTTTTGGATATAAAATACAACCTCTAAGTCGAATTTCCCTAAGACGAAAACCTCTTTAGCTCAAACAATATTTTATATACTTCTTCAATGCTATTTCTTATAACTTTACTTCCCCTAGGTCGCAAAAAGTTCCATTTCATGTTATTTAAGAAAGTTAAATGGAACTTGCGAGAGTTTCGCAAGTGAGCATAATTTCGAGCTGGATTTTTATGCATTAGATGTCCTACAGATTTATTTGTGTGAAATTTGGTTGAAATTGGTGCACAAATAAAAAAGTTTTTCTTAGAAGAACCTAGTTTGGGGGGTTGGATTTGTATGGCAGCCCCATGACCCCATGGTCCGATTTTATCCATTCTTACATATGTTTTGTGTCAACAATAGAAATACATTTGTGTGAAATTTGGTTGAAATTGGTGCACAAATAAAAAAGTTTTTCTTAGAAGAACCTAATTTGGGGGGTTAAGTTTGTATGGCAGCCCCATGGCCCCATGGTCCGATTTGATCCATTCTTGCATATATTTTGTGTTATCTATAGAAACACATTTGTGTGAAATTTGGTTGAAATTGGTGCACAAATAAAAAAGTTTTTCTTAGAAGAACTCAAATTGGGGAGCTAGGTTTGTATGGCAGCCCCATGACCCAGTGATCCAATTTGGGTGAATCAAACATACAAACAGCCTGCAACAATAAGAAGCACGTGTGCAAAATTTCAGCTTGCTAGCTTCAATACCCGCCGAGTAAAACGCGTCGCAACAGACAGACAGACAGACAGACGGACATGCTCCAATCGACTCCCCAAGTCATGCTGATCATATATGTATACTTTTTATATGGTCGGAGATGCTTCCTTTAATGCGATACAAACTTCATTACAAAGTTAATATACCCTTTCACTCTATGAGCGAAGGGTATAAAAAATGGACGCCCAGCACGTATAGATTGTGTGTGCACATAGCCACTCTGGGCTTACGCATGCAATGGGTTACTGCACTGAGAAAAAAAATCCCATTAAACCAATAGGAATTGGCCATTTTATCCCATTAGATTTAGTCAATGGGAAAATCCCATTATTGGGTTAATAGGATACCATTATTTCAATGGGATGGAACATCATTAAAATAATTAGATCGAACTATTAAATCAATGTGATAATACTATTAATGGCATACGATATCCTATTAATGCAATCATGTTATCCTATTGCCTCAATAAAAGGACATCCTATTAAATTAATATGATTTTCCCATTGAAATTATAGTTTATCCTATATTATGGATAATGGGGCATCCTATTAAAACAATAATTTTTCTTATTGGGACAATAGTTATTTCCTATAAATTTTATAGGATGTCCCTTTGAAAATACCGTTACCTCAATAACAGGCATCCCATTAAATTAATACGCGGTCTTTTGATATAAAATTTAGGTGACCAATATTTTTTTCCATCACTGTACATATAAAATTGTTTATAAATACACGGGCGTATGAATATGAAAATCACTTAGAGAAAACATAGCAACCCATGCCATGCGTTAGTCCAGAGTGGCTATGTGATCACACAACCCATATATGTTTGACTCCAAATTTATTACACTTCACTCCACGAAATAATTCAAATGTCAAAATATTGTCGATGCAATTATTAACCCTTCTGACGCCGCGTACAAGCTATTATGACTAAGGTGTAGCTGAATCTTCTGTGAAATCAATCTTATTTTTTGAAGAGGTCTAATTTTGGTTCTAGAAATAGTTTACATACATGTGTCTTACGATGATGCGCCGTTTTTTCGATTCTTTAGACATAGTTTACATTTCGCCAAACGTTTGATCGCATTTGTGGCCGTCGGTTCCTTTGAAATTTATATGGAAAGGGGTGGAAAATATTATTGAACGATATTTTTCATCAAGATATAGTACCAATGGTCTGTCTGGATCTATACGCCAACAGAAGGGTTAAATATTACGTCGGCATTTTAAGACAGTAATGAATATTACGCGGATTTTATATTCTCAATTGTAAACAAAAAATTGACGTTCGAATAAAATTTTCACGCATAATATGAACTGCAATAGTGTGAGAACGGTGCCATTTTTATTTTCTGATGCCCACTCTGGACTAACGCATGGATTGTGTTACTATGCTTTCTCTAAGGAAAATCATAATTAAGTACCGAATTCGCATCTATTTCAAATTTACGAAATAGATGCGAAATTTCAGCGAAAATTGCTGTTTTAAAAAATAAATCCAAAATCCACCCATTTGTGCTTTTTCCACGAAAAAGTTAATTTTCCTTCAAAAAATCAGAGATAAGAGAAAATATTTTTCCATCTCAGATTGATTTTTGCATTTGAATTTAATTTTTGCAAAATTTCCAATATTCAGATTTTTTTTTATGCGAAATTTAATTTTTTTGCGAAATATCCGTAAGTCTAATCATAATGCATAAGCATACGTTTTAAAATATTGGCAACTAACAATGTAAATCTGAATCAATCTTATTAGATAATCCCATTAGTCTAAAATGTACGTCCTATTAGAAATTCAATGGTTTATAATCTCATTAAACTAATAAGATAAAACTATTAACTTGTTTAAAATAGCCGAGGCAAAAAGTTAATAGGAGTCCCATTAACCGGTTATGGGATGTTTTTCTCTGAGTGGTGATTTCTCAACGGCTTTCTCTGTAATTTTGGCAACCAACTCATCGGGCTTTTGTCATGATATAGGGTAAAAGTAGGTTAGATGCCCCATTGAGATGATGTCGCAGTTGCTATTTCCAGACACAAAACGAAAAAAAGTTATTGACATTTGAAGAGCATCGTCTGAAACTAATAGTAATTGTACTCTTATTTTAGGGATGTCCACACAACCGCGTTGTAACGATATTACCTTTCTGTTTTAAGTTAGCGAAAGCTTCTTTTCGTATTCGTCAGGACACTTAATTCTTACTTATATATTCCCCGCCAAATTTATATATCCCTCGAACTGGGTTGAGAAGCCATTAAGAAAGTATCGAAGGTAACCAAACCTGTATATTTAGAAAAATCATGGGTCCAAAATTTCTATAGTTTTCTTCAAATGGAAAGAGATGGACTGTGTACGTCTTCGAGCATTGAAATTGTCAGCTTGACCACACCTGAATTTAATCGCCTTGCGATATTTTTATAAAATTCTAATGTGAGGAAATATTGTGGATCCAACTTTGGATGTTAAATCAGCTGGATCTGATGGTATTATTCTCGCGGATCTCCAGCAAAGGTTTAGAGAAGCAGGAGCGTCTTGCTCGCCAAAGAAAAAAGACAGAGCGAACAAGTGTAAGATTAAGGGAAGGAACAAGTACGCATTTTCACTAATCTGTAGCTCTGAGTCAGTATGGTAGATATTTGAAATTCTCTACAGATGTAAGCGATAAAGACTCTCAAGTATGACTTCGACGCGATCAGACGCGCCGTAGAAATGATTTTTTGAATTTTTTGCTATTTTTGTATGAAACTTTTCGGACTCCATAATTTCTATCACTTAGCCTTCCAAGCAACTTCTGCAAAAAAATTATAATTTTCGCTTCAATATTAAGAGCATCAACCATTAGTACCTAGCCTATCGAACTCTTCCATCGGTGAAATAACGGGAAGATATATACATGCAATTAGTACTTTTATTAAATAGACTTCAGCGAGTAGCCCGATTCCATACTGCTTTCTATTGTCGTGGAAACACTTGCTTCCTATGTCACTTCCCGCGGTGGGATTTTATGGAATTTGGTACGCAAGATCCTCTAATGGATATAATAAAGAATCGGAGACCGAAAAGTAGCATGAATAATGGGAAATTCGTGTGCGAGGTGAACATAATAGCCTATTCAGACTACCAACAAATCCTGGTGTATATTAAAATTAATCCAGTCGAAACCTTGAAACTAGATCGAATCGTATGTCACTAAATTCAAAATGCATCGTATGAACTTGCATTATTCAAATTGCAGTAAATATGGTACAATTGTTAATCAAATCGAGGATTTCATAAATCCTGTCGGAAGTGTAAATCCCTTCGAACGATCCCTTTATTGTTGACATCAGCGATGTTACCTGTTATGTAATTCAAGCGGCTTTGTTGAATAGGGCTATCGCTAGAAATGACCAAAAGTAATATGTACAACGTATGTATGCGACAACGAAGTAAATCTGACCAAAGCTAGACCTTGCCCGATTGACTAGTTAGTTTACTGTCACTGCGGCCAGGGAACACATTGGCAGTTGAAATGGCGAAAACGTCTGACTGAGATACATATGGGATCTCTTGGTTTTGTTAACTTATACGAAATTCGATAGGAATTCATCTTAAAAAATATGGTTCTAAAACAACTAAAAAAATTAAATATTGATCAACTTAACCGACCTTAATTATCAGCTCAAACAGTCTAGATTTATTAAGCCAAAGAATGCCATATTGCCATGCTCGAGATACTCCTATAACACGGAAAGTGAACCCTCTAATGTTCATAATGTTGACGTGAATGACCGCTTGCATAGGCGCTTTGTGTGGAATATATTGAAGTCTATTGTCAAAATTTGAAGCAAAAACAAAAGTCTAGCGTAGTGGGAAATTTCGACTATGCCACAGCTGTGATTTTCTTGACACAGCTAGCAATACGAGGCATATCATAATAAGGAACTTGGAGGGGATTCACACTACTGGCAGAATTTACTAAAACCACTAAATGAATCGAGTCGAAACCCGCCTACTAGATTAAATCGTATGTCGTTAAATTTTCAAATGCATCGTAGAATGTACTTGCATTATTCAAATTGCAGTACAATATCGTGCAACTGTTAACTAAATCTAGGATTTAGTAAATCTTGTCGATAGTCTGAATCCCCTTTTACAATTAACTTTGCACCAAGATTTGATAATCACGTGCCTCGGATGTAGCTACTCTTGATGTGGTCCCTTTTCGTTACACCAACTGACATGCGTAACATTTTCATTTCAGTCGCTGTCATTTGTTTCGCGTAACCTTCATACATGGTCCAGCATTCTGATCCATACATGAGGGCGGGACGTACAACCGTTTTGTACAACTTGCCCTTCAGCTTCAGTGGCATTTTCTTATCGCAGAAAACTCCAGAGTTTTCTCGCCACGTCATCCACTCAACCTTTGTGCGATGTTTGATGTCATCATCGCATGTAGCTCCGTTGTTCACCATCGAGCCAAGGTACTTGAACTTGGTACAAGACTTAAGCTACTCTCCTTTGACGTACATATCTGGTATCGGTGCATCTGGGTCTGAGAATGGGCAGCATAAGAACTCAGTCTTTGTTATACTTACCCTCAGTCCATGCTCCTCCAGAATGTCACACCATTTTGTAAGTGCAGCTTGCAAGGCAACGATGTTTGGGCTACTGAGGACTATATCATCGGCAAAAAGAAGAGATATTTCTAGGCCGTCGGATATACGTGTTAATAAGTAGCACATGATGATGTTGAAGAGCAACGGACTCAATACACTGCCCTGGTGTAATCCGACATGACAAATGCTATACAATAATAAAATCTAATCACTTACTAACTTAACGAGAAGCCCTTAAACTGGAACGGATCAATAAAATTTTTGGATTGTGGCCAACAAACTTATTTGATGTTGTTAAATATTAGACATTTGGATTTGAAACAAACTAGCATACGAACGAACATAAAATATAACATATAGTGGAACTTGCACTTTTCAAAACCATCATATGACAGATTCCATTTATCAAGTAAATCCTTTATCACCATCCCACACACACACACACACACACGTTGAAGATACATATATGTACGTATTGTGGCTCGCTTTGAAAAATAAATTTATTTATATGTGAGAGGTGTTTGGCGGATTAATCGGTAGGATTTAAATTATGGTTTGAATTTAGGCCCGGTTAGGTACCTAATTACAAAATCCATCCTGGATAAAGCTGGCTGAACAGAAACCAATCAACCTCCTATCCCTTAAAGTGGATTCTCATTAACAACCTAAATGCAGTCACAATTATTACAACAGCTTGAATAAGAATTGCAGTAATCGTTTTGTAGTTTACCATTAGTATCTGAGAATGTGAACACAGTTTTTTTTAAAGATTGAAAATGTGTTCCAATTATTGTTCTACAAACAAAACAATGTGCACGCATTGATGTAATTTTGTGATAAAAACGCGAAGTAGGTCAAAAGCATTTATCAAACTAATTTATACATAATTTGACCAACTGGTGAAAAGAGAAGAGGAAATAAAGTAATGCCGTAGTCAACTATTTAGATAATAATTATAACAAACAAAAATCCGAGTATTCAAAAATATAGAAGCTCCCGAGCTCATCTCTGACCATATGCAGTAATCGAAACGATCCGCTAATTAAAAAGCCGGTTATTAAATTGTACATGCAAACAATGGAAATCATATAAACATAAAGTAACGAATTTGACTACATTATATACGTTAGCTTATTCATTTCTATTTTATTCGACACAAAGGTCAAATTTAATTGCACCCAATGGGGATACTCAGAAAAAAATCAAGTGATGAATGTTTCGAGAAAATTTGCAAATATGCCTGAAAAAAAAGCTGCTCTTATGCCAATATTTTGCCAATAATTGGAATTGAAAATATAAGTAGTAACAATATAAGGCCGCAACCACACTGTCCGGGATTTGCCAAATCGCGCGGTACCAAAGGTCAACGATGTAGACAACATACGTCTGACAGAGGCGATGAGGGAATTCTGTCTCTTCCAAGCGTGTGTTGTCCACAACTTTGATCTTTTGTACCGCACTATTTGGCAAACCCCGGACAGTGTGGGGCCAGCATAATACAAAATGTAGAAACTCTTGTGTGAATCCAATTTTTCGTCAATGGAGACCGTTAGGAAAGCGAGGAGTTAGGCGCCGTCCAGAAGTTGGACAACAAGTTTGAAGCTGAAAGAGCATTAAAACAAATTGGACCGTCTGAACAGAAGTTGGACAACTTGTGTGAGTTCGAACACCTGCACTCTGCTTAAATTGAATATAGTCCAATCGAAATATCAACATACACTTTTTAATAATAAAGAGTTAATTAACCGAGCGGGTTTTTCATTTATTTTGTAAATTGTAAGGGTTAGGGTGGCCCTAGTAATCAAATCATAAGATATGTACTTCTCATATATACTTATTCGGACATGTTTACTTCAATGCTTTAAAAATCCACGAGAAATAAAAGAAAAAGAAATATATTTTCTCCTGTACTAATACGTATTGCAAAAGCTGATAACGTTTTGCGACCGCTTCGACTTCCAACTTTTGTTCACACGGCAAACAAGTCGAATGACTTGTTTGAGTTGAAGAGAATATCGTATCGTGTGGTGTGAACAGCCTTCCAACTTGCAACAAGTTAGAGGGAAAAGTTTGATCAAACAAGTTTGAAGCCGTCTGGACGCGCCATAAGAGAGGCCGTGCAGGCCCAGTCAACACAGGTGGACTAAATCTCCTCCAGTAACTTATAAGAAGGATGTGTGGTAGCAGACCAGCTCAGCTGTTGGGAGTCGACGAGTGAGTCTGGTATAAGTTAAGACACCTGATTCTTCCGCGGACTTAGGTCTTAGGATCTCGCGGACCACCTTCGGTCCGTGGTCCACCGGTTGGGAAAAAGTTTTTGTGAGAACATGGTAGTTATAATTAAAAAAAAAAGTTTTTATTGCGACAGTCAATCAATTAACTTACCACGGGTGAAATACGATGTAAACACATTTTACTATTTTACTTATTATTCAAGCGACTAGATATGATACACACAAAGCACAATATGTACACTCAAAATCACAAAAAAGTATGTCAGGTAATAATAATCTTTAAGTTAACTTTTATCCTCAAAATGTCTGCAGACAAAAAAGAAACACAATCTGTTCAAAAAAATGACGTAAGGATCAAACTGTCAGAACTTATCTGGAATATTAAGAACAATAATCGTGACCTTGCGATTGATCTGAAGATATCAACAGAATCCGCGAATATTCTCACTAGACAACGTTACAGAGGAACTCACAGCAGAGACACGAGTTGATTGTGGAATTATTATCAATCGGAACGCTAAACCGCGGAATCGTACAATAGCTCAAAAATTATGGTGGGTAAAAGCCCGTGGCAATACTACATACGGCGTGGCGTGTATAAAGGTTGCATGTGATTTTCGGCACGTATACCATCTCATTGGTTGCAAACATGCTTTCCCATTTTGATTTTGCATCGAGCTAACTGCAGCTCTAATTACAATGTTGTGATGCTAAGATTTTGGCGAAGGTGAACCAGTAATTTTGGTACATGCAGCAATCGATTCAATTGTGATTCATTGGAAGGGAACCATATATTTTTGGGGGGATTCCGCTGGTTCGGTTCAGTATTAATTAAACCGTCATTCTGTTTAGTTTGTATATATGTAGTTAGTAAAGTACACAAAGTCATTTCCGGATAAGATAGAGGGTTGATGAAACTTATTACGTAGACCGTGTTTTAGGCCTGAAATTTTAATAAAAAAATGATAGTTATCAACCAACAACCACATGCATTTAGTATTTTTATCTTTATTTTTTATATTTTATCTATCTGCTATCCGTATTGCGCTTTGTATAACAATGGACTCCCCAAAAAATAAGGTGCTTATCAAAAATGTATTATCAGTGTGAAAGATGTGACGTATATGTGTATGCTCAGCTGAAACGCGAGAAACACAAAGTGCATTACATATTATTGTTCGTTATCTTCTCCATATCTCCTGCGTTAGCCGCATAAAATTTCTTCGACTGTATAATGGTGAATTCGAGAAAGCTAGCGCTGTCCATGATAACAGAAAGTCTGCGAGTTGTTGCATGTGATTGCAATTATCATGTTTAGATTAGAAGGTGTATTATGACACCGTCGCAAATTAGATTTGCATGGCGAAATTTGTAATCGCCTTATTAATTTTGTATAATATGAAATGATGATTTATGTGATAGACTGTTTGGAGTTTTTAGGCACAGACTGATTGAATGATAAATCGAGACGTATGTATGTGGACGAAGTATGTTTTGAAGGGAATCCAAAACCTACTCAAATTACATTTCAGGAAAACCTCTCTACAACCGACCTGATTTGCCCCAACCAATATAGTATCTGCAAGCAAAAATCTATACAGTCACCAACATGGCAGAAATTACAGATTTCATCTATACTCTATGGCGTTCCCTAAGGACACGGTTGATCATGGGATATTATACTTGATAAATTGTTGTTATCACTTAATTTCCTGTATTATCTTGTATCGTGGCTCTCTTCTTATCTCCTCGGACGATATTCTCATGTAGTATTTAATAACACACTTTCTCCGCCATTCTGTCCCTCGTCTGGAGTTGATCAAGGCTGTATTTTGGGGCCGCTTCTCTTCAGTTGTTCATAAATGAGGTGGGTGGTTGTGGAACTTACACATATCCGCTAATCCAACAAAAGGGGGAGAAAGTGGACTGTTCTCTTAGTCAATTGTCCTTTAACTCTTATTGCTCGTCGAAGGTGAAAGTGCTTCAGGTTGACGGACTGGGATGAATTTACCGAAATATACTAAGTCCTTCAAAAATTATAGCCAAAAGCTTGGAAAAAAGAACTGCTAATATTTCAAATTTTTCATGAGCTTTACGACGAAGGGTACTGAAGGGGATGAAGTGGTGGAGTGAGATGGAGATAGTTTAATTAAGTACGATAATTTGATCAACACACATACACAAAAGATGGAGAAAATAAACTGCTTTCACAATTGTTCTCCAGGCCAACTTTGCAGAGGATTCAATGCGTATTTTGGTGTTGAGCGTTACATTTTTCAATAGTTATTCTGATGTTTTCGGGTAGAGCCCCATCCGGTAGGGCAAATTTACCTACAAATTTATTTTTTGAGTAGAGTCCCATTTGGCGTAGCATTTTTACCAGAATCTGCTTATCCGTTCAAGAGATAAATACGAAAGTGTGTAAAAAAGAACCGTCTCCACAATTTTGTTCATTGTGGATTCTGTGCTTGTTTTAATTCCGCTATTCGGGGTGAAGTCTGTTTCTACTGACACCTCTATCTAGGATCGTGTCATCACATCACTGAGACCAATGCGTTGTTGTTGCTTCTTCCATTTGATACATCTAGATGGAATCCAATCCCGTGGTGCAAATTTACTCAATATTGAATTAGTTCAGGAGATATAGACAAAAGTTTGAAAAAAAACTGTTATAATAATTTTGCTTATTGTGAATGTTTTGCATATTTCAATAGAGACATTCTGGTTGCAGACAAATCCGGTGGAATCAGTTTACTGAAATACTGCAATTCGTTCAAGAAATACAGAACAAAATTATGTGAAAAAGGACAGTCTTCATAATTTTGCTTATTGTGAATTTTTCCGAAGTTTTCAATACTTATTTTACTATTCGGGAAAATCTTCGAAAATCTGCTAGCATGTTCAAGCAATTCAGACAGAAGTCTGTGGAAAAGTACTCATTATGAATTGCGACGCAGGGTTCAAACAAAAATCATAAAATTATTCACCCCTTAACGAACACGGTTCCTATAGTAGCATAACTTCCTTTTTTTTAAGAAATGGGAAAAATTACTTTGATCAACATTTTCTTCCCAATTTATCCGAACATGCTATACTTCTAATCGTATTCGGTACAGACTCAAATACGGTGCAGCAAATTTACTAAAACCCCCTAATCCGTTCAAAGGGGCCAAGAAAAAGAGCTTCCTTCAACATTTCGCTCATCCGCTCCGTATATGCGACTGATTTGAAAAGGAACTGTTTTTAATAAATTATTCTTTGTAATTTTTTGCATATTTCAACAGTTATTCTGGGTGTACACCAATCCGCTGGAATCTTTTGACTGAAATCTGGTAATTCTTTCAAGGAATACAGAAAAAAAATGTACGGAAAACAAATCTTTATAATTTTGCTTGTTATAATATTATTTTGATATTCAGGGAAAAATGTTTTTACTTCAAAAGCAGTATAGCTATTCCGGTCAGAGCCTTGTGTAGACCCATAAGGTGAGGTCAACTTACTGAAATCCTGTAATTCGCTCAAGAAAGACAGAAAGAAGTATAAGAAAAAGAATTGTCTTCATAATTATGCCCCATTGTGAATTTTTCATATGTCTCGATGGTTGTCCTGTTACTTTGGCTAGATACCAATCCTGCAGAAGAAATTTACTCAAATCCGCTCATATGTTAAAGAAATAAACGCAGAAATAGGTGAAAAAAACCCATTGTAAATTTCAGCTCATTGTGAATTTTTTGCATGTTTCAATAGTTATTATGCTATTCTGGCCAGAGCCTAATCCAACAAACCCAAAATTATGAACATCTGTCCAGCCGTTCTCGAGTTATAAATGGTGTAACTAACACGACTTTCTTTTATATATATAGATAGATAGATAGATGTAAAGATATATAACCTAACCCTAACCTAACCCTTGTTGGGCAAGCACTGAAGAAGGCAGTACGTCGCTGCCGAAACAATTGTATGCTAGAAGCAAATAAAGACTTGCTGTAAAAGGAAAACCCCAACTGCGTTTCAATGATCATACAGCTGGCAAGAATTTTGATCCTTACAATTTTTTAGTCCTGAATATTAATAAAACAAAACTTACCTTGCTATTTTGAATATATTAACAACTGATCGAGCTTATTATCTAATAATCCAAGGAATAAGCGTTAAGTAATCTGAAAAAAAATCAAAATTTTCAACTAATATTATTTCAATTTACTAGTAAGTGAATTATATTACATTACATTTTTATGATACAATATGCATTTTGTAATCTTGAGTATTAAAGTCGTCAATCATTTATCAATCGTCCAATTTATCTGACAATCGATTGCAATGAAAATATCTGACGATCCGTGCATGGCCCATACACTATACAATTTCTCGCACGATCCAAGTACGACCGATAGTTTAATGTAGTTAAATGATATGAATGACTGCTTTCTAAATTACAATTGATATGTACGTATATTTTTTCTAAATAAATTTTCCCATCAAAATATTTATGACCGCTTCAATAAAAGTTTACTAACACTCATTTTTTTTTTGTAGTCTGGTTGGTGTAGTAGTTACTGCGCACACCTTTGGTGCACAGGGTCGTGGTTTGAGTCTCGCCGTGAGCGAATTCAGTTTATTGTGTTTTTCGAACTCACGACCTCAAAAAAAAAGCAGTTAAGATCTTTGAAATTGGATGTCACTAACACATCTGTCAGTCAGTTATTTATTTATTTAACACTATTTTTTTTCTGATGATATAAAGTGGACAATGACATTTGACGGTCAATCATATAACAGAATGCAAGAAAATATCGTCAGATAGAATTTTATCGGCCAATCATTAAAATTTCAAACGTTACTCACATACTACCACCATCCACAATCCATTTGACAATCAAAAGACACATCGTCAGATAATCTGACGATCGGTCGGATGGTGTTCAGTTACTCTAATCCATCAATTCCCAACATAATTGGTGCAGCGACCCCTTAAGTTTCAAAAAATCAACATTCAAGTAGCTTTCCTTCCCCCTATACGAATCCGTACCATTTTTAATTTAGCAAAACTACCCTTAAAATTTATTACTTTTCCGTTCCACTTGTAAATTGGCTGATAACAGGGAACAAAATGAAATCTAAGTGATTAAATCCGGTTTTTGCCACTTTTATCGGAGAGATGATAAATTTGCGAAAAAAAATGCGACTGTTTACTTATGCCTGATATTTTTCCGACTTAACGGCTAGATAGACCACGAGGGAAAGGGAACTCATTTTCTGTTGAGGCCTCTTTAAGAAATACAAAAAATTTCAGAGAAAAATAATGGAACCATATTTAGACGGTAGTTAAGGAAGTTCTCACGATAGTAAGTATATCGATCGGCAGATTATCTTGCATTCTATACATTTGCATTTGAAAGATCTGGAGAGGAAACAATTCCGAGGTGACTTTTGCTGGAGTTGCGCATCCAGGCTTTAAGAAAGTCGGCCGCACTATGTTTCGGAAATGCCTTTCAGAAGTCGGTTTGTCGATAGCTTTATTCTTCAGGGAATTCGATGATTTGAGCTACCTTCCAAATATAAGTGACCGACCAGCAAGCTTGGCATTCATATTTCCAAAATCCACTCTGGTTCGTTAGGTGTAACCACCATGATTCAGTATGTAGGCCTATAGCTACGAGCTACGAAAATAGGAATGAAGCATCCAGGGGCTCGCAACCCGCCGGTTGCGCAACGTTGCTCTAATCCAAAACAAGTTCTGGATTTGACTGAAAATGAATAATTGTATGCATCAAACTTCTAAATTTCGTTTTACTTAAACCATCGTGTTAGTTACACCATTTATAACTCGCAATAACGACTGGGCCGATTTCCATGGTTTTAGATTTGTTATATAAGGTTTAGACCGGAATAGCAGAATAACTATTGACGCATGCGAAAAATTCAAAATGAGTTCTTTTTCACATTATGGTTTCCACTCTGAATAGCAGAATGAATATTGAAACATGTAAAAAATTGACAATGAGTAAGAATACACATTGAGTTCTTTCCACATAGTTTTGTCTATATGTCCTGAATCGATTAGCGGATTTGAGTAAACTTGTCCCACCGCATTGGTCTCCAACCGAACAGCAGAATAACTATTGAAGTGTGCTAAAACAAAAAAATTATGCAAACAGAAACTAAAAAGAACAAAAAAGAATATCTGAAAACTACTGAAGTATGCAGACACTACTGAATGGATAACAAAATGAGTAAAGTTTTGGCAAAACTCTCTTCTCATCCTTTGATATCAGAAAGTTTACACCCCCCCCCCTCTAATCGCTTTCTAAAAAGAATACCACAATAAATATTGCAACTTGCATCAAATTCACAATAAACCAACCTTCGAAGGCAACATATCATTGTCTATTTCCTGACCGGATAAGAAGATTTCAATTTGCTTATTTGCTCCACCTCCTTCCTCTAGCACAGAGGTTCCCAATCTTGATCAGTCCGGGCACCCCTTTGCAAAGTTATTCCTGAGACTGGCGCAACTCGGGATTTTTTTTCCAAAAAACCAAAATAGGTGTGGACATTTTGTATTTCCGCTATTAGAATATAAACTCGACGTTAAAAGTATCGGGCCACCGGCAACTTTCGAATCCTATCTCTATTTTCTCAAAAAGTATAAAAGTTACAACTATGAACGTTATATCTACAGGAAGTGCATTTTATGACAATTAAAATGAGTGGAAACACATTGGGATTTATTCATTTATTAAGCGTTTATTAAAGATTTTACAAATAAGAGTCGTTTTCCGGTCTTGTAATCACCAAGTGAAAAGCTCAAATTTAAGCTGAAAACAAAGTAAAATTTAAAATAAAGTGTTTGGTCAGTATTAAGTGTTCCCTCCCCTTGCTCAAATATTTGCTAGCATCCTTGTATTCATAGACCTCACGAGGCTGATGATGAAGTCTTGGGAAACTTTATTCCACTCCTCTTCAATTGCGATTCGCTGCTCTGGAAGCGTTGTACGAGCAGGAACGCGGGCTCGAATCCGACGTTTCAGCCTATCCCATTAGTGTTCTATTGGATTCGAGTCCGAGCTTTGAGCTGGCCAGTACATCGAACGAATGCCGACGTCCTGCAGATACTGGGTCACCACATGAGCAACATGAGGCCGTACATTATCCAGCATCAACTATGGTTACTATGCCCGATATAATCTGCGTAAGATATCACACGGACTGCAGGGATTTCATTGATGTGAAGTCAATTCACGTTTACTGCCCGTGCGTCGGTTCGATGAAAGCTAATGCTGTATGTCAGGTTAGCGAGATGCCGCCCAGACCATTACAAATCCTCCTCCAAAAGGAACAGCGATGCCACACTGAGAATAACGTTCTCCAGGACGACGATATATTCTCTGATGTCGATCACTTTGATATAGACTCACTCTGGTCTCACTAGTGATGAGTACATTACCCCACTCTTCTATCGTCCAATCCCTATGCTCTCGAGCGAATTTAAGTCGTGCTCGACGGTGGGCTGCCGTTAATTTTGGACCTGCTGCAGCTCTCTTTGGAGTCAGTATCCGCTCAGCAAGTCTACTTCTAACGGTAGAAGAACTTATAAGCACATGGGGTTCGTCACGCAGCTTTTGTTGGACTTGAACTGCGTTGAGGCGGCGATTTCGCAGAGCATTGAGTTAGATATAACGATCATCTGCTACTGATGTAGCCCTAGGTCTGCCCCTCACTGGACGCCGATCGAATGCTCCCGTCTCTAAATATCGTCTGTAAACTCTTTGCACCGATGATCTGCTGATACGAAGTTTATGAGCGACCTCACATTGTGCAAAGCCTGCTTGAAGTAGTGCTACAACTTGAGCTGCTTTTTCCGGTGTCGCATTCATTATTGGCTGACTAAAGTAGCAAAACAAGCAATGAACAACAACTAAAGAAATTATAAAAAAGATCGTATACCCTCACTGTAGAAGAAAAAAAGGTAAGGCTGAACTCTAGTCAAAACATAGCAAATCGTTAGCATTGTGTTTGTTATTTGATTTCTATGTGAGTTAACGGTACTTTAGATTAAAATGATAGTCATTTAAATTGCCATTAAACACACTTTCTGTAGATATAACTTTCAAAGTTGTAAGTTTCATACTTTTTGAGAAAATTGAGTTAGAGTTCGAAAGTTGCGGGTGGCCCGATACTTTTGACGCCGAGTGTAGTTCACTACTACTAGAGCTACCACAATCTGAAGGTTTTCTGATAAATATGTATAGAGAAATCAAAAGAAAATTATTTCAGCACGAGCCTAGACGTCAATATCAACTGATTTCGGTCTAAAATGTTTCAGTGGTCTCTCGGCCAGAGTATAAAAATAAATTCATTGTCACAGCGCGATATATAAGTTGTACACACGCCTCCCTTCCGGGCGTCACGCCTTCCCAGAGGGTAGTGCCTTAGCAAAAAAGTTATTGAAACATGAGGAGAATTGTTTCTCATTCTCCAGTCATCTCGTAAAATGTTTAGCGTATTAACCAATAACAGGAGACATTTGGATGGAAATTTACAGTGAGGAAAACTTTGAAGGCAGCTTTGTAAATTCCCCATTTTTGGCAATCTCTCTTGAATGGAATAGCAGATTTTTAGTAAATTTTCCCCAAATGATCGCAATGCGGAATTAGCATTCCACTATGTGGAAAGTATATACATAATAAGTTTAGTGTATTGAATTTGCTCTATGCCCTGTGGCACGGGTTAAGAATAGTGCTACCGTCTTTCCCGACGTGTCGTAAGAGGCGACTTAAGGGACAGGAGAGAATAAAACTCTCCTGAGTCTCGAACATATCTCCACAATTGTGCGCGCAGCAAATCTGTTTTGCGCTCAAGGGTTTAGATATGTACGAAACTTAACAAAAAATTGACCCCTGTGGTTTTGGGGTTAGAATTATTCCACAGCGATCCCGGCTTGTCGTAAAAGGCGACTTGAGGGATAGGGTATGTAGGCTTGTATCCTGCGTACCTGAAATTTACTTTACACTCGAAACATCAAACGAGCCTCGGATACCTCGGACTGATTCAACGGCAACGACTTTTGGCTATAAACAACGAACTACGATCGGTTTTTGGAACGTTCGGACGATGTGGGGTGAGTGTAATAACACAAGGCTCACAGAAGTCGAACAGCAAATGACCGCATACAACATCGCTATACTAGGACTGAGCGAAACAAGATGGCTCGGATCGGGGGCGACTTTATCACCAAGCTCTCGCACTGTATTGCTCTACTCTGGAAGTGAAGACGATAATTCACCTCGGCAAGCGGGCGTCGGAATCCTGTTGACTAGGAATGCACGCCGATCCCTTATCGACTGGAAACCTATCTCCGACCGTATCATCACAGCCACCATCTAAGACGGAATTAAAGCGGGTTATCGAATCTATGGACGCCGGTAAGGCCCCGGGGATAGATGGAATTCCGGTTGAACTATTTAAAGCGGATTCGAATGCTACAGCGGATATTCTGCTTCCCCTCATCAGAGAGTGTTGGGAAACCAAAACTCTTCCAGTAGAATGGAAAAAGGGCGTAATTATTAAAATTCCCAAGAAGGGTAACCTTAGGGATTGTAATAATTGGCGCGGTATTTGCCTACTTCCAGCTGTATCCAAGCTGATGGCTAAAATTATTTTGAACCGGATCAAGGATGAAGTTGATCGCACTTTAAGCAATGAACAGGCTGGCTTTCGTGAGGGTTTTTCGTGTAGCGACCATATAAACACTCTCCGAATTATTATTGAGCAATCCGCCGAATGGAGATCCCCATTACACCTCATGTTCATTGATTTCGAGAAGGCGTTCGATAGTGTTGATCGGGAGTATATTTGGAGAGCTCTTCGTAGGAGGGGCATACCAGATAAAATAATTTCCATCATCAAGGAATCTTATCAGGGAGCCCAATGTCACGTTTTGCACAAGGGTAAGCTTTCAGATCCTTTTGAGGTGCACAGTGGAGTGAGACAAGGTGGCATTTTATCACCTATTCTTTTCCTCATAGCCAGTAACGATGTAGGTACTAGTGAGCGCGCTTCAAAACCAGAGGAAAGGTATCAGATGGAAAATGTTTGATTACCTGCAACACCTGGACTATGCTGACGATATTTGTCTGCTTTCAAATAAAAAGGAGGATGTAGCTCAAATGGCCGATGCTCTGCATTGCGAAAGCCGGGCTCAAGATAAACGCTGCCAAGACCGAGTACTTGAGCTCCCATCCTGGTGGACAAAGCGGAATTTGTGTTTCGGGCCAGGCAGTCGAAAAAGTTGACGAATTCTGCTACCTCGGAAGTATAGTCACAGCAGATGGCGGCGCGGACGCTGATGTACAATCGCGTATCAATAAGGCTAGGGCAGCCTTCTTCACTTTGACTCCTTTCTGGCAAAATAACAACATTTCCAGGCGCACCAAAATCCGAATCTTCAATTCTATTGTAATATCTGTGCTTCTTTATGGCTGTTCAACTTGGAAGGTGACCAACGAGATAACAACTAAGCTGCAAACTTTCGTAAAGCAGTGCCTACGGCGCATCCTACAAATCCGCTGGCCGGAGATTATTTCCAATGATGATCTCCTGAGTATCACAGGCCTGGATTGGATAGGCACTTCTGTCAAAAGGCGAAAGTGGCAATGGATAGGTCATACTCTCCGAAGAGGGCCAACAAATATTGCAAAGCAGGCCCTAGATTGGAACCCTCAGGGAGCCAATGCTAGACGCCGTGTTGGACGGCCAAGAAACACGTGGAGAAGATCGGTTAATAGCGAGGCTGCTTCATTAAACAAACAGTGGTCAGACCTAAAGACGATGGCACAGAACAGAACGAGGTGGAAAGTAGGCGTAGTTGAAGCCCTATGCCCCACAAGGGGTTAACAGGAACCAGAGATTGAATTTGCTCAACTAGATTGATTTCATCTTCTGAACGGATTTGCGGATTTCAATGAATTCACTTACCTTTATTTCTGTAACGAATTAGCGGATTTCAGAAACTCCTCTCAACGGATTATACCCTAAATAACAAAACAGAATAGCTCTTGTATAGGCGGATTTTTAGATTATACTTTCAAAAAAATCAAACACGGTCCGTTCTCGTCGATGGCTTTTATTAGAAGCACGAATAGATTCGTTACATAGAATATTGAACATTCTTACTGTACACAAACTAGTATTAGTATTAGCTATACTGACCGGTTTTACAAGAACGACAGTGTAGCGAAATAATTATTTGTACACTCTAATGTGTGTATTCTATATGAATATTTTCAGCTGCTACAACTCAGCCGTTCCTTAAAACAAATCGTCCTCGATTTAACAAACAAATAGCAATTGCAAATTTTAAAGTTATCCTTAAAATTACTTTAGAGAGCGATAGTATAATTTCGTAGACACGATTTTAATCTTTTACTTAAAAAATACCATCACAATACATGTTAAGTCCTTTACTATTCTAGACAGCGATGGTAATATCACAGAGACAGGATTATTTATCTTTCATTTAAAAATACATCGCTTTTGCAAAAAAAAATCATTTCAATTTCATCATTCACTTAATTAAGATAGCTAATAATTACAAATAGCATAAACAAGTATAAATTTATTATTTGAACTGAATGTATGGTTTCATATTCTCTGGACATGACACCCCTTCGTAAGGCAGTCGAGAAATTTGCAAATTCTTAATATCTTTTATAAAATATCGATCATTTGGCAATATTTTTATTACTTCATACGGACCCTTATATTTTTGAAGTAGTTTTTTATTAACTCCCGCCGTTGTCACGATATTCTTCACCATCACATAGTCTCCAAGATTGTATTTATGGGGTTCTTTATGCCTACTATCGAAGTAGGCTGTATTTACCCGCTGGCGTTCTAAATTTCTAGATTCCGGCTTAATCATATTTTCGTTTAAATATTCTCGAATTTTATCATTTATATCCCCTTTCTGTGCAACACCGAACAATAAAATACTTGGAGTGGCTCCTGTGCTCTTACTAATTGTATTGTTCAAAGCAAATTCGACTTTACTTAAATGCTTCGTCCAGTCTCCCGGGGTCATTTCGCTTTCTTTAGACAACATAGGAGTAAGTATCCTATTCATTCTCTCAACCTGACCGTTAGATTGTGGGGATTGAGTTGCTACTTTCACATGAATTAAGTCGCGTTCTTGACAAAAGGATTCAAATTCATCGGAAGTGAAGCAACTTCCTCTGTCTGACACTATTCTTTTTGGGGTACTGTAATTCATAAAGTATGATTCCAGGCATTGGATCACTTCGTGCGTACTGGTACTCTTAACCGGATAGAGTTTGGTAAATTTTGTAAACCCGTCAACTATAAGGAAAATGTGTTTCTTTAAATTTCTGACACCCGAAGGCAGAGGACCATAGTGGTCGATGTGTATGGTTTCGAAAGGCACATTACCTTTAGGTATGCTGTGTAATACGCCCTCCTTCTTACCAGAAGGTACAGAGAAACAAATGCATTTCAGACAATTTTTAACATAATCCTTTATTTTAGCCTTCATTGAAGGAAACCAGTAAGTCTTCTTCAAGTGATCGTACAACTTGTCAATGCCAATATGACATAACCCCTCGTGATGCGTTTGAATGACATTCCTTTCCATCTGCGATGGTACGTAAAATAAAACAGTATTGTTGGCTTTACGATATACTAAGCCATTAATCATTTCATAGAAACGATGTTGTTGTTTCTCTAACATTAGCGCGATATTTTCAATCTCCTTGTCCTTTTGTCGAGCAGCGGCTAAGGCATGCTCAAAAGACTCAGGTTCTACCAACAAAATGTTGTGGCACCTGCTAAGGGCATCCACATGATGCATTCTACTAGAATCCCGGTGCTCAATAACATAGTCAAATTCTTGAAGCTCTAAAGCCCATCTCGATATCCTTGGGTTTAACAGTTTTTTATTCAAAGTAAGCGTCAATGACTTACAATCAGTGACTATTTTGAATTTAATTCCTGTCAAATAAATGCGGAATCGTCTAAGAGCATAAATAATGGCTAATGTCTCCAGCTCGTATGAATGGTATTTTGATTCTGCTGGAGTAGCTCTCTTTGAGAAAAAGAACACTGGGTGAAATTTATTATCAGTTTGTCGTTGCAGTAAAACTGCACCGAATCCCAGGCTACTCGCGTCGCAGTGAAGTTCTGTTTCAGCAGTGGGAGAATAAATACTAAGTACTGGAGCTTCAAGTAGTTTTTGTTTTAAAGTTTCAAAAACGTTTATCTCATCTACCCCAAATTTGAATTCTACGCCTTTTTTTAGCTGGTCATATAATGGTTGGGCAATTAACGAGAAGTTCCTAACAAATTTTCGAAAATAAGAGCAAAGACCGAGAAAAGAGTGTAACTCTTTTGTGTTCTTGGGGATTGGGTAATCCTTAACAGCACGTAAACCATCCAAGTTTGGGCCTATTCCATCAGCGTTCACTTCATAGCCTAAATAAGTAATTTTCTCCTGCATAAATAGGCATTTGTCGAACCTCAATTTCAAATGATGTTTACGTATACTATCTGCAACTTCTTCTAACACTACAAAATGCTCTTCTTTAGTCTCAGTGGCAACCAAAAGATCATCAATGTAGACTAACAGTTTACCAGAATTTATAAGCTCGCGAAAGATATGATTGATATAACGCTGAAATACCGAAGGCGCATTTTTTAAGCCGAAAGGCATACGAAGGTATTCGAACTGTCCTAAAGGGGTCACGAAAGATGTGTATTTGACCGAATCGTCCGATACCCTGACGTGATGAAAACCACTCTTCAGGTCTAACAATGAAAAATATTTTTTACCTCGCAGCCGATCTAAATGGTCTTCTATAATTGGTAATGGGTAGTTATCCTTTTGCGTTATTTTATTTAGTTCCCGAAAGTCAACACAAAGCCTTAGCTCTCCATTCTTTTTCTTAGTGAGCACAATAGGGGAAGCATAAGGAGAATTACTTTCTCGAATTATTTTATGCTGCAGTAAATCATCCAACATTTTCTGAAGTTCTAATTTATGAGCGTATGGTAAGCGTCTGGGAGTGCAATTGAAAATATTGTTCGGCTTTGACAAAGTAATTTTCATTTCGCATGAATCGTCACTATTAAGATAATCATCACCGGTGTCTGTATTTTCAATAATTTTATACACGCGATCCTTTTCACTCTGCCGTAAATTATCGTTTATATTTACTTTAAATTTATCACGGTCGTCAATGTCAATATTCAAAATATCATCAAATTTGTCACTAACATATTCGGGATTTATTGAAACGGTTTCATTATGACTCTGATCAAAAACTAATTTCGCGTTCGTTTTCTGCAAGAAGTCTCTACCTAACACTACGGGGCTTGTCATGGAGCTATTGTGAACAACATACAAACTTAAATCTATCTTATTTACATTAAAAGTAATAACACATTTTACCTTGCCTAGTATGTTAAGTCTACTATTATTGATTCCGGCATACTTCAGGTTATCGGATTTCGTTGACGTTGCATACGGAGGCACGAAACATTCCTTGATAAAGCTTATAGGACTTCCACTGTCCAACATAGTGTTCGCTTCAATCACGGCTGATACTTCTGGCGATGAGCTGTCAAATTCATAACTAAAACGATGGAAAAAATCATTAAAAACATCCTTTGACACTAAATGATTGTCGCTTAATGATTCGCTAAAGTCTCGATGATTGCTATCTGATGTCTCGGTCATAACCATAACAGCTGATGAAGATGATGACGTTGCTGTTGCCGATCGAGATTGATGGCAGTTTGCCGCAAAATGCCCATGGTTTCCACACTTGAAACAAGCTCCTTTCTTCTCGCGTCTGGCTTTCGGACAATTTGAATGCAAGTGACCAACCTCGTTGCAATTATAGCAGTTGACACTTTTTGAAACTTGTTTGGGTGGCTTCACTGGATGTTGTACTCGAACATTCGTCGCTAAGTCGCCAGAATACGATTTATGTTTCTCGTACTTTTTCAACACGCACTTCATCTCACTCATGTTATTCGCAGTCATTAATAGTTGCTTATTCGTCATTGAATCTGGAATCCCCTTTATAATGTAGTACATCAGGTCTTCCTCGTCTATATCTGCGAGTGAGGCAATTTCTTGCATCGCTAGGACATACTGGTGAACATTCTCCTCTTTGCGTTTTCTTCGATTTCGGAGTGTCTCGTGTACATCCGCAGATGACACGCCATCATTAAACTCCTCCAACAACGATGTTTTTAGCCCAATCCATGTTGTACACCGCGAAGATCGCAGAAATAGTTTCGCCGTCCCTTGCAAAAGCCGTTTCGAATAAACGAATGCACGCTGATCGTCCCATCCGTGAAATTGGACTGCTTCTTCGAACGTTTTCACCCACTGCTTCACAGAATAATTGTCATCTCCACTGAATGTAGGCAACGAATCTTCAAAATCTTTGAAAGTAAATGCTGAACTACCGTTACCGGACATTCTACTCAAATTGGCTAGTTGCTCCTTAAGCCTCAAAATTTCTTCCTGCTTCCTGACCATCTCACGCAATTCATCAAGTTCCCGTTGCAGATCACTAGACTCCGGCTGGCGCGTTTCCGTTGCTACCGCATTGTCCTCCACAACGCTAATTTCATCCGGATCACTAATAGATTCGAGCACATTTGTCGGAAAATACTGTTCCAGCTCCACCTCCGATAAAGTGCTTAAATGCTCTTGAAGACGTAATTTCAAAATGCACTTAATTCCGACCGTATCCAAATGAAATGCTTCTAATTTCTCCTTTAATAACGGCACCGTCGCCCTTTCGAGGAATCTTTCGGCACGTGCTTTTGCCATATTCCGATCCGAACAAAAATTACGTTTCCAATTATTCACCAAAATTTTCAAATAATGCCAGGAACACGTACAAATATTATTCAAAACCACCGAAATACTTTCAAAATGAACTATCGGGCCATAATCCCACTTCTGAAATCTATAGGCGGATTTTTAGATTATACTTTCAAAAAAATCAAACACGGTCCGTTCTCGTCGATGGCTTTTATTAGAAGCACGAATAGATTCGTTACATAGAATATTGAACATTCTTACTGTACACAAACTAGTATTAGTATTAGCTATACTGACCGGTTTTACAAGAACGACAGTGTAGCGAAATAATTATTTGTACACTCTAATGTGTGTATTCTATATGACCAAAAACAACAAAGTTGTAAAAGTTACCCCGCCAAAGAAAAATTCATCTGCCGCAAAAAGAATACATATCACTCCAATCCGCTGCTCATATCTAATTTTGTTTGCTGGATGTACTTTTGTCTTAGGTGTAAATGCTGGAGAAGTTTAAATGTACAGGACTACTTCTTAAAGTAATTTGGTGGGAGCTTTAACATTTTATTCAGTGCCACTTTGACGGCTCCCTCCAAATTACTTTAAGAAGTAGTCCTGTACATTTAAACTTCTCTAGCATTAACACCTAAAACAAAAGTACATCCAGCAAACAAAATTAAATATGAGCAGCGGATTGGAGTGATATGTATTCTTTTTGCGGCAGATGAATTTTTCTTTGGCGGGGTAACTTTTACAACTTTGTTGTTTTTGGTCAGATATCATATATTTTTGCATACTTAAATAGCCAACTAATATTTTTGTTTTGGGGAAAGTTTCAATAGGTTTTTGTTCAGCATATTCCATAAATTTAATATCATAAGTTATATTCACAGGGTCTTCTTTAAAATAAATAGATACTGCAAACGCAATTGCAAATACGCCACAAATGTCTGTTGCTGAGCTTTTTTAAAAATAATTTTGGGATGAAATGGGTATAGTTTATTAATATGTGCAAAATAGATTTGTGTTATCTTTGTGTTATGGCTCTGCTAACATTCTGTTAGTAATCTGTTAATTTTTTGTTAACTCTGTTAATGCTCTATTAACGTTCTCTTAACACTCTGTTATCTTTTCGTTAATGCTCTGTTAACGTTCTGTTAATGTTCTCTTAATTCTGTTTAATCATTCGGCTAACGCTCTGTAAACGGTCTGTTACCTTTCTTTTATTACTCGATTTACGTTCTGTTAACGTTCTGTTAATTTTCTGTTAACACTCTGTTAACGATCTGCTAACGCTCTGTTGTTGCCTTGCCAACGCTTTGTTAACGTTCTGTTACTGATCTGTCTTAATGCCCCCCTGACCCAGTGTCCCAATGTCACATTGTCCCAATGTCACAGTGTCCCAATGTTCCAATGTCCTAATGCCCTAAGGTCCATTGTCACAGTGTCCTCATGTCCCAATGTTCTAATATCCCAGTGTCCCAATGTCCTAATATCCTAATGTGCCAATGTCCCAATATCCTGATGTTCCAGTGTCCCAATTTAGGTCCTATTGTCCCAATGTGCAAATATCACAGTGCCCCAATGGTTTAATGTCCGAATGTCCCACTACCCTAGTGTCCCAATGTCCCAGTATCGGAATATCCCAATGTCCCAGTCTCCCACCTAAATGTCCTAATATCCCAATGTCTAACTGTCCTAATGTCTTAAGGTCCTAATGCCCCAATTTCCTAATATCCCAGTACCCCAATGTCCCAAATGTCCCAGTATCCTAATGTGATAATATCCCAATGGCCCAATGTCCTAATGTACCAGTGGTCAGTTTCCCAATGTCGCAGTATACCAAGTGTCCCAAGGTCCCAATAGCCTTATGTCCTAATATCCCAGTGCCCCAATGTCCCTGTATCTCAGTGCCCTAATGTCCCAGTATCCCAAAGTTCCAATATCCCAATGTGCCAATATCCCAATGTAACAATGTCCCAATGTTCTAATATCCCGATGTCCCAGTGCCCCAATGTTCCCACGTCCCAGTTTCCCCAGTGTACCTAATGTCCCAATGTCCTAATGTGTTGATGTCCCAATATCCCAATGTCCTAATGACCCAAGACCCTAATGTTCACATGTTCTTATATCCCAGTGCCCCTATGTGCGAATATCCCGATGTCCCAATGTCACAACATTCCGATGTCTCAGTGGTCCAATGCTTCTATGTACCAGTGTCCCAATGTCCTAATATCCGATTGTCATAAGGTCATAATGTCCCAATGTCCTAATATCCCAGTGTCCTAATGTACCAGTCTCCCAGTGTCCTAATGTCCCAATATCCCAATGTCCCATTGTCCCAATATCCTGATGTCCTGATGTCCCAATGCCCCAATATGCCGATGTCCCCACGTCCCTGTTTCCCCATTGTGCCTAATGCCCCAATGTCCTAATGTCCCAAGACCCTAATGTCCCAATTTCCTAATATCCCACTACCCCAAGATCCTAGTCTCCCAGTCTCCCGGTGTCCCAATATCCAAATGTCCCAATGCCGCAGTGTGTTTTAAAAAATGGTCAATGCGATGAGCCGATAGACGCAATTGTTGGAAATCTTTTGTTAACTTTACCTATTAATTTACCGTTATTCCATCCACTTATCTAAATGGAAGACATTGATTCTTTAGAAGGACCACCAGAGGATCATTCTTTCCAAATTTCATAAAAATCCCATCACGAAGAGAGACAGTAGAAGCAAGTCTTTCTGCAACTGTAGACTTCATTCTGAAATTGGGTTACTCGCTTAAGTCTGTGAGGGTGAAAATTTCACCGTTTATTGCATATATCTTACCCGTTATTGTGCCGATCGAAGATTTTATTTGGAAAGGCACTAGAACAGGATATGTGGAATATTTTGGTAAAAAATTTTTTTTGGGGGCTGTTGCCTGGAAGGCTGTAGCCTGATCAAACAAAAAAGCAAGTTGTCTCCGGTAATCATAGACTTGTTCGCTTTCGTTTTTCTTTTTCCTTTGGCGGGTGAGACGCTCTCGCGTCTCTTGATGAATATTTTCAGCTGCTACACTTGACACATGGAACCGAATTGCTCTTAACACATCTAAATATTAGCCAGGAGTAAAATTATGCAGACCGTCACACATTTTTTCCAGTTGTTTGTCTATACCTCCTGAACTAAGTAGCGCACTTCAAAAAATTCTCATTTTCTTCTGTTTTTGCCTATATCGCTTGAACGGAACGTCAGATTTCAAACTCTTGACTCACCTGGAAAATTGGCCAGGAGACGATACTGATAAAGCCATCTCTTAAACCCGCGAAAACAGAATTGCCTCCTGAACGGATTAACTGATTTCACTAAGTTCAAACTCCACACCGTGTGATTTCGACCCTCAATGGAAGAATATTTAACATCTTGAAAATCAGGCAAGAAAAAATCATGAAGGTAGTTCATTTTCTCATGCCATCGTCTATAGCAACGGATGGGAGTCCGTTTTGACTGAGCAGGACATACTGTTTTCATTGAGAAATTGACCGTTGTGCACTGTGTCAGATATTAAGTGTAGTGTCTTTATAGACTTGAGGGTTGTCATAATTGTAGGTAAACAGTTCAGCGGTTTAAGGCGACGAATATTTTGAAAACCTATTATTTTCCGGCCAGACCATAATGGTAATTTACATTGCTGAATTAAGATAATTAAGCTATTATTGATCTTTGGTGGTACTTCTAAATACATAGGTTTCTGTTGGTACAACATGAAACAGCAATGCCATATTTATAGGAGTTAGAAGTTAGAAGATTATCTCCGTCAGTCGACTTTTTCTGGATGATGGTCTTAAAAGCAACAATATCCGTTTCGCAACAAGACAACAATAAGTTGTGTTCCAAAGGTAAATTGAATGAATTCTATTAGTTTCCCTATTGATATTACCAAGGTGCAGTACGGTCACCGCAAGAAGTAGTCTTCGGTACAAGATTTCATGATTTGAATCGTTCTTATCACAATTGCAAATTGGTGGTCCGCAACAACTAACGAGTTTGATCAAGTGGTCCCTCATGTGCAAAAGGTTAAGAGCCACTGGTCTATAGGTATACCTCCTAAACAAATTGGCGCGAACTTCAGTAGTTTCATCCCACCCACCAGCTTGTAAGTTCTTATTTAATGAATAAACTCAACAAAAATGAAGCACCATCCTCAATAACCATAACCATTCAAATTAAAGGTAGTAAACGATTTTTTAGGCCTAATTTTAAATCCGATTTATTGCTGACTCTCTCGATTTCAAAGCCAAAAACACAACAAAGCTGATATCATTGTATGAATTGTACTCATACATAAGCTTCTTTTATTCATTATAAAGTGTTACATTTGCATTTGCCTTGGAGCACGATAAGAAACAATTAAACAAAAAAGAAAAAGAGAAACAAAGTCATTGCAAATAATACAATGCGTCAAGTTTCTTTTCCGAGATATTAGTTGTGTATGTAATTGGCTGACAATGCCTTAACTCTATAACATCAGCTTAAACAATTGCATAGAGATAAGACTGTTTTCGGGAAAATTAGTCCGATCTAATTAAAAAAAACACAATATGTAAATGGAAATAGATAGGTTAGGTTAGGAAATAGATGAACCCAAATCAGATTGTAGTCTGGTTGGTCTCGCGGTTAGTGCGCGCACCTTCGGTGCACAGGGTCATGAGTTCGAATCTCACCGTGATCCATGGCGTTTTTCGAACTCACGAGCTTGTGACGGACTATGATCTCACTCAGATGTTAAACGAGTACCCATTTATGGAGATAAATAACACTGCTGAGCGTGATGCTGATCTCATTACCTCAACAAAAAGCAGATAAGATCTTGGAAATAGGATGTCACTAACACATCCTGCGGCCTTAGTCCAATGCTGGATTGTCGCGCCTGTTATTTATTTATTTAAATCAGATTTGGAAATTCACGAGTTGTTTTGGAGGCTTGTTTCAACCTTGACGTTTCGAATAGATAGCAGAGCTCTAAAAATCATATGGCAAATAATGATGACATGCCCGCAAAAGGGGTGGAATTTCGACCAAAATATTTAATTTCAATACCATCCAAGCCCAAATCAATTTTAGCACTAATTTTGCCGATTAGTAAAATAGAGATAAGGTTCTAGGTAGCAACCTAATTGCGCGGGCAATATGAATGTATGTACTCGTATTAGTATTACATATATCACTATATAACTTCAACCTGATTATTTATTGTAGGTTGATTGGCCCGCGAAGCGATAAAATGAGTAATAGCGTTCTGTGAATAGGGAAACAATTTCACAAAAATTAATTCTATGAAAATGAAAGAGTCAAATAGGAAATTTGCAAGATTATGTTCAATCCCAGAATTAAGAATTAATTAATTAATTAATTAATTAAGAAAAAAAAATAATAAAATATAACCTTTCGCTGAAAGTGACAAAAGAAATACCAAAAACTTTTGCTTACAAACGCAAGTGATAAATAATAAACAAAATTTACCCCCTTTTTCTCTATAGACTAGAGTAATCCTAATCAGTTCACACATTATAAAACGCGGAGCGCGGACCAATGTCAAGATCAGTGGTCTCTTATCTCAATTAAAATTGTTCATCAGAAACTGACAGATGATCTTTAAGCGAAAGTTTTGTTGAGAATGATAATGACACGAGAACAGCATCAATTTAATTTCTGTCTGGATGACGACGAATATCTTGAGATACAGCAATGAACAAGATCATCATGTGCTTTTCTTTAAGATACATATTAAAAGATTTTGATACGTATAATTGTAGAATCAAGCTTATTGTACTTTATAAGCTAAATGTACATACATATAGATTGAGAAACTAAATTACAGTAAAAAAAACTAGATTTCATGACCTTGCGTGATGTAATGGTTAAAGCTTGTTCTTTAACTCGTATTGAATTGATGACGGCACTTTTCGGTAGATATTCAAAAATAAAATTAAAATAGAATCTCTATTAGAAGAAAGTATATATCATATTCAATCGAACAATTCAGTTTTGTTTTATACATACAGTAAAACACGGTTAAGTGCAACACGCTTAAGTGCAAAACTCGGATAAGTGCACACAGTTTTCATGCACCATCCATTCAATGCGATTTTCAATACATTTCAAAACGGATAAGTGCAACACGGATAAATGCACGCAATTTTTTGGTAGGGTTAACAACATTTGGACACGATTTACGACTGATATGGGCACATGTGCATTTGAAGAATTTATTAGTGCAGACGTTTTGAACCAGTGGGCTATTTTAAGAATTTACTCGATCCTAGCCGGAGATATCTAACATTTATTGATTGAATTTATGAAAATGTAGAAGAAAGGGAAATCAGGTCTACTGGATCATTTTTGACTTTAACCCTTCTGTCGGCACCTACTACAATATGCACATTCTATACCCAATGAGTCTGACTGGACCTACTGAGAAAATTTATACTCTTTTTGGGAGCAGCTTAAGGCTAAGATCGAACATTGCCTTGATAAAAAATGTTTAGCAAACGTGTCAGTCTCTTTGTCATACCTACAAATACACGCGCTTTCAGGTTGAGTCGATAGTTTTGCGGCCGAGTGTATTTTCTAGAATTTGGGTACTCGTCCGAAAAACTGAATACTCGCCATGGCGTATCAACTGTAAAGGGGCCTCCCTGCGCTGCTCAGGTACGTGGTGTCGCAGCTCACCAAAGATCGTTGTCCCACTACATACAGCCTTTTTGGCTGATGTCGCAGGGAGACCGACCCCCCTGCGGGGTCTGCACGAGTACAAGCAAACCATCTACGAGGTATACCGTCAGGGGAGCACCAAGCCTTTCCGCCTTTATCTCCCGGTCCCGCTAAATGTTTGGACCTTCGGCTTTTTACTGACAGGATCTCATTGTCAGATGGGGATTTCTCCATCCGGCGAATGCACTCACCTTCAGGAACCCAACCCCGGGGTTGCATCACTAACTGGATGACTTGGGTAACAACCTCCAGCCACTACGAAGCCAACGCCTTGATGGGTAAGGACCATGGTCCCCTGGGCACGCCCATCCCCGTAGTTCACTATTCGCTATAGACTTCTCTATAGCAGGTGTGATCCTCCTTTGGCCCCCTATTGGTTAAGCCTAACGTTAAATTCAGATGTGCACATCCAAGGTTCGTTGGACCTGTGACTACGAGCCTGTGCAGACTCGTAGCGCTGCTTTTCACATCCGGGCGGCCCCTTCAGTTTACTAGTCAGCAATGCGATTCGGGCCGTTTGGTCATCAATCCACAAACTAGTCAGATATAAGCGCGTAGGCATCTTCCACCAAGGTCATTCTCCCTGACTAGCCCCTTCGAGGCTCGGGTTATGCGAAGCCGCCAGCTCCGAGGCTCACACGATTAACCGTAATGGTGACCCCCCCCCGCCCCAGGGAACAACGTTTACGTGCTCGGCCTTTAGTAACTTTCCTCCCGTCAGTTGTGGGAGAAGGTAGGTCACGCCAAGAGCCACCCGTGCATGACTAGGGAGCTCGGGAACGTCATCGCCCGAATGGTCTTTGTACAGATCCTCGCCATGGCGTATCAACTGCACCAGGGGCCCCCTTGAGCTGCTAGGTCCGTGGTGTCGCAACTCACCAAAGATCTTTGTCCCACTACATACAGCCATTTCTGGCTGATGTCACAAGGACACCGACCCCCCTGCGGGGTCTGCACGAGTACAGTGGTACAGTAGCTAATCCTAATCCTTTCTTTCGATGTTGGGCTTCCATTTTAATTTCTTGTCTAAAATTAGACCAAGAAATTTCGCCGTGTCAGAAAACTCAAGTTGAACGCCTCCCAGTCTAGGGAGGTTAATAGCAGGAATCGTCTGCCTTCTTGCAAAGAGGACTGATTCCGTTTTAGATGGATTAATTCCGACGCCACTGAGATTTGTCCATTCCGTTAGGATAGTTAGGGCGTTGTCTAATAGCCCGCTAAAGTGTCAGGAAACTTGCCCCTAACAGCAATAGCAACGTCATCAGCATAAGCACTGACTTTGAATCCGATTCCTTCCAAGTTCAAAAGCAATTGATTTATCGCTATATTCCAAAGTAGAGGAGATAGATCCCCTCCTTGTGGGGTTCCTCTAGAAACATATCGACATACAGACGAAGTACCCAAATTACTGTCAATGCGCCTAGAGGTAAGTAACATATTCACGAGGGTGCAGATTGGATCTAAGTCGCAAAGTATTTAATTCTGATGGAAACAACTAAGTTTCAATAAAATTTTACTAGCGTTGGGAGAAAGCGACGATATGATTTGACATTTTATTTAATATAAAATGAACTAGCAAGGGTGGGTTCATCATCTCTACTCATCGGTCCTGAAACCTTCTGTGGACTGAACTGAGAGCTGCTGGCTGATTGGTAAGTGGTCATCGTGCCTCAGGTTCAGCTACTGGATGAACCACCTTGGTCTACGAATATGTTCCCTCAGCTACTCTAATATTAAGTGTTTGCGCAGAACAGAGTTAAGACTGCTTGTAGTCTTTCTTAAAGGGCATTTTGGACTCCGCTACCATCTTAAGAAATCAAGGGAGACCGTATGTCGTCATTGCCTGGGGGAAAAGACGAAAACTCCAATCATCTGCTATGTGAATACCCGGCGATCGCAGTTCCATATATCACTACTCGGACGTCGATGTTAACTACACCAACACTAAAATCGTCCAACTAAACTGTAATGGACTCCAACATAAAATCGTCGAACTTACTGATTTCATGGACAGACACCATATACAGATTGCTGCGGTACAAGAAACCAAGCTAAGCTCCAACCATTCGCTCAGCTCTTACGGGAACTATAACGTCATCAGACACGACCGAGAAAGCAATGCTGGAGGAGGTTTGGCTTTCCTCATCACAACAATCTACCGTACAGCATCGTTGACATCACTTCCGCCGACAGCACCATGGAACAACAAGCGATAACCGTCAAATCGGGCAATATTGACTTTGAAATCTTCAACATTTACATTCCACCCGTCTCCAGCTGTCTCGCCAATTACAAAGCCAATATTAACCCTCTACTAAACGGCCAATATCGTCTTCTGCTTGGTGATTTCAACGCACATCATAGTCTTTGGCACTCTAACCTCCACAACGACACCAGAGGTAACATCATCGCCGATCAGCTGGAAGCATCAGATTTCTGTCCAATAAACGACGACAAACCGACTCGTATCGCTGGATCCTGCACTAGCTCACCAGATATTTCCATCGCTAGCCCTGGACTTATCAACGACATCACATGGGAGCCAATTCTCACGATGTACTCTGATCACCTTCCAATCATACTAACGCTGGATATGCCGTCGAAACTCGTCCACCCCGACAAGAAAACGTACACAAACTTTAAAAAAGCTAACTGGGATGGCTTTAAAAGGTACACAAGCGAAGCTTTTGCTAGTCTTACCCCCCCAAGTAATGTACGTATGGCCGAAAAACAACTCAGACGGATAATTCTCATTGCAGCTAAGAGATTCATTCCAGCCGGCCGCATTCCCAGCCTAAAACCTAATTTTCCAACATCCGCGGCTAAATTAGCTAAAACGAGGGATCAGCTAAGAAGTGCAGACCCCAGTGATCCACGCATTGGTGACATTAACGATATCATCGTCAAACACGTCAATGACCACAGGAGAAATATATGGCACTCACACCTTCGAAAACTGAATACCACCACAGGTGTGAGCAAACTATGGAGCACCGTAAGAAACTTATCTAATCCCACCAAAACTCAAGGGAGGGTCGCTATCAAGTTTGGAAACTCTACCGTGAGCGACAACAAAAAATGCGCCAATCTGTTTAACAAACAGTTCGTCGAACACCCACCCAAGGATAGACTCAAGCGCAAAATTACATGAGCTATCCGTAACCCCAAGGTAGACGAATATCTTCAAACCACCACCACTGAAGTGCCATAAAAAAACGCCAAAAACTCAAAGGCGCTTAGACCGGACGGTATAGCAATGATAATGCTCAAACACCTCGACACACCGGCCCTAGAGTATATCACTGCCACGATGAACCTTTCACTTAGAACATTCATCATACCAGAGATTTGGAAGAGAGGCCGCATTATTACTATACCCAAACCTGGCAAACAACACTCCTTAGGAGAATCCTACCGCCCGATCACGCTTTTATCTCCTGTGGCAAAAATACTTGCAGCGTTGATACACAAAACTCTTACGACGCACATACAACTCGCCAATCATCAACACGGCTTTAGGAAAATGCACAGCACCACCACTGCTTTTCTTCTTCCTTGCCTCGTTCTTTATACCGCTCCATGGTTCCGCGTTGCTCGACCTGCGGTGTAGGCACATCGCCCGTTTTGGCGATAATTTCTCAGCATATTTCTACAGGCAGCTCTATCTTGGATCGTGTCATCGCCGAGACCAATGCGTTGTTGTTGCTTTTTCATTTGACACATCCAGGTGTTCTTCGGTCTGCCTCTGGCCTTGGGTCCATCAAGTGGAACTTCCATTGATATCGCTCTCTTTGCGGGGTTCTCAGACGGACGCCTTTGAACATGGCAATACCAATCCATTCGTCGGTCTTCGAGCTTTTCGGTGATTGGTTGGTCTATGGACAAACTGCCTCGGATGTAGCTACTCTTGATGTGGTCCCTTTTGGTTACACCAACTGACATGCGTAACATTTTCATTTCAGTCGCTGTCATTCCTTTCGCGTAACCTTCATACATGGTCCAGCATTCTGATCCATACATGAGTGCGGGACGTACAACCGTTTTGTACAACTTGCCCTTTAGCTTCAGTGGCATTTTCTTATCTCAGAAAACTCCAGAGTTTTCTCGCCACCTCATCCACCCAACCTTTGTGCAATGTTTGATGTCATCATCGCATGTAGCTCCGCTGTTCACCATCGAGCCAAGGTACTTGAACTTGGTACAAGACTTAAGCTGCTCTCCTTTGACGTACATTTCTGGTATCGGTGCATTTGGGTCTGAGAATTGGCAGCATAAGAACTCAGTCTTTGTTATACTTACCCTCCGTCCATGCTCCTCCAGAATGTCACACCATTTTGTAAGCGCAGCTTGCAAGGCAACGATGTTTGGGCTACTGAGGACTATATCATCAGCAAAAAGAAGATATATTTCTAGGCCGTCGGAGACACGTGTTAATAAGTAGCACATGATGATGTTGAAGAGCAACGGACTCAATACACTGCCCTGGTGTAATCCGACATTCACCGGAAATTCTTCTGATTCACCGGCTGTGCATCTAACCTTAGTCGTAGCTCCATCATACATGTCTCGTATCATCCTGACGTATGCCTCGGGGACATTAAGTGCTCTCAAGGCCAACCATATCAGATCACGAGGTACTCTATCGAATGCCTTCTCCAAATCGATGAACACAAAGTACAAGTCCTTTCGTGCTGCTCTATACTTTTCCATCGCAATACGAATGCACTGAATCGCATCGACTGTAGATCGACCTTCAACAAAGCCGCATTGATTGTCATTCAACCGCACAATCTTTCTCAATCGGTTGCAGACAACTCGCTCGTAGATCTTTAGTGTATGAGGTGTTAACTTTATAGCCCTATAGTTGTTGAGTTTGCGTGAGTCTCCCTTGTTCTTATAGAAAGGAAGAAGAAAACTTTCCCTGAAAGCATCAGGCATCGGTTGCCCACCTTTGATTTTGTTGAAGAGAACTGTGAGCCAACTAAGCCCGACATTTTCCATTTTCAACCAAAAATCCGCGGGGATTTTGTCCGGACCGACTGCCTTTCCGCGTTTCATCTGATGCATTGCCTCCATCACCTCTTCCTCTGAAATATCTTCAATATTTGAGGTATTCGGCTCAACATCTTGAAAAGCTGCTCGAGGAAACTCTTCATTTAGAAGTTCGTCAAAATACTCTCGCATCCTGCTACAAATTGCCGTATCGTCAATCAGCAACATTCCTTGCGAGTCCTCCACGTACTTTGGCGCCTGTATTTCCCGAGCGTTCCTTCTCCTTTGGGCTGCGACCCTAAATATCCTGGCGTCGTGCTTAGGTCTCTCGCGCAAAGACGGTCGCAGTCTGAGTTTCTAATTCTTGGTAGAATTTCTCAGCTGCCTTCGCCTTTGCTTGAGCTACCAAGCGCTTTACTTTCTTCCGGCATTGTATATAATTTTCGCGAAGTTGAACCCGTTCGGCTTCACTGCTTGACTCACATTTCGTCCATGCCTTAAATGCGTTCGATTTGGCTTGCACTGCTTCCTTAGTTTCGGTGTTCCACCACCATGTTTCTTTCTTCGTGTGGAGTGGACCTTCCGAAACTCCAAGTGCCTTTTCCGCCTCACCTACTGACATTTCAGCGAAACTATTCCACATTTGTGTTGGACTGTGCTCGGTGCAGTTTATGTTGTTTTGAAACCACTCCGTCATTTTATCAATGAATGGAGTTACTACAGGTTCAAAGTTGTCGTTTGTGAGATTGTGCCACTTGATTTTTTCGACAGGCTTGGGAGTTCTTCTATTTCTTGCTCCTCCTGCTTTCAAAATAAATTCTGACAGGAGCAAACGATGTTGGCTGACGATAGATTCACCCAAGATCACCTTGCAGTATTTTACCCACCTTCTCATAAAATCGAAACAGAGGTGGTAATCGATCTGCGTTTCGTGTTTCCTATCTCCGTGTCCACTACTGTAGGTGATTAGGTGTCTCTCGTTTTTGACAAACCATGTATTTAGGATGACCAAACCATGCGATCTGCACATGGTCAGAATAGCTTCACCTTCGTCATTTCTACCCTTTCCACCATGGCAATCCTCGTAATCATAATTGGATTCACCCACATGGCCATTTAAATCTCCTCCCAAGAACACCAATTCGGTATCTGGAATGGTCTGAATTAGGGTGTCAACGTTGTTCCAAAATGCCTCTTTTTCTTCTGGTGGCAGTCCCACTTGGGGAGCGTAGGCACTTATTACGTTCCACACCCTTCCGCAGATAACCAATTTGATGCTGATCAAGCGGTCACTTCTCTTCGCGACACTTATTATACTGCCAAGTAAAGACGACGCCAGAATAATGCCAACTCCGTTTCTTTGGTTTGTAATTCCATAGTAGTACAGTTTGTACTTCTTGGAATTCGTAGGAAACCGGGCTCTGTCGATATGGGTATTTCGCCACTTCGTCTCCTGCACGCACATAATGTCTATCCCCCTCCGCTTCATGATATCCTCAATCTTCTCGCTCTTCGACGTCATGGAACCTACATTCCAGCTTGCAACCCTCAGCTTCTCCACAATGTAATTGGACTGCCTTATATTGCTCGCCCCCGGAAACCGTCGAGCTCTGGCGCGAACTAGGTTCGCCCCGGGATCACTCAACCGCATAGCAGAAGTAGTGCCCAGCGGGGTAGTGCTTGTATCTGCGTCAATTTCCATAAGGCCTTCCATTCTTTTACACCTTTTGGAGAAAGGTTGTGTTTTTTTGGCACTAGTGTGTGGAAATAAGTAAATTTATGGACTTTCCTTTTACGTCCGCCGGCTATCTCCAGACGCGGCAACCCATACACACACACACTAACCTATGGGAGGTCTTGTTGATGTTAAAACGTGCCTCAGGCTTCAGATGTCATGGTTGCCTGCGACCTTCGCATACTAGCGGCCAAGCACCCTCTTGACCATGCATCCCTCGGCGCATGCTGATCCACCTTGGATTAGGTCCCTTTTTAGTCGCCTTCTACGACACGCCGGGAAAGGCGGTGGCATTATTCGCGACCCATGCCACAGGGCATTCAGCACCACCACTGCATTAGACCGAATCATGTCTAAGGTCTTGAATGGAATGAACCAACCTAAGCCGTTTAAACGCACCATCCTAGTGGCTTTGGATCTGTCAAAAGCGTTCGATTTGGTGAATCACTCGCTCCTACTGACAGACCTCCAAAGTGGATCGCAAACTACCTTGCCGGACCTCAATCCAGCACTGAGTTTAGAAATGGGAAATCTAAACTAAGAAGGATCAAACAGGGAGTACCACAGGGCGGAGTTCTTTCCCCCACTTTGTTCAACCTCTACATGTCAGGGCTTCCCACCCCACCTAAAGGAATCGACATAATATCCTACGCTGATGATTGTACCATCCTGACATCCGGCAACGATATTTCAGACATGTGCGACCGTATCAACGGCTACTTAGAAGAGCTCAACACCTTCTTCATTAGCAAGAACCTGAAGCTATCAGCACCCAAATCCTCGGCCACCCTCTTTACCACGTACAACCAGGAATACAACCTACGGCTAGACATTAGTGTAAACGACACCGAAGTCCCCACTGTCCGTCACCCCAAAATCCTCGGCGTCACAATTGACAATCACGGCATTTTCAATAGCCACGCCGACAATATATGTGACAAATTGAAGAGTAGGAACAAGATCCTAAAATCTCTCGCTGGCAGCAAATGGGGAACTGATAAAGAGACATTACTCACCACTTACAAAGCCATCGGTCGTTCAGTGGTAAACTACGCCGCACCCATATGGACAAACAATCTCTGCAACACTCGATGGAAACGGATTCAAACGTGCCAGAATGCAGCTATGCGTACAATCACTGGATGTGTACGCATGACATCACAAGATCACCTCCACCAAGAAACTAAGCTGCTTAATCTAAAAACTCATAATGAGCTACTCGCAAAGCAATATCTTGTTGGTTGCTATCGTATCAACACCCGAATTTCGATCTTATGGACAAAACCCCACCTCCACGTCATGTAAGACGTACATTAAGGGACAAGAAAAGGGAAGTCCAAAGATTCAAAAGAGTTCCCCTCGATAGCACCAACAACTACAAGGCGGCTCTAAAGCAGTTCCATACCAGCGAGGTAACAATAGCCACGAATGATCTGTCACTAAACCGTGTCCTTCGAGCTCGAACACCAGATATCTCCAATGACGAACTACAGCTACCTAGAGCCACACGTACCACCTTGGCTCAGCTTCGATCTGGATGGTGCTCCAGACTAAATTCATATTGGACCCGTATCGACAGCACCATTGCAGACACTTGTCCAGCATGTGGAGCCAGCCCGCACAACGTGGACCACCTTTTCAATTGTAATGCCGCACCAACGCATCTAACACCCATTGCGCTTTGGGAAAAACCCATTGAGGTGGCAACCTTCTTAGGCCTCGAACTTGAGGAGAGGATGCCAACCATTTACGAATGACACTAGTTTCCCCCCCCCCCCTTACTTGCGCCGCTACAACAACAACAACAACTACTCGGACGTGACCCAGTAAGCTACGGGATGGTTAGGAGTGTTCCCCTTTGAAATATCTTCTTACCTTTATCAAATTAAAGGACTACGGCACAATATAACTTTTAGGTAGCAGTGCCCACCGCCTTGGAAAGGCCAAAAACGTATTTTTATAAACAGGAGGATTATCCTGATCGTAGCACCAAGTGTCTAGTAATCACAGTCCTACTAGAAAAAACTTTCCACCATTATACTTAGTGCCAACTGTGCAATTACCTCATCCACCCATCTCGTGACATCTCGACCAATTAGTCCGCTAGTGCGGTCCCGATATGTCCGAGTCCGTGCTTTATGAATGACGTCCAGATTGGCGTATGGTAAACAATACGCGGGAATTCATTTGAAGACAATCGCGGCAAGTAAACAGCCACACCAGATCGGAACGGCGTGGACACACACAAATCCAACGGATCACGAGCCGCAACACCGGACTACCGCTGGGCGGTGGTGGAGGTTTTTCGCTCCCCAAATAAATTACTCTGTGCCGGCACACCGACCACCGTTTTCGTCGTTTCGGACAAGAAAAACTGCCAAGTGGCCATACACGTTAAAAATAGCTCCGTGCACACACATGAAATAAAAAGAATGGCCCGACAAACTGAAAATTGAGTTTGAAAATAAAAATAAAAAAAAAAGAAAGAAAAGAAAAAATTGGGCAGAAATTAATGGTCGGCAGGCATCGTCAGGCTCAAAAGTTTTATGTAATCGCGAGGGTATGAAGAGATTTTGAGCATCGGGAACACATTTTTTTTGCACAATCTATTGCGGTCAGTCGGTGCACGTAAACAGCCAATTAGAGACGTTTTGGGGTCGATTTTGCGTGTGTGTATCGATGAGGCACTGAAGATAGGTGAATTGGGACGAGTGTATAGATTCACAGTTCCAGAAAAGGTCATTGATTCATCAAGCTCCACTATGGACGTCATAACGCGTACCGCTATCGCTTTCTGTTATCGGCAGTCGTCAATTGACGCGATGATATCACTGCCTGAACGGTTCTACCCCCTGTCCCGGTGTGCGATGCGAGCTCACCCCAACAATATCAGTTTCGTAACTCAATGGAGGGTTGCATAGAGCATAGAGAAAAATCACCACCAAACATGCAATTGTCCAGGTCAGTGTTTGGGATTTGTCACTGCAACTGACAATTTAACACAAATCGACGGAGGGTAGGTACACGCAGTGATTACAAAACAGGTCACCGTGACCCATACCCGAAAGCGAACTTCCCGTCATTTTGGAGCCACAAAGAACCGAGCCAGGAATCCTTAGCGTCGAATCTAGTGTAAACATCTTAAAACTAGCAAAGAATTGAGGCAAATATTTACCATTTAAGGTCGCCTTATTTTTGACATTTCCAGAGGAACAGCAGTATCGGGGCCGCGCTCAATCACACACCAATCGTCCGCCGTCTGTCTTCCGTCACTCGGATGATCACCTCTCGACCACCGTTTTGCAGAAATATGCAAATTGCACTTTTCTAGTATAATCACAAGCCACCCAAAAATTTTGCACCAAAACACACCACTCCAGTAGCACTCGGGGGGATGGACAAGCCAATCGAAAATATTGCACCACTCTTGGCTCTTGGCACACACACTTAACACCACACGGGGAGGTTCGCTTTGATAAAATATTGCAATGAACACACTCAAAACCACCTTCACTAGAAGCCGGGAAGCAGCAATACATGCACACAAAACGAGCCTATGAACATGTCGTATATACGTTGCACGATGCACTAACACAAGCACAGCGCATGTAAAAAAACCGTGTCTGCTCTGATAAAAATCGCGAAAACATGTGGAAAATTCACTTTTTGTCGGGATTTTGTTCTTTCACTGCATTCTAGACACTTTAATTCACGACACATTCCACTTTTCGCGACGAAAATCGACCGGGAACCAATACTTTTCGTGTAAAGTTTGTCGCGACCCAACCCGATTTGCCTTTACCGCAATGTAAATTTTCGATCTGAACAGGCCTATGATTTGGCGCTTAAGTTTATGAACGTGTTCTGCTTCCGGGCTTTGTATAAAGATGGTTTTGAACACACTCGTTGGAAAAATCGCGTCTTCGCAACAACCGCGCGCCGTGGTTAATCGCTGTCGTTACTTTTTTTGTCTTCGCGGTCCGACGTCCGAGGGTGCTCCACACAACCGAATTTTCACGTGCGAATTTCCGTCACTTTCCGGACGAACGAGTGGACGCGCCAATTCACGACCTGATTTAGATGATATGAAATTTTGGTAGCGACAATAAATGGCAGGACCAGTCGTACGGCTAGCACCGAAAAATTTTACACCAAAATTTCACCCAAAGATTTCTTTGGTGGACTAAAGTGCTGCGGTCGCGTTTCGTCTTTCGTGTGTGCGACGACGGTTGACAGACCATCACATTCGGATTCGGCGAGAGCATTGATTAGAAAAGAGAAAAAAAATTGAGAGCGCGGAATGTCAAAATTTTGTTCGAAGCGAAGCGAATGAGAGTGAATACTGGGAAATTTGTGATTTTTGACATTTGTTTGCGGACGCATACAAACATGTGAACTCAGCTGGCGCGTATACGTACGAGAGAGTTGTTGATGGGGTGTGTGAAGTTCACAAAATTCAAATCTCACCGAGATGAAGGCAGGAGATGTCATACGAAAAATGAGACGGGACAAGTTTGCTTGTTTAATGGGAGAGGAAAACAACGGTACATTAATTGATAAGTGAATCATAAACAAACCGTCGATAAAACACTACGTTTGCCTTTTATGACACAAAACACCGCCTAACAATCACAAATTACCCGAGCAACGTAATATTGTAGTCAATAACGTAACTATTTCGCGCAATCGAATTAAATCAAACGAGATTCGCGGCGAGGATCGTTTTCCGCGTTCACCGAATTTGACAATAGAGAATGCGCGCGTGCTACAGAACTAGCAGAACCGGATGACTTTGTCGGTGTGTGTATTGATGTGAGTGGCTGAACTAGTCGATTTTGTCGCTGTGTGCGGCAAAACTGGTCGCATTTGACGTAAGTGTACCGTGAACCGCTGAACGAGAGAGCCCATGGACAAGATTTTTCGTCCCATGTAGTGTTGTTGTTTTTATATGTAGTTTCATCATTATGGCGACTCCATAGTATTCTATGTCAAATCTGCGAAAATCGAACAAAGTGAAGTTGGTTGTTGTGTGATTGACCGTTGAGTCAATTTTTCGAATTTTTTCCGAAAGATTAGTGGGAAATTTAATAAAATGTAAAATTTCACAGTACTGCGATGGAAAAGTTTCGATAAATTGTTTTTGTGGAAAGTTGAGTTCGGGAAAAATAATGTAAAAATTCCGTTACGTATCATCATCAATGTGGCACGATAGCCCGATGTCGGGCTTTGGCCGCATGAATCGTTGACCTCCAATTGTCGCGGCTACGTGACCTTGTCCAGTTTCGGAAGCCCAGCAGCTGGTGGGCGTCTTCACCTACGGAGTTCTCCTAGCGAGCTCTCGGTCGTCCACGCAACCTCACTCTGTCAATTCGTTATGCGTTAGCGTTCATCACTTTCTTTGGCATGCGATTATCGTCCATCCGTTGTACATGCCCCGCCCATTGCAAACGTTGAAGCTACACGATTTTCGATACTTCCAGCTCATCGTACAATTGATACAACTCACGGTTGTACTGGATACGCCAAGGACCTTTCGTTCGAATCGGTCTAGCAAAATTTCGGAGGCTTGGGTGAGGGTCCATGTTTCGCAGCCATAACATAGCACGGGTCGGATGATCGTTTTGTACACGCGGAGCTTCGTGTTCCTGTGCGCAAGTTTCGAATTAATTATAGGGAGGACCGAGAAATAGGTCTTATTGGCTAGTTGTATCCGTCGCTTAATTTCGTCGGTTTCGTTGGCGTCCTTTGATAAGTTACAACCCAGATAGTTGAAGTTGTCTACATACTTGATATTGAGGTTCCCCACTGTCATGCTTGAATTTGCTGGCGTCCTTGTTTTCGATTGCATCATGGCTTTTGTTTTGCTTTCGTTGATATGTAGCCCAACTTCCTTTGCGGCGTTATTGAGGTTATGCAGAAGGCTTTCTGCATCACCCAATCTTAGAGACATGGTGTTGATGTCGTCGGCGTACGCTACTAATTGAGTCGACTTGATGAGTAGCGTTCCGCTGCTGTCCATATTCATGGCTCGAATTACATAATCCAAAGCAAGGTTGAAGAGCGTTGGTGCCAGCCCATCGCCCTGCTTGAGTCCAGTACGAGTTTCAAATAGGTCAGTGAGTCGATTCTGCACTCTGACCTGCGAGACGGTATTAGTCATCGTCATCCTTGTGAGTCGCACTAACTTTGCCGGTATACCAAAATTCAGCATAATGTTGTACAGTACACTTCGATCGATACGGTTGTATGCCTGCTTGGAGTCGTCAAAGATTTGGTATACGTCGATGTTATATTTCCAGCACTTTTGGAGTAGTAGCTTCACTGTGAAAAGCTGATCGGTCGTTGAACGACCAGGTCTGAAGCCGCCTTGATACTCGCCAATTATTCGTTCTGCGTACGGATTAATTCTCTTTTCCAGAATTTTCGATAAAATCTTATAGGACGTACAACCTAATGATATGCCCCTGTAATTCTCACACTTCAGCTTGTCACCCTTTTTGTGGATTTGGCAGATTATACTTTTGCGCCAATCTTCGGGGATTACCTCTTCGTTCCATACTTTCAGCAGTAGCACATGGCATGGTCAGGCACGTTCCACCATGCAGTAGTTCTGCTGGGATCTCCTCAACCCCGGGCGCTTTATTACGTTGGACTAATTGTATGGCGGGACTCACCTCCTCTACTGTTGGGGGTTGAAAGGGAGGGCCTGGTTCGGCTAACTGCTCAAGAACTGGCTCCGTGGGGGATGTTGATGGTGCATGGAGGAGCTCTTCGAAATGAATGTGTTTGTTGACGCTTTCGATGTCGCTGATGATGTTACCATCCTAGTCCTTCATAGGCTTGTCCTGGGTTGATATCCGTTCTTGATATTATTTATAAGTTTGTACGCTTGTCTAGTGTTCTTACTGGCTAATCTTTGGTTTATTTGCTGTAACTGCTCGTCAAAATGTTTGCGTTTCTTACGTCTAATTAACTTATTAGATACTCGCCGAAGCTCGTTATATCTTTCTTTCTTGGCTCGGGATGCGCGTTGTGTGTATTGGCGATAGGCTTCATTTTTCGCCTCAATCGAGGCCCTGCATTCATCGTCGAACCAGTCTGTTCGTCTGCGCCGGCCTTTATAGCCCACGAGCTCTTCTGCAACACCTATGATGCTGTCTTTGAGCTCCTCCCAGAACTCATGGATGCCTAAATTGTTGATGTTATCAAGCATAGGTCACAGTTTTTCCTCAAGCGCTGTAGTATACGCAGCCGCCGTGGCATGATCAATCAAATTGTCAACCTCGAATATCTTGGCAATGTTGATTCTCGTTAGTTGCGCCGAAGAGATTCTGCACCTGTAGGTCGTCTTCACCAAATAGTGATCGGAGTCGCAGTTGCCTCCTCGATAGGATCGAACATCTAGGACATTAGAAGCCCATCTCTTGCTCATCAGTACGTGGTCGATCTGGTTCACGGTGTATTCATCTGGAGACTTCCAGGTCTGCTTATGGATTCGTCGATGAGGGAAGCATGTAGAGCTTATGACCAGGTTCCTGCCGCTTGCGAAGTCGATAAGTCGCTGACCGCTGTTGTTTTTTTTTGGTCGTGGAGACTATGACCTCCAGTAGTTCCCCTATACCAGCTTTCATTTGCGACTTTGGCGTTAAAGTCTCCTAGCAGCAGCTTGACGTCGTTTAATGGAAGTGAGTCGAAGAGTGTTTCTAGGTCGTTGTAGAACTCGTCCTTAATCGCGTCTTCTTTTACTTCTGTAGGGGCATGCGCATTAATGAACCAGAGATTAGCGAAACGGGTTTTAATGCGGATCCCACATAGCCGCTCGTTGATGGGTTTGAAGCCGATAACGTGGTCCTTGAGCTGCTTACTCACGATGAAAGCTACTCCAAACTCCTTGTTACCCTCCTCTTTACCACTCGTAAAAATAGTGTGCGAATTGAGGTCGTTAATCTCGCTTTTGAGCCATTTAGTTTCCTGTATTGCAACTATGCTCAGCTTGTATTGTTCTACCTGATCCAGGAGGGCCCTTAAGGCCCCCGGTCTATTCAGGGAGCGTACATTCCAGGATCCGAAAGAGTAATCAGTTGTTCGTTTGCGGGTTGTCGTTGTTTTGTATCCGTCCAATCCGAGGCTTTTGTTTCAGGTTTCTTTACTTGAAGTTTTTATTAGAATGAGTTGTCGGCACATCGCTAAACCATGATAGGGTTTAATCGTTTAGTAAAGGCCATCATGGGCATGTCTCGAAGATGCTGCTTTAGTGGTTGAGTTAGACGTTTTCTGTCACCTATCACGTTAAGTAACCTGAGACGCTGCAGATGTAAATACAGCACTCAGGCGCAGCGGTGCTTCTTCCAAATGTCGCATCAGATGATTTGACTTAGCCGTTAGAGGTTTTACCCACTACCGTTACCAGGGGATGCCCGCGCGGAGGACACATGGAGAAGTCTTTTGCCCCCCTGAAAGCTTAGCATCTCCTAATTTGTTAGAAAATCATTTTATTTTATTGGGAATTTTTCGAGCCTGACAAACATTGCTCATTTTTTGCCAGATGCTCGCAAAACTCCCAATAAAATAAAATGAATTTTAACAAATTAGGAGGCTAAGCTCTCAGTCGAGAATACAGAAAACTAAACATAGTAAGGTAAGTATCGCTAGTGTCGATGAAAAGAAGAAGAAATTCTCCTACTCCTTGCGCCCTATTTTTGGATTCACTGAACACGCATCTGAAGTAAAGGGTGTCCAGCGGCAATTTTTCAACTTCAAATCGCAATCATCGAAGTACTAGCGGGGTGAGGTACGCGGTAGGGGTATCATTCAAAGCGCACGATTTGCGGATTTGTTAGTCGCCATGAGTCACTGGTCGGGAACACATCGCGCGTTTGCCGTCGAGCAATATTTTTAAAGTGCGACGAATCACTTGTCCATGCGCGTCGCGCTTTTTGTACTCACTTCGATATTCGACGATTATGTGATGGGCCGAGCACGCAACTTATCTGGTCCTGGGTGCAAAGATTCAGGCAGGAAGGGACAACGCAGTCAATAGACCTACTCCTGAACCATCAATGTCAGCTACAACGCCAGAACATGTGCCTCAAGTTCGAAATGAAGTTATTCGAAATCCACGGAAATCGATAAGGAAGATTGCGGCCTCCACAGGAATTAAAAAGTCATCAGTGCATGTTGTTTTGAAACAAAAATTAAAGTTCCATCCGTACAAACAGCAAATTGTTCAGGGTCTCAATGAAAGTGACTATCCTTTGCGAGAGTCCTTTGCACGAACAATGTTGGACCGTTTTCGGACACCGCAGACGCCTGGTAACATTTTGTTCAGTGATGAGGCACATTTTCATACCGATGGGTTTGTTAACAAACAAAACATGCGATACTGGAGCCCTACAAACTCCATCAAAAATTCTGCATTCACCGAAAACGATAGTTTGGTGTGCCATTTCAGCCAGCGGTGTAATTGGCCGCAAATGTCAAGGTCCGGTTACAAGAGTGTGCTGTTAAAAATGGCCTACATTTGGACGACATAATTAAAAAAAAAATTAAATCCGCATTGTCTACCTACATTTTAGAGAAATTAAAGTATCAAAAAACAATGTCGTTTTGGATTTTAATGGTTGTTTTATTTATATGGAATTTTAAAGTTGAAAATTTTCCGCTGGACACCCTTTATTTACGCTAAGGGTGGCGAACATGGACAATCAGCGATTGCCGAAAAGACCCATGATATACGCGATGGCTTCAAGGAATGTTTTCTACAGACGTATAGTCGTGTGCCGAAGAAGACGGAACCTCTTTCAATTAGAATGGTACGGCCGAAGCAGCGTATGTATTGCACAAATTGGTAGACGATGTAAGGCAGTCATTAATCGAAAAAACTGCGGACTGTGGTGCATTATCGACTCAATATCGGGAGATTTTCTTACGATTGAATCACAACCTTTAGCAGAATACATATTTCCAGAACCAGCTTACTGCAAAGGAGCCCGTGTGGAGCTTCTTCCATTGAACTATGTAGCATACCGAGCGGATCTTCCGGCAACATGTAGTTTATGCAATTTAATGGCAAGAGAGGATTTCCGTCATTTCATCGGAACCTGCCCTATTCTGAAGTAGACGAGGAGATCCTGTTTTGGAAAAGATATCCTGAGTGGTACGGAGGTGGTGCAGATTTTGGAACATTACGCTATCAGCTCTCGCAAGAAGAATTTTCTTGTTCTTGTTGCTAGCGGAAAATATCGAAAACACAAAAGTTCTCCCTATTAGAACGGATAGCAGAACATGCCAAAGATAAAGACGGGTCTCTGCTAGTCACAGACGAACAACAACTGCGCCGTTGGAGAGAACATTTCATGGAGGTACTTAACAACAACTTAAACCCTTCAAGCCCACCTCCACCGGAAGCAGCAAGTCTTCCGCAAATGGCCAGAATTAATACCGGTGTACCATCCAAGCTGGAAATAATTAAGGCCCTTAAATCATTGGAAGCTGGTAAAGCCCCGGGGGCAGACGGTATCCCCATGGAACTTTTGAAAACGGATATTAACGCTACAGCGGATATTCTTCTACCCCTGATCCAAGAGTGTTGGACAACCGAGACTCTCCCTCAAGAATGGAAGAAAGGCGTCATTGTTAAAATCCCTAAGAAAGGAAATCTCAAGGATTGCAATAATTGGCGTGGAATCTGTCTCCTCCCTGCAGTCTCTAATGATGATGATGGCCAAAATAATCTTGGACCGGATCAAGACAACGATCGACCGCACTCTGAACAATGAACAAGCTGGTTTTCGTGAGGGTTTTTCATGTAGCGATCATATCAACACCCTCCGAATTATAATTGAACAATCCGATGAATGGAGATCCCCGTTACATCTTATGTTCATTGACTTCGAGAAGGCGGTTGACAGCGTTGACCGGGCTTATATCTGGACAGCCTTACGTAGGAGAGGCATACCAGAGAAACTTATTGCCATCATAAAGGAGTCCTATAACGGAGCCCAATGTCATGTCTTGCACAAGGGTGAATTGTCCAGTCCTTTTGAAGTGAATAATGGAGTCAGACAAGGCTGTATTTTATCACCAATGCTGTTGCTTATTACTATAAAAGACGTAATCTGCGGTTATCTACGCGACCATAAAAGTAAGGGTATCAGGTGGAAGTTATTCGATTACCTTCAGCACCTGGACTACGCCGACGACATTTGCCTTCTCTCAAACACACCAGATCTTCTGTTTAATAATTCATTTATTTAAATCATCAAGTAATAATTATAATACATATACAATATATTATAAAAAATTAACATCGAAACTTATTAAACAAATTTAATTCTCTCTGTGATCTTTGAGCAGAGGTACTCATAAAAAGTGTAAAGTATCAAAGTTAATATAAAAAAAGTGAAATGTTAAAAAGTTATGGCGCTTAAGGCGCCCATACAACTTTCATAAAGTACTGATGAGTGTAGATGCCTCCCAAAAGTGTCGATAGTATTATTTTGCTGATGGTGGTAGCTGACAATTTCAAACGTTTGATTAAGTTATCATTGGCTGGACACCAATGTTTCTCTGGCGCCAACTATTAGCGGCAAAACGTATATATTTTTTACCAGGGTGTTGTCTTCGAATTACGTCGATAACGGCGGGTGCCGAATACTTTGCTGCTTTTGCTCGATAGCTCTCGATTAGTGGAGATGGTCCTTCCCAGTGGATCCCTACGTCTGTTACTATTACCTCGCGATGATTCGAAAAGATAATGTCCGGTTTGAAGAGCTCCCCAGATTATGTTCTTATATGCGGTTCTTCGGCAACTTGCCGATCGTATCTTTTCGGAATGGTGGCAATATGTTTTGCAACAGCATTGTGACGGTGGATACGCTGCCAATGAGTCATCGGGCAGCTTTGCAAAATGTGTGAAATTGATTCTGCCCTGAAACAACCAGCTCGACATCTCCTCAAATTGGCAGGCGTTGAAGCATAGACCGGCAACATATTTAGCCTCAAATGTATTGCTTTGATGAATTCCCATGCTTTCAAGTATTTGGGCGGATAGCAGATCCAGGCACTACATTGGTTATTGTAAGATGAGTGGTACAGTATACCACCCGAAAAAGAATACTCAAGCGACGCTGCTAGTCGCCGCCTTGCTTCCAGAGTTGTATTGAATGGTGTCATTGCTCGTACACGAAGTTTCCACTCTGACTCGCTGTTCGCTAGATATTTTAAAGGTGAACTTTTATTGTCAAGAAACTCGATTTTTTTAAGTAGAATTAAAGGAATTCGACGGGAAAATTCAAAGATCCCCTCCATCTTTCTTCGCTGTATGTATTCCCGCATTGTTGCAAGTTGCTGGTAAATGCAAAGTTTTTCGAACAGCTCTCCTTACGAGTAAGTCCGCCTTCCGCAAAATCTTCTTCGTCATATTAATTGCAACAAATTTTGTGATGAATGATGGTATAAGTCGCTTTTCAATTGCATGCAGTCGTTGAGCAGGTGTTAAAGCTGATTTCATTACTCTGGTAATCGTTTGATCCAATTCGTGTATTTGATTGCGTAAAAGACCACTGTGCTGATAGTTAATTCCAAGATATTTAAATCCTTCGCCTACTTGTATTTGCTTGATCGATGTATTGCAAATATTAAACGTTGGTGTAGTTATATAGTAGACTTTCTGTTTGCATGATATAGTGGCTGCTGCGATTGCAAAGCATCTGTCAACATTGATTTTTAAACCGCGTTCTTCCATGAAAGTTTCGGTTGTTCTCACTAATAGCTTGCCTTCTGTTACACTATCAGCTAGTAATATTATATCATCAGCATATAGCATTACGGGTACTTTATGTGGAGAAATACCTTTGATATGTTTGATGTATTCATCCATTACTATATTAAAGATGACTGGGGAGAGAGGGTCACCCTGCTTCAATCCTTTCTTTATGCTGATCTCGGCTACAGTTTTGCCTTTGAGCTGAATTTTGGTGGTAGCTGTTTCCATATTCGATTTCAGTAAACGCATTGTAGATGCATCTACACCCGCTCGAGTTAAAGCTCTCGTAATGATGCTATGGGGCACGCTATCGAATGCTCTTTGCAGGTCAATCGAAATAACTGCGAATGGTTTACCTTTACGGTCTCTTTGTCGAATGTAATTTCTCAAAGCCATTGTGATTGCAGATGTCAATTTTCATTAGTCTTTTGGCTAAAATTTTATTGAACCATCTCAATAGAATGGATGACATAGCTAAAGGCCTCCAGTTGCTTACACTAGCTAAATTATTCATATTTTTCGGGATAAGCACAGTCTTATTGATATTCAAAACAGGTGGCACGAATGATAATGCTAGCTCTCTCTCTCTCGATTACCGTAACTCCTAGTGGAGCTTGGTGCGTTGATGACTACCGTGTGTAGTCCATCAACGTTACAAAGACATCTGAATTCGGAGTGTGTGTTCAATTGCCCATTTAATATCCTGGTCGCTAATAGCCTCATACAGATTAATCATTTCTCTACTTCGATACGATTGAGATATATTCAAATTGAAGTTATTCGCTTCTCCCATCAGCTTTTGATATGTATTTCTAACTTCTTCCTCACTTGGATTTTCATATGATCCATTGATCGGAAGACCATTTAAGATATTTCGATAAGCAACATCCGGACGTTTTTTAATCATTTGCTGATATCGGCTTAATATGTCATTGCTCTGTTCCGCCTTCTATTCAGAGGTCTGCTTTCAAATATTCCTCTGTTAGTAGAGTTATCGATACGGTCGAATTTATTATCACTTGGTGTTACATTTGCAATGTTGTTCGTATTCATATCGTTATGTACCTGACTCTCTTGCTCCACAAATGATGTGCTATTAATACTAAAATTTGGATTTACACTGACGATTATGCTCACAATCCAATCTTCAAATCCCGTATAGTCTTTTTTTAGCACAGCATCGCGTCCCGCTATCTGCACTGCAGTCAAGTCAGTGATCGCCTCGATATGAGCAACAACTGGGTCTGTGATGTTAATCATATCATTTGAAGCAGTGCCTAGAACTCGTCCAGATAAACGTCGAAGCCGTGTTATCCATGTGTTATTATGACTCTCACTGTTCTGAGCCGTTGTTGCAATTGGCGATCTTTCTATTTCAGCATTTATTGAACTAGATCTTCTTCCCTGGGCCCGAATGTTTGCTAGCAGATTTTGATACACCTGTTGTATTCGTTTTTTCCCGATAGCTCCAACTGTTCGGTTTTCAATAACAGTTGATAAATACGCATTGATATTCGTACCTCTGTAATTTGCTTCTAGTTGCGCCATATGAAACATTTCGGCTTCTGACCATAAGTAACGCACTGCACCCAAATTATGAACTGCTTCTTGACATGATTGGTTGTATTCGACTGGATGCTTTACCTTCATGTGACGCCGCATACCCGCAAAGGAGGCATCTGTTCGCATACTGGACACTTATCAAATGACGCATGCTTTGCATCGTGAAAGTCGAAGTGCTGCCTTAAAAATTAATGCCACTACGACTAAATACATGAGCTTCTCATCGGGAGGGCAAAACACAATTTCTATCTCCGGACAACCGATAGAAAAAGTCGAAGACTTTACTTACCTTGGATGCGTAGTGACTGCGGATGGTGGGGCTGATGCCGATGTAGAGTCGCGTATAAATAAAGCCCGAGTAGTATTTTTCAGTTTCAGTTTCCTCTCTGGCAAAACCACAACATCTCCAGAAATACCAAACTCCGGATCTTCGAAAGCAATGTAAAATCTGTGCTTTTATATGGGTGTTCCACGTGGAAGGTGACCAGTAACATTACCACCAAACTGCAATCTTTCGTGAATCAGTGCCTACGACGCATCCTACGAATTCGCTGGCCTGGGGTAATATCTAACGACTACCTCCTCAAAATTACTCGCCAAAATAGGATAGGCGTCGACATCAAACGGCGAAAGTGGCAGTGGATAGGTCACACACTTCGAAAATAGCCAAAAAACATTGCAAAACAGGCTCTAGATTGGAATCCTCAGGGAACCGATGCTAGCCGTCGTGTGGGAAGACCCAAAAATACATGGAGAAGATCTGTTGAGGCAGAGGGAAAATCTATAGGCAAATCGTGGGACCAGCTAAAGGCGGTGACTGCGAATAGGCAGAGGTGGAAAAGAGGCGTAGTCAATGCCTTATACCCCACTAGGGGTTAAAAGGAACCAGAGAGAGAGAGAGTGTTAAAATCAAAACACAAACAAGCTAGGTATAGGCGTATTGACCATTCTGCCTAATTAGCCCCTTTTAGGCCCGTAATTATTTGTTGCTTTGTTTAAGCCCGTTCTCTGACACATAGTTCAGAAACGCGGCCGTATCGAATCGGTGGCTAGCCATTGCCTAGCCCATTTAAAATGATTCGATACCAGGGTGTATTTCGTGTCCTATACAGGGTGTCCGGAAACTGCCGCATAAACGCACCGGATTATAATTTCTTAGTTGATTTCCATAAAAAAAGTTTTACGGAACATACCCCCTCAGCTTAACCCTTTAGCTGTCACAGGCATTTAAAGATTTTTGAAAAAATCATTTTCTTACACGACTTAAAGCCTAATATCTCCAAAGCTAGACCAGCTAGAATAGTGAAATAAAATGATTATTACAGCTAACAAGTTTACCTGTAAAATAAAACTAACCACACTAAAATCGGATAAGAGGTTTGGTTTTTAGAGAGCTTCAAAATGAAATTTGCGTGATTTGACCCAAAAACAATCTTTTTTTCCATCTCAATTTTCTCCAACTTCTGCCAAGGCGAGGTGTTTGTACGATTCTTTTAAAAATTGGCGCATAGTCTTACAATCATATCTTTCTTACATCATTTTAATATAGCTCCATTACTTCTAACAGTTTTTATTCGTTAAGTGTAGAAAACTAGGGTTAATTTTAGCTCGAATTCAATACAATTCAATTCACACTGCCCCTAAAGATCTGCAATTGGTAAAATCTATTCAAATAATGTCGAAATCGAGCCAAAATTAACCCTAGTTTTCTGCACTTAAGGTACTAAAACTGTAAGAAATATTAGAGCTAGAATAAAATGTTGTAAGAAAGATATGATCGTTAGGCTATGCGCCAATTTTTAAAAGAATCGTACAAGCACCTCACCTTGGCAGAAGTTGGAGAAAATTGAGATGGAAAAAAATATTGTTTTTGGGTCAAATCACGCAAATTTTACTTTAAAGCTCTGTAAAAACCAAACCTCTTATCCGATTTTAATGTGGTTAGTTTTATTTTATAGGCAAATTTGTTGGCTGCAATAAGCATTTAATTTCGATATTCTAGATGGTCTAGCTTTGGAGATATTAGGCTTTAAGTCGTGCAAGAAAATTATTTTTTCAAAAATCTTTAAATGCCTGTGCAGCTAAAGGGTTAAGTTGAGGGGGTATGTTCCATACAACTTTTTTGCTGGAAATCAACTAAGGAATCATAATCCGGTGCGTTTATGCGGCAGTTTCCGGACACCCTGTATAAGAGGATCGTACACCTTTGCCTGGTTGAGCCCGGTAATGCCTCTCCTGGTATTACATGACGCGCTGCATACGTAGAGGCATCTGATGAGAATTGCAGCGCCCCATGTAATACTAGCTCGAAACCGGCTCGAAATGCACTCTGTGTGCCGCAACTCGCTGGAGTATGCATAATACTGTAAGGCGCCTAGTCTATGCGTCAACGATACGATTTCTATGAAAAAGTATAGGAAGTGACATTTAATTTTTTTGAATTTCGGCATCCTTGACTCAAGGTCTCCTTGAGTTAAGGTTTGTTTTTAAATACGGGCCTCAAAGGGACTAGTTAGGCAAACTGGTCAATACGCCTATACCTAGCTTGTTTGTATTTTGATTGATTAACACGGACCGAGTAAAATTGCTGACTGGTAAATATAGGGAGACGTCCCAAAGTGAAAAGACGCGCTACCCGTCGGTTAGTTAGCAGGCCGGTAATAACAAGTCAAACGAACCAGAGTCATGCACTTTGGAATTTAACGTTAGACTTTACCTTTAAAGGGGGCCGAGCGATGATCCTACCTTCTATTGAAAAGTCAATAGCGAATAGTATATCTCTGGGATGGGTCATCACAGGCGAACATGGTTCCTACCCATCAATGTGTTGGACCCCAGGTGGTTGGACGTTGTTAAGTCAACCAGCTAGAGCTGCAATCCCGGGGTTGGATTTCCGAAAGAGAGTGCATTCTCTGGAGGGCGAAATCCCCATTCCGTTTTGAAACAAATGACACTCTCTATGGGGAAACCTTCTCCTGGCTCAAGCCGCGAGTAATTTTAGTAATTTTTCATTATTTTGCTCTGCGAATATTACAGAAATTGTGATCAGAAATGGTCTATGGTCTTCTACCATCCACTACCTTCGTCTATCGTTCGGTTTTGGAGATTCCAGGTAGGTGATTGCTGCCAATGTTATTCTTTAATCTGATTCCTGATGGGGAAACAAAGCCTGTTGCGATTATTTGCAGCGGTATCCGAAATTTGAGCTGAAGAGCTTTTCATTGTCACAGAGCTGGCTGAAGCAATTTCTGTTGTTGTTGTAGCGACTCGAGAGATATTTTTTTCTCTCTATAATCGAAGGGTGTTTTGGCACTTCATGGCCGTTGTGACAATGGGTAGTTTCGGGACGATTTACATCGAAGAACCGGCTGCCGTAGGAACATTTTTATTGACAACACAAACATCCATGGTCACAGTTAGATTCGAATCCATGCTCCGGCAACTCAGAGATAGAGTCGTAATATTTGTCACGTAAAAACGCTATACTAAGTATATTCAATTTTTATGAGCTGTGTGGACGAAACCAGGTTTGGATATTGCCTAAAAAGGTGAATATTTTTGATAGGTTCAATGTTGTACTAACATAGTTAGTCAATATTGAGCCTTTTTATTTTCAGAGATAGAATGCCATCTCTACCATTGAGCCACCGATGCCACAAGCAATTTCTGACTACTTGATTCGATTTCTCACAGGCCTGGATTTTACCAGGAGGGCGGAAGTGACAGTGAAACGTTTATCATAAAAGAAATTTCCAAAAATTAAAACATTTGGAAGAAATTTGTTTCCCTCCATTTTGTTCTCCAGACTCGGAAGTCCCACTCTTTCGACTTTCCTTACCTTTAGGACATACAATACAATCCGTCATTCGTTGTACATGCGTGGTCCATTATAGACGTTGTACTTACACGATTTTCGAGCTGATCGCAGAGTTCATACGACTCGTGGTATCAACCATAGACCCCATAAATAGTCACCAAACGGCTTGTCTCTATGCTCTTCCCTAGTTTCGTTCGACCGATGTACTAAAACTCATCAGAAGCTGTATCATTCGTTTTATCCCGACCGTCAACATTGCAAAAGAAACTGAATGAAAAAGTCCCAATACACGTTGGCTTAAAAATTTCAATAGTGCAACTTTTGCATTTTATTCATTAAATTTTCTTTTTTATGTTAAACAATTCAATTTTGTATAATTGTAGCAAAAGTACCACAAAAAGTGGTTCTCTCTGAAATATTCCGTTCCAACAAAAATCTGCGATTTTCATCAGACATCATCATCATTACACATAATAATGCATGCATGGCGCGTATATGTCACACACACACAACAAACGGCATTCTCCGCCCTAATAGTCTGTACCACGCGACACGACCTCCTTACAAGTTGGTCGTAACATGATCGTGTGTTCATATTGGGCCGTGTAGCAACCCTTGATGTCGCAAAGTGGCGGATAGGCTTCAACCACGCCCTTGTCACAAAGATCTTTCAGGGCCATTTGATATTTCGTCGCGCCAGCACGATCCAACCAACGCTTACAGAAAGCGAGTGTACCAAAGTTTTTGTTGATTGTATTCAGAAGTGATTTCGACGACGACAAACGCAACGGGACGTACTGAACGTCGAAATTCTTCATGTAATGCGAACAATCCATATCATCGTGAACGAGACCGCGACCGGTCGAACCGAATGTTTCGATGGCGTAGAATTCATTCTCTTCCATGCGAGTGCTTTCGCCACCTTTCACAATTGGCACAGTCTTTCCTGAGTGGATGCCTGCAAAAGGAATGAAATTGTAATTTTTCTATATTTTTGAAAGAATCGTGTGCTAACTTACGGTACGGACTGATTGAGTGACCATTCAAATTTCGAATACTCTTCACCTGATACGTTTTACCGTCCAAATCGATTTCATACGACTCCATCACCTCCTGAATGGCCGCACCAATATCACATAATCTCACATCAATGCCGGCCTCTTTGATGCCCGTGTTTGTGGCATCCTTAACCGCTTCGAGCAATTTATCGTATTTCGGATTGAACGTTAACGTGAACGCACAATCGATAATTCGACCTTTGATGTGTGTGCCAAAATCGATTTTACAAACATCATCCGCACCCAAAACGGTCGTATCGCCAGCATTGGGCGTATAATGCGCAGCACAATGATTCAACGAACATCCCGTGGGAAAGGCAAGACCCGCCTCCAGTCCATTCTCACCGATCAGCTTGCGTGACGTCTTCTCCAGCTCTTCGCAAATTTCAATCATTGTCATGCCCGGCTTGATCCACTTTTGCATATATTGACGCGTTTGACGATGCGCTTCGGCCGCTTGACGCAATTCATTGTATATGTCAGCGTGCATTTTGTCCAATGCTCGTTTCTCCTCGGTCGTGAATCGATCTTTGGCCGTACGATCATCGACCGCGGGATAATCCATTATTTCACCCTCGGGGAAAATTCCATCGGGAAACAGATCGGCAACGGCGATTGATGGTGGATTGGTTTGACCAGCCGTTCCGGTTGGTTTTTTTCCTTTTTTCTTTGGCTTCTTTTTCTTTTTCTTCTTTTGTTCACCTTCGGCCGGACCGTCAGCCGACGGTTCTTTCTCGTCATCATTGTCATCGTCATCGTTGCCCTCGTCATCGTCTTTTTCAGGCTTGGCCGCTTCATCGGCTACGCCGCCGTTGGTTTGTTCTTGCTTCTGAGCTGGAAAGTAAAGAAAAGGATAATGTTAAAAAAGTAGTACTAGTAGAAAGGAGAGTAGCCATTGGAAAGTACGTTCTACAGCACTGAACATTTGAAAAGGCTACGCAGATGCGAGTGTCGTTTTTAAAATTAAAAAAAGCAGTATAGGAGCGGATGACCGGCACATCAGAGGGGGATTAGGGTCGGATCAACCTATTTCAGAAAAAAATAGGGGGCTTCGCCCCCTGCTCGCTACGCTCGCCTACCCCCAAGGGCGAGGCTAATTTCGGACGCGGCCGAAATTTGGAAACCTTTCGCTCTCCTTGAGCTAAAAGTGCTTTTCGGGCGTACCCATGACTTGTATTTAATCCCCTCCTCATTCTTTTTCTTCCGTCTTGACAAAAGTTGTGGGCTTGGTTGAAATAAAAATATTTAAAATTTTATTGGGTTGCGGGAGCATGACCCCACAGTACGATTCCATTCGTTTTGAACTTTTTTGTTGCTTTGGTAAAGACACATTAATTCAAGGTTTTGTCAAATTGGTGCAAAAAATGTTTCTTAGAAGAACCAAAACGGGGGTTGGGTTTGTATGGCCACCCCATGACCCCATGGACAGATTTGATCAATTCTTAGATATGTTTTGTGTCATCAAGAGAAACACATTTGCGCGAAATTTGGTTGAAATTGGTGCACAAATAAAAAGTTTTTCTTAGAAGAACTTAAATTTGGGGGCTAGGTTTGTATGGCAGCCCCATGACCCAGTGATCCAATTTCGGTAATTCAAACATACAAACAGCCTGCAACAATAATAAGCACGTGTGCAAAATTTCAGCTCCGTAGCTTTTATAGTGGCCGAGAAAAACGCACTGCGACAGACGGACAGACAGACAGACAGACGGACATCGTCCAATCGACTCCCCAAGTCATGCTGATCATATATGTATACTTTTTATATGGTCGAAGATGCTTCCTTCAATGCGTTACAAACTTCATGGCAAAGTTAATATACCCTTTCACTCTATGAGCGAAGGGTATAAAAAGAGATAGTCAACCACACACTACCGAAACTATAATATCGAAGACTAAACAATCTTGCAGTATCCACGCTTTTGATATCTGACAATCGATAATTTTCGCCGTTGCAGAAACCAAAAGCGGAAAAAAATACCCGAAGCACTTCAAACCGGCAGGGAGGAAGAAAATCACCTCGAGAAAGTAACTCAACAACACTGGATCTACGCGCTAACTCACCCTACTGAGTCAAAGAATTAAGCTAGAGAAGGCAAGATAAGGCAGCTAGCAGTGACAGTCATGGGACTGCCATAGAAACCCCACCCGCATAAGTAGGTTCGTCTGAGAAAATACTTTTTTTTTCATTTACGGACAAATTTCTTCATCAAAACTCGCATAAACGCGTTATTATTACGAGTCCGTCAAAATCAAGCCGTGGGATCATATGATGCTGCCATAGAAACCCCAGGTCCAAAAACAAGTCACATGGCATATGAATGAACGAACGGGGATTCCTTCCTCTGAACCCAAAAGTTCGAGCCACCCTTTTAAGTCACAAGCTAACCATCTACAGGTATACCGTCAGGGGAGCACCTAGCCTTTCGGCCTTTATCTCCCGGTCCCGCTAAAATGTTTGGACCTTCGGCTTTTTACTGACAAGGTGTTGTTGTCAGACGGAGATTTCTCCATCAGGCGCATGCACACACCATCCGGAATCCAACCCCGGGATTGCATCACTAGCTGGATGACTTGGGTAACAACCTCCAGCCACTACGAGTCCAACACCTTGATGGGCAAGGACCATGGTTCCCTGGGCACACCCATCCCCGTAGTACACTATTCGCTATGGACTTCTCCATAGCAGGTGTGATCCTCCTTCGGCCCCCTATTGGTTAAGCCTTACGTCGAATTCGGGCATGCACACCCCAGGCTCGTTGGACCTGTGACTATGCGTCTGTGCAGACAACGTAGCGCTGCTTTTCACATCCAGGCGGCCCCTTCAGTTTACTAGTCAGCAATGCGACTCAGGCAGTGTGGTCATCAATCCACAAACTAGCTAGATATAGGCGCGTAGGCATTTTCCACCGAGGCCGTTCTCCCTACCTAGCCCCTTCAGGACTCGGGTCATGCGGAGCCGTCACCTCCGAAGCTCACACGACTTCCGTATGATGCACCCCCCCCCCCCCCCCCCACCAGAGGACATCAAAATCGTGCTAGGCCTTTAGTGCTTCCCTCCCGCAATCTATGAGGGGAGGTAGGCACGCCAAGAGCCACCCGTGCATAACTCAGGAGTACGGGACCGTTAGCGCCCGAATGGTCGTTGTACAGATCCTCGCCATGGCGTATCAACTGTACCAGGGGCCCCCTTGCACTGTTAGGTCCGTGGTGTCACAACTCACCAAAGATCTCTGTCCGAAAAACAGCCTTCCGAGCTGAGTGTCACACGGACACAAACCCCCCTGCGGGGACCCTTTTAAGTCACAGTCATTTTCCATACAAGTTGACAGATTGTCAGTTAATTGACGGTGACTGATAAGTAAAAAGTGTGGATCGACCGTTAATCGTAGAGCCGAGAAATTATTACCCCGCAAGAATGTGAAGGGAATCTCCTAAATCAGTTGACTGTCATGACACACTTGTTAATTCGATTCGCATCACTCTTCAGGAGTTAAGGGCTGAATTAAGATCGAGAGTGAAATTTTTCGCGCTGCGATTTTATCAATAAAAATGCATACTTACTGTCGTGGAATATGTCACAAACGGTGGGGAATTCCATAAGCTACAATCCGAAAGTTCCATAATTCCCCTTGGCCATTTTATGTATTATTTTTCGATTCCCCGTCCATTTGACATTTCACGATTAAATAACTGGGGAATCGGAAAAAGATACATAAAATGGCCGAGAAAAATTATGGAACTGTTTACGGATTGTAGCTTATGGAATTCCCCATATATTCCACGACAGTAAGAATACATTTTCATTGAACAAATCGCAGCGGACAAAAATTTCACTCTCGATGTCAGCACTAGGCTTTAGAAGGTGGTTCAAAAGCGACCCACGGTCCTAATCGGATGGTACAATTAAAGAATTTGAGGAGATCACTCTGAAAACTTTTTTTTCAACCAGAACTCGAGCGTTTCGATAAGCTATTCGGCAATTGTCATTTTGAAAGTTTTATTGGGGATTACGCAATGTTCCTACACCGCAGGGCCGTTGTCAATTGATCCAATTGTAACTATAACGCGCTTCTGCAGAGTGCGGACTGAATGTCCGTACTCCCGGTAGGCTTGGCAACGAAGGAAGCAGGTCGTGAAGAATGTGCACTGTAAGCTGTGGGCAGACACACTTATAACTGAGATCCATGAGAGTAACTTCTCCGAACAGTCTCAGTCGTCTAATCAAAGAGGGCCCTGATGCTACGGAAGATGTGGTTCTGGAAGGGACGCCAGCAATCGTGGAAGCGATGATCGAGGGGGAACGTCTGTGCGTGAAGTATTTCTCGTACCGTGTTGCTCTTAGGGAGCCGTTCCCGACTTGCTGCAGGTATATTGGATTGGATCACCTGGCAAGGTTTTGCAAAGCGAAGGATATTGTGTGTGCCGCTGTAGTGGCGAGGGACACCGAGCCCGATACTGTCCGAATGGGCCACATTGCCGTAACTGTCAGTTTAGAAGGTTTCCGGCTGACCATGTAATGAAGTCGCCGCTGTATCCCGTTCTTCGTTGCAAGGTGGGTACACTAGCGCAACCCATCTTTGCGTTTGTACAGGAAGTGCTGTCTCTGGGCAGTGAATGTGTGTCTGAATGGTTTGTTTTATTGTAGGTTAGCTTGTTTTTATTGGTGTTGCACGGGTGTCGCACAAGCCCCGGAGAGTCACTGCCTTCAGTGACTCTTCGTGCGAGAGTTTGGATAGTGACTCTTCGTGCGAGAGTTTGGATAGGCCCTTATGAGAGTATCGTGCTGGCTGTGGTTTCGCGAATAGCGTGGAGTTGCGCTCTATCAATCGGATGCCGGGACCCCAGAACGACAGAGGCAGACCTCTTTCCAGCAGTATGTTAACTGTTACCTCTTAACTGCTCGAGTGGGCGCTGATTAACGTCAGAAAATCAATCCGATCTGGCCAAATCGAGGCCCGTCTGGTAAGCCACCACGGCAGGTACGGACGTAAAAACCACAGGACTAGTCTGTACATATCGAACAAGAAAAATCTGCCCGTACTTTAATCCTTGGGGTTGTTATACTTGAGAGAATGTCTGGAAACCAGCCTTCAACTGAAAGGGAATAATCTGCGCGATGTGTTTTTTTGCTACTTACTCGCATATTTTTGTATAATATCACTGAACGCAGCTTTATGACCTTCATTCTCATATTTGAGGCATATGGCAATCACATCTAAGAAAACTAAATTCCAACACTGGTGTGAGCAAACTCTGGAGCACGGTTAGAAACCTATCAAACCCCACTAAAACTCAAGGGAGGGTTTCTATCAAGTTTGGTAACTCTACCGTGTGCGACGATAATAAAGGCGCAAACCTATTCAACAAACAATTCGTCGAACACCCAGCTAAGGATAAACTCAAGCGCAAAATCCCACGAGACATCCGAAACACTAAAGTTGATGAACATCTCCAAATCACCATTACAGAAGTTGCAATGGCCATAAAGAATGCCAAAAATGATGAGCAATGACCATGCTTAAACACCTCGACACACCGGCCTTAGAGTATATCACTGCCACGATGAACCTTTCGTTACGAACATTCATCATACCAGAAATTTGGAAGAGAGGCCATATCATACCGTTACCCAAACCTGGTAAACAACACTCCTTAGGAGAATCCTACCGACCAATCACGCTTCTATCCCCTGTGACAAAAATATTGGAGTCGCTGATTCACAAGACTCTTGCGACGCAACTCGCTAATTACCAACACGGCTTCCGAAAAATGCACAGCACCACCACTACACTAGGCCGAATCATGTCTAAGGTCTTCAATGGGATCAACCAGCCCCCGCCATTTAAGCGTCACATTCTTGTGGCTTTAGATCTGTCGAAAGCGTTTGATACGGTGAACCACTCGCTCCTACTGACGGATCTCCGCATTTCATCCACACCGCCGCATATAGTCAAATGGATCGCAAACTACCTTGCCGGACGTCAATCCAGCACCGAGTTTAGAAATGGGAAATCTAAACTAAGAAGGATCAAACAAGGCGTACCACAAGGCGGGGTACTTTCCCCCACCCTGTTCAACCTATACCTACATGTCAGTGCTTCCCACCCCACCTGAAGGAATCGACATTGTATCCTATGCTGACGACTGCACCATAATGACATCTGGCAACGAAATTCCCGACATGTGCGATCTCATTAATGGTTACTTGGAAGAGCTCAACCTTTTCTTCGACAACAAGAACCTAATGCTATCAGCGCCCAAATCCTTGGCCACCCTCTTTACCACATACAACAAAGAATAGAACCTACGGCTTAACATCAGAGTAACAATTGATAACCACGGCCTATTCAACAGCCATGCCGACAACATTAGTGACAAAATGAAGGGCAGAAACAAGATCTTGAAGTACCTTGCTGGCAGCAAATGGGGAACAGATAAGGAGACTTTACTCACTACCTACAAAGCCGTCAGTCGTTCTGTGGTAAATTATGCAGCACCGATATGGACAAATAACCTATGCAAAACCAACTGGAAACTGATTCAAACATGCCAAAATGCAGCCATGCGTACTATTACTGGTTGCGTGCGCATGTCATCTCAAGACCACCTGCACCAAGAAACTAAGCTGCTAGACCTCAAGGCACACAATGATCTCCTGGCTAAGCAATATCTTGTTGGTTGTTATCGAAGCCAACACCCAAATCATGACCTCATGGACAAAACCCCTCCACCACGTCATGTAAGACGTTCGTTAAGGGATATGGAAAGGGAAGTCCAAAGGTTTAAACGAGTTCCTCTCGACAACTCCAACATATACAAGGCGGCCCTTAATCAACTGCACACCAGCGAGGTAACCAAAGCCACAAACAGGCTATCCGTAATCCGCGTCCTTCGCGCTCGACCACCCATCTCAGCCGACGAACAACAACTACCTAGAGCCACACGTACCACCTTGGATCAGCTTGTTGTTGTTGTAGCGATTCAAGAGATTTTTTTCTCTTGAATCGAAGGGGGTCTTGGCCGTTTTAACAACGGGTAGCTCCGGGACAATTTACATCGAAGAACCGGCTGCCGTAGGAGCATTTTTATGGACAACACAAACATCCATGGGTCACAGTGGAATTCGAACCCACGCACCGGCAACTCAGAGATAGACATCTCTGCCACTGAGCCACCGAATGCCCACCTTGGATCAGCTTCGTTCTGGATGGTGCTCCAGACTAAATTCGTTTTAATCACGCATTGACAACACCATTGGAAATATTTGTCCAGCATGTGGAGCCAGCCCACACAACGTGGATCATATATTTGACTGCACTGCCATACCTACACATCTTACACCTATCGCACTATAGGAGAACCCCATCGATCTTCTTAGGTCTTGACCTTGAGGAGAGGATGCCTACGATTTATGAATAATGATACAAGTTCCCCCCCCCCCCTCTCTTGCGCCGCTACAACAAAATTCTCATATTTGAAGTACATATGCAATCTATTGTGTAAAGAAAGGACTTTGACCATCTTAAGATGCCCAGGGGACGGAGCCAATGCCTCTATAACTGTGCAGGTTAGGCAATGCTGAGGGCTCCTCAACGATCGAACAGCGGCATTCGCTTGCTGTAGCTCAGTTCGGGAGATACGGGTGGGGTTTGCGCCACTCGTTGCCCCTGTCCTTCTACAATTAAAAGAGAAATCGCATGCCTGCGGGATCACAACACGAGGGTTAAAATGAGGAAAACTAACGCGAATTGTAGCCAGCGAGCACAGGTGACATCTTATTGATGTTCTGTGGACCCGGCCAAAACTATACCCACTAAAAATTTAAAAACAACCCGACCTGAGGGGCCCCGTGGCCGAAGAAAATTAATGGAGGGCGCCTCCCTTAAAAATAATCAAAATTTTCCCCTGAATGGGAGGGGGTGTTAACAGAGCACTATTTGGCTTTCATTCCAAGTCGAACACACGGGGGGGGGGGGGGGGGGGGGACCCGACGAAAAGCGATTTTTATGTCGGCGAACAACAAAACATTCCGAGACGAGATATCAAAATACGAGACGAAATCACAAAAGAACATGCGAACTTATCTTCGGTTGGCGTTGCGGGGTCACCATTTCTGCCTCCGCAATAGATGGTCTTCACTCCACCGAAAAACGTTCACCTCTCCCAAAAAAAAAACGCGTGTCTTCGCCATGCCGCCTGTCAACCAACCATCTTCAGTTGGTCGCGGTCAATCGGTAACATTTTTCAGACGAGCTGTTCGAATATAGAACGATTTCGGAACATAGATGTCTGCTTTTGAATTCGGCAGGTGTTTCAAAAATATTAATGATTTGAAATACTTCAAATCATTAATATTTGCAAAAATAAAAAAAAAATCCAAAAACAGATATATGTGAGGCGAAATCGGTCCGTTACAATTGTGATTGTCAACTATCGCATTGTGTGCACACACTAGGCACAATTTCATTCTACGACGGCCGCAGTTTCTTTAACCTATCTTAACTTTGTACACTGTAGTAAGCCCAAACGCATGTCAGTTGATGTAACCAAAAGGGACCAAATCAAAAGTAGCTACATCCGAGGCAGCTTCTCCATAGACCAACCAGTCCCCGAAAAGCGCGAAGACCGACAAATAGATTGGTATTGCCATGTTCAAAGCAAATGTACCATTTATCTACAAAACATAATTGTTGAAGTGGCCTCTTTCATTCAGATAAATTATGTATGGACAAATTTGATATATTTTATTTTGTAATCTCGGTGGGGTTTTTTAATGACTCATGCCAAATATGATCCAGACGTGATCTGGACAATTACAATCCAATATCAGAAAAACAAAGCTATTTCCTGTGTTGCTGTGATACTCTTCACATTTCAACAATACAATCAGACAAGATGTATAAAGTATAACATCAAGTCATGAAACTTGTGTGCACTAGACTGGGTGCAAAATTCAGAGGGTACATTCTGTAAGGGGATAATCGCCATCGCCAATGGCGATAATCGAAAGTGATGGCCTCGTCGGGCGACAATTTATTAATGGGTTTTTACGTGTGTATGAAAGAGATAGCTACTACTACCCAGAGGTCGAAAAGCGACAGAGTTTTTTTTGGGATCATCTAAGGCGATAATCGCCCATAACTGTCGCCAATAGCGATGACTTTCTAGCGACAGCATTGTTACTGTCGCTATCATACGAAATTCGAAAAATAACGGAAATGGCTTGAGAGTTCATATAATTTCGACATTTTTTAAGTTGTTGGTGTGAAGGAATAAACAAAAGGGCGCTTTTGGAGGATTTGTGGAATTATGTATGATGTAATAACTTAATATTTTACTACAAAATTGAGGGAATGGACTAGTTAAAGAGGACAGGAGCGTTTGCGGGTACAATCTATGATCATGTAATATACATACATACATTTTATGCCTAGTTGCGGGTATAGATACGTGGATGATGCTAGTCATTTATACATAATGATTGCTATATGTATCTTTTGGTGCGTGAAATTGGCGTTGGCGTGAGGATGTACATTTTTTTAAAGGATATAGATGCGATAGTGGGTCTAGAATACTGAAATATTTAGTGAGGGTTTATTGTATTTACATTAGAGTGAATGTTAGTAAATTACGATTTTTCTTGACAGGGCGTGGGCATAGTATAGACTTGACACTATGGTTAGACAACCCTGTCGAAGGAAGATTATATTTTCGTGTGAGCAATTGTCACTTGCTTGTTCGATGTCGACTTTTAGTTTTTTTTTTCCCGTTTCATTTATTTTTTTTTCATTTTAGAATTACTAATTTATAAACTCCAGACAATCGCCGTTTGAAAAAAAATATTTCAAATTAACTAAAAATCATATGAAAAAAAATAAGCTGCATGGCAGGAAAAGGATAACTGCGTGGTAATAGTTCATTTATAACTTTTGCCGATTTCTCTGGACTGATTTGATTTAAATCCACTTTCTTAGCCAATCAATACCAATAAAAAAAAGTGGTTACATGCAACTGTTTTTATGTGTAGTTCTACATAATATATGAAAGATATTGTGGAAATACCGCTAACGCATCGAACAAATATCTTCATACACGCTCTTCCTAGAGACATACATTTTCATTTCGACAGATCCCCCGATCACCGAAATTACTGCAAAGGCGCGCGCGCCGAGTCAATTTTCAAAAGATGTTTCGCTAACTTGTCGACCTATACAAGAACCAATAATGAACTTACAATGTTTCGCTCAAAGTTCAAAGCTCTTCACCAAAGACACACTACCAATCCATGCTCTTCCAATTAGATTCTCATTCCGCGTGAAGACTTTTCAGCGGAGGAAGAGGTCGGTGGCGGGTAATTCTTGTAGCATTTCCAGTGTTTTTCCAGTAAATTTCGTTCGCTGAATGCACTCATTATTTTCGCACCTAAAGATAGCTTTACTTCGCCAATCTGTCATGAAATAAAGCACACACCAACGAACCAAACATGAGAATAGTCACACACACACACATCTAGATACATTGCATACACACATTCAAAAACATAAAGAAATTCCTTACGCTTTTCATATACCATGGAATCGATCGTACGATGGACGACAATATAAGTCCATTTTGGGAACTCGTCCATATGTACCATATGTACGTTTGCAATGCATGGTGTCGGATGACTCAAAAGTATCTATAATGCAAAAGCACATACATATATCTGTCTCTGTCACACGAAGCACAGCGAGCACAAAAACCATCTGTCGCCGTATACAAAGTGATGACCTTACATGATTCCAAAGGACGACACCTATCATTTTCATTGCACTGTCGCTTTGTTAATTTAGATGGAATTTACTTTTTGAAGAAAGGTTTCAGCGTTAATTATTGGTTATGCCGTGTGACATTGTGTGAACTTATGGTGAATTTTTCATGAAAGTGACTGTCGCCTTGAAAATGACGGTCATATAAGATACATTGGGGGACTGTCGCCTTAGATGATTCCAAAATGACGAAAATGACTATCGCCAGTCAACTGTCGCCTTACAGAATGTCGGTTCAGGGTTTTCCAGGAAAAAAAAATGACAATATAAAATTTCTGGTTGTTCCGAAATGAGATGCCATTAGATATGGGATGATGAGTTTGCGTTTAAAATGGGCAGACAGACGGATCTGATATATCAATGCGTCACAATCATGAAAAAGTTATACTAATTCCCATCATGTTCAAAGTATAACGAAAATTAATGGAGAGAAAAATTTTTTAATTATCAACATCTTGAATTTTTTATGCGCATATAAGAAGAAAAAAGAACCAAGATAGGCAAACAGTTATATTTCTCCAGCTTCATATATATCTGAACAGTTTCTTGTGGACCAGCCTTTCGTGAACAAGGAACTGGTGATTGAGTTTGTTCTATAGTCGAAACATTGAAAATGTATTTGAAATCAATCATAGCAACGGTAAAAAAGATGCAAATTTACATTTAATACCTAAATCCTAATTATCCAAAATTCCAGATAATTCTCGCCACTCTTCTCATCCAAGTCGCTGGTCGATCATATTGTTCGCAATGGGGTCCAATGTGTCGCGATGACAAAAATTTGGTCTATTGTATATGGAAAAATAACACGTGGATTGAAGCACATATTATGACATTCCCGAAAAATAGTCAATGCGACACCTCAGCCAAACATTGTCTTCTATTGCATGAGACCGGACTACGATTTGACTGTCAAGAAGATGGAGTTTTTCCAGATCCCTATAAAAGCACTCACTACTATGTTTGTCACTATAGTGGCAGTAAATTGAATAAAGTATGGGCTCAATGTCCGCCTGGTGAAATATATAATGTCGCGATGAATAGATGCAGTAGTATTGGAGCGTCTCAATGTCAATTGCAATACGCATGCAAATATCCTGGCGAAATAGGTGCCTGGCCGGGTAATAGTAATATTTACTATTTGTGTGCTATTAATCCGGACACGAATAATCCATACCGCACGTCTACTCCGTTCTTGTATCGAAAAGTGTATAGATGTAGCGGTGATATGATATTCGATGGGGAGAAGTGTGTAGATCGAGATGCTGATAGGTCGCCAGAATTTGATGTTCGCTTTAGTGTTTGAAAAATAAGAAAACAAACCAGTTTGTACGAATACGTGTAGTCTGTTATTCATTCATTCATTATATATTCAAATCAATAAATAAATAATAAATGGGTAATAATCAATTGAAATAAAATGTGTTTGATATGTATCTATCAGTAGAGCAGCGGGCCGGTTCATATAAACCGATCAGGTTGCAACAAATAGGCAACCGAGAAGCTAAAAAACAGCAACCAACACTGACAATAAAATCTTCCTGGTCAGCTATACCATGCGTTGCTCTGTGACATAGGATGTATGAATAACGCCACCGCTTTATCTCTGCGTGTTGTAAGAGGCGACTAAAGGGACAGAAGCAACGATGCCAGAGGTATTGATATCGCGGCTCAAGTTACACTCATCAGATTTCTGCCCACTCAACGGAATTTCGTCTAAACGCGTCGCTGGCACTTGACATAACTCTAGCGAGTGCCAGTTTGCAGGGTGAAAACCGCTGGGAGACTACTACGTCTTTCTCCTCCGACCACCTTCCCATTACTATAAATATCGATAAACCAGCCGAACACATACTGTAGAGTCTAAATCGAGTTATTCGGTTCGACATGTGCCCAAACTAGCGTTACCATTACTCCAAACTAAAAAAGCAACTGATATGAAATGTACCCATTGAGTTATTTGATTTGAGTATCCACACGTCCATGTCCGTTAAAAACTAAAAAAATCGACTTTTTCACATCTCCGGGACACCCTGTTATCTTTATCCTACCAACGTCTAAGTATTTCGTGCTGAAGACTGTTACGATTCTACACATTCCTACCAAATTTCATTACGATCGGTTAAGCCGTTCGCGAGTTATTTAGTGAACAAATTTTCAAATGCCCGGGACACCCTGTTATCTTTGCCATACCAACTTTTAAGTATTTCGTGCCAAAGACTTACCATTCTACACATTCCTACTAGATTTATGAACGATGCGAGTTTTTTAGTGAACCAAATTTAAAATGTCCGGGACACCCTGTTATTTTTGCCCTACCAACTTTTAAGTATTTCGTGCTAAAGACTGTTACCATTTTACACATTCCTACCAAATTTCACGACGATCGGTTAAGCCGTTCGCGAGTGCGAGAGTGAACAGACGGACGGACAAAATCGATTTCATTAAGGTTTTTTTTTGTAATCTAAAAAAAAAACCTAAAAATGGAACGTGATTTCTTTGTAACGCAAAAACTCGAAAACCGCTGTCATTTTTTTTATATGAAGTTTCGTTACCCCAACCTACACGGGATAACCAAAAAACACACCTTCTGTCTCTTTGATTTCACAGTTTGAATAGGTGGTTTATCTGTGTTTTACTTTCATGTCCTTGCTAGTTCGGCATTGTTCCACATGGTAACGAGTGGAAGCAGTCGCCTCAAGTGCCGACTAAATTAAGTGGGCGGGATCGCTATCTTCTTAGAAGAAGAAGAATTCCAAGATGATACCAAGGGGGTGGCACTCCATACAAACTTCTTGTAGAAAGGGATGCACGATTTCCAATCGCACACATTTGGAAAATATTTTAAATGCAAAATTCCATTAGACAGAGTAGGACGGAACTAATCCGAAATCAGCTGAGTATCCCATCTTTAGGTATGTATGGGTAACTTTTCTTGCTTTTATATATGTATTGGTGTCACATTTCGTAAATTTAGGGTTGTCAGCATTCAGAAATAGAAGAATTTTCGGGTTGTCCTACTCAATATTGACAGTAAAATGAACACTGAACTGACTTCCTTCATCCAGTTTGCGTTCAATTTCGTTTTTCTTCTCTTTCCTATTTACACACATCATTTGAAAGGTATATATGAGTCTCTGTTTCGCAATTTCTCACAACTTGAATGTGCACGGATAGAAAAAATAAACGCATGCATAAATATGGGATACGCAACCGCTTATTATGAGTGCCTCTTCTTGGTATTCAATGTTCGTTGATGATACAGCAGACGCCGAGGAATACATAGCCAAGAGAGAGCTTGGTCGTTATTATGTAGACTCTGGATACCAGACGACTTTCAGTGTAAAGATAGGCTTCCAGCGACACAATGAGTGTTATCGCCGATAACTGTTTTTCCCAGATACTCGTAAGATTCATATGGAATCATTCATCATCATCAATGTGGCACGATAGCCCGACGTCGGGCCTTGGCCGCCTGAATCGTTGACCTCCAATTGTCGCGGTTACGTGACCTTGTCCTCCAGTTTCGGAAGCCCAGCAGCTGGTGGGCGTCTTCACCTACGGAGTTCTCCCAGCGAGCTCTCGGTCGTCCACGCAACATCGCTCCGTCAATTCGTTGTGCGTTCATAACTTTCTTTGGCATGCGATTGTCGTCCATCCGTTGTACATGCCCCGCCCATTGCAGAGGTTGAAGCTTCACGATTTTCGATACTTCCAGCTCATCGTACAATTGATACAACTCATGGTTGTATCGGATACGCCCTTGGTCTCGCTCGCGAACGGCCCCGAAAATTCGCCGAAGGACCTTTCGTTCGAATCGGTCTAGCAAAATTTCGGAGGCTTGGGTAAGGGTCCATGTTTCGCAGCCATAACATAGCACGGGTCGGATGATCGTTTTGTACACGCGGAGCTTCGTGTTACTGTGCGCAAGTTTCGAATTAATTATAGGGAGGACCGAGAAATATGTCTTATTGGCTAGTTGTATTCGTCGCTTAATTTCGTCGGTTTCGTTGGCGTCCTTTGATAAGTTACAACCCAGATAGTTGAAGTTGTCTACATACTCGATATTAAGGTCCCCCACTGTGATGCTGGAATTTGCTGGCGTCCTTGTTTTCGATTGCATCATGGCCTTTGTTTTGCTTTCATTGATATGTAGTCCAACTTCCTTTGCGGCGTTATTGAGGTTATGCAGGAGGCTTTCTGCATCACCCAACCTTCGAGATATGATGTTGATATCGTCGGCGTACGCTACTAATTGAGTCGACTTGATGAGTAGCGTTCCGCTGCTGTCCATATTCATGGCTCGAATTACATACTCCAAAGCCAGGTTGAAGAGCGTCGGCGCCAGCCCGTCGCCCTGCTTGAGTCCAGTACGAGTTTCAAATAGGTCAGTGAGTCGGTTCTGCACTTTGACCTGCGAGACGGTATTAGTCATCGTCATCCTTGTGAGTCGCACTAACTTTGCCGGTATACCAAAATTCAGCATGATGTTGTACAGTACACTTCGCTTGAAGTCGACAAAGATTTGGTATACGTCGATGTTGTATTCCCAGCACTTTTGGAGTAGTAGCTTCACTGTGTAAAGCTGATCGGTCGTTGAACGACCAGGTCTGAAGCCGCCTTGATACTCGCCAATGATTTGTTCTGCGTACGGATTGATTCTCTTTTCAAGAATTTTCGATAAAATCTTATAGGCCGTACAAACTAATGATATGCCTCTGTAATTCTCACACTTCAGCTTGTCACCCTTTTTGTGGATTGGGCAGATTATGCTTTTGCGCCAATCTTCGGGGATTACCTCGTCGTTCCATATTTTCAGCAGTAGCACATGTACAGCGTTGGTCAGGCACGTTCCACCATGCTTCAGCAGTTCTGCTGGGATCTCGTCAGCGCCGGGCGCTTTATTATTTTGGAGCGGCTGTATGGGAAGACTCACCTCCTCTACTGTTGGGGGTAGAACGGGAGGGCCTGGTTCGGCTAACTGCTCAAGAGCTAGCTCCGCGGGGGATGTTGATGATGCATTGAGGAGCTCTTCAAAATGCGAGGCCCATCGTTTGTTGACGCTTTCGATGTCGCTGATGATGTTACCATCCTTGTCCTTACATAGGCTTGTCCTGGGTTGATATCCGTTCTTGATATTATTTATAAGTTTGTACGCCTGTCTAATGTTCTTACTGGCTAATCTTTGGTTTATTTGCTGCAACTGCTCGTCAAAATGTTTGCGTTTCTTACGTCTAATTAACCTATTAGATACTCGCCGAAGTTCGTTGTGTCTTTCTTTCTTGGCTCGGGATGCGCGTTGTGTTGTGGAATCATTAACAAAAAAAAGAAAAAAAAACTTTTGGATGATGCTTCCAATATATCTGAAATTCATAGGTTACGAAATTTTACAGGGAGGACTGAAGAGCCTAACGATGTATAATAGTGGTGGGCAGCAATGTATTGTCGCTCTTGCACACTGTCGGAAATGTCTCCGTGGCTCCCGCCGTTTGAATACAGCATTCATGATGACGACGATACAGTAACTTGTTCAGACTCTGACGTTTATGGTGACTCCGACAACTCCAGGGTCTCTTCTGTCCGTGGGGGTTTTGGTCGCATGTTCTTGGACACGAACCTGAGTCACGTACAAATTATAACTGTGCTAAATAACAAATAGAGAAGGACTAGTCGCCACTAAGCAACAAATTGTAGAATTTGTTTAGGCAAGGCAACGCTGCTATTCGCATGCGCAAACGAGAACGCTCAGATGCGATTAATGCTTCCACGTTGAGCCAATCAGTTTGCTCGATTAGAGCGAAATGCTTTTACTTGACCACATCGCCAAGAACACAGACCTAGGGAATTCCTGTCCTACATCACAAGATCAGGCTGACTAGCATTCACATGTCAAGACTCTTCCATGGCTTAGTGAATCAGAGCCTTCCATCACCTTCGTGCGAAATTGACTTCACTTTAATTACGGAAAATAGTTTTTTTTTAATACGCACACTATTCAGGAGTATTTCCCCAGAATCACGTCTACAGCGAGTTGTAGGACTTAATGCAATCACCGTCGAGAGAAGAGCATCTCACGGCATTGACAGTAGTGCTCGTTATAGCGAACAACCTCTGACTACTAGTCGAGGTGACCTTCTACCCGCCGGAGTCCTCGGAATTACTTTTGGGACCAAAGCATTGGCTACCAACCTTTAGACATGTCAAAACTACAACAGATTGCTCTTCGAGAGTAGCCCGCCAGGACAGCAGATTCACCGCATCAGCCCTATGAGATGGATGCGTTATATTTTTTTTTTTGCTACTTACTCCCATATTTTTATAGAATTTCACAGAAAGCAGCATTATGACCTTCATTCTCATATTTGAAGTACATACGCAACTGTGATTTCCGACTATCGCATTATGTGCACACACGAGGCACAATCAAAATCAAAAATTCATATTTGATGCATACATATTTGAACTTCTTTATCATCATCAGTGGACCCCTTATATTAAACGTTCATTGCTACTTTACATTGCTATTGCTTTGCGCAAATTATCGCTTTTTTTTGGTACCTTGGAATCCTTGTCCGAAATAAACGTTGAAGTGGCCTCTAATATAGGGTTTCCCACTAAGGGCGGTTAGATGTTGATATGGAATGAAACAATCTGTGTGTGAGGTATAAACGATTTTTCTTATTCTATTTGAAAGACCCATATATGTCATTATGTATGGAATATAACATCATTCATCACGAATCTGAGTGATCCAATTTTTAATGACTTTACCGCATAGATCCTGCTGAATTTCAGCGAGGGGTTGGTTGATGTTGACTTTAAGGGCATTGGTCGGCATTGCGGCTTAATAATATAGCCCCTACATTGGAAACCCCACAGGAAAATGTCTAGCGGGGTCAAATCGCACGATCTTGGTGGCCAATTCACGTTAAATAGGCGTCAAGCTCGCAATATTTGCACTAACGAACACTCATTTTGATACATTTTTATCATTTGAACGCGCTAACGTGCTGCTCAACCGTGTAACTCGACATGGTGATTTGGCATGAGTGGCTGAATAGTAAACAAAAGATTTGACCGACGCCACCAAAACAAGCAGGCCGCTACAGGCTGCAAACAGCTACCCGCACAAATTGGAAAATCCTATATGTGCACAAATTTGATATTTTATTATGTAATTTTGGTGGTTTTTTTAATGAATTGTGCCAAATATGATCCAGACGTGATCTGTTTGATTGCAATGCAATACAAGCTGTTTCCTGTGTTGCTGTGATGCACACAGATGGACTGGATATCAATGCGTTTCAAACATCATGACAAAATTATACTAATTCCTATCATGTGCAGAGTATAACGAAAATTAATGGGAGAGCAAAAATTTTAATTATCAACATCTTTAATTTTTAATGCGCATAAGAAGAAAAAAAAACAAGATAGGCAATAGCTTATTAACTCAACAGTTTCTTGCGGACCAGCCTTCCATGAACAAGCAACTAGTGATTGAGTTTCTTCTGTAGCCGAAAAATTGAAAATGTATTTGCAATCAACCATAGCAACGGTAAGTAAGATGCAAATTTACATTTACTATCTAAATCCTAAATATCCAAAATTCCAGGTAATTCTCGCCACTCTTTTCATCCAAGTCGCTGGTCAATCAAATTGTTCGCAATGGGGTTTAATGTGTCGCGATGACAAACATTTGGTCTATTGTAGATGGAAAAATAACGTATGGTTTGAAGCACTTATTGTGGCGTGCCCGGGAAATTCGAAATGCAGTAAACCAGCCAATGACTGTAGTATAGTCTTTGATATCGAGGATGGTTTTGACTGTCAAGAAGATGGAGTTTTTCCAGATCCTTATGATTGCAATCACTATTATGTTTGCCACTATAGTGGAAGCAAACTGAATCAATTGCGGGCTCAATGCCCGCCTGGTGAAATATATAATGTTGCGATGAATAGATGCAGTAGTATTGGAGCGTCTGAATGTAAATCGCAAAACTCGTGCAAATATCGTGGCGAAATAGGTGCCTGGCCGGGTAATAGTAATATTTACTATGTGTGTGCTATTAATCCGGACACGGATAATCCAAACCGTACGCCTACTCCGTTCATTTATCGAAAAGTGTTTAGATGTAGCGGTGATATGATATTCGATGGGAAGAAGTGTGTTGATCGAGATGTTGATAGGTCGGCTGAAATTAATGTTCGCTTCTCTACGGATTGATGCTTCGGAAAAATGAAACCAAGCCAGTTTGTACGAAAACGTATTCATTCATTCATTTTATATTCAAAGAAATAATGATAAAAAATAATAACTGTGTAATAAATCAATGATTAAAATAAAAGGCGGTGTTTGATGAGTACACCAACTATCTATCCAGAAGTGTGTAGAGCAGCAGGTAGGCAACCGAGACTATACCATTCTTTGCTTTGCTGAATCGCCCCTGTGCCATGGGGTGTATGAATAATGCCACCGCGCTTTATCTCTGCGTGTCGTAAGAGGCGACTAAAAGTTGGTATTCGTAGAAACGGCTCATGCGATGATCACTCAGCTCTCGTAGTACAGCATCCAATTCCAAGCCCTATTTGCAAATTTTGTGAATGTGGCTACATTCCTTGTCTAGACCCTAAAGGAACATTTCTGTGTAGCGAATACAGTGAAATCTGTTTGATAGACCACCTGCATTAAGCGACCACCTTTCTTAAGGAACGGAATTCGTTTCCATACAACTCCATACATTTGTTCCCCGTATTAAGCTACTACTAAGTTGCCTTAACCCCTTGTGGGGCATAGCGCGTCTACTACACCTACTCGCCATTGCGTACGGTTTCTGGCCATGTAACGTATTTGACCCCAGTTCTTTCTCAAAGACACACATTCGTTATCCACAGATCTGCGCCACGTGATTTTAGGGCGACCCCTTTGTCGTCCACGTTGTGATAAGGGGTTCCATCGCATAGCGCGACCAGCAATGCAGTTATCACCCTTCCACAACGTATGACCAATCCACTGCCACTTTCGTCTGCGAATCAATTCGTCGATAGGTATTTGACCCGTGCGCCAATGTAGATTTTCATTTGAAACTCTTTCGGGCTAAAAAATTCTTAATACTCGACGAAGACAAGTATTTACGAAAGTTTGCAATTTCTTGGTAACTGCAGCGATAACTCTCCAAGTTCCGGTCCCATATAATAGCACCGAAAGAATCAGGGAGCGGAACAGCTCCAGCTTGGTCTTAACACTGAGATAACTGCTTTGCCAGAGTTTGGACAGCATGCCGAAAGAACACTTTGCTTGGTTAATGCGACCTGAATGATGTCCTGATCCGTACCACCATCAACAGCAGGTTTGATACCTGTGGCGCGGGTCAAGAATAGTGCCTCCGTCTTTCCCGACGTGTCGTAAGAGGCGACTAAAGGGACAGGAGAGAATAAAACTCTCCTGAGTTTCGAACATATCTCTACAATTGTGCGCGCAGCGACTCTGTTGTGTGCGCTCAAGGGTTCAGATATGTACGAAACTTAACAAAAAATTGACCCCTGTGGACTTTGGGGTAAGAATTATGCCACAGCGTTCCCGGCTTGTCGTAAAAGGCGACTTGAGGGATAGGGTACGTAGGCTTGTAACCTGCGTACTTGAAACTTTCTTTACACTCGAAACATTAATCGAGCCTCGGATACCTCGGACTGACTCACCGGCAACGACTTTTGGCTATAAACAACGGACCACGATTGGGTTTTGGAACGTTCGAACGATGTGGGGCGAGTGTAACAACACGAGGCTTACTGAAGTCGAACGGGAAATGACCGCGTATAACATCGCTATATTAGGACTGAGCGAAACAAGATGGCTCGGATCAGGAGCGACTCTATCACCAAGCTCTAATACTGTTTTATTGTACTCTGGAAATGATGACCAAAATGCTCCTCGGCAGGCAGGAGTCGGAATCCTCTTGACTAGGGATGCACGTCGATCCCTTATCGATTGGAAACCAGTTTCCGACCGTATTATCACCGCCCGATTCAAATCCAGAGTACGAAATATCACGATAATTCAGTGTTACGCACCGACCGAACCAGCTGATCAAGCTGACAAAGACGTTTTCTACCAAAGACTTGGCGACACCTTTGATAGGGCTCCCAGAGGTGACATTAAAATCATAATGGGGGATCTCAATGCTAAAGTCGGGTCAGATAACCAAGGATTGGAACACCTTATGGGAAATCATGGGTTAGGCGACAGAAACCAGAATGGCGAGATGTTTATAGAGTTTTGTAACTCTCGTCAGCTCGTCATTGGTGGAACTCTGTTTAAACACAAAGATTGCCACTTATCAACCTGGACCTCTCCGAATGGCAGAACTGAGAACCAGATTGACCATATTGCTGTTTCCAAAACGTGGAGAAACTGTGTCTTAGACGTTAGGGCGAAACGTGGTGCTGATATTGGCAGTGACCACCATCTTGTCATCGCAAAAATGCGCTTACGAACGGCAGCAATCCAGCGTCCTAACCGTGCAAATATTTGCCCTAGATATAATGTGCAGAAGCTCAAACTTCCATCAACCAAGCGTGCGTTCTCCACCGCTTTGCGCGAAAAAGCTAATGCACCACCACTAAATGAGAATCCGACAATTGACGATAGATGGAAAGTCGCTAAGGACTCATTTATTTCGTGTGGCGAAGAAATTTTAGGACGATTGGATCGCGGTAGGAGACCATTTATTAGCGACTCCACTTGGTCTCTTATCTCAGCACGCAAGAGAGTTAAAGAGCAGATCAACTCAGCTGCTGACGATTCAGCTAAGGAACGATACAGAGCTGAATACCGTTCGCTCCAAAAAGGCGTTCAAAGGAGTGTTAGGCGTGATAAGCGCAATAATATCAACGCGCTTGCGAAGGAGGCAGAGGATGCGGCTATCCGCGGTGACAGTGGAACACTCTTCAAGCTTATCAAGCCATTAACTGGCAGATCTTTACTAACGGAACATCCTGTGAAAGATAAGGAAGGTGTTCTGCTCGTTACCGAAGAACAACAGCTGCAAAGATGGAGAGAACACTTTTTAGAGGTCCTTAATAACACCTTCGGGCCTGCAAGTGCATCTTCATTGCCAGCAGAAGACGTCCCTCGAATAGACGGCATTAGTTCTGGTCCACCATCCAAAAAGGAACTAATAGACGCTATTAAATCAATGGACGCCGGTAAAGCCCCTGGGATTGATGGAATTCCGTCTGAATTCTTGAAAGCGGATATTTTCGCTTCAGCGGATATTCTCCTTCCCTTAATCCAAGAGTGTTGGGAAACCGAAACTCTTCCCAGTGAGTGGAAAAAGGGCGTAATTATTAAGATTCCGAAGAAAGGTGACCTGAAGAATTGCAATAATTGGCGTGGGATCTGCCTACTTCCTGCTGTTTCCAAGCTGATGGCTAAGATTGTTTTAGGACGAATCAAGGACAAAATCGATGACACATTGAATGATGAACAAGCTGGCTTTCGCGAAGGGTTTTCCTGTAGCGACCACATTAACACCCTCCGTATTATCATCGAGCAATCCGCGGAATGGAGATCCCCATTACATCTCATGTTCATCGATTTTGAGAAAGCCTTCGATAGCGTTGATCGTCTCTACATCTGGAATGCCTTACGGAGACGAAATATCCCAGATAAGATAATCTCCATCATCAAGGAATCCTACAATGGAGCCCAATGTCACGTCCTGCATAAGGGCAAGCTTTCAGATCCTTTTGAGGTGCACAGTGGAGTGAGGCAAGGCTGCATTTTGTCACCTATTCTCTTCCTTGTTGCCATTAGTGATGTACTCGGCTCCGCACTCCAATTACATCGTAACAAAGGTATCAGATGGAAACTGTTCGATCACCTTCAACATCTTGACTACGCTGACGACATTTGCCTTCTATCAACAAACACGGATGATGTCGCTCAAATGACAGAAGCTCTAAATTGCGCGAGTCGTAATGCGGGGCTGAAAATCAATGCTGCCAAGACTAAGTTCTTGAGCACATATCCAGGTGGGCAAAGCGAAATTTGTATTTCAGGACAGGCAGTCGAAAAAGTTGATGAATTTTGCTATCTCGGAAGTGTAGTTACAGCAGATGGTGGAGCGGATGCTGATGTAAAATCACGGGTAAACAAGGCTAGGGCGGCTTTCTTCAATTTGACTCCTTTCTGGCTAAACAACAATATTTCCAGACGCACCAAAATACGTGTCTTCAATTCTAATGTGAAATCCATTCTGCTATATGGCTGTTCAACCTGGAAGGTGACTAAAGAGATCACTGATAAGTTGCAAACTTTTGTTAATCAGTGTCTACGGCGCATCCTAAACATTCGTTGGCCGGAGATCATTTCGAACGAGGATCTCCTTACTATAACTGGCCAGGAAAGGATAGGCACTTCGATCAAAAGACTTAAGTGGCAATGGATAGGTCACACCTTCCGAAGAGGGCCCAAAAACGTCGCAAAAAAGGCTCTAAACTGGAATCCACAGGACTCCGGAGCAAGACGCCGTGTTGGGCGGCCAAGGAACACATGGAGAAGATCGGTAACTAGCGAAGCGAAAACGCTAAATCTTACATGGTCGCAGCTAGCGCCGTTGGCGCAAAACAGAACGAGGTGGAGAGTAGGTGTAGTTAATGCCCTATGCCCCACAAGGGGTTGACAGGAACTAGAGAGATTATTAAAAGAGCAAGCAGGCCACTGAAAATATTGTCACCGTCGGGAGAAGAGAATCGCATGGCATCAACAGCAGTGCTCGTTATTACACTGAACAAACCATAACTCTGGCTACTAGTCGTGGTGACCTTCTCCGGGCGGAGTCCTATTCCGTGTACCGAAGACACTCCTCTACTAGACGCAGCTCAACTGGAATTACTTTTGAGACCCAAGCATTGGCTACCAACCAGGGCGACACTCCAATCATTAGACAGGGTCTTAAAACTACAACAGATTGCTCTTTGAGGGCAGCCCGCCAGGACAGCAGATTCACCGCATCAGCCCTATGAGATCGATGCGCTACATTTTTATACCCTTCGCTCATAGAGTGAAACGGTATATTGACTTTGTCATGAAGTTTGTAACGGATTGAAGGAAGCATCTCCGACCATACAAAAAGTGTACATATATGATCAGCATGACTTGGGGAGTCGATTGGTCGATGTTCGTCTGTCCGTCTGTTGCGACGCGTTTTACTCGGCCAATTCAAAAGCTATGAAGCTGAAATTTTGCACAAATGCTTCTTTTTGCTGCAGACAGTTTGTATGTTTGAATCGGTAAAATCGGAGAATGGGTTCATGGGGCTGCCATATACAAACCAAACCCCCCAAATTAGGTTCTTCTAAGAAAAACTTTTATTTGTGCACTAATTTCAACCAAATTCCACACAAATGTATTCCTATTGATGGCACACAACATATGTAAGAATGGATCAAATCGGACCAATCCCCCATTTTGGTTCTTCTAAGAAACATTTCTTACACCAATTTCAGAAAAAATTGAATTAATGTGTCTTAATCAAAGGAACAAAAAAGGTCAACAAATGGGGCCATGCTCCCGTACCCCCAATAACATTTTCTGAGTAAATATTTTTAATTGCCCACTTATTCCAACCAAACCCCACACAAATATTGTTTTGTCGACGCAACGGAACTTTTGTGAAGACCGAAGGAAAAGGAAGGGGAGGGGGATTAAATACAAGTCGTAGGTACGCCCGAAAAAATTTTTAGCCCGGAGGAAAGCGAAGGGTATCCAAATTTCGGCCGCGCCCGAAATTAGCCTCGGTCTCGTTTTTGTATATTTTTGTAGAATTTCACAGAACGCAACATTATGACCTTTATTCTCATATTTGAAGAACATATGCAACTGTGATTTCCGACTATCGCATATTTGAACTTCTTTATCATCATCAGTGGACCCCTTATATTAAACGTTCATTGCTACTTTACATTTTTATTGCTTTGCGCAAATTATCGCTTTTTTGGTAGCTTGGAATCCTGCCCGAAATAAACGTTGATGTGGCCTCTCATATAGGGTTTTCCAATAAGGGCGGATAGATGTTGAAATGGAATAATAACAAGCTGTGTGTGAGCTGTGAGGTATAAACGATTTTTTTTATTTCATTTGAAAGACCCATATATGTCAATATGTATGGAATATAACATCATTCATCACGAATCCGAGTGGTCCAATTTTTAATGACTGACTTAAATGGCATTAGTCGGCATTGCGGCTTAATGGTATAGCCCCCACATTGGAAAAATAAAAAAAATAACAGGCGCGACAATCCAGCGTTGGACTAAGGCCGCAGGATGTGTTAGTGACATCCTATTTCCAAGATCTTATCTGCTTTTTGTTGACGTAATGAGATCAGCATCACGCTCAGCAGTGTTATTTATCCCCATAAATGGGTACTCGTTTAACATCTGAGTGAGATCATAGTCCGTCACAAGCTCGTGAGTTCGAAAAACTCCATGATCCACGGTGAGATTCGAACTCATGACCCTGTGCACCGAAGGTGCGCGCACTAACCGCTAGACCAGCCAGACTACCCACATTGGAAACCCCACAAGAAAAAGTCTACCGGGGTCAAATCGCACGATCTTGGTGGCCAATTCACCAAAACAAGCAGGCCGCTACAGGCTGCAAACAGCTACCCACACAAATTGAAAAACCCTATATGTGCACAAATTTGATATTTTATTACGTAATCTCGGTGGTTTTTTTAATGAATTGTGCCAAATATGATCCAGACGTGATCTGTTTGATTGCAATGCAATATAAGAAATACAAAGCTGTTTCCTATGTTTCTGTGATACTCTTCACATTCCAACAATACAATCAGACAAGTTGTACAATGTAGTGATCCGAATTAATGTGCACTAGACTAAGTGCAAAATCCTTAGAATTTATGTATATTGAAAATACCAAGGTTTCCAAAAAAAAAAATGAAATATGAAACTTTTTAACATGAACCACCTATCTCTCTCTAGCTCTGGTTGTTCCGAAATGATACGCGACTAGATATGGCAGGATGAGTTTGCGTTGAAAATGGACACACAGACGGACTGGATATCAATGCGTTTCAAACATCATGGCAAAGTTATACTAATTCCCTAAATCATGTGCAGAGTATAACGAAAATTAATGGGAGAGCAAAAACTTTAATTATCAACATCTTGAATTTTTTATGCGCATCAGAATAAAAAATAACCAAGATAGGCAAACAGTTATATTTTTACAAATTCATATATGAACAGTTTCTTGCGGACCAGCCTTTCATGAACAAGGTACTAGTGATTGAGTTTCTTCTGTAGTCGAAACATTGAAAATGTATTTGAAATCAGCGACGGTAGGTAAGATGCAAATTTACATTTACTACCTAAAACCTAATTCTCCAAAATTCCAGATAATTCTCGCCACTCTTCTCATCCAAGTCGCTGGTCAATCAAATTGTTCGCAATGGGGTTTAATGTGTCGCGATGACAAAAATTTGGTCTATTGTATATGGAAAAATAACATATGGTTTGAAGCACTTGTTTTCACGTGCCCGGGACTTTCGAAATGCAGTAACACAATAAATGACTGTCTTACATTGCCTGAGATCGCGGAAAGATTTGACTGTGAAGAAGATGGAGTTTTTCCAGATCCCTATGATTGCAATAACTATTATGTTTGCCACTATAGTGGAAGCAAACTGAATCAATTGCGGGCTCAATGCCCGCATGGTGAAATATATAATGTCGCGATGAATAGATGCAGTAGTATTGGAGCGTCTGAGTGTAAATCGCAACACTCGTGCAAAAATAGTGGCGAAATAGGTGCCTGGCCGGGTAATAGTAATATTTACTATGTGTGTGCTATTAATCCGGGCACGGATAATCCAAACCGTACGCCTACTTCGTTCATGTATCGAAAAGTGTTTAGATGTAGCGGTGATATGATATTCGATGGGAAGAAGTGTGTTGATCGAGATGTTGATAGGTCGGATGAAATTAATGTTCGCTTCTCTACGGAATAATGCTGCGAAAATATGAAATCAAACCAGTTTGTACGAATATGAAATATAACATCTATCATAGTCAAATCAATAATGATAAAAAATAATAACTGTGTAATAATCAATGATTGAAATAAAAGGCCGTGCTATATTGTACTACTACTACTATGAATATCAAAACTGGACGCACACCCAAATGGCCTATCAGTTTGGATGAAATGACAACAGCCATTTGGTTGCACGTGACGCCATTTGGCGACTAATCTTGATGGACGTTTAGAGATTTTGAAAAAATTTTCAAATAAATTTTGACTGTACTGACATAAGGTTTGACATTTTTGACCGAGAAGATACTTAACGGACGATATGATATGCTTGGATTAGGCAAACTCTCGAATGAGACGCGGACGGATAAATACATAGTTTCAAAATAGTCAAATCTTTTCTTCCACACACTCGGATGTCGGATTTCTACAAGTGGGGGCTCAACCGGGATTCGCCAAGGAAAGAATTAAATATGTTAATACCGACAGAAGTGTAAGTGAAGAAATTTCGAGAAGTATAAGAAAATTCGTGTTGAGACGTGTTCAATAGACGGCGCGGCGCACAGTGGGACAAAAATCGAATTTTGGAAACAATTATCAAAACTAACCAATCTTAATGTATTTTGCCGTCCTAAATCGAATGGAATGGGTTTACCAACGCCATCTAGATATACAAGCCGGATTGTCACGTGACTAAAATGAATCTGCCACTGGTCGTGCAACTCAAGGACTGCCATAATTTGGGGTCAATACTTAAGTCACAATCTAAAAATCAGTGGGTGTCAGCCTGTCGTTTCTCACCAAAGTTTCCCCCAACAATTGAATATTGAAATGTCATGTATACTATTTTACTATTTTCACAGCAAAAACACACTAAATTACTGCCGGAACGGGCGATGTGCCTAAACCGCAGGCTGAGCGACGCGGCACCATGTAGCGATATAAAGAACGAGGCAAGGAAGAAGAAGTATACCTATTTTTATACCCTTCGCTCGTAGAGTCAACGAAGGGTATATTAACTTTGTCATGAACGGGATTGTAACGCATTGAAGGAAGCATCTCCGACCATAAAAGAATGAGGAGGGGGATTAAATACAAGTCATAGGTACGCCCGAAACAACTTTTAGCCCCAGGAGAGCGAAGGGTATCCAAATTTCGGCCGCGCCCGAAATTAGCCTCGGCCCCCGGGGGTTGGCGAGCGTAGCGAGCAGAGGGCGAAGCCCCCTAGTTTTTATATTTTTTGTATGCCTTAGAAACTTAGAAAATGTGTTCTTAGAAATTCTGCAAAACATACTTTGCACCAGATGGAATCGAAAAACTACTTCATAGACATGTTGGAGTTCACGTGAGAAAATCATCGCTCAATTCAATCTATCACATTATGTAAACATTTTTTTTTTTAATAATGGTTAAATGGATTTACCAGATGACCAGTGTTTGTATATGCCGGGATCGAAATTTTATTTCATTGGATGTTTTTGTATTGCCTCCACTGGCGATCCTCGAAAAATGAAACCAAGTCTTAGTTTTTTATAAGCGACCAATATATTTCCCCGTAAGGGGAGGATAAAGGTTGAAAGGCTCCGGCCGATTCCTATATCCTTTTCAGTTGTGGCATAACTGCGGACCCATAGCTATGCAGGTTTGCCCTGTGGCATGGGTCGCGAATAATGCCACCGCCTTTCCCGGCGTGTCGTAGAAGGCGACTAAAAAGGGACCTAATCCAAGGTGGATCAGCATGCGCCGAGGGATGCATGGTCAAGAGGGTGCTTGGCCGCTAGTATGCGAAGGTCGCAGGCAACCATGACATCTGAAGCCTGAGGCACGTTTTAACATCAACAAGACCTCCCATAGGTTAGTGTGTGTGTGTATGGGTTGCCGCGTCTGGAGATAGCCGGCGGACGTAAAAGGAAAGTCCATAAATTTACTTATTTCCACACACTAGTGCCAAAAACACAACCTTTCTCCAAAAGGTGTAAAAGAATGGAAGGCCTTATGGAAATTCACGCAAATACAAGCACTACCCCGCCGGGCACTACTTCTGCTATGCGGTTGAGTGATCCCGGGGCGAACCTAGTTCGCGCCAGAGCTCGACGGTTTCCGGGGGCGAGCAATATAAGGCAGTCCAATTACATTGTGGAGAAGCTGAGGGTTGCAAGCTGGAATGTCGGTTCCATGACGTCAAAGAGCGAGGAGATTGAGGATATCATGAAGCGGAGAGGGATAGACATTATGTGCGTGCAAGAGACAAAGTGGCGAAATACCCATATCGACAGAGCCCGGTTTCTTACGAATTCCATGAAGTACAAATTGTACTACTATGGAATTACAAACCAAAGAAACGGAGTTGGCATTATTCTGGCGTCGTCTTTACTTGGCAGTATAATAAGTGTCGCGAAGAGAAGTGACCGCTTGATCAGCATCAAATTGGTTATCTGCGGAAGGGTGTGGAACGTAATAAGTGCCTACGCTCCCCAAGTGGGATTGCCACCAGAAGAAAAAGAGGCATTTTGGAACGACGTTGACACCCTAATTCAGACCATTCCAGATACCGAATTGGTGTTCTTGGGAGGAGATTTAAATGGCCATGTGGGTGAATCAAATTATGATTACGAGGATTGCCATGGTGGAAAGGGTAGCCCTTCAACGGTCAGAAATGACGAAGGTGAAGCTATTCTGACCATGTGCAGATCGCATGGTTTGGTCATCCTAAATACATGGTTTGTGAAAAACGAGAGACACCTAATCACCTACAGTAGTGGACACGGAGATAGGAAACACGAAACGCAGATCGATTACCACCTCTGTTTCGATTTTATGAGAAGGTGGGTAAGAGACTGCAAGGTGATCTTGGGTGAATCTGTCGTCAGCCAACATCGTTTGCTCCTGTCAGAATTTATTTTGAAAGCAGGAGGAGCAAGAAATAGAAGAACTCCCAAGCCTGTCGAAAAAATCAAGTGGCACAATCTCACAAACGACAACTTTGAACCTGTAGTAACTCCATTCATTGATAAAATGACGGAGTGGTTTCAAAACAACATAAACTGCACCGAGCACAGTCCAACACAAATGTGGAATAGTTTCGCTGAAATGTCAGTAGGTGAGGCGGAAAAGGCACTTGGAGTTTCGAAAGGTCCACTCCACACGAAGAAAGAAACATGGTGGTGGAACACCGAAACTAAGGAAGCAGTGCAAGCCAAATCGAACGCATTTAAGGCATGGACGAAATGTGAGTCAAGCAGTGAAACCGAACGGGTTCAACTTCGCGAAAATTATATGCAATGCCGGAAGAAAGTAAAGCGCTTGGTAGCCCAAGCAAAGGCGAAGGCAGCTGAGAAATTCTACCATGAATTAGAAACTCAGACTGCGACCGAAGGACCGTCTTTGCGCGAGAGACCTAAGCACGACGCCAGGATATTTAGGGTCGCAGCCCAAAGGAGAAGGAACGCTCGGGAAATACAGGCGCCAAAGTACGTGGAGGACTCGCAAGGAATGTTGCTGATTGACGATACGGCAATTTGTAGCAGGATGCGAGAGTATTTTGACGAACTTCTAAATGAAGAATTTCCTCGGGCAGCTTTTCAAGATGTTGAGCCGAATACCACAAATATTGAAGATATCTCAGAGGAAGAGGTGATGGAGGCAATGCATCAGATGAAACGCGGAAAGGCAGTCGGCCCGGACAAAATCCCCGCGGAATTTTGGTTGAAAATGGAAAATGTCGGGCTTAGTTGGCTCACAGTTCTCTTCAACAAAATCAAAGGTGGGCAACCGATGCCTGATGCTTTCAGGGAAAGTTTTCTTCTTCCTTTCTATAAGAACAAGGGAGACTCACGCAAACTCAACAACTATAGGGCTATAAAGTTAACACCTCATACACTGAAGATCTACGAGCGAGTTGTCTGCAACCGATTGAGAAAGATTGTCCGGTTGAATGACAATCAATGCGGCTTTGTTGAAGGTCGATCTACAGTCGATGCGATTCAGTGCATTCGTATTGCGATGGAAAAGTATAGAGCAGCACGAAAGGACTTGTATTTTGTGTTCATCGATTTGGAGAGGGCATTCGATAGAGTACCTCGTGATCTGATATGGTTGGCCTTGAGAGCACTTAATGTCCCCGAGGCATACGTCAGGATGATACGAGACATGTATGATGGAGCTACGACTAAGGTTAGATGCACAGCCGGTGAATCAGAAGAATTTCCGGTGAATGTCGGAGTACACCAGGGCAGTGTATTGAGTCCGTTGCTCTTCAACATCATCATGTGCTACTTATTAACACGTGTCTCCGACGGCCTAGAAATATCTCTTCTTTTTGCTGATGATATAGTCCTCAGTAGCCCAAACATCGTTGCCTTGCAAGCTGCGCTTACAAAATGGTGTGACATTCTGGAGGAGCATGGACTGAGGGTAAGTATAACAAAGACTGAGTTCTTATGCTGCCAATTCTCAGACCCAAATGCACCGATACCAGAAATGTACGTCAAAGGAGAGCAGCTTAAGTCTTGTACCAAGTTCAAGTACCTTGGCTCGATGGTGAACAGCGGAGCTACATGCGATGATGACATCAAACATCGCACAAAGGTTGGGTGGATGAGGTGGCGAGAAAACTCTGGAGTTTTCTGCGATAAGAAAATGCCACTGAAGCTAAAGGGCAAGTTGTACAAAACGGTTGTACGTCCCGCACTCATGTATGGATCAGAATGCTGGACCATGTATGAAGGTTACGCGAAAGAAATGACAGCGACTGAAATGAAAATGTTACGCATGTCAGTTGGTGTAACCAAAAGGGACCACATCAAGAGTAACTACATCCGAGGCAGCTTGTCCATAGACCAACCAATCACCGAAAAGCTCGAAGACCGACGAATGGATTGGTATTGCCATGTTCAAAGGCGTCCGCCTGAGAACCCCGCAAAGAGAGCGATATCAATGGAAGTTCCACTTGATGGACCCAAGGCCAGAGGCAGACCGAAGAACACGTGGATGTGTCAAATGAAAAAGCAACAACAACGCATTGGTCTCGGCGATGACACGATCCAAGATAGAGCTGCCTGTAGAAATATGCTGAGAAATTATCGCCAAAACGGGCGATGTGCCTACACCGCAGGTCGAGCAACGCGGAACCATGGAGCGGTATAAAGAACGAGGCAAGGAAGAAGAAGAAAGCTATGCAGGAGGAGCTTCATAGTGTGAGCGGCTCCGGCCAATTCCTATGTTTCTCTACGGGGCGTTACTTTCCCGCATTATCCGAGTAACCGCTGCGCCTGAGTGCTGTATTAACAACTTCAGCGTCTCAGGTTACTAAACGTAATAGGGTGACAAAAACCGAACAGTCAATCACCGAAGCAGCACCTCCGAGGCCTCCATGATGGACCTCTTTCGTTTTACGAATACTATCATGGTTAAGCGATGGGCCGACAACCCATCCTTGGAAAAAATTCTACGTCAAGAAACCTGGAATGAAAGCCTCGGATTGGACGGATACAACCCAACGACGACATCGCAAACGAACAACTGACTACTCTTTCGGAACCTGGAATGTACGCTCCCTGAATAGACCAGGGGCCTTAAGGGCCCTCTTGGATCAGGTCGAAAAATATAAGCTGAGCATTGTTGCACTCCAGGAAACTAAATGGCTTAGTAGCGAGATTGATGACCGAAATTCGTACACAATTTTCACAAGTGGAAAACCTTCGGGCCACAGGGAGTTTGGAGTGGCGTTCATTGTAAACAATCAACTTAAGCCGCATGTTATCGACTTCAAGCCCATAAACGAGCGGCTGTGTGCGATTCGCATTAAAACCCGGTTCTTCAATCTCTGGCTCATAAACGCGCATCATCCCACCGAAGTCAGTGAAGACGCGGTTAAAGACGAGTTCTATCACCGCCTAGAAAATCTCTTCGATTCACTTCAATCAAATGACGTCAAATTGCTGCTAGGGGATTTTAACTCCAAAGTCGGAAACGAAAGTTGGCATAGGGGGATTACTGGAGGGTACAGCCTCCATGAAGACTGTAACGACAATGGCCAACGACTAATAGACTTCGCGACCAGCAGAAATATGGTCATTAGCTCTACCTGTTTTCCGCATCGACGCATTCACAGGCAGACCTGGAGATCTCCAGATCTCTGCAAGAGAGGGGCATCGAGCATAATGGATGTTCGGTCCTATCGTGGAGTAAATATTGACTCTGACCACTATATGGTGAAGGCGACTTATACGTAGTAGAATCCAAAACTGTTGAGAAAAACACACTTCCAGTTATCCGATTGAATTCATTTAAGTTTTATTTTTCAATATAACTCCCCTTTACTTCAATACAACGATGAGATCGTTTAATAAGATCCTGCATCCCTTTCAAAAAGTAGTCCGCGGGTTTGTCTTGAAAATGGCCCAAAACAGCATCTTTCAGTTCCTTCTAAGTCTCAAATTTTCTTCCTCGGAGGTCCTTTTTTAATTTTAGGAACAGGAAGTAGTCACTTGGGGCCAGGTCTGGGCTGTACGGGGGGTGTTCAATTTCTTCAAAGCCGCATTTGAACACAGCAGCCTTGGTCACCGCGGCGGTGTGAACTGGTGCATTGTCGTGAAGAAGCAGCACCCTCTTCGCCAGTTTTCCTTACCGTTTCTCCGCGATATTGGCCCTCAATTGGGTCAAAAGATCTGCATAATATTTCCCTGTTACTGATGTGCCCTTTTCCTTGAAGTCAATCATTATAATTCCCTTGGAATCCCAGAAGATGGTAGCCATAATCTTTTTCCGGCTCTGCCGCGCCTTCGCCTTCTTGGGGCGCTCCTCATAAGGCCTCCTCCATTCCATGGACTCCCTTTTGGTCGTGGAATCATAGTAAAGGACCATGGTTTCGTCTCCTGTCACAATTCTGTTGATAATTGCATCCGAGTCGGCGTGACACAGCTCCAAAAAGTCTTTCGAACATTTCATCCGCTGCTTCATTTGATCTGCTGAGAGGAGTTTCGGGATCCATCTTGCGGAGATCTTCCTCATCCCCAAATGGTCGGTATTAATTCTTTCGACGGTGGTTTTTGATAGACTTGTCCTTTCTGCAATCTCTGATAACTTTAGCCGCCGATCACTCAATACAACTTCCTCGATTAATTTGACGTTTCTTCGGTGGTCTCAGTTATTGGGCGTCCGGTGCGGGGTTCATCAAAAACATTCGTCCTTCCTCGCTTGAATTCCAAAATCCACCGGTAAATAGTCGCCTGGAATGGTGAAGAGTTGCCGTACACGGATATGAGCTCATCTCGAATCTGGGACGCCGTGTATCCTTTCAAAAAAAGGAATTCAATGACCGCGCGGTACTTGATCTGCTCCATTTCAAATACGAAATCAGAATGCGACACAAATAATTACCCAGCCGGGCCCTTGATTGCACAATTGAACACATGTTTAGTCCTGTTATGACCGAAGAGTTGTTCTATCGAATAGCGGTAAAATGAATTCAATCCGATAACTGTAAGTGTATTTTTCTCAACAATTTTGGATTCTACTACGTAGGTGCAGAATTTCTTCGGTGCATCATTCGAGGTTCAACCCGGCAAAAATTTTTGCGGTTGACAAATTGTTGGACGATGCCACGGTGGTCACTTATACGACTGCCCTCGAGGAGAAGCTGACGCCCTTGCTAAATAACTTCAGCAACAAAGGCGCCCTTGAGATCTGGGATACACTCAAAGACACCATCAAAGGGGTCGCAGAGGAGGTTGTGGGATACAAAGCCCGGCGAGCCCGAAATGATTGGTTTGATGAAGAATGTCAAAATGCGGTAGATGCTAAAAACGAGGCATATCGCCAATGGACTGAACGCGCAACTAGAGCCAAAAAAAAACAAAATATGACGAGCTTCGACGATTTTCGAATAGGTTAATTAGACGTAAGAAACGTAAGCATCTTGACGAGCAGTTGATGCAAATAAACCAAAGACTAGCTAGTAGGAACAGTAGACAAGCGTACAAGCTGATTAATTCAATTAAAAGTGGATACCAACCCAGGACCAGCCTCTGTAAGGATAAGGATGGCAATATAATTAGCGACACCGATAGCGTTGATAAACGCTGGGCCTCACATTTTAAAGAGCTCCTTAATGTTCAACCGAACAACCCCACACAAGAAGCGCTGGAGCTGACGGCTGTAACAGGCCCTCCAGTTCATCCCCCAACAATAGAAGAAGTTGATCTCGTCATGCAATCACTGAAACATAATAAAGCCCCGGGCGCTGATGAGATTCCAGCTGAACTGCTGAAGCATGGTGGGGAGAGCCTTGATAAGGCTATACACACACTTATCGTTAAAATATGGAACGACGAAATAATCGCGGAAGATTGGCGCAAAAGTATAATTTGCCCAATCCACAAAAAAGCGGATAAGTTAAAATGTGAGAACTACAGAGGCATCTCATTAGTTTGTACGACTTATAAGATTTTATCTAAAATTCTAGAAAATAGAATTAATCCGTACGCAGAAGAAATCATTGGCGAGTACCAAGGCGGCTTTAGACCTGGTCGTTCGACGACAGATCAGCTTTTTACAGTGAAGCTTTTACTTCAGAAGTGCTGGGAATATAACATCGACGTATACCAAATATTTGTCGACTTCAAGCAGGCATACGACGGTATCGATCGAAGTGTACTGTACAACATTCTGCTGCATTTTGGTATACCGGCTAAGCTAGTGCGACTCATAAGGATGACGATGACTAATACCGTCTCGCAGGTCAGAGTTCAGAACAGACTCACTGACCTATTTGAAACTCGTACTGGACTCAAGCAAGGCGACGGGCTGCGCCGACGCTCTTCAACCTGGCTCTGGAGTATGTGATTCGAGCCATGAATTTGGAGAGCAGCGGAACGCTACTCATTAAAACGACTCAACTAGTAGCCTACGCCGACGACATCAACATCATGTCTCGAAGATTGGGTGATGCAGAAAGCCTTCTGCGTAATCTCAATAACGCCGCCAAAGAAGTTGGGCTACATATCAACGAGTCTAAAACCAAGGTCATGATGCAATCAAAAACTAGAACGCCAGTAAATTCAAGCATCACAGTGGGGGACCTCAATATAGAATATGTAGACAACTTCACTTACCTGGGTTGCAATTTGTCAAAAGACGCCAACGAAACAGATGAGATAAAGCGACGGATACAACTAGCTAATAAGTGTTACTTTGCGGTCCTCCAAATTATGAATTCGAAGCTGGTGCACAGGAACACGAAGCTCCACGTGTATAAAACCATCATCCGACCTGTGCTATGCTATGGCTGCGAGGCATGGACCCTAACCCAAAACTCTGAACACCTGTTGGACACATTCGAGCGAAAGGTTCTCCGAAGAATCTTCGGGGCCGTTCGTGAACGAGATGAATGGCGCATCCGGTAAAACATTGAGTTGTATCAGCTGTATGATGAGCTACAGGTGTCGAAGATCGTGAAATTGCAGCGATTGCAATGGGCGGGTCATGTACAAAGGATGAACGACGATCGCATGCCCAAAAAGGTGATGAACGCGCAACGAGTGGACGGAGCCAGATTGCGTGGACGACCGAGAGCCCGATGGGAGCATTCTGTATGTGAGGACGCCCACCAGATGCTAGGCTTTCGGAATTGGAGGACAAGGTCGCGTGACCGCGACAATTGGAGGTTTTCAATCCAGGCGGCCAAGGCCCGACGTCGGGCTATCGTGCCATAAAGAAGAAGAAGGCTACATTGCTTGTCTATTGAGTATAACCTAAACGAACATTTCTGTGTAGCAAATACATATACGCATTTAGTGCTTAGAACCAGTGCGATCGCTGAGAGATCATTACATGAGTCGTCTCTACTAACACAAATCTTGAAGGGACAGGCACAACCAGATGCCAGAGGTATAGATATTATAACTGCGGATGCTGAAAGTACTGGAATGCTGGTCATAGTTACCCATTTCCCCGGCTGTATATACCGACCATTACTCGTCTTGGTCCTTTGGCAGCGCCAATTTGCCCAGCAGATGGAATAGGTCTTTCAAAACCAGCAAGAGGCAAGTACAACAGGATAAGTTGAAAGCTTCGGACTTTCGAACCTTTCAAATCGTCTAGCATGGATGGAACCTTTACGGCACTGTAATGAGAGGACTTTGGCCATTCGAAGATGCAGAGAGGACGGTGCCAATGCCTCTACAACCGTTCAAGTTAGGCAGAAAGACAGGGCTCCTCAACGAGCGAGCAGCGGCATGCGCTTAAAGCACTTGTCTTTTCGGACATACACTGCGCGATAAATGCTTAGATTCACCCATATTTCCTTCCAGGAAACGGTAAAATAAAAGCTTACCGGTTCAAGAAATGTTATTTTCGAATCGAAACTATTAAATATCACAAAGAAAATGGATGGACTGAATTCCCACAGGACATTTTCCTTAAATTACAGTAATTTATTTCATTCAAAGAGTCAATTTCCAGGGCGACAATTGCTTAGGTTCAGAGACGATTTTACCGTTTTACATAATGTTTTCGCTGAAAAATATTTCAGAAAAGTATCAAAGAGGATAAATACAAAAAAAAAACAATATCATTTTTTGTTATTTAATTGTGCGCATTTCTGCTATTTTTATTTAATAATTTCATAAAGCCTTCGAGGCAAGGAATCGTATAATGAATGCAGCACGGATATCGGTATTTTAGACCAAGCTGTCTTAATTCCATGAATTAACTCTTCTTTAGAGCTGTACCGTTTACCACTACTGTAAACCTCCCGAACAAGCCACCCCCAAATGTTTTCTAGTATGTTAATGACAGGGGATTTGGGCACCCAGTCTAACAAAGTCACATTTTCCTCCTAAATAAACGATTTAACTACCCTCGCTGTATGAATTGGGGCAACATCATGTTGCAATATCCAAGGATCGCCTTCGTCCATGACATTTATCTTAGTGATTTCCTCTTCTAAGAGCTGTTTATAAGATGAACCCGTTTGGCGACTTCATAGGATGACCAAGTCGATAGTTTTATATATGGCTCCCCATACCATAACGGAACCTATTCCGGAGTGATGGCGTGACAGGTACATAGGTTCCTTCCTAATATCATGATAATAGTAGAAGAATCCGTCTGGACCGTCCACACAAAACCGTTTTTCATCCGTAAATATTACCTGCCTTCATTGCGATGTCCAGTTCATGAATCTTGAGGCAAATTCCAGGCGGTGTAGGCGATGTTGCGGGGTTAAGGCTGTTTTTTCTTTAACCGTAAACGTTTCAAACAAGGAGAATATCGTTGGATAGTCCTCACTCTTTCTGATAACCCCAAATTCTCCTCAAGCTTACGCGCAGTAAGGGTTGAATTCGAGCCTTTTCTTAAGAGACGTCGCCTTGACGCACCGGAAATCGCTTTTTTCCTGCTTCCTGCGTATCATCAGCCATAATTTTCACTATCTCGTATAAAATTATTAACAACGTTCGAGCTCCGCTGAATCCGTATTGCAATTTGTCGGTTTGAATATGTTTCTTGCTTTAGTATGGAAATTGTCGCCTTTTCCTCGGCAGACAGTTGCTTTCCTTTTGACATTATCCACTACATATATGACTCACAGAGTACAACGCGAAAAAGAACTGTTTTCACAAACACTTCTTACCACGACGAGATAACTTTTGAAAAGTAATTGAACAATTGTCGCAGTGGAAATTGCCATTTTCATTTAAAATAATTCCATTAGCTATGCGAGTTGCTTGATAGAATTGCAATATTTATTAAAATAACCGTTAAATGAGAGAGCATTATTCAAATATTATTTCCAATCAGAGTGCATAGAAATTATATCATTTTAAAGCAAAATATCCATGAACCTAAGCATTTGTCGCGCAATGTATGTATACTATCGAGGAGGGACATTTTCACCAGTGGAAACAAAGAAAGTCCCTCGAAAAAACAGAGGTCGGCTGGTTTTATTCGTATAAAATTTTTTTGTTTCGTGTCGTCATCCAGCCATCTGCTAGCCCCCAACTCCTCGAAGTTGGTCGCATATCCGATAACACAATTTTTCGGACCAGGTGCTCCGACCGCTCATCAATCTGTCCAGCCGTTCTCGAGTTATAAATGGTGTAACTAACACGACTTTCTTTTATAATATAGAAGATTTGTTTGTGGGCTATAAACCAAACCTTAGAAAAATATGTTCTTACTGTCGCCATAGACTGTGCAATCGAATGTACAATAAAGCTCCTTTTTCAGGTTTCACTACCGATTTCGCTAGAGAAAATTAGCTTTTTCCACAGAAAATGAGCGTCTCTTTTTTTGAGACATCTTTAAGAAAACAAATCGATTTTTTTATTTTGTAATCTTAGTGAGACAATTAATGAGTTGTGCCAAATATGATTCAGACAATTACAACTAAAAACACGAGAAAAAAACAAAGCTATCTCCTGTGCTGCTGTGATACTCTTCACAGTCGATCATTATCAATATCGCAACTTTTCAAGTTTTTTATCGTGATCCGAATTTGCAAAATTTAATAATTATACCCTATACCCCCCACTTCGAAAAGAGCCAAAAAACATTGCCAGACAGGCTCTAGATTGGAATCCTCAGGGAACCGATGCAAGGCGTCGTGTGGGAAGACCCAAAAATACATGGAGAAGATCTGTTGAGGCAGAAGGAAAATCTATAGGCAAATCGTGGGACCAGCTAAAGGCGATGGCTGCTAATAGGCAGAGGTGGAAAAGAGGCGTAGTCAATGCCCTATGCCCCACTAGGGGTTAAAAGGAACCAGAGAGAGAGAGATACCCATAAGATGGTATAGGGTATATTGTTTTTGTTACGCCGATATTATGTAACACCTCAAAGGAGCCACCGGAGGTATGGCAAAGTATATATAAATGATCAGGGTCGGTCCCTGAATCGAATAAGCCATGTCTGTCTGTCTGTCTGTCCGTGTGTCTGTCTGTTAGCACGATAACTCCCGAAATAATGAAGCTAGCGGTTTGAAATTTTGGTCAAAGATCTGTTTTGCTAAAATCTTGGACGTTATTGAAAATGGGCCAAATCGGATCACGGGTTTCCCTACCTCCCATACAAACTACCCCTCCTTGATATTTTAATTCGGCCATAACTTTCGATACAATATCGCTATCGACTTGAAATTTTGATCAATGTCTCATTCTGACATATACTTTGAGTTGATGAAAACTGGAGTAGGTCCCACTACCCCTACCCCTTCTTCCCCTACAAAGTAATATTCAGCCATATCTTTTGATAGAATGTCACGAAAAACTTCAAATTAGTATCAAATGGTAGCCGTTGGATGCCTTGACAAGGTAATAAAGATTTGTCAGGTCCGACCCAACTACCCCTCCCTCCCCCACAAAAAAATATGAAATTGAATATTTTGGGTTTTGCGTGCCTTCTAGGTCTGTACATGGGTATAGGGTATACACTCATCGTGCTATTCGCACGATTAGAACTCGGTCTCGTTTTATATTGAAAATACACGATTTACTAGGGAAAGCATGTCAAAAAAAATCCACTGGTCCAATTATGATTGTTCCTACATATCAAATTTCGACCCCACTGAGTATGCAAATCAAGAAAATATGCAAAGGGCGTTTTTCCGAATGATAGAACCTCAAATTACCTTCAGTTTGAGGTTCCAGTATATGTATACCTTTTATGATCCGATATGTTTTCGTCAATGCGTTACAAAGTTAATATAATCATTCGCCTAATGTGAAGATTATAAAAAGGCTCAACAGTATAACCTTAATTATAAACATTTTCAATTTTCAAAAGAAGAAAGTAAACAAGATAAGCAAGCAGATATTTCTCCACCCTCATATCTATATAAAGAAACTGAATTGGATCGTTAGTCGTAAAAGTGAAAATGCATTTCAAATCAACGATAGCGGCGGTAAGCAAGATGAAATCTACATTTACTTCCTCAATCCTAATTATCCAAAATTTCAGATAATTTTCGCTACTCTTCTCATTCAAGTCGATAGTAAATCATGTTCGCAATGGGGTCAAATGTGTCGCGATAACAAAACGTTGGTCTATTGTATGTGGAAAAATGGCAAATGGATTGAGGCGGATATTATGAAGTTCCCGCCAAACAGTCAATGCGAAACCTACGCCAATCATTGTCTTGACTTGTATGAGACCGGGCTACGATTTGACTGTCAAGAAGATGGAATTTTTCCCGATCCCTATAAGAGCACTCACTATTATGATTGCTACTATAGTGGAAGCAAACTGAATCAATTGTGGGCTTATTGTCCGCCGGGTGAAATGTATAATGTCGAGCTGAATAGATGCAGTAGTATTGGAGCGTCTAAGTGTGAATTGCAATACTTGTGCAAATATCCTGGCGAAATACGTGCCTGGGAGGGTAATAGTAATATTTACTATTTGTGTGCTGTTAATCCGGACACGAGTAATCCATACCATACGACTACACCGTTTTTGTATCGAAAAGTGTATAGATGTGACGGTGATATGATATTCAATGGAGTGCAGTGTATCGATCGATAAAATCAGTTAGTTGTACAAATACGTAGTCTAGCATTCATATTTTATATTCAAATCATTAACATTCAATAAATAATTACAACTAATTTAAGCGTGTGTGTTTAAGATGTAATTTTCGCGATCATTAAAACATGCGAGTCTAGTATTCGCGGTAAAAATGATTCTTTCTGCTTCTCTATGCAAATACAGTGCTTGTCATCAGATTAGCATAAGCTGACCAGACGTACAGCATTTCGCTGTACAATACAGCATTTTGACCTGTCGTACAGCATTAGTAAATGTACAGCGAAATGTACAGCATTCCGAATCCCAAAGCCACACAAAGAAACCTAAAAAGCACCTCGGTAAGGACTGTGATTAGTCTTGTCTGTTTTAACAGTGTTTTTTCGCAAGATAATCGTACTTTCATTTGGCAAACGTTCATTTTTGATAACTCGGGTAGTCGATCTTGGAAAATTTTGAAATTTGGCAGATTTGAACACCGCACTGCCCATATTAGGTAAAAAATATGAAGCCTCTATAGCTGCCAAGGTTCAGACTTTACAGCCGTGGAATAAAAAATGATAATTATTCACAAAACGATGGTCAAATCACTGTACTCCATTCCTCTATCAACCTCTTCACGAAAATGCATACTAAAGGACTCTTCAAAGATGTACAGATAAATTTTTTCCTCACAATATGTCCATAAAATCGAATAAAATGGCGCTAAGATCCCAAGGGACCGGCATGACATCACTAATATAACCATCGAGGAATGCATAGTCTCCTCCAAAAACATCGCCACCGATCCCAGGGGACCGGCATGAAATCACTAATTTATTTATTTATTTATTTATTTGTGCTAAACGGACAAATGTCCTTTATATATAAAAAATACAAAATTGCTGCCTTATATAGATCTTAATAATATGTACTTACAACTATTTTAACAAAAGTTGCCGAAAAATTAACAATAAATCATAAGATAATTTAACTCATAAAACGCTTAAATTTCCCAAAAGATTAATCCAGTAAATTTAAAATATATTTTTTAATTTTTTCCTTATTGGTGTTAGATAAATCCAAATGACTAAAAACTAGATTCCCGATTGCTTTCATTCTTTCTACAGGTGAGTTACATTGATAGTTAGTTCTAAAAGTTCTTAGTTCAAATATATCTCGCTGTCGTGTAACACGATTAGGAACTTTGAAAGAAATTTCAAAAAGAATTTCAGGGGCATCAATAGATCCATTAATTAAATTAGCTAAGAAAATCGCATCAAAATAGGTTCTTCGTACTTCAAGTGTATTAATATTCAGAATCTTTTGAATATGAGCATAGTTTATGTTATCACTACTTACATGCAGTTTGTATGCAATGTACCTTAAAAATTTATGCTGAACTTTTTCAAGAGTGGAAGTGTAAGAAATATAAAATGGATTCCATACAATTGATAAATATTCTAATTTACTTCGTACAAGCGAAAAGTATAACGATTTTAAGGCATAAATGTTATTAAATTCCGAAGAGTTCCGAATAACAAAGCCTAACATGCGACGAGATTGTTCAGTAATGTCGCTGATATGCTCTTTGAAACATAATGATGTATCCATCAATATTCCAAGGTCTTTAATCAAGCTTACTTGATTGAGTTCACGATTATTTATGGAATATGTGCATTGATATTTTGCTGAACTTCTACTAAATATTATAAACTTACACTTAGATAAATTAAGTTCTAAATTATTAAGCTCACAATAACCGAAAAATTTGTTTAAATTATTTTGAAGAACAAAAACATCATCATTACATGTAATTTCCTTGAAAATTTTGCAATCATCAGCAAATAACAAAAATTCAACATCATCAAAAACTAATTTTAAATCATTAATGAATATTAAAAATAAAATCGGACCTAGATGTGATCCTTGCGGAACCCCAGATGTTGCTTTAAATGGCTTCGATAAATTATCATTGATGTTCACAATTAATGATCGATTCCTTAGGTAATCGTTAATCCAGTTAATTATCGAACCAAAAAAGCCAAAGTTTTTCAACTTTTTAATTAGGATATCGAAGTTAAGTTTATCGAAAGCTTTGGAAAAATCGGTGTAAACCGAATGAACTTCAGACTTTTCCAAAAAAGCTTTTAAAATATAATTTTGATATTCAATAAGGTTAGTTGCTGTGGATCTACCCGAGGAAAATCCATGTTGGTTGGTAATAATATAAGGCCGTACCAAAGGTGTAATGTAGTCCGTAACCAGACCTTCGAATATTTTAGGAATACAAGATAAGATGTTAATCGGCCTATAGTTTTCAACATTGGCTCTGTCACCTGATTTATGGATAGGTAGGACGTAGCTTATCTTCCATTCATCAGGAAATTGCCCAGAGAATAACGATTTATTAAAAAGAACAATTAGTGGTTGCAATAAATTTTCAGCACAATTCTTCAGAAACACCGAGGGGATGCCGTCAGGTCCGGCTCTTTTTGAAATGTCTAACTCCATCAGTTTCCTCAAAAGCAAATCAGGACTAATTCTAATATTTGATAAACTAAAGCTAGTATTTAACAAGGGTGGATCGAAGTGAGAAACTTCGTTATTGTAAATCCTGGAAAAATGATCAGCGAATAAATTTGAAATAGTAGAACAGTTAGAACTCCTAAAACCGTTCAGGAACATTGTGTCAGCAATAATATTATCACTTTTACGGGAGTTAATATAATTCCAAAAGTTTTTAATGTTTGTTCGAACTTCAGATTCAACTTTATAAATGAAACGCTGGAAATCGATTTTAGATTGACTCTTGCATTTTGTCCTTAAAATGGAAAAAACTTTGTAGTCATGTAAGCTCCCGGTAGACTTGTACTTTGAGTGTGCTGTTTTCTTTTCAAATATTAATTGTTTTAATTGACTGGAAAACCAGGCTGGAAAGTTATCATAATTTAAGCGTTTACGAGGAAGATGAATAGTAATCAAATTATTTACAATACTATAAAACAAAGACACTGCTTCATTTAATGGCAAGTTCTCAATCACAGTCCAATCGACAATATGTAAAGCTTGATTTAAATCAGAATAGTCTGCATTTTTAAAATTGACAATATCGCGGGTTTCATATTTTCTTGATTTTCCAATATACGACGGTAAATTTACAAGAATATCTAAAGCGGGATGATAGCAATCAATTGGTAATATAGGATTTTTGTTTTCGGACACAGTAATATATTCGACATTAGAAAATATTAGATCAAGAACATTGTTAGCAATATTTTTTATATAATTGTATTGAAACAAATTTAAAAAGGAAAAAGTATCAATAACTTCGGTGGCTTTGGTGTTAGTGTTTCCGATAGACCATGAAGTTGCAGTCCAATCGACATTTGCCAAATTAAAATCGCCAGTGACAATGATGTTAGCAGTTGGGAAAGCTTCCGAAGTATGCAACAAGTCGTCCATATGCAGTTCATATTGCTCAGGGGAAGCATCCGGGGGCAAATAAACAGTGCTGATTATAGTACGAACTGGCTTTGTTTGCAATGACACAATAAGCTGTTCGATTGAATTATGTTTACATTTCAGAATTGTTGATTTCAAAGATTTGTTTATAGCAATCAGAACGCCTCCACCGCTTTGTTTTGTTGAAGTGTTTTCATTGCGATCGCATCGGTAAATTGAATAATTGCTAAAACCAAGCCCCGAGGAATGAAAATTATTATTTAGCCATGTCTCCGTGAATATTATTACATCAAAAACGCATGTCGCCAAAGTAATTCGCAAATCAGGTAGTTTAGTACGTAAACCTCGCGTATTTTGATAATATATACTTAATTTCAAATTTAGTTTTTTGATTTGCCACGTATGATCCGTGGAATACTATTAACATACTTAATTGTAGCTTCAGGATCGTCCCTCTTAATGTCAATGAGCTCACTATTAAGGGAGTTTAGATGTTCACGTTGTTTTAGTGTCAAATCAGAAACAATCTTGACATTATTTGTTTTCAGATATTTACGCGCGTTATGATCTTTCTTACTTTTTATTATTTCGAAAGCAATCGACGAGCTTGAAGTCAAAACTTTGATCGGTCTCGGCTTATCATTTTTCGGCTTTCCGATTCTAAACGTTTTGATGTCGCTAGCTTCCAAATGAAGTGCAGGTGATACGGCTTTAATTATTTCAAGCGATTTCAAAGCATCAGTTTGAGAATCACTTTCGACAATGCCATGTATGATGATGTTGGAAGATCTTTTTCTTCGATCTTCAATTTCAGCAATGATATCCTCCATGCTGCATGAATTCGCATTCGAGGATTTCAAAACGTTGATTTCCGAACGAAGAACAGCAATTTCGTTTTTTAAATCAGCAAGACAAGTACTTAGAGATTTTATGATATTATCTTTTTCGGTGCAGATTGTGCAAACAAACAATGGCGGTTTGTCGGATCGCAAGTTTAGTGTTTGTTTTCTCGATAATTTAGCAGAGCTAGCATGCTCTATTCCCTTGCAATACGAACATGAGTAAACCTCGTCATTTTCCTTCAAAGCTATATTGCAAAAGCAACATTCGTTTTGGCTGATGGTCGACATTGTTTTGTTTTTATTTTCGTTCAATCGATAATAATCAACGAAAAAATTTTCAACTAGAGTATTAATAATCTGTCAAAACAGTACTCACAGAAAATACTCAATAGATTCACTCAATTGCAAAATCACTCAAGCGCCAAGAAAACGGAGAGAATAAGATGTAAACAATGCACAGATGATAATCGCGTCTCCGGAAAGTCCACAAGTTGATGATGCTGAATATGCAGATAGTGAGACGTGCTTACTCGCTAGATATATCGCTCGTTGCAGCTGTTAGATATTGATAAGACGATGACAGCAGATTCACGGAGAAAAGCCCGCTAGATGTGCCGCAGCTACTGCAACAATGGAAACAGTCGATAAATTCCACAAATCTCAAAGAAACCACACTGGAATATTGTCGTGAACACAATCGAGAAACAGTTGGTACGTATTGGTGTTTTTAAAAGTGATAAAAACCACTAAAAATCGATTATTTGTTCTAGGTGATATATCGGATATGTTTACAATTTGACAGCTTTGACAACACAATATAACCATAGAGGAATGCATAGTCTCCTCCAAAAACATCGCCACCGGGATATGCCACACTTCCATCGCTCTGGAGGTTCTCCTTGGAATCCACTCCGTAAATGTGCCAGGAAAACCGCCAACCGCTTAATAGTTCTCTGCCCAGCGAAGTATCAGTTTACCTATTGTAATAAAGAAAACAAAACGAAGCGTTTAAATAACTAGTTACGAAGAGAGCCGTTTTTCCACCACCTGCCGATCACGGCCACGGAGCACGACCTACCCCTACACGTTAAGCAAATTCGAGGCTCATTGTGTTGAAGAATTTTTTTGTTTTGCCCTTCTAAACGAGATCCTGGCTAGGCCAGGCCCTTGCTTGTTGCGTGTTAAAACATATATGTATTTGTTCTTCTATGCTGATGATGTTTTATCAATGAGGACACTGCGAACTTTAGGGCTCCTTTACGGGTCATGTTTAGTATCAACAGAACCTGATTTTCCCAAGGCACATCACATATTTCCCAGAATTCCGGATACGAAGATATCACTTATGAAAGGAAGTAGAATATGTGGTCGTTTTATGACATGCATGATGGTGGTAGTCTCGTGACATATTATGCTTTCTCCAAATCGGTGTGAAAGGGGGGGAGATAGTATGATTGACGGTTTGCCTAAAAACCGAATTCCGCAATGTGTACAGCATTGGGACTTCGGGAATCTGGTCACCTTAGATTAGCACACCCCTTCGCATGAATAGTTTCGGCTGATTTCCAACCAAACTAAAAGAGCTAAAATTTCAAAATTATAACTGTTAATAGTTTATTCAATTCTGAGTTAATTAACACAAAAAGAATTGTGTTTAGATTTTTTAACATTGATTTATAATTGTTTTTCGAAAAAGAACACACAGAATAGCCATTTAAAATTTGTTATCAGGATAGCACATGCAAATTCTTTTTTGTCTATCTTCCACAATTAAAGACGTAGGACCCCCAATTTTGTGGTTGTTTGAGTAAGATATTGACTTTAATATGAATAATTATCTGCGGAAGAGGGACCAAAATTTAAGGCATACAAGGAGTCAAGGCGGTCCAAAAGTGAAATTTCGAGAAAAAAATAATAAAAGTTGATAAGTTGAATCCTCGCAATACGAGAGTAACTCAAATTGTCACTACGTTTCTCACTTTTCCGAATCTATAATAGCTAAAGATTCTACCATCAAATTCGCTAAGAAAAAAAATGATCGGAAAGCTCTCAAAAAGGACATAAAAGGACACTAATTACACACCTTGATCGAACGTGGGCATCCGGGGTGTCATATCAAAGAGGACGTCGAGTACATTCCATATCCGGCGCTTATTACTTGTTTGAAGGACCCTCACAGGAGAAAATTGGGATCCAATGGAAAATTTTCGTGTTTCTCGTATATGTATCCAAAAGCCGTAATTTTTCGTTTAAGACCGAATTATTCCATTTAGTGTCCTTGAAACAGGGAACAAACACCGGATATGCAATGCACTAGACGCCCTATTTGATATGACACCCCACATGCCCACGTTCGATCAAGGTGTGTAATTAGTGTCCTGTTATGTCCTTTTTCAGAGCTTTCCGATCAACTTTTTTCTTAGCAAATTCAATGGTAGAATCTCCAGCTATTATAGATTCTGAAAAGTGATAAAAGTAGTGACAACTTGAATTATTCTCGTAGTTATGGAAAGATACACGGGATACGGGAAATACGAAAATTTTCCATTTAAGCTCGATTTATTCCGTTGGATGTCCTTGAAACAGGAAACAAACACCGGATTTGTAATGTACTTGACATCCTCTTTGATATGATACCACACATGCCGATCTCCGGTCAAAAATTAAAGAGTATCCTTTTTGTCCTTTTTGGGACCTTTCCGATCAAATTTTTTTTTTAGCAAAATCAGTTTTAGATTCGTGGGAGCCCACTGAATCAAAAACAACAACTCTATTTTTTTCTATTTGGAGGCCCGAATTGGGATATTTTGACTGCACTATCATCGTTCTCGCCCGTGATCTCCAGGGACAGTAGCGTGGCTGCCGCAATATGGTTTTCCACACAGTGACAAAGGGGTAAAATCAGTGAGCCTAGCTGGGAATTGAACCACAATACCCACAACATGAGGCGCGCTAGCGCATTTTGAGCATGTCTTGTATGGTCGGCTCTATACGAGAGAGATGGGAATTAAGGCTTGAATTAAACCTGACCCAAATTGTGCTAAAGTAACTCTGGGGTGGCTCTCGGGAGCCTAATCTGTTCAGCCGAAACAGAGGGTCGGAGCGCTGGAAGGGCTGTATTCGTCGTACCTAAACTCGCAATAGACAGACTCAAACTCAATTCATGAGAGTGAATCATTGGCCCGGTATGTTCCTTAATCGAAAGGATCTATTGTTGTTGTTGTAGCGGTGCAGAAAAGCGTGAAACCGTTGTGCATGCTGTGCTCTAAGTTTCGTCGTCGTTCTCGCCTCTCGACAAGAACGTAGCAGCTGCAATAGGGTTGTCCCATAACGCCCTCGGAGTGAGATTAGTGGCTGCATAGGAACAAGTGGTCCACATGGTGAGGCGCACCATCGCAGCCCGGACAAATGTTCTAAATGTACGGGTCTATTTGATATATGTAGGAATTGAGGAGCGAACAAAATCCCGACTTAAGCTGGGCTAGTGTCGCTCTTGTGGCTCTCGGGAGCCCAGTCTCCTCAGGCGATATAGGTGGTGGGTCTGAGAGGACTCTATTATTGTCTTATCTCCCTATTGACCGATTCACAACGCTTGTGTGAATATCTGCGATGGTACGCTGTGGCATCAAATATATCGGAAGGTACAAGTATGTATCTCTGAACATCTCTCTCTCGAGAGATCTCTGACTCCGCACTCCTGACATGTCGTGGGTTTGTGTCTTCTTCCCGATAGCAACCGACCAGATATTGTAGAGACAGGAGGAGATTTTGATCACGCTCTGGCACTGGCAACATGCTGGTTTCTTGATTAAGATAATCCTGTAGCGATACGTAGAGCAGCGTTTTTGCATGCCTGGATCTTATTCCAGTTTTTGTCACAAACGGTTTGTTACCACACCTGTGCTGCGTAGCTGGGAATTGCTCTACCAATTGCTTTGTAAGTGACCAGCATGGTTTTTTGCCCCAGGAGCTGCCGGCCAGTGCCTTCAGGACGACTGTGCATTTTGTCGACTACGTCTTTAATGTGATTTTTCGACTTCATCATGGTGTCTAAATAGACACCAAGGTTCTTGGGATTAGTAACAGGAGGACCAACGTCATCGTCATGCTTACCAGTACGGATCCTTAGCTCGTCCGAAAATTTCTGCGTCCAGGTGGGAAGAATGTGTTGCAGTACATTTAGACGGCGATATGACTAGGATGCGGATAATGAAAAATTCCACCAGTTTCTCAATATAGTCATTCAGTCGAGCACACATATCATTTAAATCATTTCCCGTGGTGAGTACGGTGCAATCGTCCGCATAGGAAATTAGTTCTTAAACCTTCCGGTGGTGCTGGAAAGGTCGCCAGTAGATGTTGAACAATGTAGGAGAGAGTACGATAACCGCTGAAACTCCCTGCTTAATTTTCCTATGCTTTGAACAGCTGCCACGAAACTCTGTACAGGATTGCCTCCCAGCTAGATAGTTGCCAATCCACCTAACATCTTGTTCAGGAATATGCATATTTAAATGGTAGGCCAACAGAGCAGAGTGGATGACCGTGCTGAAGGCTTTCGACAGGTCAAGGGCCACTAGGACGCTTCTGTCACAGGGTCAGATGTCATTATGGATGTGATGGGTGATCAGATCCAGATCTGTTGTAGTACTATGCATCTTCCTGAAACCATGCTGGGGAGAACCTAGCTCAGCATGGGATACACGAGTTGAGTGAATGAGTGCTTCAAGCGTCTTAGCAACGGGTGATAATATTGTGATTGAACGGTAGGATTCACCGAGTTTCGCGCTTTTACCGGTTTTACCGCCCCTTTTTCCAAAATTCAGGGATGACAAGCGAGGATATCGACAAGTCGAAAGCCATCGTTAGATATTCGATGGCCGGAAGATCTGGATGTTTCAGCATGACCATTGAAATGCCATCTGGTCCAATGGCCTTGGGAGCTTTTAGCGTTCTTGAGTGCTGCTGAAACTTGATCCGTTTTATAGGTGGGGATGATGTCAACCGTTCGGTTGCGAATCCCTATTTTTATTTTGCAGTTGAGCATCTTAGATTTCAATAAATTGCTTATTGAAGAAGCTCGCGCAAAGTTTCGGATTTGCGGTGGGTTTCTTACCGAATCTGATGACTACACTGCCCTTGTCTTTGGTTGGATGAGACAGGGCGCGGACCGTAGCCCAAAGTTTGCTGACACCTTTCGAGAGGTCGTAGCTTTCCAGATGCTCATTCCTTTTTTCTTTTTTGAAGGTGTTGATTTGTCGATTTATTTCGGAGTTTAGCTCCTGAATTCTGGGGTCTGCCGGATTTGCGCGTCTTATGTTGTCCCGTTCGTCGACTAACCTTGCGGCAGTAGTTGGGAAATATGGCCGAACTTTAGGAATACGTCCTACCAAAATGAAACGAGCTGCCGCTTTGACAATGACGTTCCTTATACATATTCTTCCCTGGCCTTTGTTGGAGTAGGTAGCGCGGCGAACTTCGTCGTAGTGAACGTAGTGAAACCCTCCCAATTTGCCTATTTGTGATTGATAAACGCACGCGCGCCGTTCTGGCGTCTTCAGTTCGACTGGTTTATCAATATTTATAAATATGGGGAGGTGATCGGATTGATGGGATATGGATGTCTCCCAACGGCTTTCACTTATCAAACTGGCGCTCGCAATAGTTAGAACTATGGCAGGCGCCAGCGACGCATGCAGACGAAATTCCAATGAGTGCGTAGAAATCTGATGGGTTTAATTTGGACGCGATGTCTATACCTCTGGCATCGTTGCCGAGGAGATAGTGGAACAATGGCCACAGGACCCATTCGGCTGAAGAAACAGGACACGATTTGCCTCGCAGTGCTTCGTGGACAACTTTTGTTGGGTTTGGCTCGTCTTAGTTTCCGGCTCATAGGCATAGATCCATGATTCGTCGCCGGTGACGATTTCATTGACGTCACCTTGATGCGCCGTTATGGTATTTTTTTATAATTTTTCTGCACCAATCGACACGAGCCTTTTTTCGAGATATTGTCAAAAAGATAGAGGTGCCTGTAGAAATAGGTTGAGACATTACCGCCAGAACGTAGAACTAGCGACACATGGAGCGGTATAAAAAGCAAGAAAGAAGAAAACGCATCTTTCAATATGGAATTGGCCAAAGAAAAAAATCGAATTTGCATTTTTTAAATGTTTTTTTTTTTACGATTAATGAGCCGTTCTAAATTATCATCCACGCGTGAAACAAGAAAAACAAAGCTATCTCTCTGTGTTGCTCCAATATTCTTCACATTTCAACACCCATCCAAGTTCTATAACGTAGTGCTCAGAATTCGTGCTCACTATATTGAATGCAAAAATCAATTAATTTATATTAAAAATGCAAGTCTTTCTAGGAAAAAATGCCAATGCAAATTGCTTAAATTATTGACTTTGCGTGTCCACAACAGACAAAGTCAATAAGGAGTTTCGAAATTTAAATACATAACCAAGTAACGAAATGGTGGCCAGCTCGAAATGAAATTTATCTCTCTGATCCTATATAAAGTGAATTTAGTTTGATCGGTAGTCGGAAACAGTGGAAATGTTTTTAAAATCAACAATAGCAGCGGTAAGTGAAACGACATTTTCAAACTGCATATCCTTCTGTACGAGTATCTAACAAATTCTAGATAATTCTCGCGACTCTTCTCATCCAAGTGGATAGTTCATCAATTTGTTCTGAATGGGGTCGTGAATGTCGCGATAACAATACTTTGGTCTATTGTATTTACGAAAATGAAAAATGGATTGAAGCACATTTTATGACGTGTCCGGCAAATAGTCGATGCGACAACTCAGCCAAACAGTGCGCACCAGTCCATGAGACTGGTCTACGATTTGATTGTCAAGAACAAGGAGTTTTTCCAGATCCTTATAGATGCAGCCACTATTATCTTTGCTACTACAATGAAACCCGTTTGATGAAACTAGGGGCTAAATGTCCGCCAGAAGAAATCTATAATGTCGAAATGAATAGATGCAGTCATATAGGAGCTTCGCAATGTAGGCCGCAATTCAAATGCGAATATCCAGGCGAAATACGTGCCTGGCCGGGTAATAGTAACATTTACTATTTGTGTGCTATTAATCCGGACGCAATTAATCCACAACATACGGATAGTCCGTTTTTGTATCGAAAACTTTTTAGATGTACCGGTGATAAGATCTTCAATGGAGTGGCGTGTGTTGATCGTGTGTGTGATGATAATGATTCGCCTGGAATTAATTTTTATAGCTCTTTGAATGTGTAATGCTTCCGAAAGTAAATATTAAATAAATTAAATAGCGTGTCTTTTCAAGTTTAATATTCGCGCACCGCATGCCGAACAATGCGACGCCATGGAGCAGAATAGAAGGGCAAGGAAGAAGAAGGATCACTCAGCTGCATATCAGAAGTGGTTCTTGTATCTGCCAGGTTTTCCATGAAACATTCCATTCTTTTATAGACAGCCCACGCTTGGGTGATACATCACATGAGACATAGAACTCGCTTATGATGGAAATAATTTCTCTCGACTACATAAGACTTTGCAGATATAAGCCAACATGTAACGGGGATCACCATTCAGCTGATTGTTCAATTATAGTTCGGAGGGTGTTGCTGTAATCGCTTTTCTTGGTCCGGTCCAAGATTATTTTGTCCATAATTTTGGAAACTACTGTGAGTAGGCATATTACGCGTCATGTGGTGTGGTTCGCTACGCACAGGACACTTTCAAAGTACACCTACCCAAAACAGCGTTTAAAAGGTTTGCGTTACACGCGAACCGTAGTGCACTGTTGGAAAGTGAACATACAGACACACACATACACTCACATTGATGTGCCTTCTGCCACCATACTACTCACTGTCGTTCGCTTCACTTGTAACCTTCCTTGAATAAAGTTCGGTCTTTGTAATTCTCGACAAAACGCCTTTTAATAGTTACACGCGGCATTAATAACACTTTTGCGCAACAGGTTATGGGCCCAGTGGTGAAACTATCGCGTTAAATAATTTGGATTTGTTTGTAAAACAGTCGATTTGTGCGGATTTCGTAAATCGAAAATTTCGGGTCGTCGCCTTGCACAATGCCGAGAGAAATCCAATCCACGCGAAAATTACAGTTAGTGGAGGCGTTCCTGCGAACGCGAAAATTAGCTAAATGTATCGCCGAAGAGGATACTGAAACGGATAGTGGAAAGCTCGAGGAAGCCATGGGATGACTGGTGTTGGGAAGAGAGACCAACGGGGCGAACCATTTCAGCGATTCCAGTAATCCACTGGCAGTATGGAAATTGCTGCAAACGTCTTTCAGCGAGTCCGGCATCGACCGAGAAGTTTCTGCACTAATAGGTCTCACTGGGATAAAGCTTGAGGATTGTCCATCGATGGAGGATTACATTGGACGAACGATGGAGGCATGCAAAAGGTGCACTGCAGCGAAAGTTGTTATCGCGGACCGCATCGTTACCTTGATGTTGCTGGGAAAGCTTGGGCTGAGATTCAGCCATTCATTATGGGTGTAGGTGAACAGAATGCCGAAGGACCAATGCTGTACATATTCTTGCGGAATTCGGTTTTCAAGCAAATCCTCAGTCATACTTCCAGGTTCTTGGTCCGAGGTCTACGTCCCAAAAATGTTGTGAAATTCTCTAATGAACGACAGACAGAGAGAGGTTTGAGCACAGAGTAGGGCGAGGTACAGGATCTGAGTGTACGTACGAACAGGTCAGAGGTCTAAATTTTACAAATTGCCTTCCATAGACTCGCTACGCTCGCCTTATCCTATTTCCCAGCAACGCAGCGTATCAAAAATGTTTGGAAATTCTGAAAAGGCGATTTATAGGATCTGAGTAATCATAAGGACGAGCCAAAGGTCTAAATTTTACCAATTGCCATCTATTGGCTCACCCCTCGCTGCAATCGTACCTCGCCTTATCCACTGCCTAGTGCCTACCAGCGCTGGTCGCAATGATGTTGGCGAATTATGAAAAGCGCGACAGACAGAGTGAGTTTTGAACGAAGCCAAGGGCGAGCCACAGGATCTGAGTAAATGTACGGACCAGCCAGTGATCTAAATTTAACGAATTGCCTTTTGGCTCACCGCGCTTGCACTTCGCCTTATCCTATTTCGCAACAGCACTGCGTCCCAAAAATGTGCGAATTCTCTAATGCGCGACAGACAGTGCGAGGTCGACGAGCCAGAGGTCTAAATCTGATCTAAACCTGGTTGCAATATTTCTGAAGCAGAGTATTCATTTCTCCATGGTTGATGCCATGCCGGTTCCCTGGGTTCTTAACGCCGTTTTAAATTGATTCTAGGGAAATGTGGGAAAAAACTCTATCTAACACCCATGCCGTGTCCTTTCTTTAGTATACATTTTCCTATAGAGGGTGATAAAGGAATCGGATGGAGTACAGTGGCTGATTTTTCAATCGTTTTGTCATAATATGTAAAATAAATTATAATTTCATCATTTGACGGCTGTAACTTCTGAACATTGGCAGCTACAGCCTTGAAATGTTCACCAATTATTTTTGCAAGTTTCAAAAATCCGCTCAAGAATTTCCAAGTTATGGACAATTTTCGATTAGAAAACACAGAAGTGCAATTTAGGCAGCTGAAGCTTCCGAGCGCGGATAGGTGCACCGTAAAATTTGGAAGAAATATGAGCGCCAAGTAGCTCTACAATTCCAAATTTTCAGAGAGATCGGGAAGGGCTCCCGATTGTCGAAATTGAAAGATTGGCAAACATAAGAGTGTGATTACCTCGATGAATACCGATCGCACAGGGTACAGGGGTCAATCTTTACACATTAAACGCAGACATGACTGTTCTTAGGCCTCATCGAAGGTATGTAGTGAATTAGGTTTCATTGTGTGATATGGGGAATGCTGTACATTTTGCTGTACATTTCCCAATGCTGTACGACAGGTCAAAATGCTGTACTGTACAGCAAAATGCTGTACGTCTGGTCAGCTTAGTCTAACAGCAAGTGGAGCAGATATAACGACAGAGAAGGTGAAGTGTTCGTTGCTCAGTTTTGTGCCGACAAACAACAGTAAAATCTGAAACCGCATTCATTAGTGGACACGATGGTAAAAAAAGGCACGAACAAAGACAAACCGCGATGTTTCGGCTGCAACAAAATCGGACATTACAAGCGAAAATGCCCCAACAGGCAGAAACAAGGAACATAAACTGCAAAGTTCGCGAACGCATTCAGCGCAACAATGAGTGCAACAAAGACAATCGATTGGTTCATTGATAGTGGAGCCTCTCGGCACATGACTCCGTGTCAAGAAATTCTTGTCAACTTTCGAAAAACATCGCATCCAGACATATCGGTTGCGAACAATGAGAAGTTAAAGGTTATCGGCAGTGGTACAGCATACTTAAGGATTGATGGTGTCGACATTTCTGAACACAACGTTTTATATCTTCCTGGTTTGGGCGCGAATCAGCTCTCAGTGAGAATTGATCAAAAACAAAAACGCTGTCAAATTTGACACCAGTGGTGTGTATAGACAAAACAACGAATTGCTTGCAAAAGCGGATACGCATGGTGGTATATACAAGATCCAAGCAATTCAAATACGTTGGGTATTAGCGAAACACAGTGATATTATCGATTGGCATCGACGGCTGGGACATCTTAGCTACGGCGGTATGTGTAAGTTGAAATCGACAAGTGATGGATTGGAGTTCAGCGGATCGAAAGTGGCTTTGGACGGGTGTGCTAGTTGTGCACAAGGAAAATCTTCTCGTAAGCCATTCAATAAAGCTAATACTGACATAAAATCGTCCGGTTTACTTGATTTCGTCCACATGGATGTATGCGGGCCGATGGAAACGACATCAATAGGCGGAGCGAAACATTTTGTCACACTAATCGACGATTTTTTGCGAAATGTTTTTATATCATTCATGTCACATAAGAGCGCTGTTCCTGAAGTATTCGATTCCTTCAAGTCAATGGCTGAGAACCAAACAACACGTAAGATAAAACGCATCCGTACAGACAATGGGACAGAATTTGTGAACGCGGCTATGACGCATATCTGTAAAATGTCCGGAATCATTCACGAGACAACCGTCCCGTATACGCCCGAGCAATATGGCATTGCCGAGCGTATGAACCGGACGCTAATTGAACGCGTGAAATGTATGTTGGTCGATGCAGCGCTTGACAAGAAATTTTGGGCAGAGGCAGTAAGCCATGCAGCGTTCCTGGTTAATTGGCCGGTCAATCGAACAGTGGGGAAAACCCCGGAAGAAGAATGGACTGGACAGCGACCAGACTTGCGCAATTTAGGACATTCGGAAATCGTGTGATGGTCCATGTTCCGAAGCCATTACGTAGGAAGTGGGACGCCAAAGCGTCCGAAATGCTATTCGTTGGGTATGCCGATACCCAGAAAGGATTACGCTGTCAGTCGTGATGTAGATTTTCTGCAACCTCGAATATCGAATCCTAGATTGATGTCACCAAAAGCGACGAAGTCTATCCCCAATTTCGACGTCGATATTTTAAGCGACTCGAAAGAGGATGAGGATGCAGTTAGGGCTAGTTGCTCGAAGGATGACGAAGAATCCGAAGCGAACAATACGAATGATGCGACCATCGACGATGTGATCCGTGACCCCGATTTCGTTGTGCAGATTCCGGAAGCTGAATCATCGCCAGCCATCGATCAGCGGAGAGAAGAACGAGTCCGGCGACCGGTAGACCGTTTTGATCCATCAACCTATTTGGCATGCGAACAGGGAGATCAACTGACTCGAGAAGCGACTTAAGTGGTCATAATGCAACGCAGCGGAGAGACGCGATGGCCGATGAAATAAAATCTTTACAGGATATTGAGACATGGGACCTTGTCGAGCTACCACCTGATCGACAAGCCATAAAAACTAAGTGTGTGTTTCGAAACAAAAGAGCCGACGATGGCACAGTAATACGACACAAGGCGCGGCTGGTAGCCAAAGGTTGCGCGCAAAAGTTTGGGATGGAGTACACCGAGACCTACTCGCCAGTTGCCCGATACACGTCCGTTTGAATTCTCATTGCGGTAGCAGCGCAACGTCGTCTGAACATAGACCAGATGGATGCCATAACGGCCTACGAGTACTTGCAAGGCACGTTAGATGAAGACGTTACATTCATCAGCCTGATGGATTTAGTGACGAAAGTAGTCGGGTATGTAATTTCAGGAAAGCCATGTATGGATTGAAACAGAGTGGACGCCAGTGGAATAAGTGTCTGGATGAAGCACTAAAATCGTTCGACCTGATCAAGTCCAAGCTGGATCCATGCGTCGATTATACCGAGAACGTCAACATGATTATCGCTATTTACGTAGATGGTTTTCTCATATTCAAGTCTGCTGAGACTCGCGATACTTTGGTTAAGAAACTTACGGACAAGTTTCATATGAAATATATGGACGTGCAAATACTTGCATTGGTTTGACGATACAATACGAGGACGACGGTATTTGTATTGAGCAATCATCGTATGCCAAGGAGATTCTTGCTCGCTTTGGTATGAGTAATAACAAGGCTGTAACGACTCCAACCGATACGACTCACCGTCTTTCAGCGGCGAAAAAGAAAGAGATTCTAACTGATGTGCCCTATCAGGAGGCAGTTGGCTGCCTACTATATCTTGTCCAGGGGACTCGTCCAGACTTAGCGTTCGCAGTCAACAATGTGAGCCGATTCAACACTACACATTCTACACAACATTGGACAGCCGTTAAACGGATATTTCGCTACCTCCAAGGTACTATCAATAACAAAATTAAATATCGTTTTTCAAATCCTACAGAACCATCGACAATAGTGTGGGTGGACAGCCGCCATCGCCATCTCGCAACGTACGAGATGCTTAGCATGCAGCCGTCCTATTTTCCCAGTTGCGGGGAATACGCCATCAACAATGAAAAAATGAAAAAAAAAAATTTTTTTTTTTTTTTCCTTTTTTCATTGCCTACAGAACCGTTGAGCGGATATGTAGATGCGGACTGGGCATCGGATGTCGACTGCCGGCGATCATGTACCGGTTGGGTTTTCATTCTATCTGGTAGAGCTGTTTCCTGGAGTTGTAAAAGGCTGACAACAGTGGCACTCTCGACGGCGGAAGCCGAATATATGTCCATGACTTCTGCAGCACAGGAATCCTCTTGGCTGGTTCAATTCTTAAACCAGTTCGAAACAGTAGGAACAGTATGTTTACATGGCGACAATCAAGGGGCGTTAGATAACTAACTGCCTGCTTAGAGTTTTTGACACACTCTCCAACTACGATTTAGATAGAACTGAGAACGACTGCTTGAGTTTACTGATTAGCGAACTCTAATCCAACGGTTTTCCGGCTAAGATTGATAGTTGTAATCGCCTCGCTACATTTCAACTAACTCCGGATCCCTTACGACAGTTATGTCATCAGTAAATCAAAACTTAGCACTGTCACTCTTTTCGACATAGCGAGCTTCTTCTTTTCGCGGTGCAGTAAGGTGTGACACCGCTATGCATCTATGTGGAATCGAGTTATGGTTCGTCATTGTTTTTTCATCCGAGATGTCAAGGGACAAAAACATGGCTGCTGCCATAGGGTTTTCGCCATAATGAAATACGGGTAAGATCAGTGGGCGAAGCTGGGCATTGAAACAAATGACCCACATCTTAAGGTGCACTAGTGCATCGAGAAAGATAGGAATTAATTCGCGAATCGAAGCCGGACTGTTGTTGCCCTGGATGACACTCTGGTGGCCCTCGGGGGCCTAAACGTCTCAAGCAAGATAGGTACTCGAATTGCTGAGAAGACTATTCATACCTAAACTCGCAATATACCGACTCACTTTTTCAGTGTGAATCGTTGCAATGGTGGCCGAGTATGTCTTTTATCCCCGGAACTCTCTCTTTCTAGGTCTCGTAAACCACGCCTGACATGTCGTAGTGGAGGAATTCGGACCTGCATTTTGAACCAATTTGTGTCACATAGACTATGTGAGCAGACTGGGGCTGCATAATCAGCTGTTGCTCGACCCACCGCTTTATAAGTGGCTAGCATAGTCTTTATATATTTGTCCCGGGTGCTACCAACCAGTACTTTGATAATTTTGTTCCTACTACACATCTTTTCACAAACTGCTGCAGCATGGTGAGCTGACGTCATCATATTCTCAAGGTGAAGCCCGAGAATCTTAGGGTTAGCTACAGTAATACTTACATCAATCGACCACCGACAATCCCTCGAACAGGTGGAATGAAAGAAATGTCGCAGAAAATTTAGACGCTGAGATGGTGAAGTTTCGACTTTGGAAAAATGACTGTAATCGCGCCAAATGGCGATTAATTAGGAGGCGCATATCGACTTTATTTCCTCCCGTGGCGAGAACGGTGCAATCGTCCTCATTGGAATTCACTTCGATTACTTCCGGTCGTATAGGAAGGCCGGACATGTAGATGTTACAGAGTGGGGAAGAGTACCGCACCCTGTGGAACTTTGATTTTTCTCAGCTTGGAACGTTTGCTTCGAAACTCAGTGAATGTCGTCCAACAAGATAGTTGGCAATCCAATGAATTCCTTGTGCAGAAACATGAATATTTTAACAAATTGGCGAGAAGCATCGAGTGATTTACCTTATCATTTGATAGGTCGATTGCCACTAGAATAGTTCTGTAGCATTGATTTTGCCCACCTCGGATGCGTGTAGTGATTGCATCGAGGGCAGTCGTTGTAGTATGCATTTTCCTGAAGTCATGCAGGTGGGATTCTAGTTTAGCATGTGCAACAAGAGTGGCATGAATAAGGGCCTCCAGCGACATGTGACAGTATCGTTATGGGTCAGTAAGATTCGCTGAGACGGAACGATCCGTCCTGTTTTCCATATTTCAGTGATGGCAAGCGTAGAGATCGACAAGTTCAAAGCGACCGTGAGATACTCCATGGCTGTAAGGTGGAGATGCTTTAGCGTAGCCATTGAAATGCCATCTGGTCCAAGGGCCTTGCAGTTTTTAGCATTCTCAATGACTTTTTTAACCTTGTGCGCAGTGTACAATGGTACGGTGTCAACAGTTCGGCTGCGAGTCCATCTTCCAATTTCGCACTTGAGCCCATCATGCTTGGGATGTTCAATAAATTGCTTATTGAACTGGCTCGGGCAGTGAAGAGGATTGCTGGTTTCTTTCTTACCGAAGGTTATGTCCGGTGTGTCGTCCAGTAGTTCAACCTCAGGCCCGATGACCAGTTACCAATCACACCTCTAGCAACTCCCCAGCTAATTCCACAGAAGGGCTCAGGACCGATGAATAGAGTTCGTCCGCGTATTCATTTACCTCAACGTCTCTGTGACCCGGAACCCAATAGATTGAGACAGAGTTACGGATGGAGAGGTCCTGAAGGAGGTCAAAGCACTCGCACTCAACTTCGAAATAAAATTGTGTAAAGATAACACCTTAATTGCGCCTGGCTATCAGTGCAAATGGCGATTTGTGCACCACAGAAACCCCGTCCCAGAATCGCCCTGCCACAGATTCCGATGGCATGAATTTCGACTTGGAAGACGCTGGGCCATTTACCCATTGCAACCGAGATCCTGGTAATGTGTCCAAAGACTCCAGCACCTACACCGTGATCGGTGTGAAGGGCGACATTTCTGCCGAAGCTCAGTTCCGTGATTTTATAATTTGATACCAGACAGATTTATAGGCCAGGAACCTGTTGCAGAATATGTCCCCGATCACTGATACGAGTATTAGACGATAAGTGGATTTTCAAAGCGCTTAGGGCTGCAGTTTCCCGTATGAAGGTGTGCAGTGGCGTCATTCCCCATATAGCTTCCATGGCTAGGGTGGAGGTAGTACTAAAATCACCAGTGATGCCATTTTCAAAGATGTCCGCCTGAGAACCCCGCAAATAGGCAATATCAATAGAAGTTCTACTTGATGAACCCAAGGACAGAGGAAGGAAAAATTAGAATTTTCATTTTGTCAACTCAATGGGGTTTGTACGATTAATGAGCCGTTCTAAATTATCATCCACGCGTGAAACAAGAAAAACAAAGCTATATCCTGTGTTGCTCCAATATTCTTCACATTTCAACATCCATCCAAGTTCTATAACGTAGTGCTCAGACTTCGTGCTCACTTAATTTATATTGAAAATGCAAGTCTTTCTAGGAAAAAATGCCAATGCAAATTGCTTAAATTTCCTTATTGACTTTGCGTGTCCACAACAGACAATGTCAATAAGGAGTTTCGAAATTTAAATACATAACAAGTAACGAAATGGTGGCCAGCTCGAAATGAAATTTATCTCTCTGATCCTATATAAAGTGAATTTAGTTTGATCGGTAGTCGGAAACAGTGGAAATGTTTTTAAAATCAACAATAGCAGCGGTAAGTGAAATGACATTTTCAAACTGCATATCCTTCTGTACGAGTATCTAACAAATTCTAGATAATTCTCGCCACTCTTCTCATCCAAGTGGATAGTTCATCGATTTGTTCCGAATGGGGTCGTGAGTGCCGCGATAACAATACTTTGGTCTATTGTATTTACGAAAATGGAAAATGGATTGAAGCACATTTTATGACGTGTCCGGCAAATAATCAATGCGACAACTCAGCCAAACAGTGCACACCAGTACCTGAGACTGGTCCACGATTTGATTGTCAAGAACAAGGAGTTTTTCCAGATCCTTATAGATGCAAATCCTATTATGTTTGCTACTACAATGAAACCCGTTTGATGAAAATATGGGCTCAATGTCCGCCAGAAGAAATTTATAATGTCGAAATGAATAGATGCAGTCATATAGGAGCTTCGCAATGTAAACCGCAATCAAAATGTGAATATCCAGGCGAAATACATGCCTGGCCGGGTAATAGTAACATTTACTATTTGTGTGCTATTAATCCGGACGCAATTAATCCAGAACATTCGGCTAGACCGTTTTTGTATCGCAAAGTTTTTAGATGTACCGGTGATAAGATCTTCAATGGAGTGGCGTGTGTTGATCGTGTGTGTGGTGATAATGATTCGCCTGGAATTAATTTTCATAGCTCCTTCAATTTGTAATGCTTGCGAAATTAAATATTAAACAAAATAAATTACAATGCTTTGTAGCGTGTCTTTTTCAAGTGTAATTTTCCTCGACCCCTGAAACGCATGCGAGTTTCGTTTTCGCGCACCGCAGGCCGCACAATGTCACGCCATGGAGCAGAATAGAAGGGCAGGGAAGAAGAAGCATTCTCTGATATGACTCGACTACATAAGATTGTGCAGATATAAGCCAAAATAAAACGGGGATCACCATTCAGCGGATTGTTCAATTATATTTCGGAGGGTGTTGCTGTAATCGCTTTTCTTGGTCCGCTCCAAGATTATTTTGTCCACCATTTCGGAGACAGCTCTGAGGAGGCAGATTCCACGTTATGTGATGTAGTTATGGTACGCACAGGTAACTTTGAAAGCACTTCTTCTTCCTTCTCTCTTGATTGCCGTAACTCCTAGTGGAGTATGGTGCATTGATGACTACACACGTCGCGTCGCTCGACCTGCGGTGTAGGCACATCGCCCGTTCTGGCGGTAATGTCTCAGCATATTTTTACATGCAGCTCTATCTTGGATCGTGTCATCGCCGAGACCAATGCGTTGTTATTGTTTTCATTTTCACTTTCAAAGCACACCTACCCAAAACAACGTTTAAAAGGTTTGCGTTACAGCCGAACCGTAGTGCATTAGCCCAAACTGGCGAAGCATATTGATGTTACGACCCTCGACAATACTTCTACTTATTTCCGAACCACATCACTCTTGCTAGAGTGGTGTTGTTGCAGTATCGATTAAGGAGATTGTTTTTTTTTCTTTGTCTTTAACCGAAGGGGGTTTTGGCAGCGCTGGGACGCTGTAACAACGGGTAGCTCCGGGACAAATAACATCGAAGAACCGGCTACAATGGGGCATTTTTTTCAAAGACAACACAAACATCCATCGTCACAGTGGGACACGAACCTCCGCTCTTTTTGCCATTGCAGTTGAACTGTAATATGGACACAGATCTCCGGAAACTTCATCGACATCATTGAAACTTGCCTAGAAGAACGGACTTTCCCGCAATCATGGTGCCTATTCCAAAACCAAATAAGACTGCGGGTGAGCCTAACTCTTATCGACCTATTTGCTTTGCTATTTGGAAAAGTGTTCAAACGAATTATATAGAACCGGTTGTCAGAGGTGGTGGAAGAACAGGGACGTTTATCAGACCGTCAATAGGGTTTTAGACGAACGCGGTCTACGCTACGGTGGACGCGATAACCACGGTAACTACTATAGTGAAGGAATCACTATGCAAAAGTATCTGTCGTGCTGTTGTGACTGTAGACGGTAAAAACGCATTTAATTCTGCGAACTGGGCGTGTATTCACAAGACGAATGTGCCCGATTATCTAGCCCCAATAATAAGGAGCTACCTCTCACATTGCGTCTTAAGTTATGACACTAGTGATGGACACAAGAAATACGTGGTCACTGCATCGAGAAAGAATTATCACAGGGATCTGTTGTTGGCCCAATTATTTATTTATTTGTGTACAATGGGGCCTTTCGACTCACGCGGACAGGATTATTGTCCAAGTCGAATGCAAACGGATCAAAATTTCCCCCTTCGATAACAGCTGACTATTGTGTCATCAGTCCCCAACACGTGAATTTGATATTATACACCGTGCGACATACAATTTAAAGAAAAAGTCTCAAGAAATATTAAGATAATTTCCTCTAATAAATATTAGAAACAAACAAAAAAATGAAAAAAATTAGCCAGCGGAGCCATCTGGGGGACGGTATTGGGAAATTATATAGTAAGTCGAAAGGCACTACTATCAAACTAGCTGGAAACCGTTGGATTAGAGCTCGCCGCTCAGAAAACTGAAGCCGTCCAAATAAGCAAGCGCAGAAAAAATTGTTCCCTCAAAATCAGAGTCGTAGAGTATGTCATAACCTCTAAACAGGCCGTTAGGTATTTGGGGGTTATGATTGACTCGAGACTAAGGCGATAAGACGGTGACCGCCACGGGCGTCTCTAGCAAGAATGATGCCAAATATATGTGGTCCCAGGACAAGTAAGAGTTAAGAGACTACTATTGTCGAGGGTGGTAGCATCAATCGTTATATATGTCTCGCCAGTTTGGACCATGTGGTTCGCCTGTAACCCAAAACCCATAAACACGATCTATCGTTGAGAGTGTCTCGCACGTACCGCACCACACATAAAGCGGCCTATGTGGTAGCTGGAATGGCTTCAGGCTGTTCAGCGATCGCCAACGTGTAACAGCGGAGATGCTTCTGGAGCGAAGAAACATTGAAAGGCTTGAATCTATGAGCCGAGGCCGATGGACCCATACCCTTATTCCAGACATAGTCACTACGGCAACTATCCAACTTACGCTACTCCGAGTACAATTCTTTGTCTTCCCTCCCTAGTGGGCAGGTAATTGCGTTTCGAACCTCCCTACAAGTGGATAGCCTTCTCCATCGTTGCCGATGTATGGAATCAATCCAGCTACAAAGTCGCAGCATTGAGCTACGCGTTTGCATAAATTTGTTTACAATAATTTTTTAATATAAAATTCGTATTTACGCATTTGAGAAATGTCATCAAAACTACGAAATCATAGCCACCATAGAAAATATTTTAACCCTGTATACGCATGCATAAACAGTGTATTATGCGATTCTTTGCAGTTCCTTTTTGTATTTCCTTATTCATTGGTTCTGTCCACTTCCAATCATTTCTTCGCCTCCTCTTCAGTCTCTGCTTTTCTCACTTGTCAGCTTCTAGCGTCGAGTCAGCGTTCGGACCCTTCTCAGGAGACACTGCTTGAGCTAACCGTTCCTTAAGAAACTTCGCACATCAAGGTTCTGCATTCAGAGATTAACCTCTCCGACCCTTGCGAGTCGTTGATGTCCATCCCCTCCAATATCGCCAAGTAAAATTCCTGAATGTCTTTGAAATTGTCCATCCTTGATATTTTTCATACTTCAGGTTTGGGGTTCTCGTTCTCGGACCACAGCCGAGGCAACCGCCAGCGTTACACTTCCCGATCAGGGCCGGCTCTATTCATTGTGCAGATTGTGCATTTAAACAGGGCGCCAAATAAAAGGGGCGATCAACCCATTAAGTCATCAGATCACGGCAAAATAAACAATTTCAGTTTTCAATTATTAATCTCATTTTTATGGTTTCAATTCTAAATTTTCTAAAATTGGCGTTGAGATCCGAATAGCATATTCCTTCGCACATTCCTCTACAAAGCCAAACCAGTAAACTACTAGCTCTATGGAAAGTGAAGAGTAACAAGGTTTTGGCCGCGCCCAAAATTAAAACTTTTTCTTCATTTCTCTTTCCCAATACGAATGGTAAATAAAAATAAAAGGGCGACTGTCAACACACATGCACCCGCTACTCCCCTCTCCTATGGGAGTGTCGAAACAATCCGTCTGTCCTTCCCTCTCTTCGGATCGCGAAGTAGACGACTTCGCTTCCACCCGAAAGATCCGTAGGTGTTCACGTAACTCCACCCCTGCGATCCTTGATGTCAGACATGCAAGGCTTCTCCCCTAGTCTAACGGATCGCTACTCCGTACACCGCGGTTCACTGGTTGCAAGAAAAAGAGCAAAGTGAAGTGTTGGATCCAGAACCCTGCAGGTTTACTCTCTTTTCAGTCATGCGGAGAGAAATTGTATTAACAATATTCACAATAAAGCAGTTCCTCGATGTCTAAGAACGCACACAAAGCGATCTCTTTTCGTTTAAAGATTTTTCAATAGTATTGACAAGCATGTGAAGTGCCGTCACCGTCGACTTGCCCTTTACATGGGCAAATTGAGTGTGATGTAAAGGTTTATTCCACACAATCATCAAACCCCTGATGTACAGGTCAACTAAACGCTCCATAGTTTTGAGGAGAAAGGAAATTAGACGGATGGGCCTGTAGGACTTTGGTAGGTCCTCAGATTTCTTACTTTGCTTAGGGATGAAAGTTACATTACCTTTTCTCCAAGCAAGTGGGATATAACAGAATTAATAGCTGGCTCTGAACAGAGCCGTTAGATGTGGCAGGATGATTTCCAGGCAGTTTTGAAGGATATCAGAAAATACTCCACCAGTACACGCGGCCTTAAATGGATCAAAGGAGTAACACTTAACTTTGTCCTTGCCCAAGATTACCCCAGAGAGACTCACTAATCTTCTAGCCGGCTGTCTTGTATAGCATGGATGTGCACTTGGCGATTGCCTGAAAAGACAGATCCAGGGAAGTGCCTGTTAAGATGATGTTGGCCTCAGATAAAGACTGAATTGCTTCACACTGATTCCTCCAGCACTTCCTTTTAGATTGCATAATCATTGTACGAGGGTGGTCTGATAAGTACCTAGCCTACAAAAGAAAAACAAAAATTTTGGAAAAGTGGCGATTTATTTTTCAATATAGTCTCCTTTTAGCTCGATACACTTGATCCAGCGATGCTCCAACTTCTTTATCCCGTCTGAATAATATGTTTTTTCGAGGCCTGCAAAATGGACCTCCGTGGCGGCGATGACCTCCTCATATTACTGAAATTTCTGCCCGGCGAGTGACTTTTTCAAGTTTGGAAACAAAAATAAGTCGCACGGGGCCAAATCTGGAGAATACAGTGGATGGGGCAGCAGTTCGTAGCCCAATTCGACCAGTTTGGCGTTGGCGGGCGGAGGTGTGAGCCGGTGCGTTATCATGGTGGAAGAGCATTTTTTTCTTTGCCAAGTGGGGCCGTTTTTTCTTCAATTCGGCGTCGAATCGGCCTAATAATTCGGCATAGTACAGCCCTGTGACCATGTTGCCCTTCTGCAGGTAGCCGATGTGGATCATACCATGTCAATCCTAGAAAACGCTGACCATTTCCTTTCCGGCCGATGGGAGAGTCTTCGCCTTCTTCGGAGGACGATCGCCGGGTGAAGTCCACTGTTTCGACAGTTTCTTGGACTCTGGGGTGTACCAGTGTATCCAAGTTTCGTCGACTGTTAAGAAACGACGCAGAAACTCCTTCGGATTGCGGTTAAACAGCGTCAAACACTGCTTTGAAGTGGTCTCACGGTTGCGCTTGTTGTCCGGAGTGAGCAAACGCGGCACCCATCGCGCCGACAGCTTTCTCATGCCCAGAATTTCATGCAGGATATGACCCACGCGATCTTTTGAAATGCCTACTGTCTCAGCTATCTCTCGCACCTTCAATCGGCGGTCTGCCAATACGATTTGACGGACGGACGGATTTTTGACGGTCGCCATCGAAGGAGAAGAGTAACCGTCCACAGCATTCAAACGCTCTTTGATTTCGCTGCGCGATTTCCCTTCCAAAAACAAGAATCGAATCACCGACCGATATTGCTCTTTTTTCATTTTTCTTAAATCGGCGGACACTCCACACGCGGCCAAAGAAAAACTACGAGTCTGATCCGGCTGAAATTTGGACAGTTGCCGTCTAGAAGAATATACTATACGATAGTAAATTGTTCTTGCGATAGAGACACCATCAGGCGGAGAGGCTGGGTACTTATCAGACTCAGTTAGGATCCGCCTGTATGACTTCCACTGACCACAGCGCTTGACTGCGTTCAACAATCTCCTAACCTGGCTCCGTTTCCGATCAAGTTCATCATTCCACCACGGGACCTTACGGGTAGACCTGTAATTTGGAATGAAAGAGCTCTCCTGGTAGGCGGAGATGAGTACATTATTTAGTTGATCCGCGTCAAGCTGGGAGGAGGTAGCTCGATGAACTTCGCCGAGGTAAATGTTTTGAAACCTCCCCAATCGGCTTTTTGTGATTGACAAACATTCGCTTCTATGACTTGCTCAGGTCAGCTGGTTTGTCAATTCTGACAATGATTAGGTGGTGATCATTTTAGGCTTTTAGGCTGGCACTAACAATTGTTATATCTGGAGTGCTAATACAATTGTTAGCGTCACGAGTCGGCGAGTCTTCATTAAGAGTACAGTGTAGTGTATGTAACATTGTAATACACTAAAAACCCATCTCTTACAAGCCCATTGACCATTAACACATTGAAAGTACACACTCTTAAATTTGAACGAAATACAAATCAAGTTTCATCCTTTTTTAAATACTTCCACATTTGTGCACACTATTGATAAGGCGATATGCTCGTACGCTCGTACACCCTGAGTGTGCATAACCGCGAGTATATGTCACATGTCATATGTGGTTTTAGGACCGAAATTTGTATTGTATATTTTCTCAAACTAACAACACTTGAACCACGGTAATAAATTTTACATTTTATTACCGCGTGAGAAGAAATGGGTCTAAGGATGGAATTAGAGAAATACATAGATATATTTTCATAGCCATGTACATTAGAATAGGTTACATAGATTTACTATAAAAGAACATGTTAAAAGAATAAAGATTCAGATTCGATACGAACTTCTTAGTGTATTGACATTCTCATCCGCCACGGGCAACGGGCGGAATTACCTTATCTTTGATAGTGTTACGGTAAACGGGCATTGATAGGTAATTAGGGCTAGGATTAAGAGCCTATACAAGGGCTTTAATCCGCGGTCATATGGCATCCAAGAGTCGAGTCGAGTTTTTAGACAATTTCGGCTATTATGCCCAATAAACGCCACAACAGTACTCTGATAAGACCTATAATAACGACGACAAATGCGCTCACAAATTCAATCAACAATTCGTCGAACATCCCGAAAAAGATAAGCTCAAGCGCACTATTACAAGAGCTATCCGCAACAGCACCACCGATCAACATCTTCAGGTTACCTCAAATCAAGTAAGACTTGCAATTAAAAATGCCAAAAATTCCAAAGCGTTCGGCCCTGACGGCATTGCTATGATCATGCTGAAACATCTCGATTCACCGGCCATTGATTATATCACTGCCACGATGAATCTATCGTTAAAATCATTCATCATTCCTGAGTTATGGAAGAAAGGCCGTATAAACCCAATACCCAAACCAGGTAAAGACCATACTCTAGCAGAATCATACCGTCCAATAACGCTCTTGTCTCCTGTGGCCAAAATACTGGAAGTACTAGTATTGCCGAAACTTTTAGAGCACATACAGCTTGCCAACCATCCACATGGTATTCGTAACATGCATAGCACCACCACCGCTCTCGATATGAACACGTCCAACATATTTAATGGACTCAATTAGCCGAAAACATGCAAGCGTACCATCCTGGTTGCTCTCGATCTGTCAAAAGCATTTGACACTGTCAACCACACTCTATTGCTAACAGATTTCCGCAATACTACACCACCGTACATCCATAATTGGATCGCTAATTATCTTGCCGGTCGTCAATCCTGTACAGAGTTTAGAAACGAGAAGTCTAAACTCAGGAAAATCAAACAAGGCGTTCCCCAGGGTGGAGTCTTATCCCCCACTCTCTTCAACCTCTACATGGCAGGATTACCCACACCACCAACGGGATTACAAATCATCTGTTACGCAGACGACTGCACCATCATGGATACTGGTAACAACAATTCCGAAATGTGCGATCTAATAAACGAATACCTGCAGGTTCTCAACGCTTTCTTCGTGAATAAAAATCGCCACATTATTCACAAGCTTCAATCAAGAATACAACACACAACTGCCCCTCTACGTTGATACCCACATCATCCCAACAATCAGGACTCCCAAAATCTTTGGTGTCACGCTCGATAACTCCGACAACTGGAGCCACATTAAAACCTGCCAAAACACAGCACTACGCACCATCACCGGCTGTGTTAAGATGTCTTCACAAGCAGTGGCGGCTCGTGAAGTACAGAGCCGGGTGGGCAGATTTACCATCAGGAAAGAATACTATACATGCATATCCACACTGTTTTTTAATGCGTTAAAATTGTGCTCTTTGTTAGTCAGTCCATTTTAATGTTTTTAAGCTTGTTGTATTTACGTATGTATTAGGTGAATCATTTATAGTTTTTTTTTTACAAATTAGTTATGCTCAATAGCACCATGAAAATGCATACAGATAGCTACAGTTCGGAATCCTATATTACATAAATTTTTTTGGCAGAGAACGGTCGCAATGTGGAAAAATAATCCAGTATTTACCTTTCAAAGGGACCAGCAACGGTCGCGACAATATTTCAATAAGTAACTATTAAGCACTGCTCCTTTTAATGGTAATTCAAATTTTCTTTCTTTTTTTTCATTTGAGGCTAGAAAAGGCAACCCAAACGGATCACCTAATATATGATTAATTGTAATGATATATCATATATAATTTATCATATAATTATGTCCGAAAGTTTGTTTACTTAAAATTATTTTTTTAAAAGCAATGCCATCATTCTTTCGCACAATAACAGGACATACCTACAAATCTTCCTGAATAAATAATTTATCAAAGACAATTCCTGTAAATTAGGAAGATAGTTATACAGCCGAACTTCCCTAAGCGGACACTTCTAATAACCGGACATTTCTCATAAATGGACACTTTTATTTTCCCCGACGTTTTTCCTTATATTTTACTAGAAAAATAACTAAGTCTATAATAAACGGACAGTTCCACAAATAAAAATCGAAATTCTTGAGTTACAGAATTGTATTTCGAGCAAAGAAGTTTTGAAATTACCGGAAAATCGGTCTTTTGCGAAAATCAAAATTCACTTTCCGGAAATCGCTGTACAAATCTTGTTTATCTCTCCGTGTATGTGGAATGTTTTAGAGATTCAGGAGTTCAATTTATGTCGCGGCATTTAATCGTGAAGTTTTCTATTCTTTTAAAATATGAAAAAAAAATTAAAAAATACCGGCGTACAGAGGGCTGCGCCCGCAATACGAGGGTTTTTTAGATTTTGAATACATACATAGTGAATCATTTTGCACATATATTTTATAGGTAATAAATAAGAATTATGCACAATGTTAATGAAATGCTTCTCGTAAATCTATTTTTGGATTGGTCTAAATAAACGCGTTCCAGAATGAAAGGCTAACGCCTTTCATTCTGTAACACTTTTTAATTAGCCCAATCCAAAAATAGATTTACCATATATTATGGCTCCACATATTGACTGGACTTATTAGCTGTAATGCCGTTACTATTACTCCAAACTGGAAAAAAGCGACTGATATGAAATGTACAAATCGAGTTCTTTGATTTGATAAAAACTAAAAAATTCAAATTTTCAAATCTCCGGGACAGCCTTTTTGCTTTGTCCTACCAACGTCTAAGTATTTCGGGCTAAAAACTGTTACGATTCTACACATTCCAACCAAATTTCATTACGATCGGTTAGTGAACAAATTTGTAAATATCCGGGACACCCTGTTATCTTGGTCCTACCAATTTTTAAGTATTTCATGCCAAAGACTGTTACCATTCTACACATTCCTGCCAAATTTCATGACGATCCGTTAAGCCGTTCGCGAGTTATTTAGTGAACAAATTTTCAAATGTCCGGGACACCCTGTAATTTTTGTTCTACCAACTTTTAAGTATTTCGTGCCAAAGACTGTTACCATTCTACACATTCCTACCAAATTTCATGACGATCCGTTAAGCCGTTCGCGAGTTATTTAGTGAACAAATTTTCAAATGTCCGGGACACCCTGTAATTTTTGTTCTACCAACTTTTAAGTATTTCGTGCCAAAGACTGTTACCATTCTACACATTCCTACCAAATTTCATGACGATCGGTTAAGCCGTTCGCGAGTTATTTAGTGAACAGACGGACGGACAGACGGACGGACAAAATCGATTTCATAAGGGTTTTTTTGAAAAATCTAAAAAACCCTAAAAACGTTTGCCTTTTCAAGAAAAAATGCAAGAACAAGTCGTTTTAAAATTCTGGAAAAAAATTGTTCTGGAAACACATAGTTGAAATCAAACATCGTGGTTTTGAATGGATTCGCAGCGCAGTCCAAATTAGTTTTATAAAATGTTATACCTTTGTGAAATATTCTCATAAGCGGACACTTCCAATATAAGCGGACAAAATCTCAATCCCCAATGGTATCCGCTTATGGGAAGTTTCACTGTACTTTCAAGCTGCTATGTATTTCTACAATTATGCAAATCAAATGCACTGCCCAGCAAGAGCTAGCGGGGAGGGTTTAGATCCCTCTTGCCAGGGGGAGGAGAAAGGTGTGAGGAATAGAAGTGGGGATTTTTTCTATGTCATGCACATGCAATAACATAACAACAGCAAAAATCATTTTTTTAAGTACATACAAACTAAATTTAAAACTTCCAGATCATATAGAGGAGAAAATATAAATAGGTATCTATATCAAGCAAAATACATATTAGATCAAATAAATAAGATTTTAATATTAATCCCATCACCAAAATAAATATTTTATAATAGTAATTAATAACACTAAAATGTAGGGAATCAGAGAAAAGCGATTAATGTTTTCTAAAAACATACGTAACAAATAAAAAATAAAAAACATAATAAATAACGTAATCATGCACTACTGCTACAAGTACGAGTATAACGCCTCCAAACCACTTCAAAAAATGAAGAAAATCTGACAAAAACACCCGCACAAATTAAATACTCTACAATGCACCATGCACAATTTAAATGCGAAACGGCCTTATTATTGTATCCATGCACCACGCGCTATGCTACGAGTATCTAACTACTAGAACAGCGCCACGGGCCACGCGCTCGCGAACGTTGCACAAGCTACCTACTAGTGTAGTTTTGGGCATGCCCTTTAGTGAAGTTCAGATACTTTCAATGCGCATGCGTTGAACGTATAAAAAGATTCATCGTGACTCTATGTGCTATGGAATAGCTATAGAATAGATTGATGGTACATGTGGGCAGAAAGGCATTCTGCCCATAGGTTGAGTTGAGCTGATGATGTTGTTATGCTGAGCAGATACATGAAGGAAGTATGAATGGGCGCAATGCAATGTACATAATGGTTGGTGATTCACGCGTGCGCTTCATATAATTATTCAATTGATATCAATATGAGCTTTCGCTTATGTAGAGGAGAGGCGTTTTTTATATTGGCAATTTAATCGTGATTAAGTACTAATGAATGGCTATTGTCATTTTAAGGAAAGTTACGTTACGTTAAGTTAGATATGCATGTAGGTACCGAAGCGAATCAATTATGTTCTAAGAAATAAATTTTATTTTATTTTTATTTTTAGCTAGCATTTTGTAGGGTGGGCAGTGCCCTACCTGCCCACTTAGACCGGCCGCCCCTGTTCACAAGATCATCTACACCAGGAAACAAAAATAATGACTTTGAGGAGCCATAATGAACTTCTCACTAAGCAATATTTAGTCGGATGTTATCGAACAAACCACCCGAACAACCTACTCATGGACAAAACACCACCGCCACGTCGAAGCAGACGTTCGATCAGTGACAAAGAGCGTGAAGTCCAGCGTTACAAAAAAGTTCCTTTCGATGACTCCGACTACAAGGCGGCCATTGCAGATATACACACATCCGAAGTTCATAAAGCTACTCATAGTCTTGCGAATAACCGTGTACTTGGCACCAAACCTCGTGCCATATCTCCAGATGAAGAGTCATTACCAAGAGCGACCCGTACCAGCCTAGCTCATCTTCGATCCGGCTGGTGCCCGCGACTAAACTCCTACTTATCACGAATAAAAAATGAAGTCGCCAACACCTGCCCGGCCTGCGGAACCAGTCCACATGACGTGGACCATATTTTCGATTGTTCAGCTGCTCCTACGCATCTCACACCACTTGCGTTATGGGAACAACCCATCGAAGCAGCGTTCTTCTTCAATCTAGACCTCGAGGATGGAATGCCCACCATCTTCGAATGACAATGTGCAACTTAGATTGAATGTTTCCCCATTTGTGTCGCTACTACAACAACAACAACATTACTCTGAAGCGTCAAGAGATTCGGCGATAGCTATACCCCTCGTATCGTTGTTAACCGCAGAACGCCGTCAAGAGATTTGGCGATTGCTAGACCCCTGGCATCGTTGAAAGGCAAGTCCATCTCCAGGATGAGAATCATTCGTGGCGTCTTCTCTGTTCTTCCGTAGTATAACGCGGGGGAAGAGCATTTCGTTTATTTAGATTTGATATTCATTTCTAGCTAATTTTTGGTCGTAGGATCCGGACATGATAACAATTTTTCTCCTATATGTCCAGTTTTTGAGATACAGGGGTCTCAAATGTTGGCCCCCATACAAACCTTCCCTTCATTGAAATCAAAACGAACGAAACTCGTTACAGTTTTTGCATTGTATTTATTTTGGACTTTAATGCTCATGTTGCAGCCAAGCCTTTGAAAACTGTTTAATAGTTGCTCGACTACTATCGCCTAATGCACGTGGTTGGTTTGTTGGTAAAAGTGGCGGCTTAGGCAGAGGCTAACCAAAAGCCCAATTAGCGCATAAAGCGCCGTCTTGAAGCCACAAACTCCGTGAAGTTTACCTAGTGTATATGATGAAGGTTAGGTAATGAATTTAGGAGTGGGGAGGTGCCTTGAACCAACCAATGTTATTAAGGAAATACAGCAGTTCAATGCACGTATATTGCCTAGAAAGTTGTTGACTATATTCTCAAATGCCAGCCATACTGTCTTTTCCATTTTCTTCCATTGATTCAATAAAATTTGTATCTCTAAGAAGCCTAATTGGTCCTAATTGTGGACCGTCAAATACACCAGCCTTTATTTTCTCGTATGATAGCGCAAGAAGTGCCGACACAATATCTATAAAACAATTTCCTTCTGTTGGTAAGGCTTTTACAGATTGTTTCATCAGGCCTAGTTTTATATGCAACGGCGGGAAAATTATTTTTTGTCGATCAAGAAGCGGTTCAGCAACAATATATTCGAATCACCAGCCTTCAGATCAGATCTCGGGGGCCAATTCCTTTGTGTCCAATGTTTATCGCGAGCTCTGCTATCCACGTTGTTGCTGACCGAAAAGGAAGCAAACCATCTTGAGGTCTACACATATGATCCGTTTATGCTGGTTATAATCAATTATGTCCATGACTGTTTTAATGTCGCTGTATTCCTCGCGTAAACAAACTGAGTGACCTATTGGAACGGAACCAAATGCGTTCCCATTGTTAAGCAGAGCACATTTCAGGCTTCTTTTGGAACTGTCGATAAACAATCGCCAATCGGCCGGTATGTAGGAATTAATTCCCAGCTCTTTCATCAATCCCGAGATATTGTGGCAATAGACAAATCCTTTTTCGGTTCGGAAGTACTGCAGAAAAGAGGTCTCCCTGGAACGATAGAAGGATACTTTGGCCTCTGATTCCAGGAAATGTTTTTCCTGTAATCTAGACGCTAACAGTCCTGAAGCTTTTTTAGAAAGCCCCAGCCCCGCGAACTGTATTGTTCAGCTCGTTCTGTTTAAATCCTTTAGTTGTCGACGGATTTAGAAGCATATTTACGTCCACATTCAAAGAAGGCGAAGGAGATACTTGATATACTGGCACTGGCTGCGTATACCACAGCACTAGAGGAAAAACTGTCGCCCATGCTTGATGACATCAACAATTTAGGCATCCATGAGTTCTGGGAGGAGCTCAAAGACAGCATCAAGGGGGTTGCAGAAGAGGTCGTGGGCTATAAAGGCCGGCGCAGACGAGCAGACTGGTTCGACGACGAATGGAGGGCCTCGATTGAGGCGAAAAATGAAGCCTATCGCCAATACACACAACGCGCATCCCGAGCCAAGAAAGAAAGATACAACGAACTTCGGCGATTAGCCAGTAAGAACATTAGGCAGGCGTACAAACTTATAAATAATGTTAAGAACGGATATCAACCCAGGACAAGCCTATGTAAGGACAAGGATGGTAACATCATCAGCGACATCGAAAGCGTCAACAAACGATGGGCCTCGCATTTTGAAGAGCTCCTCTATGCACCATCAACATCCCCCGCCGAGCTAGCTCTTGAGCAGTTAGCCGAACCAGGCCCTCCCGTTCTACCCCCAACAGTAGAGGAGGTGAGTCTTGCCATACAGTAACTTCAAAATAATAAAGCGCCCGGCGCTGACGAGATCCCAGCAGAACTGCTGAAGCATGGTGGAACGTGCCTGACCAACGCTATACATGTGCTACTGCTGAAAATATGGAACGACGAGGAAATCCCCGAAGATTGGCGCAAAAGCATAATCTGCCCAATCCACAAAAAGGGTGACAAGCTGAAGTGTGAGAATTACAGGGGCATATCATTAGTTTGTACGGCCTATACGATATTATCTAAAATTCCTGAAAAGAGAATTAATCCGTACGCCGAACGAATCATTGGCGAATATCAAGGCGGCTTCAGACCTGGTCGCTCAACGACCGATCAGCTTTTCACAGTGAAGCTACTACTCCAAAAGTGCTGGGAATATAACATCGACGTATACCAAATCTTTGTCGACTTCAAGCAGGCAAACGACAGTATCGACCGAAGTGTACTGTACAACATTATGCTGAATTTTGGTATACCGGCAAAGTTAGTGCGACTCACAAGGATGACGATGACTAATACCGTCTCGCAGGTCAAAGTGCAGAACCGACTCACTGACCTATTTGAAACTCGTACTGGACTCAAGCAGGGCGACGGGCTGGCGCCGACGCTCTTCAACCTTGCTTTGGAGTATGTAATTCGAGTCATGAATATGGACAGCAGCGGAACGCTACTCATCAAGTCGACTCAATTAGTAGCGTACGCCGACGATATCAACATCATGTCTCGAAGGTTGGGTGATGCAGAAAGCCTCCTGCATAGCCTCAATAACGCCGCAAAGGAAGTTGGACTACATATCAACGAAAGCAAAACAAAGGCCATGATGCAATCGAAAACAAGGACGCCAGCAAATTCAAGCATCACAGTGGGGGACCTTAATATCGAGTATGCAGACAACTTCAACTATCTGGGTTGTAACTTATCGAAGGACGCCAACGAAACTGACGAAATTAAGCGACGGATACAACTAGCCAATAAGACATATTTCTCGGTCCTCCCTATAATTAATTCGAAACTTGCGCACAGGAACACGAAGCTCCGCGTGTACAAAACGATCATCCGACCCGTGCTATGTTATGGCTGCGAAACATGGACCCTCACCCAAGCCTCCGAAATTTTGCTAGACCGATTCGAACGAAAGGTCCTTCGGCGAATTTTCGGGGCCGTTCGCGAGCGAGATCAATGGCGTATCCGGTACAACCATGAGTTGTATCAATTGTACGATGAGCTGGAAGTATCGAAAATCGTGAAGCTTCAACGTGTGCAATGGGCGGGACATATACAACGGATGGACGATAATCGCATGCCAAAGAAAGTGATGAACGCGCAACGAATTGACGGAGCAAGGTTGCGTGGACGACCGAGAGCTCGCTGGGAGAACTCCGTAGGTGAAGACGCCCACCAGCTGCTGGGCTTCCGAAACTGGAGGACAAGGTCACGTAACCGCGACAATTGGAGGTCAACGATTCAGGCGGCCAAGGCCCGACGTCGGGCTATCGTGCCACATTGATGATGAGGTGGAAAATTCAAGAAACCAGAAAAAAGTGTCAAAATTGTTCTCCCGTGTAATATATTCACCTTCGACGCCAAGAGGCGAGTTCGCGTGGAACTTCGTCTCTTGGATGGCAGCAATCAGAATTCTGTACTTCCTCGAGAAGTGTGTAATTTCAAATATTTTTCCAAGAATGTCATTGCAGTTGAACTGCAATATGGACACCGGTGTAAAAATTGCTGGCGGAGGGGCAGGAGTTAAACTTTTTCTTTGTCACATTGTTGGCGGGAGTAGAGGGCAATGGTGGAGAGGAGGGGCCTGGTCGTACCCGAGCCTGACCAGTAAACCTGCAACCCGCTGCAACATATGACCTTTCAATGTACTGACCCATCCTTCTCAAACCTGAGCATCTAAAATGGACCCACTCCGAACAGTAACTAAACTGAAGTGACCAGGTATTCGAGACAGGATTTGTTTCAATACCGGCGCATAATAGTAGTATTGAGAGCAGCCGCGCCGAGATGTGATACATATATATCGAATCTATACATATACACAGACATACACTGCATAGAGACCTTCGAGGCTCTTGCCAGGGAGGCGTTTTGGCAACTCTTAGCCGTTTGTTGAACAGACGGGTGCAATCCGCCCGGAGAGGCTTGAAATTGCCGTGAAGCAATGGTTACCAGTAGGACCACCTCACCTCGCTTTCAACTCTGAAGATCTCGAAGTCAACGTCTGACGTCTGGAGGAGGATCCATTAGATGATAATCTCTGTGCAGGATTTGTTATCGGCAAGTGACGTTGGTTTGCCCGATTTGCTATCGAAGTTATTTGTATTGTTGATAACGTCGTCAGTCTCAAGTCTTTGTTCTTCAATTTTATTCTGTGCAAGTACCGAATAGGAAACATTCCTACTAGTGAACAATTTTTTCGTTGGACTAAATATGTAATGTACCGTCGTCATCATGTCGCAATCTTTCTAGCTTAGCTAATCGTTTTGCTCTGTTCTTCCAGCAACAACCTTGAGCAATGCCATATCTGATGGATGACATATGGCCGGTCTTCACTTGACCGGTTATTCAAGCCGCACCTAAATTCTCCAGACCACCAAAAACAAACAAAACGCAAAAATAACTGCTATCAGTGCAAAAGATAAGCCAATGAACCCAAATACCATTCGTCCGCTTCTTATCAGAGCACGTGGTCTCAACTCCACCTGAACATTGTTGCAAAAAGTTCCATTTCCCTACCAATCATACCCAGGCTAGCAAGATGGGAGAACGTTATAACCTAAAAACTGCATTTCAACTCCCATTCGCCCCCAAATAAGCAACGACTCTGAAAAAACACCTCTTTGTCAGCAGCGCAACGGCCACCTTTCGACCTATTAATCCTATTATCATATTTACCATTTTTCTTCTTGTTATTTCGTTTTTTCTTCTTTTTCGTGGCCTCCCCCGGTGGAGCATTCACTTCACATTCCGCGCCACTATCCACGGCATCCTCGCACGGTTGCTCCTCGGCATTTGCCGGCGCTTCTGGTAATTTTGTTTCGACGGCGGCCATATCGCGACACGACACTAAAGCAAAGGATCACGGATAAAAATGGGAACTGAATGCTACGCGAATTTTGCAAAAATGGCAACAAAAATGACACACGCGATTCGATTCTGCTCTATGGAAAATTTGCTACCATGCCACCATGGATTCGGCAAAAAAGATGACAGCGCGATACGATTCGCTGTTTTTTGCAAAAGTCATGTCGCTAGAGAGAAGAGAGAGAAAAGAAAAGAACGCCGAGAATAGATGTAGGGGTGTGTAAATGAATGTGCGGCGAATTGGGGTGGTTTTTTGTTTCTCAATACATTTGATGATTAGGCGGTTGTTTGTTAGAAAACACATTAAATTTGGAAAAATCTTTTCATTTTTAAGCCAGTCTGGTCTTTCTTTCGCCAAAATAGTAATTTCACGTCTTCATGAATTCAACTTAAAAACATTTCACAAACCGCCGTCTTTTCTCTGGCAACACTCCACTCCAAAGGCAAACAGATAAATGTCATCCAAAAAGAACATTTAATTGACGTTTACTTGTTATTTATTTATTACACCGTGCAGGATAGTGGTGCATATCAACAATTTTCTATATTTAATATTTATTCCTTCCCAAAATTGCATATAGTACGTATTTAGCACAACAATGAACCAGAGCAACGACGCTGTATCGTCCTTGTTTTCAGACGATAATTACAATTTGCCGGACGATGGATCAGGTAAGGCGCGCGGATATCTTTCATAAACATACAAATTTGCACAATTCAGTAATTGCATCAACTTCCTTTTTCCTTGCATTTTCGTATAGACGACGAGAGTACCGATAGTCAATCGAAAAGCACTTTACTGCGCGAACAGGATCGTTTTTTGCCCATTTGTAATATTGTCAAGATTATGAAGAAGGCCATTCCGGAGAACGGGAAAATTGCAAAGGACGCACGAGAATGCATACAAGAGTGTGTGTCGGAGTTTATTTCATTCATAACATCCGAGGCGATTGATCGAAGTCATCGGGAGAATAGGAAGACTGTGAATGGGGATGATATTTTGGATGCAATGGAAACGCTTGGTTTTGACAATTATTCCGCGCCGTTAACTATGTATTTGCAGAAATATCGGGAGGTAAGCCAAGGATAGTCTCCTCTGTGTCCTAAGATTCCAATTCGTGTTTTTCTCTTTTCCAGTCGACAAAATCAGATCGTAATTTGGTGTATCAGGACGCCATGTACTATGAGGACTCGTCAAATGAATTTAACAAAGGTGCGAAAGACAAGACACGAGCTTTGTTCATTTCCTTATTTACGCTTCTCATTTTTCAGCAAATACTTCACAACCTGAAGCACCAGTTATGCAAGTACCGGAATCGGACGATCCGTATGCGGCGTTCTATTGCCCAACCGTGTAGTGTCCGTACTTGCCGGATAATCCACAAAAAAAAGAAGAAGGATCTGGAATAGGAACGAAACGCCGTATGAGTTGTGTATATCTTTGTAATCTATTTATTTGAAATATTTTATTGGAAACATACGAGTACATATTTGACGAGTTTTAAAATTTCAATTTTGGAAATATAATTTTAAGAAAAATAAATCACAAACTTTTATCACGAACAGTTCAGCTACAAATGCAGATCAATTACGACCTGTGCTTGGATTTTATGAAACCGGTAAAAGACAGCAAAATGATTTTGGATGAATCGTTAGTAAGCCAACATCGATTCGTTCTTGTCAGAATTTATTTTGAGCAAGAAACAGAAGAACCCCTTAACTGATCGAACAAATCGAGTGACACAATCACACAAACGAAAACTTTGAACCTGTAGTAGCTCCATTCATTGATCAAATTGTTTCAAAATAACACCAACTGCATCGAGCACAGTGCAACACATTTGTAGAATGCATTCGCTGAGAGGTGAGTTTCGAAAGTTCAACTCAACAACGAAGAAAGAAGCATGATGGTCAAACGCCGAAAGGAAAAAAGCAGCGCGAGTCAAATCGAACGCATTCAAGGCGTGGACAACATGTGATTCAAGCAGCGAAACCGAATGGGTTTAATTACTATCAATAATTCGAACATCAGACTGCGAACGAAGGACCGTAATGCGTGAGTGACCTAATCACGATGCCCAGATATTTAGGGTTGGATGGATGAATAGGGCGCTATGATAGGTTGGGCTGGTTGCGCCCAATACTGCAGCCTATTGGCTTATTGTATTTCTCATCTAAAAGTAGGTACTAACATCTTGCACTTGCATTTATGTCTCCCGCGAAAAATGTGCCGTGGAGATTTGTCTATTATTCACTCAATTTATGATAAATGTTCACTCGCGTTCTGATTGATTGTCGATGACATCTTTTCATTGTAAAATAAAGTGCAACTGCATTATTTTCGGTGGCGAAATGTCAAAAACCGGTGTGGAGATTGTCAAGTGAAGTGAGTACCACCAAGCGAATTCGATTTCACGATCATCAAAATTTTGACAGTATTTGCATGGATTTCACGTGAACTGATGATGTTAGTACCTACTTTAAGCGAGAGAGTTTCAGGTTATGAGCTCTGCCCTACGTAAAAGGCTGAGAAGAAAGTTAACCAGGTTTACTTTGGGCGCACCCATTCTGGTAGCTTGAGCCCCAAAGAAATTTTGTCTCCAGCTCATAAGAGCGGAACATTCGAAAAATAACGTGCGAGGCTGATTCCTCATCTTCGTTGCAGAGGCGGCATAGTGGGTCTTGTGTGTAGATCCCTATTGTATGCAGATGCTTCCGTAGGGTGCAATTACCGGTTATAAGGCCTGTCACTGCCCTGAGGTTCGTTTTACTAAGACTGAGGGCTTCGGTGCAGCTGGTATGCCAGTTAGATTCCAGCATGCGCTTGCTATGCCTGAGCCCTTCAGCGAGTCTCCATCGGTCTTGGAATTTATCCTCGGTCCATCGTCTGGCAACGGTTCTGGCAGTAGATTTACTGATCCCGATTGCAGGTTCAGGACCAGTTAAGGGTAGTTCGGAACCCTCTCTTGCGAGGGCATCCGCTTTCTCATTTCCTTCGATCCCCCTTATGTCCTTTCACCCATTTCAGAGTTACTTTGTTTCGGATTGCTAGGTTTTTGAAATTTTGTTGGCATTCCCAAACCAATTTAGAGGTTGTTTTGGGATTTGCAATTGCTTTTATAGCAGCTTGACTGTCGGAGAGAATATATATGGTCTTATTGGTATATCCCTTTCGAGTACTCTCCCCTGCTGCAAGGTTTATGGCTATAAGTTCTGCCTGGAAGACAGTTGTATATTGACCTAGGGGTTTGGAGATGCTATAGTTGTTGGTTTTAGTATAGACTCCTGCCCCTGTTCCTTCGTCTGTCTTCGGCCCATCCGTGTACCACACGATGTGACTCCAGTCTTCCCTAACTGTTGGGGTTTGGATGTTGGAGTCGAAGGTGTACATGGCCGGGGTATAGTCGCTGCCGATATCTAGGATTGGGTTTGCAATGATTTCTGTAATCGTACAGTGTGTGTCCTACCCTTTGTGGTGTCCACATGTTCGATGATTGGAGTCTGTACGCTTCGAGTCTTGCCTCTTCTGTGATTGTGAGGTCCAGTGGTGGCAGGTCTAGTAGTTTCTCTATAGTTAAAGTTGGTGCTGCTGTTTTTTGCTTGATTTTAGTCCACCAGACTATCGAGCCATAGGTCAGACGGGGTTTGACCACAGCTTCGTATATCCAGTGTATCATTCGTGGCTTTAACCCCCACGTTTTCCCTATTGCTAATTTAGTTGCATATAGGGTCTGTTTGCCTTTTGCAATTGTGTTTTGCATCTACTTGTTCCACGTGAGTTTGTTATCAAGGGTGACTCCCAGATATTTTACCTCCGTGGTAAACTGCAGTTGTTGGTTGAATAATGTTGGAGCGTTGAGCCCTTCCAAGTTGTATTTGCGACTGAAGGTTATTAGTGTTGTTTTGGCGGGATTGACCGATAGGCCTACCCTCCTACACCAATCCTCCACTTGGGTTAGATCTTGTTGCATGAGTTCAGAAAGAACTCCTGGAAATTTTCCCCTTATCAGAATGCTGATGTCATCAGTATATCCTAGTGTATAGAAGCCAGTGTTATTTAGCTGGACCAGTAGGCTGTCCACTACAAAGTTCCACAGGAGTGGTTAAAGTATACCCCCCTGTGGGCAACCTTTGAGGACAGCTGTATACATGGTTTCACCGAATAATTTTGCATGTACTTGTCGTCCTTGAAGCATTTATTTTATCCATCGACATAGGGTGTTTTGAACTCCATGACTCGAGGCGCCGTGTACAAGAGATTCAAAGGAAGTGTTGTCGAAGGCCCCCTCTATATCTAGGAAGGCCGCGAGCCCTATTTCTTTGATTTCTAATGTGGTCTCAATCTTCCCAACTAAATGGTGTAGTACTGATTCACATGATTTCCCTGTCTGATAAGCATGTTGGTTTGGGTGCAACGGAAAAAGCGACAGGCACCTGTCCCTGATATGTTTATCGACGAGCTTTTCCAATGACTTAAGTAGGACGGAGGTTAGACTTATTGGTCTATACGATTTCGCTAGGGTTTGGTCACGCCCCGGCTTTGCCAGAAATGCTACGTTTACCTGCTTCCAAGTGATTGGGATGTATCCTAAGGCTATGCTGGCTCTAAATAGTCTTAGTAAAAGCGGAGCCAGGGTCGTAAGACCCTGCTGAAGCAGGGCTGGGTAGACACCGTCTGGTCCTGGTGATTTGTAGGGTTCGAAAGAGTTGATCGCCCATTCCACCCTATTATAGGTTACTATTTGGTTCGCAGTCCGCCAGTCGTCTTTGTTAGCCCTGAGAAAAAGGGAGTTGCCATCCAACTGGTCTGTGCGTACCGTTGTTATGGTTATATTTAGGGTTGCTGCCCAAAGAAGGAAATGAGAAATACAGCCACCAAAGTACGTGGAGGACTCGCGAGGAATGGTGCTGATTTACGATACGGTCATCTGTAGCATGATGCGAGAGTATTATGACGAACTTCTGATGAAGAATTTCCTCGAGAAGCTTTTCAAGTTGTTGAGCCAAATATGTACCAGAAATATCGAAGATTTCTCAGAGAAAGAGGTGATGGAGGCAATGCATCCGGTGAAACGCGAAACGGCAAATGGACCGGAGAAAAAACCCGCGGAATTTTGGCTGAAAATGGAAAATGTCGGGCTTAGTTGGGCAACAGTTCTCTTTAAACAAAATCAAAGTTGGGCAACCGATGCCTGACGTTATTAGGGACATTTTTCTTCCTCCTTTCTATAAAAATAATGCAGACTCACGCAAACTCAACAACTATAGGGCGATAAACATCTCATACACTGAAGATCTACAACCGACTGAGAAAGATGGTGCCCGGTTGAATAACAATCAATGTGGCTTTGTCGAAGGTCAATCTATGATGTTGTAGTAGCGGCGCAAGAGAGGGGGGGGGGGGACTTGTATCATCATTCATAAATCGTAGGCATCCTCTCCTCAAGGTCAAGACCTAAGAAGATCGCAACTTCGATGGGGTTCTCCCATAGTGCGATAGGTGTTAGATGCGTAGGTGCGGCAGTGCAGTCAAATATATGATCCACGTCGTGTGGGCTGGCTCCACATGCTGGACAAATATTTCTAATGCTGTTGTCAATGCGTGACCAAAACGAATTTAGTCTGGAGCACCATCCAGAACGAAGCTGAGCCAAGGTGGTACGTGTGGCTCTCGGTAGTTGTTGTTCGTCTGCTGAGATGTCGGATGGTCGAGCGCGAAGGACGCGGTTTATGGATAGCCTGTTTGTGGCTTTGGTTACCTCGCTGGTGTGCAGTTGGTTAAGGGCCGCCTTGTATGTGTTGGAGTTATCGAGAGGAACTCGTTTAAACCTTTGGACTTCCCTTTCCATGTCCCTTAACGAACGTCTTACATGACGTGGTGGTGGGGTTTTGTCCATGAGGTCATGATTTGGGTGTTGGCTTCGATGACAACCAACAAGATATTGCTTAGCCAGGAGATCATTGTGTGCCTTGAGGTCTAGCAGCTTAGTTTCTTGGTGCAGGTGGTCTTGAGATGACATGCGAACGCAACCAGTAATAGTACGCATGGCTGCATTTTGGCATGTTTGAATCCGTTTCCAGTTGGTTTTGCATAGGGTATTTGTCCATATCGGTGCTGCATAATTTACCACAGAACGACTGACGGCTTTGTAGGTGGTGAGTAAAGTCTCCTTATCAGTGCCCCATTTGCTGCCAGCAAGGGACTTCAAGATCTTGTTTCTGCCCTTCATTTTGTCACTAATGTTGTCGGCATGGGTGTTGAATAGGCCGTGACGGATAGTGGGAACTTCAGTGTCATTTACGCTGATGTTAAGCCGTTGGTTGTATTCTCTGTTGTATGTGGTAAAGAGGGTGGCCGAGGATTTGGGCGCTGATAGCATTAGGTTCTTGTTGTTGAAGAAAAGGTTGAGCTCTTCCAAGTAACCGTTAATGAGATCGCACATGTCGGGAATGTCGTGGCCAGATGTCATTATGGTGCAGTCGTCAGCATAGGATACAATGTCGATTCCTTCAGGTGGGGTGGGAAGCCCTGACATGTATAGGTTGAACAAGGTGGGGGAAAGTACCCCGCCTTGTGGTACGCCTTGTTTTATCCTTCTTAGTTTAGATTTCCCATTTCTAAACTCGGTGCTGGATTGACGTCCGGCAAGGTAGTTTGCGATCCATTTGACTATATGCGGCGGTGTGGATGAATTGCGGAGATCCGTCAGTAGGAGCGAGTGGTTCACCGTATCAAACGCTTTCGACAGATCTAAAGCCACAAGAATGGTACGCTTAAACGGCGGGGGCTGGTTGATCCCATTGAAGACCTTAGACATGATTCGGTCTAGTGCAGTGGTGGTGCTGTGCATTTTTCGGAAGCCGTGTTGGTGATTAGCGAGTTGTATATGCGTCGCAAGAGTCTTGTGAATCAGCGATTCCAATATTTTTGCCACAGGGGAAAGAAGCGTGATTGGTCGGTAGGATTCTCCTAAGGAGTGTTGTTTACCAGTTTTGGGTAACGGTATGATACGGCCTCTCTTCCAAATTTCTAGTATGATGAATGTTCGTAACGAAAGGTTCATCGTGGCAGTGATATACTCTAAGGCCGGTGTGTCGAGGTGTTTGAGCATGATCATTGCTATACCGTCTGGACCAAGTGCTTTTGACTTTTTGGCATTCTTTATGGCCATTGCAACTTCTGTAGAGGTGATTTGGAGATGTTCATCAACTTTAGTGTTTCGGATGTCTCGTGTGATTTTGCGCTTGAGTTTATCCTTAGTTGGGTGTTCGACGAATTGTTTGTTGAATAGGTTTGCGCATTTATTATCGTCGCTCACGGTTGAGTTACCAAACATGATAGAAACCCTCCCTTGAGTTTTAGTGGGATTGGATAGGTTTCTAACCGTGCTCCAGAGTTTGCTCACACCAGTGTTTGAATTTAGTTTTCTGAGATGTGATTGCCATATGCCTCTCCTGTGGTCGTTGACCTGTTTGACTATGATGTCAGTAAGGTCGTTGATCCGTGGGTCACTTGGGTCTGCACTTCTGAGTTGATCCCTAGTTTTTGCCAATTTAGCCGCAGATGTTGGGAAGTTGGGTTTTAGGCTGGGAATGCGGCCTGCTGGAATGTATCTCTTAGCTGCAGTGAGAATGATTCGTCTAATTTGTTTTTCAGCCATACGTACATCACTTGGGGCGGTGAGACTAGCAAAAGCCTCGTTGGTGAACCTTTTAAAGCTGTCCCAGTCAGCTTTGTTGAAGTTGGTGTACGTCTTCTTATCGGCATGGATGAATTTCGACGGCATATCCAGAGTGAGTATAATTGGCAGGTGATCAGATGATGTTGTGAGGATTGGCTCCCATGAGATGTCATTAATAAGTCCAGGGCTGGCGATGGAAATGTCAGGTGAACTTGTGCAGGATCCAGTGATACGGGTCGGTTTGTCGTCATTTAAAGGGCAGAAATCTGAATCATCCAGTTGGTCGGCGATGATGTTACCTCTGGTGTCGTTTTGAAGGTTGGAATGCCATAAATCGTGGTGGGCGTTGAAATCACCAAGTAGGAGGCGATATTGTCTCTTCAATAGAGGGCTGATATTGACTTTGTAACCGGTGGGACACCTGGAGACAGGTGGAATATATATGTTGTAGATTTCAAAATCTATATTTCCTGATTTAACAATTGAATGGGTGGCTGGAAAAAAGTTGTATGTTGCATTTCATAAATTTTTGGAAAACGTCATAAGAATATAAGTTGTTCCGACACACTTTGAAAGAACATGAAGTAACGAACATGAAGTAACACATACAACATTCTTCCACTTCTCAACTATGCTTTCACATCTTCCATAGTCATTGACCTTATTGGTTGATTATTTATTATATATCTAGAAGGAATGATACACAAAATGGTCTGAAAAAATGCAACATACAACGTTTTTCCAGCCACCCCTTCAATTATCGCTTGTAGCTCCAAGGTGTTATCGGCGGAAGTGATATCAACGACGCTGTATGGCAAATTATTGTGTATGAGGAAAGCCAAACCTCCTCCTGCGTTCCTATCACGGTCTTGTCTGATGACGTTGTAGTTCCCATATGACCTGAGTGAGTAACTAGAGTTAAGTTTGGTTTCCTGTACTGCCGCTATTTGGATGTGGTATCTGTCCATGAGTGCTGTTAGTTCAGCGATTTTGTGCTGGAGTCTATTACAGTTTAAATGGACTATCTTCGTGCTGGTGTAATTTGCATCGACGATACGTGGAGCTGGGGTCAGATTGGGTGGAGCGGGCCTCACAGCATTTGCCGGGGTGGAAGGTAATAATTGTTGGGAACCTTGGTTAGGCAGCTGGTGACTGGATGAGCTTTGCCTTCTGTTTCTACACCGGATCGCTCTGTATGATGTTGACCATTGATTAGTGTTGGTGAGTCCCGAGCAGTTCTTGAGGTGGACCCATTATCCGCAGCATGTGCACTCAACTGACGATTGGACCAAATTCTTTGGGGGCAAACCGAGCACATCTATGGACCAGGATTCGTCTCGATGCCGGCACGTATTAGAAGAATGAGGAGCAGCTGGGCCGGCCAAAACTGCTCCACAAATGAAAAAACGATGAATGAATGATGATACAAAGATCCGACCCCTTCTTGCGTCGAAGGGGGTCTTTGCTACTCTTGGCCATGCCAGGGGCATGGGTCGTTCCGGGACGTAGACCCGGTCGCAGTAGGAGCGGTCAATCTATGATCGATGCGAATCATCATCATCATCAATGTGGGACGATAGCCCGACCGACGTCGGGCTTTGGCTGCCTGAATCCTCCAGTTTCAGAATCCCAGCAGCTGGTGGGCGTCTTCGCCTACGGAGTTCTCCAAGCCGTCGTCCACGCAACCTCGCTCCACTAATTCGTTATGCATTCATCACTTTCTTTGGCATGCGATTATCGTCCATCCGCTGTACATGCCCCGCCCATTGCAAACGTTGAAGCTTCACGATTTTCGTTACTTCCAGCTCATCGTACAATTTATACAACTCTTGGTTGTACCGGATACGCCCCGAAAATTCGCCGAAGGTCCTTTCGTTCGAATCTGTCTAGCAAAATTTCGGACGCTTGGGTGAAGGTGCATGTTTCGCAGCCATAACATAGCACGGGTCGGATGATCGTTTTGTACATGCGGAGCTTCGTGTTTCTGTACGCTAGTAGGTCTAGTTGTATCCGTCGCTTAATTTCGTCGGTTTCGTTGGCGTCCCTTGATAAGTTACAACTCAGATAGTTGAAGTTGTCTACATACTCGATATTAAGGTCCCCCACTGTGATGCTTGAATTTGCTGGCGTCCTTGCTTTCGATTGCATCATGGCCTTTGTTTTGCTTTTGTTTATATGTAGTTCCACTTCCATTGCGGCGTTATTGAGGTTATGCAGAAGGCTTTCTTCATCACCCAATCTTCGAGACATGATGTCGTCGGCGTACGCTACTAATTGAGTCGACTTGATGAGTAGCATTCCGTTGCTGTCCATATTCATGGCTCGAATTACATACTCCAAAGCAAGGTTGAAGAGCGAATGGCGCAGCCCATCGCCCTACTTGAGTCCAGTACGAATTTCAAATAGGTCAGTGACTGAATTCTGCACTCTGACCTTACGAGGCGAGGCTCACATCCTCTACTGTTGGGGATGGAACGAGAGGGCCAGGTTCAGCTAGATTAGATTATATTTAGGGAGGGTACAGGCAACAGGGTTGCCCGAGGCACTGCGACCGGTGGTCTATTGTGCCATTGCCCCTACTATGGATTAGATGAACTCATCCAACCGACTGACTTCGATAAATCGATATCCTCTTCCAAGGGAAAAGCGATACCGAAGCATTCCAAACGGCGCCTTGCTAGCCTTTCACATTCACACAGAATGTGATGCTTGAAATAGATTAGACGCGTCAGCAGAAGCATCGGCATCGTGAAACGTCAAGCCCAATGCATTTTATATTGCTGACAAAAATGTTGAGCAGGAGACTTGGCATTCAGCATATTTGTCAGCTATGAAATTTTGCCGATGCTGCTGCTGACGCGTATAATCTATTTCAACTATTGGAGGCAGTTTCGCCATCCGCTTCACAGAAGCGACAACTGGCGTCGGTAACAATGTGCAAGCGCTTTAAATGACCCTTTAAACGGCAGTGCCCCGTGAGGAGCCCGCAAATAATCCTAACCCTATTTCTGCTCAGTTTCATCAGACCAAGGGTACGATTGGGTGAGTAGCAAGCAACAAAAAGTTTTGACTGCCTAAGCCCTGGAACAGATTCCCAGTGTGAGGTGGCCTTGGCTTTTTCCCACTCACTAATTACGTTTCTGCATATACAGAGTGGTAGTCCACAATAAGGTTCTGGACCATAAAAGGGAGTAGTGGATGCTCTTCTTGCGAGCTCGTCGGCCTGCTCGTTGCCGTAAAACCCCGAGTGCCCAGGTACCCAAAAGAGGGTGAGACTGTTGAGACTTCCCACCTGTTGGAGAATTTCCTGAACAAACCCATACGAGCTTAGATGTGACAGTGAAGCTCGACAGCGATTTAATTGCTGCTTGGCTGTCAGTGAAAAATGCTATTTTCTTGTTGCTGTAGCCTTTGTCAAGGCATAGTCTTGCACACACCTCAATTGTGTGCACCTCCGCCTGAAACACGGTCGGATGTATTCCCATGGGAATAAAGATATTGGTATTCGGGCCAGTAATTCCAGCGCCAGATCCTGTGTCGGTCTTTGAACCGTCCGTGTAGAATTTGATGGTACTAGGGTGGAGTGATCTGAATCTGTCAGTCCAGTCCGTCCTTTCCCATATAGCTGCACTATAAGAAGGATGAAAACGCAGAGTTTTGACCAGATGGTCTGATGGCATATCCAATAACCTACTGTTATTTAACCATCCTTGTTGAACTGAGTTCAATGGGGACGCCGTATCACAAGCTTTGAGCCTATTGACGGCTAGCCTTGCCACTGCCTCTATGTGTATGTGGAGAGGTGGCAAGTTTAGCAGAACCTCCAGGGCGGCAGTGGGGCTAGAAAAGAAGGCTCCAAGAACAGCCAGACAGGCCAGCCTCTGAATTTTTTCGAGACACCGTATCCCGTCTATGGTGGTTGATCTTCTCCACCCGACCGCACCGTATTCCACAATAGGACTAACAATTGTCTTGTAGATTCACAGAACTATGTACGGCTTGATACCCCATGCCTTCCCCGCATAGCTTCTGCTGATCCACAAGGCCTTAACTGCTTTTTCTGTTACCAAACTGAGATGCTTTTTCCATAGCAGTTTCTTGTCAAGTGTGACCCCCAAATATTTGACAGTTTCTGGCATTGTTAGCCTTGCATTATACATGGTCCTGCTAAATAATACTGGCTTCTATACCCTAGGATATGCCGATGACATCAGCATCCTTATTAGGGGAAAATTTCCAAAAGTTATTTCTGAACTCATGCAACAAGCTCTAACCCAAGTGGAGGATTGGTGTAGGAGGGTAGGCCTATCGGTCAATCCCGCCTAAACAGCACTAATAACCTTCAGTCGCAAATACAACTTGGAAGGGCTCAACGCTCCAACATTATTCAACCAACAACTGCAGTTTACCACGGAGGTAAAATATCTGGAAGTCACCCTTGATAACAAACTCACGTGGAACAAGCAGCTGCAAAAGGCAAACAGACCCTATATGCAACTAAAAGAACAATAGGGAAAATGTGGGGGTTAAAACCACGAATGATACACTGGATATACGAAGCTGTGGTCAAACCCCGTCTGACCTATGGCTCCATAGTCTGGTGGACTAAAATCAAGCAAAAAACAGCAGCAGTGAAGTTGGGATCAGTACAGAGACTGGCCTGCGCAAGCATAACCGGCGCCATGCGCAGTGCACCAACTTTAACTCTAAAGAAACTACTAGACCTGCCACCACTGGACCTCTAAATCACAGAAGAGGCAAGACTCGCAGCGTGCAGACTCCAATCATCGAACATGTGGACACCACAAAGGGTAGGACACAGTACGATTACAGAAATTATTGCAAACCCAATCCTAGATATGGACATATATCTGGCACTGAGTTCCAAAACTCGCTTCTTGCATTTCTAAAAAAATATCAATGTCCAAGTTTCAAGTTTGATTGTAAAGTCAAGAAAAAATGTTTGAATTTGTTTTGTCTTTCAATATTTCACACAAACAGTAATAAGTTGATTATGTAAAAATTTTAGGGAAAAAGCAAAGTTAGACTTTGATTATTTGCAAAAAACCAAACGTATCTTGAAATTTTCCAAAATGCAAGAAGCGAGTTTTGGAAATAAGTGCCTCATATATACCCCGGCCATGTACACCTTCGACTCCAACATCCAAACCTCAACGGTTAGGGAAGACTGTAGTAAATGGAACGACAACCATCTATCAAATCACATCGTGTGGTATACTGATGGGTCGAAGACAGACGAAGGAACAGGGAGTCTATACTAAAACCAACAACTATAGTATCTCCAAACCCCTAGGTCAATATACAACTGTCTTCCAGGCAGAACTTATAGCCATAAACCTTGCAGCAGGGGAGAGTATTCGAAAGGGATATACCAATAGGACCATATATATTCTCTCCGACAGTTACGTAGGACAGAGCTCAACCTGAAATTTTCTCGCTTAGATGGGAAATACAATAAGCCAGCAGGCTGCAGTATTGGGCGCAACCAGCCCAACCTATCTCAGCGCCATATCCATCCATCCATCCATTATACATGGAGGGACACTCTAGTGCTTGGAGAGTCCCTTTATTACTGAATGGTATCACGGCGGCCTTTGTTGGATTGACGCGCAGCCCGTTTGCTGTACACCAATCCTGGACTATGTGCAGAGGACTCTGCGGGATATCCGGTAGGACCTCCTCGAATTTGCCTTTAACCGTGATTACCAGGTCATCCGCATACCCCTGTGTAGAGAACCTAGCTGAGCTAAGTCTCCACAACAATCCATCAACTACCAGACACCACGAGTGGCTAAAGCAGAAAGGGTAGTATTGCCTATACTGGTAAAGATTATTCTTGACGAGAGCATACGCTGCACCCAGGTAATGATCGTGTTGTCGGCTCCTTTGTCTCGTAGTGCCATTTCTATGGATTTGAAGGAGGTGTTATCGAAGGCGCCTTCTATGTCAAGGAATGCACATAGTGCTGTTTCCTTATTGGACATGGCCACCTCGATATCTTCTACCAAGCTCTGTAGAGCCGATTCCGTGGATTTACCCGGTTGGTAGGCGTATTGTTTTGGATGCAGCGGCCGTGTCTTAAGAAGTGGATAGCTAGGTTCAGCTAACTGCTCAACAGTTGCCTCCGTGGGGGAGGTTGATGGTACATTGAGGAGCTCTTCAAAATGCGAGGCCCATCGTTTTCGCTGATAATGTTACCATCTTTGTCCTTGCATAGGGTTGTCCTAGGTTGATGACCATTCTTGATAGTGGTGATACGTTTGTACGCCTGTCTAATGTTCTTACTGGCTAATCTTTGATTTATTTGCTGTAACTGCTCGTCAAAATGCGTTTCTTACGTCTAGAGAACTTATTAGATACTCGCCGAAGTTCGTTGTATCTTTCTTTCTTGGGTCGGGATGCGCGCCAATACACACATTGGCGATAGGCTCCATTTTTCGCCTCAATCGAGGCCCTGCATTCGTCGTCGAACCGTCGGCCTTTATAACCCACGACCTCCTCTGCAACTCCTTTGAGCTCCTCCCAGAACTCATGGATGCCTAAATTGTTGATGTTATCAAGCATGGGCGACAGTTTTTCCTCAAGTGTTGTAGTATACGCATTCGCCGTGGCATCATCGTGTCAACCTCGAAGATCATGTCAGGGTAGATTCTCGTTAGGTGCGCCGAAGAGATTCTGCACCTGTAGGTCGTCTTCACCAAATAGTGATCGGAGTCACAGTTGGCTCTTTCGATAGGATCGAACATCTAAGACATTCGAAGCCCATCTCCTGCTGATTAGTACGTGGTCGATCTTGTTCACGGTGTATTCATCTGCAGATTTACAGGTCTGCATATGGATTCGTCGATGAGAGAAACACGTAGAGCTTATGACCAGCTTTCTGCGGCTCGCGGAGTCCATAAGTTGCTGACTGTTGTTTTTGTTTTCGTCGTGGGGACCTCCACGTGACCAAGAGCCAGCGACACTTCAAATGCAACTATTTCCTATCCATTCTGTTACCCATTATCGCAAATTTCCCGATTGGAGATGCCCCAAAACGGTAGTCTGCCTCCTGGACAGTGGGGCTAAAGGGGTGGCAGACAATTTCAAAGTCGTTAATAGTTGCAAATATTTGCAACTATCTCCTGGCCTTTGACTCATATACCATTTCATAGAGGACGAATCCCCGCATATATACTCCAAAAGGCAGACAAAAATTGGGGGCTAACATGGTGGCAGACACGCTCCAAAATTTGAAACTTGTATGAAAAGTTGGAAGTGCTTCTACAAAAATAACGCTAACTCCATCATGCTAAATCATATAGGTACAGTAAAACCCCAAATATTTTCCAGACACTTCCCTCAGTACTTAAGCCAAATTTCGTTTCAAAATACCAATTACAACCCGGTTGATTTATCAATCGAAATTTGACTATTTTTCAATTAAATTCACAGGCAATATAGTACAGCAAATAGTAGCATTTTCCCCTAATATCACACGAATGGCCATCAGCAGCGATTCCTTCTGAATGGAATATCATTGAAAACACTGTGCTGTATATAGTATATATTTCCAAACGCAGGCAAAAACCTGTAAAAGAACGATCAGCTGACGAATGGGGCAAAAGGTGAAATTTTGCGAGAAACGACAATTATCTCTCGTGGCAGCATTTTCCCCTAATATCACACGATGGATATCATTCAGAACACCATGCTAAGTATATATTTCCAAATGCAGACAAAAACCTTAAAAAGGACGATCAGTAGACGTGCCTTAAGTGGTGCAAAAAAGGGCAAAAAGTGATCATTGTTGTTTCCCGCAAAATCCCACCTTTTACTCGACAGCAGCCAAACTCGGGTCCTTGCGTGACAAAGAAAAAATCTTACACAATCTTATACGATTTTATTGTCTTCTCACTCGTATTTTATCCCCAATTATTCCCATGATACGAAGTTTAATCGATATATGTTATCCTCTCTTTGACTTTCACCCTCTTCATCTACGTGATCCTGATTTTTACTGGAACTCGTACATTCTCGATTTACACATTGGTTTTCATGAAACACCATCTCCCCTTGGCACCTGTATAATGTTCGATACAAAAACGGATGTGTCCGATTCAGCGGGTTGTTTCCATCCGGATTAACAGCACACACATAGTAAATGTTAGCATTTCCCGGCCAAGCATTTTTTTCACCAGGAAGCTTACAATCGTTTTGCGGCTCACATTCAGACGCCTGCTGTCGACTGCACATATTCAATTGGGCACTGAAATTTTTACCCGGCGGACAGTAAAGATGAATTTTATTATAATGACCATTGTCCCAGTGGCAGACGTAGTATCGCTCGCAATTATAAGGGTCGGGAAACGTGCCTTCGTCGTAGCAGTCAAATCGAAGTCCACTGGCATAGGCTGGACTGCAAGCTGCAGCTTCTAGATCGCATTGACTATGATCTGGACATTTCATTATGGGCGCTTCGATCCATTCGTCATCTTTGAACATACAAAACACTAAAGTATCGTTATCGCGGCATGCTTGACCCCACCTAGAACAAGTTGAGGCATCGATCTCAGTAGGGAGAGCCGCGACAATTGCTATTATCTGTAATATGTAGAATATAAAATATATAATATTTAAAAATACTTTTGCACTTACCACGATAGCAGCTGAACGTAAGTACATGTTGATTAATGTTCTTCATCTGAAGAAATCAACCCACTTGTTTGGTTATTATATAGGGTTCCTGGAAAGTAAGAGTATAAGAGTATATTATTATACGAGTATTCACCAGAATATTTAAGGTGGGTTATCCGAACAGTACTGATCGCTACCCAAGCAACAATTCGTTTGCTTTAAAGAAGCACTTCACACTGTAGCAACCATATAGTACCACGGAATTCATTTATCGTGTGACATCGCTTAAAGTAATATTTTGATCCGATAAACCATCCTTAAAGTATTTTCCGGAAAGCTTCTGTCATCATTATGGAATAAATTCAAAGATTGTGGTATAAAACTTCGATAAAACTGTCTCTAAACGTCAACCTAAAAAAGACACTCCTTTAAATACTCCACTCTTGTGTTTTATTGGATGATACAGCACACACATGCAACAGTCTCTCTAGTTAACTCACACACATGCATATATTCTTCTATAGCACAGTCGGTGTCATTTTTATCGTGTGACATTCGTATGGTCATCCAATAAATTGTTCAGCCTAGTTTTATTGAAGGATGGACTTTGTGATTTATTGAATTGACACTTATGAAGTGCTCCGGAATACCACGTTTCTTGAATTGAATTCATTGAAATATTGCATGAAACTAACATTTCCTCACTCCTTGTTAACTTATGAATCAATTAAGATAATCTCAGCGCAGAAAATGTCTGCATTTTGTTGATGAATGTGTGGATTTATTCAACTTCAATTGACTGACATATAAAGAAGAAGGTGCAATGGAGAAGAGTCGATAAAGAAGTGTTGAGCACTTGTAGTGTTTACGAGCAATGTTAACTATATGTGAGGTTGGCCGAGTGGTTAGGGCGTCGGACTAGCGTCCGACAGTCGCTGGTTCGACGCTGGCTGGGGGAATTTTTTTTTTCTTTTTTTCACGAGAAAATGACAGAAAATGATGACATAACACATTGATGTATGTCTTTTTCAAAGCTTAGTTCAGTGCTACAATAAGGTGCAATTGGTTCAAAAAACGGCGCCAAACGCCATTATTGGACTATTATTCAGAGTTTATACCCTGTAAAGTGCCCCTATTGTCGTTAGAAGATAATATTTTACGAAGTATTATAGGGATGAAATTGTTACTTGGGTAGTACCCAGTAAAAAGCCCTTTAAGGGAAGGAAAACCATTGGTACGGAGGATGTGGATAAGTAAGTGCATCTGTGCTGTGTTAGTCCACCGACCGGACTGACTAAACTACACTAAACCACAGATAAGAAAAACTACCAGATGTCTTATCGGTATTTTGGAGCTTAAAATTCTTCAGCAGTGCCATCTAAGTTGGAACAATTCAATTAAAGTCCAAAAGCTCGTTTAAAGCAATGGTTCGTGTCTACAAACCATACTATCCACATCAAAAGCAGCCAACAGATGGACGACATAGAGCCTTTACGAGCTAACCTGGCTATGTGAAGTTAGCCAGTCATGTTTTTGAAATTAGGTCCTTTTGCTCGGTGAACCGTTTGTTCTACAGCGGCTACGTTTGTTCTTGATTGTTAACCAATTAATATCGTTTGTGCTTCTCTAATAATTTAATTATAGCAACTTTAAAATTGTGAGTGTGAAGTTAGCCAGTCATTTTTAAATATGGGTCGGAAAGGTATAGGTTTGGTATCAATCGAAAGCCAGACGTTTGTTCATTTTGTAGGGCGTTTGTTCATCCTGGAAACGGAAGGATACAGGAATTATTAAGGAAAAAGAGATTAGTTGTGACGTCATCTTCACTCAACCAACGCCATCTACTCAGCTCAGCTGTACAATGATGGTGTGGATCTTGCATAAATTGTTCGCGGGACACGGGTTGCCCGTACAGCTGAGCTGAGTAGATGGCGTTGGTTGAGTGAAAATGACGTCACAACTAATCTCTTTTTCCTTAATATTTCCTGTATCCTTCCGTTTCCAGGATGAACAAACGCCTTACAAAATGAACAAACGTCTGGCTTTCGATTGATACCAAACCTATACCTTTCCGACCCATATTTAAAAATGACTGGCTAACTTCACACTCACAATTTTAAAGTTGCTATAATTAAATTATTAGAGAAGCACAAACGATATTAATTGGTTAACAATCAAGAACAAACGTAGCCGCTGTAGAACAAACGGTTCACCGAGCAAAAGGACCTAATTTCAAAAAAATGACTGGCTAACTTCACACAGCCAGCTAACCTCTTTCTGAAATTTGTGTTTTGTCGCATGTACCTACCTATATGTATTCAAATGCGCTGCACTTGGATGCGCGAGTAGAACACACCAGTCCGCATCCAGCCACACATGTAGATCGAATGTCGAATGTGACGAACCATCTCAAGACCATAAGTAGAAGGTCGAAGCGTATCTTTGAAAAATGTTCGAGCAGTGTTTTAGAAGAGAACGATATGTGTGTAGTGTGCATGTATGCATAGCAGTTAGAGATTTAGGAAATGATGCATGCACCGAACCACGGTAGGCGCAACAGGGCGGCGGCGGAGTCCGAGCAAATGATTACCCAAAAGGATCGAGAACAATTTTCTGTTAGAGATATCTATTACAGAGAACTATTTTTTTAATTGTTGTATCTTTTGATTTAATTAATTGTACATACTTATTTAAAATGGAAATTGGAGGAATGTTGTTGTTTGCATATAATAAATTCGGGAATAATGAAATCAGTCATAGATTTATAGAATCAAAATTTATAGATTCAACATCCGTTTTTTAATTTTATTTATTTTCAATTTTGCTAATACCCATACTCTAAAATTTTTATACCGTTCGATTTCTAAGTGAAAGGGTATATTACGATACTTTGTCATGGAGTTTGTAACGCAGTCTCAGACTATATAAAAGGGTATATAAATTGATCAGTATGACGAAGGAAGTCGATTGGACGATTGTGCGTCTGTCTGTCTGTTGCAATGCGTGCTTATTTCTATTGCAGACTGTTGTTGTTGTATTTTTGGATCACCAAAATCGGACAATAGGGTCATGGGCACGCAATACAAAACCCAACTCCAAAAAGCATTTTTTATAAGAAAACCTTTTTCATTTATACACGATTTTCAACCTAAGTTTACACGCATATGTATGTATTTCTAAATAAACATCGAAACAAATAAAAATGGATGGAATAGGACCATGACATCCAAGCCTATCCCCTCGAAATTATGTTCTTCTAAGTCATTTTGTTATTTGTTCACAAATTCTAATCAAACCTTACATCGAAACTACAAAAACAAACAGAATCCTACTGTGGAGTCAAGGTAATCAAGGGCCATACAGACCCAATCTCCCCAATCTGAGATTTTTTGTTACCTGTGTACCTATCCTAACAAAGCTTCACACAAATATTGTCCTACCGACGTCACCGATACTATAGAAAAGATGGAAGATGGAGCTGTCATTGAAACCACACCCACAAAGCAAGTTACAATAATTGCTTAAGAACGGACGGAATCCGAATTTAATCCATTAGAAGACAGTTTATCTTTTTGGCGTATGAATGTACTCGTCGAGTCCTTTGATTTGAGTACCCATATGTTCATCGCCGATCAAAACTAAAAAGTCGACTTTTTTCAACTCTTCGGGACATCCTGTTATCTTTTCTTTATCAACTTCTAAAGCAGGAGCTCCCAACCTGTGCGTCGCGAGGAAATCTTAGGAGCGTCGTGGGACGCCCACCACACCGGTCGCCTTCACACACCAAATTGCTGAGTATCGTACCCAAAGACAAATTATATTTACTAAAATCCCTTCGCGATAAAAAGATAAGACACTGCTTATTAAGGTCCATCTAGACGTGTCGCCAAATGGCGACACGCGCAGCCAAATGGATGTTGTCATTCCATCCAAACGTGTCGCCATTTGGCTATGCGTCCAGTTTTGATATTCAATATGGCAACTCAACCAACCGCTTTGACAACCGCTTGTCAAATTCATAGTGACAATTTTGCAACTTTTCTTCGTTCTTTTGTGTGAAATTGAATAATTCTTGAATGGCCGTGTAATAATTCAAACGCGCAGAGTCCGATTTTGATAATTAAATTTAAAAAAATCACCAAAATGAAATTTTGGTTATGTCATTTTTTGGCTGCTCGTGTGGATGCTAAGTAGCAGCCAAATGGCTGCACGCGATGCCAGTTTTTGGACGCGTCGCCATTTGGCGACACGTCTAGAGGGACCTTTAGGTTGTACCGCCACAACAGCATTTATGACGAGTTTGTAGTGAAAACTTTGTCGTTGATTTGGTGTGAAAAAGGTAGAAACAGGAACGAGACCCCCATATTCTCAGAATTTGAAACCACACTTGTATTCACCGGTACAAAGTAAAGACAGAGACACACTCATTCTGTTAAATATTTCAACACCTGCTGCTAAAAACATATCACCAGAATTAAGCCTAGTGATAGACATTACTATTACAGTTGTAAACTTCATTTAATCAAGACCCGTGAAGGTAAGGTTCTTTCGTCAGCTTTGTCAGGACTTGGGAGCTGAGCACACATGCTTACTGTATTATTGGGTGCCAAGAGCAAATGTTCTATCACGGGTACGGGTATACGCATTAAAAAAAGAATTTATGAGTTTTTACTGACGGAATCCCATAATGATGCTGAAAAGTTTCAAGACACTGACTTCTTAATAAAACTCGCATATCTGTGTGATATATTTGAGAAATTAAATTCTCCTAATAAGTCATTGCAAGGAAACGAAACACATATTCTTCAACTTTCAGATAAAGTTTCAACATTTTTCAAAAGAAGCTGCTTTTTTGGAAAGGAAAACTGGAGGAGGGACAGGTAAATTGTTTCCCAGTTTTACAAGGCTCGCTGCAGGAAACATCTTTTAGTAATTTAAGTCCAAACTTAAAGTTTACATTTATGCGACATTTGGTGACTTTATAAAGGCATTTTGAACAGTATTTTCCTGATAAGTTTGAAGAATACAATTGGGTTAGAGATCCATTTCAATCGACTCCACCTCCATCTTCACTTCCTACTGCCGAAGAAGAGTAACTACTGTTAGAGCTATCATGGTGATACCAGCTTAAAGTTACGGTTCGACAAACACAAGCTTTTTGAATTTTGGGCCAACGTATCGTAAGAATACCCTGGGCTCAGCTCGACTGCTTTGAATATTTTTTTGCCATGCGCAACATCATATTTGTGTGAAACTGGTTTTTCTGCCAATGCAGCCATTAAATCAAAGTACACGTCAAAACTTAATTTAGAAAAAGAGGTAAGAGTAGCAATTTCGAAACTTCAGCCCAGGTTTGAAAAGATGTGCTCACAGAAGCAGGCTCAACTATACAATTTAGATTGGAATTTTTTCACGCATATTGCTTACTTGGAGGGGGATGCTGTCGTAAACATGCGCTCGCAATTGAATGTCTTCGACCCTCCACGCGCATCCGTTCGACCACGACAAAAAAAGCAAAAAAAAACGGATAGTGTATATCTAGGTTCTAGACTATAAGACTAACGGCACTACATTCTCTCAGAGGTCGGTTTACTTATCGCTTTGTTTTGCAGGTAGTGCAGGAATAAATTTTCTTGAATTCGGTGATTTGTCCTACTTCCCAAATAAAAGGGACCGATCGGAAAGCTTTGCGTAAGATCCATCCTGGTCCGTTAGATGTGACCACTACAATTCACTATGTAGCTGCAAGATACGAAAAGGAAGAATAAAAACTCAAGTAAATCCCGCGATCTCTAGAACTCACTGTTAGCGTAGTTCGAGGACTTTGTTGGATGTTTTGTGTTGCTCTTATTGTGATCCATCTATCCATTCGATTCCGGCAAATACATGTAAATTAAAATTTCAACATATTATATGTATAGAAATTGTAGGACCAATAAGGCATATTCTGTCTAAATTCTCATGTTTGTGTAATCGGTTACAGAGAGATATTTTGCGACCTCGATAACTCAAGGTGACCCCAGGGTATAGCCATCGCTACTTTCAACGAAGAATAACGAATAACACGGGAGAACAATTTTGACACTTTTTTCTGTTTTTTTGAATCTTGCACCTAATTTATAGTAAAACGGCCTCGCTGATTCCAAAAATGCAGTCCGTTTTTCCCCTATACGTCAGGTTTTTGAGATAACGGGGTTTTTTGAATTTTACGGAAAATTACAATAGGCCCCCTTAAATAACAACTTCATTTAAAAGCTACGGGGTTGCATCCTTGTGCAGGACCTTCTAGCACTTGTATACAATAAAATTAAATAAATAAATGAAAGTAATTTGTCGCGACCTGGATTTTTTGTTACAAGTTGTGAAATTCTTCGGCCATTTTTAAGTCTTTTTTAATCAAAAAAATGTATTTAAAAGCCTCCGTTCGAGTATATAACCCTATTTTTGTGCTCTTAACTTGTGGAATGGAAGTCTCTACTATCCCTTGTCGAAAGTGTCTCAACGCCCGGAGTCAGTTTGCTATATATGTGGCAGTTATACATTTCTAAGTCAAAGGGCAAAAAATAGGCCCCTTTGTCCATCAGGCATATCATATGTGTAGACCTCAAGATGGTTCTTCCTTCTCGGTTAGCAACGTGGATATACAAAATATCCGTGCTTTTTGTGTATGTGGGATAGTAGAACTCGCGATAAACATTGGATACAAAGGCATTGGCCCCCGAGATCTGATCTGAAGGCTGGTGATCAAAATATTGTTCATGAACCGCTTGTGGATCGACAAAAAACATTTTCCCGCTGTTGCATATAAAACTAGGCCTGGCGAAACAATTTGTAAAAGCCTTACCAACAGAAGGAAATTATTTTAAATATATGCTGTCGGCCCTTCCTGCGCTATCATACGAGAAAATAAAGGCTGGAGTATTTGACGGTCCACAAATTCGGCAGCTTCTCAGCGATACAAATTTTATGGAATCAATGAAAGAAAATGAAAAGACAGCATGGCTGGCATTTGAGAATATAGTCAACAACTTTCTAGGCAATATAAGTGCATCGAATTATGCGATAGTAGTCGAGCAACTATTGGACAGTTTTCAAAGGCTTAGCTGCAATATGAGCATCAAAGTTCACTTTTTACAGTTATTTAGATGAATTTCCGGAAAATCTTGGAGCTGTAAGTAATGAGCAAGGAGCGCGATTTCATCAAGATTTCAAAATCATGGAAAGTCGATATCAAGGCAGATGGGATGCGAATATAATGGCGGACTATTGATGGGGCATAAAACGGGACTGTCCGAAAATTGAACACCCCAGAAAAAGCTACAAACGAACATTTTTGCCATAATTTTTTTTTTAATTCTTAGGTAATGTTGTTAAGATATAAAATCAATATTTACAAACAAAAATTTTTTAGCGAGTTCCGTTTGTTTTGATTTCAATGAAAGGAAGGTTTGTATGGGGGCCAAAATTTGAGCCCCCTGTATCTCAAAAACTGGACGTATAGGAGAAAAACGGTTAGCATTTCCGGATTCTACGACCAAAAATTAGCTAGAAATGAATGTCAAATCTAAATAAACAAAATGCTGTTCCCCTGTGTAATTGTCAATCAATCATATGCCAGATTGTACGAAAATTGTATGGGAATATCTTCCAATACAACAGAGCGATTATTTCTTAGTCTCATAAGATCTCAAAAACATATCAACAAACCGCACGCGCACGATATCAGCGGCTACCTGGGTCATCTTGCGTGTTTTTTCTATATGCAGTTTTTTTTGCGCAGATACCGCGTACCGCCACTTCATTGCATTTGCATAAGCCACGTGGCATAGGCAATGCACGCACGACATCCTGATCCGGAGCGGCCTCAGCGGCAGCCTGCGTCATCTTTCATGTTTTTTCTATATGAAGTTTTCGCAGGCACATCTACCGCATGGATAGGTTTGCGTAAGCCACGCGGTATTACATGTCTGCTGAGAAAGATGCACTAATGACTTCAAAACATCCCGATGGGAAAATAAGCGCTCTAGAAGGCCTCTGCATGTCCGCAGAGGTAAGCGCTTCTCAAGAAGCGGTAAACATGTTTTTTTTTTACGGAACTGCTTTCCAAGAAGCGCAATCGCGAATGGCACGTCTCTATAAGCGTCATTGCAAATTAAAAGAAAGCGAAGCAAAGCTGATACAGTGGGAGCGCTTCCCCAGAAGCACAATTATGAATAAAGAGAAAGCGCTGAAAAACTGTTTCTGGGCGAAGTGCTTCCAATTTTTCCGATTGGGATGAACGTAGATTTGAATTTCAAACTGAATCCCCGCCATACATTTACCATTAAAAGATGATATAGCACCGGAAGATGTCAGGGTAGTAAGTGGATTGAGTATTTGGTTTTGGATTACAAATAAAGTGGAAAGGGTCTTTGCTGAAGAGCTTTGAAAGAGACTTTGGTTTGAATCACGAAATATCCAATATTGGATATTTTGCGGTATGCGTCCGGGGTTAATATTTTGTATGGCGTGAGAGATATGGTAGTTATTAGTATGTGACTAAACTAACATTAAGGACCGCATCGTTGGTTCATTTAAAATTTATTTTTATCCTCTTTATGAAAATTAGCTGAAACCTAATTTCTGGCCCGTGGGACACTAATTAAAACGTTTCTACAACGGATCCCTTTGAAAATAGTGTCCGGCGTCCACGCGGCAACTTCAGCTGGTTGACTTGGGTAACAAACTCTAGCCGTCTCGTGTCCAACACCATCATGGGTAGGGAGCATGGTCTCTTGAGGTAACCCATCCCCGAGACACATTTTTCACTGAAAATTTCCCAAAATCTTCCCTCGGCCGCCTGAAAGGTAAGTCCTCACGCTGAATTTAGACGTTCATATCCTACTATTTGGGTCCATTTTTTGTCCCCTTACAGTCCTCATTTCCAGAAGTCGACTGATAATTATCCGTTTCTTCCTTCATCACTGAGCACCGTGTGATGCGTAGCACATGTTAGAAGCTAAGTTCCCTCATGGATTCCACACTTATTGTGGATTTACCTAGTATCCTTAGCCTCCTACTAAATACAAGTGCTAGGCACTCACATACAATGTGTGCTGCCGTCTCAGCCTCTTCCAGACATAGTCTGGAATATCCTTAGCCTCCTACTAAATACAAGTGCTAGGCACTCACATACAATTTGTGCTGCCGTCTCAGCCTCTTCCAGACCATAGTCTGCTTACATCATCCTGCACGATTTTCATCTTAGATAGATGCGCTTTAAAATTACCATGCCCTGTTACTAAGGCTCTTATCAAAATTAGGCTACTCCGTGTGTAACTGAGTACTTGTTTGGCTTTCCTCCCTAATGGACAATCCAGCCATGAATCCTGGTTTCAATCATGCCGTTTTCCAAAGCAATTTTGGGTTCCGGTCGTTAAAACTTTTCTGCTGATCCCCCTTTTGGTAAGGTATCTGCAATTTCGTTCCCCAAAGAACCTACGTGTCCTTTAACCCACATTAGCGTAACTTCGTTGATTGAAGTATACTCATGGTTGAAAAACATTTCCCGCGTCAGCGTCAGCAGAAAAATTTCACACGCATTTGCCTTTGATGACCCACATTGACATCAGAAGCAGAAAAAATGCTTCTGCTGCTGTCAATGTGGATCATCAAAGGCAAATGCATGTGTTCTAAATTGAAATTTTTCTGCTGATGCCGATGCCTCTGCCGATGCTGATGCTGACGCGGGAAATGTATTTCAACCAGAAGACTTGGCATTCAGCTATGAAATTCTGCCGATGCTGCTGCTGACGCGTGTAATCTATTCCAACTATAAGAGTTTAGTCGCGGGCACCAACCGGATCGGAGCTGAGCTAAGGGGTTACGGGTAGCTCTCGGTAGTTCTTCATCGGAAGATATGGCTGGAGGTTTGGTGCCAAGTACACGATTCTTTGCGAGACTTTGAGTAGCTTTAAGAACGTCTTGTGTGTGTCTGCGATCCGCCGGAGTTATCGAAGGGAACCTTTTTGTATCGCTGGACTTCGCGCTCTTTGTCCCTGATCGTGCGTCTGATTCGTCGTGGTGGAGGTGTTTTGTCCATGAGTTGCTTGTTCGGGTGATTCGTTCGATAACATCCGACTAAGTATTGCCTGGTGAGAAGTTCATTATGGCTCCTCAAAGCCATCATTTTTGTCTCCTGGTGCAGATGATCCACTGAGGACATCTTAACACAGCCGGTGATGGTGCGAAGTGCCGTGTTTTGGCAGGTTTGTATGTGGCCCCAATTTGTGTTGCAGAGACCATTTGTCCACGTCGGTGCTGCATAGTTGACTAGGGGGCGACCGATGGCTTTATAGGACAGAAGTGTTTCTTTATCAGTGCCCCAAATACTACCGGCAAGAGCTTTATGTATTTTGTTTCTGCTCCTGAGTTTAGAGCAGATGTTCTCAGCGTGGATGTTAAATTTACCGGATTTGTCTATCGTGACACCTAGGATTTTGGGAGTCCGAATCGTAGGGATAACGTTGGTGTCGACGTATATGGGAAGTTGCATATTGTACTCTTGGTTGAAGCTGGTGAATAGTGTGGCGGAGGACTTGGGCGCCGATAGCTTCAAGCTTTTCCTCACAAAGAAGTCGTTGAGCGTCAGCAGGTATTCATTGATGCGGTCGCACATTTTGGGAATGTCGTTGCCAGTCGCCATGATGGTACAGTCGTCGGCATAAGAAATGATTTCGAGTTCCGTGGGTGGTGTGGGCAATCCTGACATGTAAAGGTTGAAAAGAGTAGGAGATAGAACTCCGCCTTGTGGCACGCCTTGTTTAATTTTCCTGAGTTTGGATTTCCCGTTCCTAATCTCGGTGCACGATTGACGGCCGGCAAGGTAATTTGCGATCCATTTATGAATACATGGAGGAGTAGTGTTGCGTAGATCTGTCTGAAGAACTGTGTGGTTAACAGTGTCAAACGCTTTTGACAAATCGAGAGCTACGAGGATAGTGCGCTTGCAGGGTTTCGGCTAATTGAGTCCATTGAATATGTTGGAGGTAATCTTATCTAGAGCGGTTGTGGTGCTATGTATTTTCCGGAAACCGTATTAATGATTGATAGGAGTTGTGGCAACACTAGTGCCTCGAGTATTTTGGCCACGGGGGACGGTAGCGTTATTGGATGGTATGATTCTGCTAGTGTGTGATCTTTACCTGGCTTCGGTATGGGGGTGATACGGCCGTTTTTCCATAGCTCAGGTATGATGAAGGTTTTCAGCGACAGGTTCATCGTAGTGGTGATATAATCAATGGGCATGTCTACATGGGGAACAAAAACGCGAGAACAGTTTTTATATGAAAATTAAATTTTTTCCTTGCCTTGCTCCTCGCGAATCTCTTCTAAAAAAAAACGGTTTTTCATCTTGACCGGAGAGTCAATGTGCTTAAGCATAATCATGGCAATACCGTCTGGTCCGTACGCTATGGAATTTTTCGCGTTTTTTATAGCAATCTTTACTTCGTTTGAGGTAACCTGGAGGTGTTGGCCAGTGGTGCTGTTGCGGATAGCTCTGGTAATTATGCGCTTGAGCTTATCTTTTTCGGGATGTTCGACGAAATGTTGGTTAAAGTTGTGAGCGCATTTGTCGTCGTTGTTGTAGGTGTTATCACCGAACTCTATGGCTACCTTAGGAGGTTTTCACACTTACGGTCAGATTACGTAATCTGTGCAAATTACTTAATTTGAGCTATCAAATTCCATATATTTTTAAAGTCACCACACCGCAAGTTACGTAATCTGGCCAGATTAAGTACAAGTGTGAAAACCTCCTTACCTTTGGGTTTTGTAGGATTTGATAGAGCACGCACCGTTCTCCAAAGGTTGCTTACGCCGGATTTTAAGTGGCAGGTTTTTAAATGTGAATTCCACAGCTGTCTCCTATGGCCGTTGACTTGTTGAGTTAAAGCGTTGTTAAGATCGCCGATGCGAGGATTATTTGGGTCTGCTGTTCGGAGTTCATCTCTCGTTCTTGCCAATTCTGCAGCAGAGGATGGGAAGTGTGGCCTCATGATAGGAATGCGACTCGCTGGAATGTATTTTTTGGCTGCATTCAAGATAATCCGTCTCAGGTTTTTTTCAGCAGTACGTACGTCAGTGGGGGTTGGAAGGGCAGAACACGCTTCGTGAGTGTATGTTTGGAAGCCAAACCAATCGGCTTTGGTGAAGTTCGTGTATGTTTTCTTCTCTGTGTACGTAAACTGGGACGGTTTATCAATCGTGAGGACAATTGGTAAATGGTCTGAAGAGAAAGTGATGAAAGGTTCCCATGTGATGCTGTTTATGAGCCCTGGGCTGGCAATGGATATGTCAGGCGAGATTCTGCATGATCCAGCGATGCGGGTTGGTGAGTCGTCGTTCAATGGGCAGAAATCGGATTCATCTAGTTGGTTTGCGATGTGGTTACCTCTGGTGTCGTTGTTGAGGTTTGAGTGCCAAAAATCATTATGAGCATTGAAGTCGCCTAGTAATAGGCGATATCGCCCGGTGAGTAGGGGGGAAATGTTGGCTTGGAAACAGGTGGGACAATTTGATGCTAATATTTATATCAACATTTCCCGACCTGATGGATATCGCTTGTAGTTCAGTTGTGGTATCGGCGGCAGTGATATCGATTAATGAGTATGGCAACGAGCTGTGTATCAAGAAAGCTAAGCCTCCTCCTGAGCCGGTGGGTCGATCACGTCGGATGATGTTGAAGCCTCCGTAGGAGTTAAGCGATTAATCGTCATTAAGTTTGGTTTCTTTAACTGCAGCAACTAGGATGTGATGTCTGTCCATGAAGCCAGTCATCTCAACAACTTTATTTTGTAGACCATGAATGCACCGCAGTTCTGAAATACCAAAGGCTTCGAACTTCCAATCCGGTCGGCATGAATCTGATAATGTACGGGTAGTCCCAGACTGTGGATAGACGTGTAAATAGATTATTTGGTACTCGCAAATTGAACGAGATTTGTGTATGTACTTACCCAAAATACTGACCGGCTGACTCCATGTAGTTTTCGAACATTTCTCTCCACTAGCATTGCAACGTCATCAGTCGCCGATCCACTTTTAAAACCGACAAAAACGATAAGAAACCAAAAATTGCTGTACACGCCTGTGTACACATTAACGAGACGAATTTCCGTCGTAAACGTTCGTGCTTGCTTCGTTCAAAACGTGTACGAACGCTTACGAACGAGGTACGTTAAACTATCGTTAAACTTTTCTAGTCACACACGTACGCTCACCTACGTGAGGAATTCCTATCCAGGGTGGTACGCCTCATGATGTGGACCACCTGTTTCGATGCCCCGCTGCACCCACTAACCTAACTCCGAGGGCGTTACGGGACAACCCTATTGCAGCTGCTACGTTCTTGTCATCATCATCAATGTGGCACGATAGCCCGACGTCGGGCCTTGGCCGCCTGAATCGTTGACCTCCAATTGTCGCGGTTACGTGACCTCGTCCTCCAGTTTCGGAAGCCCAGCAGCTGGTGGGCGTCTTCACCTACGGAGTTCTCCCAGCGAGCTCTCGGTCGTCCACGCAACCTCGCTCCGTCAATTCGTTGTGCGTTCATCACTTTCTTTGGCATGCGATTATCGTCCATCCGTTGTACATGCCCCGCCCATTGCAAACGTTGAAGCTTGACGATTTTCGATACTTCCAGCTCATCGTACAATTGATACAACTCATGGTTGTACCGGATACGCCATTGGTCTCGCTCGCGAACGGCCCCGAAAATTCGCCGAAGGACCTTTCGTTCGAATCGGTCTAGCAAAATTTCGGAGGCTTGGGTGAGGGTCCATGTTTCGCAGATATAACATAGCACGGGTCGGATGATCGTTTTGTACACGCGGAGCTTCGTGTTCCTGTGCGCAAGTTTCGAATTAATTATAGGGAGGACCGAGAAATATGTCTTATTGGCTAGTTGTATCCGTCGCTTAATTTCGTCGGTTTCGTTGGCGTCCTTTGATAAGTTACAACCCAGATAGTTGAAGTTGTCTACATACTCGATACTAAGGTCCCCCACTGTGATGCTTAAATTTGCTGGCGTCCTTGTTTTCGATTGCATCATGGCCTTTGTTTTGCTTTCGTTGATATGTAGTCCAACTTCCTTTGCGGCGTTATTGAGGTTATGCAGAAGGCTTTCTGCATCACCCAACCTTCGAGACATGATGTTGATATCGTCGGCGTACGCTACTAATTGAGTCGACTTGATGAGTAGCGTTCCGCTGCTGTCCATATTCATGGCTCGAATTACATACTCCAAAGCAAGGTTGAAGAGCGTCGGCGCCAGCCCGTCGCCCTGCTTGAGTCCAGTACGAGTTTCAAATAGGTCAGTGAGTCGATTCTGCACTCTGACCTGCGAGACGGTATTAGTCATCGTCATACTTGTGAGTCGCACTAACTTTGCCGGTATACCAAAATTCAGCATAATGTTGTACAGTACACTTCGATCGATACTGTCGTATGCCTGCTTGAAGTCGACAAAGATTTGGTATACGTCGATGTTGTATTCCCAGCACTTTTGGAGTAGTAGCTTCACTGTGTAAAGCTGATCGGTCGTTGAACGACCAGGTCTGAAGCCGCCTTGATACTCGCCAATGATTTGTTCTGCGTACGGATTGATTCTCTTTTCAAGAATTTTTGATAAAATCTTATAGGCCGTACAAACTAATGATATGCCCCTGTAATTCTCACACTTCAGCTTGTCACCCTTTTTGTGGATTGGGCAGATTATGCTTTTGCGCCAATCTTCGGGGATTTCCTCGTCGTTCCATATTTTCAGCAGTAGCACATGTATGCTACGTTCTTGTCGCTTGAGACTATAGGCGAGAACGACGACGAGACATAGAATACTTCCACAGACATGCACAGCAGTTCAAGCCTTTCGGCACCGCTACTATAACAACAAGAGCATCTTGGTATGCACCGCAAGACTGGTCTACGATGGCCGAGAGATATAGTTGTACACATCCCAAAATTTTCCAATAAATATAGAAAAAGCATTTTTGTGAATCCCAACAATACCTAAGATAATCTTAATAGAATGAAGCTCCACCTAGAGAGTAAAATCGATAAAGAGCAGACTGGGTTTCGAATTGGTTTCAGTTGAGTCGACCACATTAGCACTTACGAATTGTAATCGAGAAATGAGAAGAATTCAGATCTCCGTTGCACATGCTTTTTGTTGATTCTGAGAAAGCTTTGGGCAGTGTGTGCTTGTTGTATTCAACTCTAATAATCCGAAAGTTTTAAGTACTGATCGTGGTCTGTACTCATATCAAAACTGACCAGCCTGTTGGTGATATTCCTTTCGATGCCCATCAATGGCTGGAAACAAAAATCATAAATAAACTCGAAAAGTGTTAATGTAACCAACCTGCAGCGTATCATTTATGTAAATCGTGTGCTACCATACTGTCATTAAAAAAAAACGGGAACATGAACATCATAAAAACGCACATTTTTCTGTTTTCTTACTAAAATGTAATTATTATTATCATTACCATAATCATATTTTACCATTTATTGGTTTTTTTAAATAGTCTATAAAAGATGAAAATATGTAAGACAAATTATTAATTCTTAACTCTTTTTTGGATTGTGTAGAACAGATCAAATTCCAGGGAGAAATTAAATCTCTCGCCAATTCTTTTTACTGACACATACATAATAAGTTTACGACTCGATATTATAAATTTTATTTGCTGCTTGTGCCACCATCATCATCATTCGCTTAATTTGTCCAATTGATTTTGCTTTTTTCGTAATTTACAATTATTCAATATATTTTGTGGGCATGAAAGCGCGCACGCGCTATACACAAACTTTGTTTGCTACTTACATAGAGGCATTATACAAATACAACAAAAATAGAGGAAAAACAAAAAAAATTAAAGAAACGTAATAATAAACCAAAACTTATGCAAAAACGACGAAGACGACGCGGTCGCAACCATCACCACCTTCAGTTTCATTCAGGCTCAATGAAATACTTGCAGGCACTTGTAGTGCGTGTGGAAAACGAATGAATATAGAGTAGAGTTGGAGCGTGGGAGAGGGGGGGTTGGAAAGTAATTTAGATAGGATAGACCTGGTAATATCAAAGAGGAGCTTAAATTTTTTGTGAGTTTTTTTTGTGAAATTATGAACAAAAGTGCTGGAGAGGAATAAAAGGATCTTAGGCGGGCAACTGCAACTTCTTGCCCTTAAGCACTTTTGTAATGTACAAATAGAAGAAATCACAGTACAAAATCGTTTGTACGACACCGGCAAAGATTGCAATCAGATCGTAATGCGATTCGGCCATGTACCGATAGATCCAGTTCAGCAAGTACAGTGCCCGATACGAGCCGAGTGCAAACAGATAATGACTAGTGATGGACTCGGCCTCGCCCGTCTTGCTGACCAGAAACAGTTGCGGTAAAATTGCCACCGACTCCAGATAAATGGAGAACGTCCACAACACCTCCATGACGGTGAAGTCGTGATTGATGATCAGAGACAGAATCACGCACGGTATCAGCAAGAATTCCAAACGGAAGGAGTCGTGGTTGTGATCGTACGTCGCCTTGAATTTCACATACATCAGGTACAATGTTGCGCCGGATGCCGCCAAGAAGACAATCTTCATCACCGAATTGTACAGACTGATGTAGGTTGTGAAGAGATCGAGATATCGTGTCAGGTAGACAATGGCGAAGAGCAGTTGTGACTTGCCCGAGATTCCGGCGCATGATCGCGTCTTCCAGATTTTCAACAGGAGAATGATGATCGCAAGTAAATGCGATAAATCGCCGGCCAATCGAAATATATTCATGATGTGTTGATATCAGATAGGCGAATAGAGGGAGCAGTGACCAGTCGTAAATCGTTTGCCGATAACACGCACACTTCAATCGGCGAGCTGCACAATTATAGTTGACCACTCGTCGTCGGACTGCCAGGTGTATACACTCCAAAAAGCGAGGATGAATGTCACAAAAACAACACGACGGCAATTTCGCACTAGTTTTGTGTAAACCACACACGGCTGAAATGTTCTAATTCTAGTCCGCCGGATCCAACAAATTCTACGAGCGCCGAACACACAATCAAAAATGACGTGGACGACGTGGCTTTTGACACAAACTTTTGACGTCTCACCACTATGCGGTATAAAATTTCCTCGAGAGGCGGTTCTAAGTTGCTGGTTCTGTTTCGACGATTTTCACGGATTTTCCGGTGAATTGATGCAGTCCTGTAACGGGGAGATGGAATGGGATGATAAGAACTGTGTTTTGCCGTGGACTTTGACTGAATTTACCTTCGAACTTAGGACAAATTTTCCATTAGAACAAGTTCTCGGCTGACGATCGACAATAACCGGACAATTTACTGGTGCAATGACATTTGATTGAATGAAGTTTTTTTTCGATGTGATGAAGTTGGCCCCGGATGAATTGGTGGTGTGGTGAAAAATGGTATTTGTTGAGTCGACGTTTGGTGGATTGTGTTGAAATGATTAAAGACTAGTTGACACGCAAATGCTCCAAGTGAGCCGATGAATGAGGCTATAGCTCTTTACACACTATTGAAGATTTTGCATAATCTTGAGATTTTACAAAATCTAGGCGAAAATCTTGTAGATTTTCCATACATTTTCATAGATTTTGTACGGAGATTATAACCAAAATCTCGGAGATAATCTTTACAAAATCTTGGTGAAGTGTGGTGAGCTTCGCATTTGACAATTCTACAGTAGAGGTCATCTCATCCATTTTCGCTTGGCACATGGTTTTGTACACAAAAGTGTGATGTTTTCACCTATTGACGAACATAAATCATTGAAATAATTCCTATAAAATAGATTCTGCTTCTTGTTCTAACAAATTAATATAAATAACAGTTTCAGTCGTGCATGAAATTGTCGGTGTTTGCAATTTAGACGGATTGTACTGTACTGACAAGTCGTGGAACAAGATTACGACCATAGTGTGAACAGCATTCGAGATTACATAATCTACGTAGATTTTGCGGCTATATGTGTAAAGCGCTTATGTGAAGTTAGCCAGTCATGTTTTTGAAATTAGGTCCTTTTGCTCGGTGAACCGTTTGTTCTACAGCGGCTACGTTTGTTCTTGATTGTTAACCAATTAATATCGTTTGTGCTTCTCTAATTATTTAATTATAGCAACTTTAAAATTGTGAGTGTGAACTTAGCCAGTCATTTTTAAATATGGGTCGGAAAGGTATAGGTTTGGTATCAATCGAAAGCCAGACGTTTGTTCATTTTGTAGGGCGTTTGTTCATCCTGGAAACGGAAGGATACAGGAATTATAAAGGAAAAAGAGATTAGTTGTGACGTCATCTTCACTCAACCAACGCCATCTACTCAGCTCAGCTGTACGATGATGGTGTGGATCTTGCATAAATTGTTCGCGGGACACGGGTTGCCCGTACAGCTGAGCTGAGTAGATGGCGTTGGTTGAGTGAAGATGACGTCACAACTAATCTCTTTTTCCTTTATAATTCCTGTATCCTTCCGTTTCCAGGATGAACAAACGCCCTACAAAATGAACAAACGTCTGGCTTTCGATTGATACCAAACCTATACCTTTCCGATCCATATTTAAAAATGACTGGCTAAGTTCACACTCACAATTTTAAAGTTGCTATAATTAAATAATTAGAGAAGCACAAACGATATTAATTGGTTAACAATCAAGAACAAACGTAGCCGCTGTAGAACAAACGGTTCACCGAGTAAAAGGACCTAATTTCAAAAACATGACTGGCTAACTTCACACAGCCGCCTTCGTTCATTCATCGGCTGTGTGAAGTTAGCCAGTCATTTTTTTGAAATTAGATCCTTTTGCTCGGTGAACCGTTTGTTCTACAGCGGCTACGTTTGTTCTTGATTGTTCGCCAATTAATATCGTTTGTTCTTCTCTAATTATTTAATTATAGCAACTTTAAAATTGTGAGTGTGAACTTAGCCAGTCATTTTTAAATATGGGTCGGAAAGGTATAGGTTTGGTATCAATCGAAAGCCAGACGTTTGTTCATTTTGTAGGGCGTTTGTTCATCTTGGAAACGGAAGGATACAGGAATTATTAAGGAAAAAGAGATTAGTTGTGACGTCATCTTCACTCAACCAACGCCATCTACTCAGCTCAGCTGTACGATGATGGTGTGGATCTCGCATAAATTGTTCGCGGGACACGGGTTGCCCGTACAGCTGAGCTGAGTAGATGGCGTTGGTTGAGTGAAGATGACGTCACAACTAATCTCTTTTTCCTTAATAATTCCTGTATCCTTCCGTTTCCAGGATGAACAAACGCCCTACAAAATGAACAAACGTCTGGCTTTCGATTGATACCAAACCTATACCTTTCCGACCCATATTTAAAAATGACTGGCTAAGTTCACACTCACAATTTTAAAGTTGCTATAATTAAATAATCAGAGAAGAACAAACGACATTAATTGGCGAACAATCAAGAACAAACGTAGCCGCTGTAGAACAAACGGTTCACCGAGCAAAAGGACCTAATTTCAAAAAAATGACTGGCTAACTTCACACAGCCGCTGAGCTGAGTAATAACAAGTAGGCTACTGAAAATATTGTCACCATGTTTGAAGAAATACTACCGTTATTACTTTCCGAAATATAGCCATTTTTCAAGTGGAACTATCCTATTGATGGGGGTGTACATAAAATGGCCGAGAAAAATTATGGAACTGTTTTCGGATTGTAGCTTATGGAATTCCAACTACATATTCCACTACAGTAAGTATACATTTTCATTGAAAAAAATCGCAGATTTCACTTTTGATTTCAGTACTCTAGGCTTAATGCTGAACTTTAAAGATTCCATTTTTAGGGTTTTTTAGAATTTTTTCAAAAAACCCTTATGAAATCGATTTTGTCCGTCCGTCCGTCCGTCCGTCTGTTCACTAAATAACTCGCGAACGGCTCAACCGATTGTCATGAAATTGGGTATGAATGTGTAGAATGGTCCTTGGCACAAATTCCTCAGAAGTTGGTAGGAAGAAGATAACAGGGTGTCCCGAATGTTTGAAAAAAGTCGACTTTTTTAGTTTTTATCGGACATTAACGTATGGGTATTTAAATCAAAGATCTAGACGAGTACATCTCATATCAGTTAAAATTTTCCAGTTTCGAGTAACGGTAAAAAAGTTATTTGCGTTTAAAGTTAAACTTCCTTTTCGAGCTCCGTTTTTCTAAACCGTTATAGAGATAGATATGAAACTTTGCACAAAGATTGGTCAGTATGGCCTTATATACGTTAAATATTAAGACTGTTGACTTTTGCTAAGGAAAAGTAAATAACAGTAAATTTGTAAAATTTAAATTTGTTCGTGTGTAGCCCCTCTTAAGTTTCCAAATATGAAAATTCTGCTAAGGGGTTTTAGAAAATTATACAGGGAATATGTCTACGAATTTTCATTCGAATAACTGTATCCAAACCGGAAATATAGCCAAGTAAGTATTTAGTAAGGGCCTCTTACAATGCGAAAGGAAACCTCTTAAGCATTTCTTCAATGCATATCTTTTAACTTGATGAAACAATGTACATTAAATTTGGTGGAAATGCATAGAATGGTAGTAGTGTTTGCCACAAATATTTCTGAAGTTTGTAGGACCAAGTTAACAGGGTGTCCCGGAAAAGCTGCAAAAGTATACTTGTTCAATACTCATAGGAAAGCTTGCGTGGGCTCTAATGTCAGGGGACACAATGGAATCATTTCATATAAGTTGGTTTTCCTTGATTTAAAAAAACAGTAACAGTAGATTTACAGCTAATAATTCAGTTCATATATAATGCCAAGCCATCCTAACGTTTGCCTGAGTTTCTTTTTGCTCAACGGCCATCAGAAATCTGAAATCGAAAAAATCCTGTAGATTTGCCTTGGAGTACTCTTATACAGACTGGATAAATAGTAAATAGCCTTTCATTCTGGAACGCGTTTATTTAGACCAATCCAAAAATAGATTTACAGGAAGTATTTCATTAATGTTGTGCACAATTCTTATCTATTGCTTATAAAATATATATGTACAAAAAATATTCACTGTGCATCAAAATTCTAAAAAAAACCCTCGTATTGCGGGCGCAGCCCTCTGTACGCCGGTATTTTTTACTTAATAGAATGAATTCAGGTATGGGGACATATTGCACGAGTGGCTTCATAGTTTGTACATTCTTGGACCTTCAAAGAATTAAATCGAACCATGTTGAGAAGCATTTCGGTATAGGTTTTTTGAATCCTTCGAACCTTGGGGGTTGCATGATCTGGAAACCGGTTATTGCAATCTAGGGCCTTTCTTGCCATACTGCACGAACTTCTGCGTACCCGCGAAACCAGAGAGATGCTAATTGGGCTGAACGCCTCATGTCGAATTGTATGTCCTCAATGTCCCATCTAAAGTGAATACGTTCCAGTCGTCCTGGGGTAGAAGTGATATTAATGTTACATATGCAAGCAGTGCGACTAGAATCTTCCAGTATGACAGAATGAGCGCTGATAGCATCATTGAAATTCGAATGACCTTCAATAGTGCCAACCCAGCGGCTGATTCTTCTTTAAGGTACGATAGCCCGTCGTCGGGCCTGGGCCGCCTAGATTGATGACCTCCAATTGTCGCGGTCACGCAACCTTGTCCTCCAGTTCGGGAAGACCAATATCTCCGGCCTGTCCAGGGACCGTACATTCCAGGCTCCGAAAAAGTAATCAGTTGTTCGTTTGCCAAGTCCGCCTTGGGTTGCATCCGTCCGGATCCGAGCTTTTTAGTCCAGGTTTCTTGACTTGGATTTTTTTTTCTAAGGTTGAGTTGATGGCCTATCGCTAAACCATGATAGTAATCGTAAAACGAAGGAGGTCCATCATGGAGGTGCCTCGGAGATGCTGCTTCGGTCGTTGACTATTCGATTTTCGTCACCTTATTGCGTTTAGTAGCCTGAGAGGCTAAAGTTGTTAATACAGCACTAGGCGCAGCGGTGTATTTCCAAAAGTCATATCATTAATAAAATGGCACAGCCGTTAGCGATGTTAGCCCCTACCGTTTCCAGGGGCGCCCACAAGGAGGACCAGGGAAGAAAGCGTTTGCCCCCATCGCGACATGATAGCAAAGTGTAAAGCTAGGGTAATGCCTATTTGGTCTGTCGGGGAAGGCCTGTGATTCCTCAATGTTTATGGTAGCCGTACATGGTGTTGGAATGAATCCGTGAGTTACTCCCTGACAGCTTCTTTCCCGATACTCCACCTGGCAATGCAGTCCGAAGAGAAAGAAATTCCTGCTGTTGAGTCTGCGGAAATACGTGGCTAAGTTGAGAAGCAGGAAGTCACATGGGTTGGATGGGACGACGGGCGGCATGTGCAAATACATCTGCGGTATGCCATCCCAGAATAGCTAGAGTATCTCTTTGCGGACTGCTTCCGAACAAGGCTTTTCCCAACGAGTTGCTGCTCGCATGACTACTGCTGAATGACCCCGTCAAAGATAAGTCTCCAAGTGTTTGATAAAGTGGAAGCGATTCTAGTCCGCAGGATAAAGAAAACGCTTGTCGGCCAAATGTCTGATAGTCAGTATGGTTTTCGTTATGGCAGATGTACTGATGATGAGTGACTCTTTATTAGGGAGTAAGTATCCCGCAGTTCGTCTCAATATCAAGGGTGCATTTGAAAATTGGCTATATTGGTTGCAGTCCTACGCAAGCTCGTGGCAATTGGCCCTCCGGAGTTGCCTCATTGCAGGAGCTACTTCTCCGACAGAGAGTCCTTTGTCTTCGGGACCTATGACGTGGTGTGTAAACGTACATCGCGTAGCTGTTGGCAGGTGTAGTTGTGCTAGGCCCAATTGTTTGGAACCTAGTCACGGATAATCTACTGAAGTCACCGCCGTCTATGCCGACTACTTTCTCATTCTTGTGGAGGGTAATTTGCGGGCGGTAGGGCATTGAAGTTTCGTCTAAGACTGTGACGATGCTGCTAAAGTGCAGTTCCATCTCAACCATCCTCCAGTTGTGAGGATGGGGGATATTAGGCTCAAATACGAGCCCGGCGAGGTCAAGTACTTGACCATACTTGAGCATGGGGGAGAGGTTGAACTTCAGGTTCCATTTCTCAGCTATTACGGAAAGGTTTGTGGATATATGTAATTGGCTATGTCCACACATGTGCGCTTTCGTCTTCCCTATCGTCTTCAAGCTCCGTTTCCACTTTCAACATTGAACATGTCATTGATTGCGTCAAGTGAACAGAAGAGATCAATGTCTCATTCTATCCAGATCTGTTCATTATTTATCGTTAAATATATGTCACGGCTTTGGTCAGGACGGGTAAATGATAAATTCTATCATGAATTGTATGAATAGATGATGTGTTGTTAATATTTAACATTGGCAATTGCGTTCAAGAATGAATGCGTTTCTTCAATAGCGCATACATCCCAAGTTTCAATTGTCAAAATGATGAAGTCGAACGAAAATTGAAACGGTCTAGACAGGCACATTGGTTGACACGTGTCGATAGGAAGGATTGGGGTTTGGGTAGGCGCGCTGCCCAGAGGTTATTCGGATCCTTGTTTGCTGCTTGTGCAACATTCGGATCCGTAGCTCGTATGGACTACGTCCTTACTAGGTTAGGAGCTCTGTTACATGTATGAACGCTTCCCTTATTTGTAAATGTGTTCGAGTGTGTAAGATGGCTCTGCAGGCGCTGATGGGTGCACCGCCTCTTGATTTGGAGATTCTTATTATATATTACACACGGGGAGGGCTTTCGTTACCCCTAATTTATTCACCTGAGAGATCCCGGCGAGAAATTTCTGGCTCGTGGGGGAGTGTGTCCTATCTAGATGGCAAGGTAGATGGAAAAAGCGTCTCATGGGAGAAGTACTTACGACTACGTAAGGCCCACGAGGGCTGTGGTTTAACGACGGCGTGGAGTTGCGCTACAACCAAAAGCTGGTACCAATAGAACGACAGAGATGTGGTAAAGAGGACTCGCATCTGGTAGTATGTAAACGCCAAGCCTTAAAGGCTAATTCACACTTTTCAGTCATCAGTCACAATTGATTGACTGACAATCTATCAACTTGTATTGGAAAATTACTGTGACTGATGACTGAAAAGTGTGGATCGACCCTAATTGATGACTGAAAAGTGTATAAAGAAATACTGTTACCTCTCACTTCTCGAGGGGCGCTGATTGACGTCACAAAATCAATCCATTTGACCTATTCGAGGCTTACGATAGGCACAGACGTTAAACCACCGTCACCACCACCTTAATATATAGGGCCGCAATGTACACTCGTAAACGTCCAATCCGCCGAATAAATTGCATTGCATTGTTGTTGCTTCTCATGACGTTGTTGTTGTTTGCCCGTGTCCGACGAACAATTTATGCAAGATCCATGCCGTCATCGTACAGCTGAGTTGTGGCCTTAATATATCTAGATGGCGTTGGTTAGCCAGAAGCATATCTTCCGAAAATCCAATAAGTAGATGAGCTCCGTTCTGTTGGGTCGTGTACAAAACAGGGCAGCTCAACTTCCATGCGAATGAGAGAAGTGTTCTGTCCTGTACTCGCTCCAATAAAACGGAACTATTCTGTATTGCTAAGAACGGACGAATCCCAAGAGAACTGCGACCATAGCATTTCCTATCAAACAGATTGTTTTCACTTATTCAGGAGCAGATTCGCTTGGAAATTCTTTTGTTTCGTTTACAATCACAATCTTTGGCAAATATAGCGGCAGTGGGGGCTGACTGACTGACTGTTATTCCCCTCTGGATATTAGTTGTTATCGAAAGCTGGGTACGTTTGATAATGCTTTGATTAAGGTTTGAGGCCATCCGGCGTGTAAATCCTTGTTGGTGGTTGAGTATAACCTTACACGTAGTCTTGATGAGGCTATATCTAGGCCGAAAGATCACTAGTTGCAGATTTTGGACTGTTGATTGCTTAAGTGGCCCACCATGGATGGGAGAGCATTTTAGGTTGTAACCGGTGGGCTATAGCTGCATAAACCTCTATAGATTCTATACGGTTCAAAGGAGATAAAATAGCAAATCTTAGCCACTCCCTAATAGGCGAGATGCTTGAAATAGAATAGCCGTGTCAGCAGAGGCATCGGCAGAGGCATCGGCATCAGCAGAAAAATTTAGAACACACGCATTTGCCTTTGATGGCCCACAATGACAGCAGCGGCAGAGGCATCGGCAGAAGCAGAATTCTGCTTCTGCCGCTGCTGTCATTGTGGGTCATCAAAGGCAAATGCGTGTGTTCTAAATTGAAATTTTTCTGCTGATGCCGATGCCTCTGCCGATGCCTCTGCTGACGCGGCTATTCTATTTCAAGCAAGAGAGATTAATTTCAATATAACTCAATGATAATAGCTATCACGAGATCCATGCCCTATTTGGCGACCACATTTCCTCATTTGTGATCATTTTGGATATCCATCCTAAAGCCATCCTTCGTTCTGTAAATCATACATTTTTTTTTCAATTTTGACAGAACGAAAATAAAAAAAAATGGATGTGGGCGGCTTTATAGTAAATCCTTCTGCATTACTTATTTCTCCGACTGTTTTTCGTGACTCCTTTAAGGAGGTTTTCACACTTGTACTTAGTCTAGCCAGATTACGTAATCTGCGCGGTGTGGTGAATTTAAAAATATATGTATGTAATTTGACAGCTGAAATTAAGTAATTTGCACAGATTACGTGATCGATCGTGTCGAATTAATTTAGTGGCCCAGGCAATCACTATAATCGCTCTAAAGTGTCCTATCCACCGGGATAGGATTTTTACGTTTCCCATTGGCTATGTCCACACATGTGCGCTTTCGTCTTCCCTATCGTCTTCAAGTTTCATATCCACTTTCAACATTCAACAGAAGAGATCAATGCCTCATTCTGTCCACATTTGTTCGTTATTTATCGCTAAATATGTGTCTCGGTTTTGGTCAGGACGTGTAAATGATAAATTCTTTCATTAATAGTATGAATAGATGGTGAGTTATTGGCATATTCAACATTTGCAATCGCGTTCAAGAATGAATGCACCGCCGTCTAGATATTAAGGCCGCAATGTAGAATCTTAGACGTCAAAATCAGCTTATAATTTTAGGTTATGTTCTCCAATGTTGCACTGTTTTGTTTTTGCTTTTTATTACGTCACTACTTGTTTTTGTTGTTTGTTCGTGTAAATAAAAAATTTAAGAGCTAAACAATAACGTCATTGTACAGCGAGTTGAGTTGCGGCTATGATATTTCTAGATGGCGTTGATGAATGCCTTTCTTCAATAGCGCAGACATCTCAAGTTTCAATTGTCAAAAGGACAAAGACGAACGAAGATTGAAAATGTGTGGATAGGCACATTGTGTCAGTTCCGACTTCCGAATCATCTCACACCAGCAACGGTTTTTAATGTAATTTTTCCATTAAATTTTAACACTCTCAATAATTAAATCAATTATTAAATTATTGCAATCAAAACGTGTGTGGGTACTTCTATGCTGATTTCATTCAGAGCTTATGAATAAATTGATTGATGTATCTGGCAATGCTTTACGTTCCCAATTTTCTTGCACTTTTGTTTGTGTTTACGACAATCAGCTGACCGTTCTGACAAGTGCATCGACATATTTTTTTCTAGCAGTTGACAAAAACGCTTTTCTTCCCATCGGCTTTTAGAAAATTATTTAATTCGGCAATTAAATGTCCTTCGCGTGTCTCCTAAAACCCACCAAAAATGAATGAACCATTTGTGGGACACTTTGAGGATATAATTGTTGATGAAATATCCCTGGAAGGGCTCGAAGGAATAACCCTAGAAGGTACGTGTGCATACATATTTGCATTGAAGGAATATACATAATTAAAAAATAATTTTGCAGGATTATGGGTTCGTCTGGCTGAAGTTCTGAATGTCAGACTACCGCTACGATGGTCCATATGCGTGGAAACGTGGAACTTTATTGTGAAGTTGTCGAATCACTTTCAATTCTACGCATTGCCTGAACCTCGTCGGCCGCTGAAAATTGCCAATCGATTTGAGTTGCTATCGGGCGATACGCCGGAACATCTTGTAAGTAAAAATCCGTCGGGATAGACTCAAGTGCGTTCCTTAAACCACTTTCCTTTTATCTGTAGATAGACGCATGTCCAACGCGAACCTACAAATACAATCCAATTGATGAGAACGGCATACGAGGATCGTGTGAGTCCTATAAGGAACGCGTGGAAATTAGCCATGGCGAGGTGGTTGATAAGAGTCTCGATGAAATCAATGAACGGTAAGATCCTGACGATTTACATAGCTATGTACCACCGGAATTTAACTCTTATTCCTTGTGCAGGTGGGGAGATAAATTCATCATTGTTGCCGTCCAACATTTACGACAACAATCGCTTTTATTGGACACACACGTGCCCTGGTTGGCCGACGAATTGCAAACACAACATTTTTGCGTTCTCGAGCGTATCGGACGTGCGCGACAATATGGCGAAGCCACAATTGGTCGGCACTCGTTGATAAGTATATGCAACGAGTCGGTCCTTATTTTCTACTTAAGGTGAGTCGTTTCGTTTTTTGTTTATTCCACACTCCAGTCACAAGCACAGTCATTACACATGCAAATCTATGAAAAATCCTGCTATGTGTGAAGCGATCCTAATTATGTAAACCGTCACTAATGTGCATTTAAATCAACAGAAATCGCTTGACCAGTCTCAAACTTATCCGAAAACAGCTCTACTATGAGAAAAGTACATCGGGTAGTGTTCTACATTTACTTCGCTTCCCAGCACCACATCTGCCGATTCAGCTCACCATCCTGGCCGAGTCTATTCAATATTTGAAAGATCGCAATGGCATGGCAGAGCCTGCTCATCTCAAGGCCTATATAGCCAGTCGATCGGATATGGTTATCAAGAAGTTTACGAAAACAACAATGTTTAAAAAATATATTTCATTTGTCGTAAGTGGGCTCGCGTTTATAGCATCCTGTCCGTATTTAATAGAGTGAATTACTTATTACGCTTTTTTCCAGAGAGTTCCATTCCGCACCTTATATCCGGATGCCAAGCCGGAGGTGTATAATCGTAAGAACCATAAGAAAACTGAAAGGATAATTTGTGCATTGAAATTGAATGATCCTAACATGACGGTGGATGACATTCTTAAAGAGGAAGAGGGAGATGACGAAGAGAGTACAAAGTGTAAGTAGGAAGATTTTTTTCTAATAAGTTTTCTTGCAGGGTTGGGAAGAAAGAGGAACTGACGCGCCAAATTTTTACTATTTTTGCTATACGCGGGGAAAACTAAAGCGAATGGGTGGCGGCTGCAGAAAGGCGTGGAACCGCTAAAACGGGACCCATGGAACGGCAGATGTAGTAGAAAGGGCTCGCATCTAGCAGTATGTAAACGCCAAGCCTTGGTATGAAAAACTGTTACCTTTTAGGTGCGCTGATTGACGTCTGATAAACCTACACGGTAGGCGCGGACGTAAATCACCCTTCGGACATCTGTGCATCTGATTCCCCGCAGAAGGGTCTGGGTCCTTGTGACAGCGACGGCTGTGTAGTGGGACACAGATTTTTGGTAAGTTGCTACACCACGTACCCGAGCAGCGCAGGGACGCCCCTTGTATGGTTGATACGCCATACAAAGACCATTCGGGCGATGACACTCCCGTGCTCCCGAGTCATGTACGGGTAGCTCCTGGCATGACTGACCTTCTCCCACAGTTTACGGAAGGTCAGGCGTGTATAAGCGGAGCACGATTACGATGCTTCCTAGGTGGGGAGGGGTCACCATATTTAAATCGTGTAAGTTTCGGAGCTGGCGGCTTCGCATAACCCGACGTGCCTACATCTAACTTTAGTTTGTGGATTGTTGACCACACAGCCCGAATCGCATTGCTGACTAGTAAACTGAAGGGGCTACCTGGACGTGAAAAGCAGCGCAGTAACAGGTCCAACGGATCTGGGACATGCACATCTGAATTTCCTACGTGAGGCTTAACCAATAAGGGGCGGAAGGATGATCACACCAGCTATACAAAAGTCTTCAGCGAATAGTGTTCCTCGGGGATGGGTATGCCCAAGGGACCATGAACCTTCCTCATCACGGTGTTGGCCCCGAGGTGGCTGGAGGTTGCTAATCTCTATTCGCATCTAAACTCGCAATAGACCGACTCACTTCTTCAGTGTGAATCTCTGCAATGACGGCTCGGTATGTAAATTCATCGTAAGGGTCCCGCTTGTATCCCTGGACCTATCTCTCTAGATTTCGTTAACCACGCCTGACGTGTTGTGGTGGAGGAATTCGGTCCATGAGATTGTGGTTGGGATGATTCTCACGGTAGCAACCAACCAAATACTGTTTTGAGAGTAGGAGATTGTGGTCACGTATTGGCATCAATTGTGTCTCCTGATGTAAGTGATCCCGGGCAGACGTCAGGAGGTAACCTGTGGCTCTGGAAGACGAGGGATTGGTGTGGTCGTGTAGGCCTAGGCAATCTAAATTGAAAAACAAACCCCCGCAGCAAACCCACGGCGATGCGTGCTCGCACACCAGCTCAGCTGCTGGGAGTAACGGGGTGGGTTTGTGCAAGTTTCCCGCTTGTGCGAAAACTCGAAAATAATTTTAATGTAAACGTGAAAACCTAATGGTGCGCCTACGCGTCAAACTCCCGAAAATTGAACAAAAAGACAATCCCGTGAAGGGACTTGGGCTGCATCGGTCAGACAAAATAAGCAAAAAGCGGCACAAAGACCGTATAATATAAAAAAAAGAGCAAACCGTCCAATCGGGACATATACTTGTTCTCTCCAAGTTACTTGAGCCTGTAGGTCTTGAACGGCTCGATAAGGGCACAGGTGGTGTGCGTCCGCGAGTCTTCATCCTCCCATCCTTGGGATCCTATGCCGCCATTTATATTAGGATCCCCCAATATACAAATTTACTTCCCAGCTTTATTATGAGGGAGAGGGTGCGGTCGGCATGCAGCTCGATTTGCCGAATGAATTCGTCAACTGCCGTCCCCATTCAGAGATAGCACGATAAACATTATGTGGTGGTATCATCACCGAGGACCTCAACGAGCAGTTCCGTAATTCATCCGGGTCAGCGCGTAGATCCGCTGCGCGGAACAATGGTGGTGGCTGATTAACAGCCCTAGACAGTATCTCCGTATATCACAAGGGAGAGTCAGGTCGAGTGTAATTCCTGTGGTAAGGTCTCTCAATAGGCGGATAGTCAGTAATATAAGGTGAAGAATGCCGGTGGCGAGCTTCAGGGTAACTATTGTGATCCGCTCGGGGAGGATCATACTCTCTGACAGGACGCACGAATGTGGTCCCCCAAGACTCCTGAGGGTTTACGACAGCCGGTGTGGTCAAATTGACAACACGTCCAGGTTCGCAAGTTGTTGCTGTATGGCCTTCACCACCATAGATTGCAGTCTATGGTGGAGTAATTGCTCGATTAAATCATTTCACGTAGTAGGTTCAGCAGAAGCCGTCGAATTGTCCGCACTACTCGTATTTTCGTTGGGAGGGGCTATGACATCCGTCATCCTACTAGCCTGGGACCTAGTCAAGGGCCTATTGGCCGGCTTAGGAACAGCTCCGCTTGATGCAAGAGGACCAGGATTTGCGTCGCCAGCCTCTATGGATTGATCAGAAATGGACGATAGAAAGTATGGCATCCACTGCTCTGGCAAGACACGCGGTCGACAAATGGGACTTAACTCTCTACTCTTTAACTACCGCATAATACAAGAATACAAGACTGATGAAAAACATGATGGCCAGGCGTACTTACAAGATTTTCGGTATCAGACATATTACCACTGCAGATGCAGCAGCTGCGTGCATTCTCCGACTCCAATCCATGACTAGGAGCGGGGTTTTCAGGGCTCTGCTCTAAATTAGGCATTCTGAATGTAAAAAGTAATAAGCCTAAAAAAGAAAAGAAAGATGACGGTAACAAGCCACTTCGAAGTCTTTAGGGACTGATGTGGTGGGACCACTAAATTGTGAGGACTTGAGGTGGGGTTAAGTCCTCTTCGTCCTGGGACGAATAACGGTAAAAACTCGCCGCACGTTGGTCGCTAATTGATTAGTATTTTGCGCGGATTATGCTCTCCTTTTTTATTCTCCCCACAAAAACAGCTACTCACCGGTGCCGGTGTCCGTCCCCTCGACAAGTTGCACTCTCGATTTTTTTTATTGGTTTGCCTTTCTTCACTTTTCCTCCGAGAAGATTTTATTGAAAAACCGTTAGAAGTGTCGGGGACCGTTGTACATTTCCACGAAACACAATTTTCCAACTCCCGACTGATGTGGTGCACTTGTACGGACTGAATTGGCACAAATTCGCAATTTTTAAACAAAATACCCTTCAACTCTACGCAAATCACTACGGACGAAACGCACAACGGACAGTCGTTCGTGTCGTTCTTTTCCTCGCGCAACACACCTCCTCTTCTTGACCGTTGACAAATCACTTGGGGTGCGTTTTGTTGTTTGCAGAAGAGCCCCAACACGGCAAACATACGTTTCAATAATTATCGCATCGGATTGCAATAACAAACCGCCGCTTCTGTCGCATTCAACAATTCACACCAGTTGTTATTATTTTACTACACTTGCATTTTCACGCATCCGCGTAGATTTTCACTTTTCTTTGGTTTCCCGGCGGACGCGTCGCTCAATTCAAAATAAAACAAAACAAAAAAATGCCGGTACACCGAAATGGGAAAAACTTGCCGCGAAGAACTTCCAAATCACCAGCGGACAAACGGTCCAATTGGGACGAAAACCCATCAACGACCCTTCCTCGACGCCAACAAATCACCGAATCCCGTAAAGAATCGAAACAATTCGATCAGCGAAGCGGCAGAGCAATTGGTAGATTCGTCCTCAGCGTTATCCAACACTCCGTTCCTAACTCCTTTGATTTTATTAAAATTTCAAAAAAACTCGTGCTCACGAATTGTGAACACCGACTCACTCTGCCAGCGATCCAGACAAATCCCAGCCAGCCGCTCTTGCTCAAAGCTAGCGGTGTATCCCTGTTCCATGCACTAATTACTTGCAGATGTCTTATCAGCCAGTAAGTAAAATGCAAAATGCAGTGGTGCGTCATCTTTGCTACCGGATCGATAAGACAAGCAATAAAAAAAAAACCAAGAACTGGTGGAACATTACACACTGGGGCTGCATAATCAGCGGCTGCTCGACCCACCGCTTTGTAAGTGACTAGCATGGATTCTTTATCTATGCCCCAGGTGCTACCAGCTGGTGCTTTAAGGATTTTTTTCCTAATGCGCATCTTTTCGCAAACGAATGCCGCGTGATGAGCTGACGTCATCATGTTCTCCGGGTTGAGCCCGAGAATTTTAGGATTAGCTACAGTAGAAACTGGATTATTGCCAATACGTATATCAACATCCCACCGACAATCCTCCCACCAGGCGGTAAGAAAAGTCGCATAAGATTTAGACGCAGAGATGGTGAAAAATGCCTGTAAGATATCGATTAATTATGAGGCGCATTTCATCCTTATCCTTCCCTGTGCCGAGCACGGTGCAATCGTCTGCGTAGGAAATCACCTCAATTGCTTCCGGTGATGTAGGAAGGCCGGACATGTAGATGTAAAACATGGTTGGGGAGAGAACCCCTCTCTAATTTGATTTTCCTCAGCTCAGAACGATTGCCACGCAACTTAGTGAAGGAATGCCGACCAGCTAGATAGTTGGCAATCCAACGAATCTCTTGTGCAGGAATATGCATATTCAACAAATTACCGAGGAGCATTGAGTGATTGACCTTATCGAACGATAAGGTTTGACCTATCATTTGATAGGTCAGCTGCCACAAAAATGGATCTGTAGCATGGATGTCGTTGATTTAGCCCGTAAAATTCTATGAGTCATTTTTAACTCGAACAATACGCATGTGGAACTCTCTCCCAGCTGCTGTTTTTCCGGACAATTATGAACCGCAAAAATTCAAACATAACATACACCAACACCTACTTACCGCTCTAAACTGAAACCTTCCCTTATAGGCCAGTCAATTACCGATTTTAGGTCGGAAAAAATTGCTCGGTTCTGGTTTTTTGGGATATTGTTAGGATAGATACCAGAAGTGTACCACTAAGTTTGCAACTTCGAAAAACCTGTGCTAACCCCGTGACCCTCAAAAAACCTCAAAATTTTCGAACTTTTTTCATATTTTTGTTTGTAATTTCTAAAAGGTGCTTCCTACAAGTAAGTCGTCCACTGCACTTTTAAAGCTAAGAAAATCTTCTTTAATTTGAGTGTAACTCCAGCTTTGTAGGTGCAAAGGATCCCAAGATACAGCACTTTAAAAAATGTGCTTTTTTTGTAAAAAAAAGTCCGAAATTGTATTTTAGGAGGTTTGTATGACAGCCATATGACGTAATGTTCCGATTCCATCCATTCCTAGATATGTTTTGAGGCTTTACTAGGAACACATTTGGGTGAGGTTTGGTTAAGATTGGTTCATAAAGAAAAAAGTTTTTCTTAGGAGAACCTGATTATCAGGGGTTGGTTTGTATGACAGCCCTATGACCTAGTCTTCCGATTTCATCCGTTTCTAGATATGTTTTGAAGCTTTACTAAAAAACACATTTGGGGGAAGGGTGGTTAAGATTGGTCCATAAAGGAAAAAGTTTTTCTTAGAAGAACCTAATTTCCAGAGGTTGGTTTGTATGACAGCCCTATAACGTAGTGTTCCGATTTCATCCGTTCCTAGATATTTTTTTAGGCTTAACCAGCAACATACTTGGGTGAAGTTTGGTTAATATTGGTACATAAAGAAAAAAGTTTTTCTTAGAAGAACCTAATTTTCAGGGGCAGCCCTATGACCCCATGGTCTGATTCCATTCGTTCCGACATATATACAGCTAAGGAACTGGTTTATAACTTCATGGCACATGACTTTCTCTGTAAAATGCGCATTTAAGCCGATATTCAGCTCGGAACATGACTGAAATTACAATTTCGAACTTTTTTTCAAAAAACAATGTTTAAAGTGCTGTATCTTGGGATCCTTTGCGCCTACAAAGCTGGGGTTACACTCAAATTAAAGAAGATTTTCTTAGCTCTAACAGTGCAGTGGATAACTTTCTTGTAGGAAGCACCTTTTAGAAATTATAAACAAAAATATGAAAAAAGTCCGAAAATTTTGAGGTTTTTTGAGGGTCATGGGGTTAGCACAGGTTTTTCGAAGTTGCAAACTTGGTGGTACACTTCTGGTATCTATCCTAACAATATCCCAAAAACCAGACCCGAGCATTTTTTTGCGACCTAACGCCTTATTTTTCGGTTTATTGACTGGCCTATTACCTTACTTTTCCTTCATCTACCAAAGTTGTGCTCTTGCACTAAAGGGTTGCCCCATAACTTTGGTGTTCAATAAAACAAGAAAAACTATGCATTTTCCTGAAGCCATGCTTATGGGGTTCTAGCTTAGCTTGTGCGGCAAGAGTGGGTTGAATAAGGGTCTCCAGCGTATTTGCAATAGGTGACAGTATCTTCCCTGGCTTGAGACAGGAGACAATCCGTCCTGTTTTCCAGATTTCAGGGATGGCAAGCGTAGAGATCGACAAGTTAAAGACAGCCGTGAGATACCTAATGGCTGGAAGGACGAGATGTTTCAACATGACCATCGAAATGCCATCTGGTCCGAGGGCCTTGGAGTTTTTAGCATTCTCAATGACTTTTCTAACCTGGTCCGCAGTATACGATGGTATAGTGTCAACATTTCTGCTACGAATCCGTCTTCTAATTTTACGCTCAAGGGTGTCAGTCTTGGGATGTTCAATAAATTGTTTATTGGACAGGCTCGCGCAATGAAGAGGATTGCTGATTTTCTTGCGGCCAAATTTTATGGCATTACTGTCCTTTCCTAGGATTGGATAGGGCACTGACAGTAGACCACAACTTGCTGGCACCTTCATTAAGGTTACAGTCATTGAGGTGCTCGTTCCGTTTGGCCTTCCGATAACTTATCGGTCGATTTCGGAGTTAAGCTCCTGAATTCTGGGATCACCAGGGTGAGCGCGTCTGATGTTATTACGTTCAACAGCTAATATGGCGGCACTAGTAGGGAAGTTAGGCCGAATTTTCGGGATACGTCCTGCAGGAATAAAACGTGCCGCAGCCTTGGCAATGACATTCCTAATATTTCTTTCGGCCTTATGTACGTTGGCAGGTGGTGGTAGCTCGATGAATTTCGCCGACGAGTATGCTTTGAAACCGTCCCAATCGCCTTTCTTGTGATTGACAAACGTTCGCTTCTCGTTCGCTGGTTTGTCAATTCTTATAATGATTGGGAGGTGATCAGATTTGAGGGAAGTACGTACCTTCCATCGAGTAGCAAAGATTAGGCTGGCACTCACAATGGTTATGTCAGGAGAACTACTGCAAGTGCCCGTGACTCGAGTCGGCGAGTCTTCGTTGAATGAACAGAAATCTGAGGCGTCAATGGATTCGGCGATAATTATACCCCTGGCACTGTTGTTGAGGTCCGAATGCCATAGCTTGTGGTGCGCATTAAAGTCGCCAAGGATGACCCTGTGCTCTTCGGAAAGGAGAGGACCAATATTGAAATGATAGCCAGAAGGTCAGCTAGATTGTGGTGGAATATAAACATTAAAAATTTCGATGTTAGTACTCCCTGAAGGAACTGAGATGGCTTGTATTTCCGCGGTACCGTCAGCAACTACATCAGTAATGTACGGACTTGTGTATTAGGAGGGCAAACCCACCTCCAGGAAGAGGATCATCCGTGGCGGCCGGTCTATCTTTACACAATATAACATATTCGCTATGGACGCTAAGACACGAGTTTGCATGGAGCAGCGTCTCCTGGATGGCGGTGATAAGAATTCTGTTGGAGCTGAAGAAGTGTGTGATCTCAGGGATTTTACGGTGAATGCCATACAGTTAAACTGCAATATGGATAGTGGAGTGAAAACCGCTGGAGGAGGAGGGCCAGGAGTAAGACTGGAAATGGCATTCCTTATCACATTGTTGGGCGGTGTAGGGGGATGTGGAGGAGAAGGTGGGCTAGGTGCAACCCTTGATTGCCCTGAATTCATACAACCTGCCGCGACATATGACATGGAATGCAGACCCTGTCTTCGTAATCCCGAACACCTAAAGTGAACCCATTCCATACAGCAAGACAGGACTGCACTGATCTGGCATTCGAACCGATTCGTTGGTTGCAGAAACTACAAATCCATACCCTTGGGCCTGGATTTGTTTCAACACTGGCGCGAATTAGTCAAATTGAGAGCAGCCGCGCCGAGATGTAATGCTCCTAATATGACGAAAAAACAAATATATCATCGTCCCCACACATATACACAGACAAACACAACCTTCCCGCATCGAACCTTCAGGGCTCTTGCCAGGAAGGCATATTTGCAGCTCTTGGCCGTCTTGTAAAAAACGGGTGTGGTCTGCCCCGTAGAGGCAGTTGCCGTTGGACCACAGGCACTTGTTCAGTGGATCCATTTCAATCTATACTGATGGTTCCAAGTCAGATGCAGAAGCTGGTATAGGAATCCACTCGGATGAATTGAATATTAATTTGTCTTTCCGCTTCCCTAATTTCTGTAGCGTCCCCCAAGCGGAGGTCTCAGCGATTTTGGAAGCCCTAACTTGGTTGGGTTGTCCCGTCGTCACTGACAAGGACGTCTTTTTATTAACTGCAATTCGATCACTTTGGATTCAGTGCTAACCACATCAAGGACTATTGAGAATTGCTCAATTGCGCTCAGTACTTAGGGAAATGGGTTGCTTCTTCAACATTACTCTATGCTGGATACCGAGCCATAGTATATAGCTTTGCAGGTAATCGCAATGCAGATGACTTGACCTGGCATGCGTCAGCAGGTAGCGTTGAAGACGGTTGCGCCAACTTGGAAACACCTATTGTCGCTTGCGCACTGACAATAGAGGCCGCTGCAGAGTACATGGCCAATGCAAGATGGATCCATAGCTGGTCTTGCGCAACGACGAGAATGATCTGGCCAAAACTTGACAATGTCCGTTCTACCATGCTACTTTGCTTGGACAGAAAGCATATTCGCAGCGGGGTGGGAGTAATAACAGGACACTGTCCGATTGGTGAGCACGCTAGAAGACTCCGACATCCTCACAACGACTTTTGCAGAAGTTGTGACGACGAAGAAGGGCTGTCTCGCCTGAGAGAGGCTGAGGCTGAGAAACGGAGGTGTTTTCTGGGCTTTTTACGATAACAATGATCTTCGGGATGTGAGCCCAATATTGCTCAATAGATATGTTGCTAGCACGGGCTGGTTCCTAGCATAGGCAGTTAGTAGAGATACGATTCTCTGGACCAAATTCTGGTCTGTGCTGGGTGCAAATATGGCGGCCCCTGTACCTAACCTAACAATGCCGCTATCAGAATTCTGCGCGTACCCATGAAATGAACGATCTCACCGATCTTCTGACGGACGTTAAACTGCAATATGATGAGTGGGGTGTAAACTGATGCAGGGGGTTCCGATGTTAGACTGGAGCGAGTATGTCTTGTTGTATTATTGAGTATGGGTGACGGTGATGGAGTAGATTGGCTCGAGAGCTAGAGCAAGGGATGGTCGGAGATGGTGGTAAACCATTAGCTTGTGAGCTATGGCCTGGAGTGGCTGGGGCCGACCCGCGTTCAGACGCCCTGGAGCAATAAAAGACACCTTGTCATACTGTCACAGTTTTCTTAAGCCTGAGCAATAAAAACGACACCATTCTCTGCAGCAGGTACACCTTAAAATCCTGGCATATTCGAAAATGCGTCGGTTACATACACAGCAAATCTAAATTTCGGGACCTGGATTGGTTTCGATGCCGGCGCGGATTAAAAGAATTGAGAACAATCGCACCTTCTATAAATCGAGCTAAACGGTTCGACATGTGATAATGCACCGCACCAAACTATAGCGAAATGTATGATAAAATGGTTGTGAAGCACACGTGGTAACACAACACAATGCAGTGTTGTATGGTTCTATCGGTGACCATTCCCGATGGCAGCTTGCTGCCATACGGGGTTTTCAAGCCTTTTTGGGGCGGACCACATCCGTTTCATACCAACGAAACGGCCAAGAGTTGCCAAAAAACCCGTCCATGGCAAAAACCATGAAGGTTCGATGCAGGATGGATGTGTATGTCTGTGTATGTGTGTGGATGTGTTCTATGTGTTTTTAGTCAAATTGGGAGCATTTCATATCAGCGCGGTTGCTCTCAATTCTCCTGATCCGCGCCGGTATCGAGACCAATTCAGGTCCCGAAATCTACATCTGCTGTGTATTCAACCGACGAATCTTCGGGAATGCCAGGTCCTTGAGGTGTACCTGCTGCAGAGAATGGTGTCACTTCTACTACTGAAAAATGAGACATTATGACGAGGTGTCCTTTGTTGCTCCAGGGTGTCTGCACGCGGGTAGGCCACAGGCCCTAGCTCACAAGCTAATGGCCCACCACCGTCTTCGGCCATTCCTGGCCCCAGCTCTCCACCACCACCACCCGCAGTAAACAATACAACAAGACATAATCGCCCAAGTCTAACACCTGCACCCCCTGCAGCAGTGTACACCCCACTCACCATGTTGCAGTTTAACTGCAATGGCATCCGTCTGAAGATCGACGAGATAGTCCGTGTCATGAGTACGCGCAAAATTCTGATAGCGGCATTTCAGGAGACAAAGCTCCAACCCTCAACTCCCGAATTTAACATCCGCGGCGATTACATACTTTTGAGGCGCGATAGAGTCGGCAGGCAGAGTCCTAATTCAGGAGGAGGGCTCGCATTCCTAATACATACACAGAACCGTGCAATACAGTGTATTAGATCTTCGTTTTAACGACGGCACGGCGGAAATGCAAGCTATTGCCGTTAAATCCGGCAATACCAATATCGAACTTATAAACATCTATGTTCCACCAGCATCCAGCTGTGGCTCTGGCTATAAGTTCGATATTGGTCTACTCCTCACAGGACAGCATAGGATCCTACTTGGCGACTTTAACGCCCATCATGAACTCTGGCACTCTCTTCTCGTAAATGATGCCAGAGGTATAGATATCGCGTCCAAATTAGACCCATCAGACTTCTACGCACTCAATATAATTTCGTCTACATGCGTCGCTGGCGCCTGCCATAGTTCTAACTATTGCGAGAGCCAGTTTGATAAGTGAAACCCGATGGGAGCCAACCAGGTCTCTTCAATCCGATCACCTCCCCATATTGATAACTATTGATAAACCAGCCGAACTGACGACGTCAGAACGGCGTACGTTTTTCAACCACAAAAAGGCAAATTGGGAGGGTTACACTGCGTTCACTTCGATGAAGTTTGCCGCGCTACCTACTCCAATGAACGCTAGGGAAGCCGAGAAGAATATAACGAACGTTATTGTCAAAGCGGCAGCTCGCTACATTCCGGCAGGGCGTATCCCCAAATTTCGGCCATATTTCCCAACTGCTGCCGCAAGGTTAGCCGACGAACGTGACGATTTAAGACGCGCAAATCCGGCAGACCCTAGAATTCAGGAGCTAAACTCCGGAATAAATCGACTAATTAACACCTATAAAAAAGAGAAATGGAACGAGCATCTAGATAGCTGCAACCTCTCACAAGGTGTCAGCAAACTTTGGGCTACGGTCCGCGCGGCAAGAAAACCACCGCAACTCTAAAACTCTGCACGAGCTTGTTCAATAAGCAATTTATTGAACACCCCAAGACCAAGATGCTCAACTGCAAGATAAAAAGAAGGATTCGCAACCGAACGGTTGACATCATCCCTACCTATACAGCGGACCAAGTTTCAGCAGCGATCAAGAATGCGAAAAAATAAAAGGCTATTGAACCAGATGGCATTTCAATGGTCATGCTGAGATCTTCCGGCCATCGAATATCTAACGATGGCTTTCAACGCTTGTCATCCCTGAATTTTGGAAAAAGGGACGAATCATCCCCCTTCTCAAACCCGGTAAAAGCGCGAAACTCGCCGAATCCTACCGTCCAATCACAATTCTATCACCCGTTGCAAAGACACTCGAAGCACTCATCCACCCCACCCTTGTATCGCATGCTGAGCTAGCTTCTCACCAGCATGGCTTCAGGAAGATGCATAGCACCACAACAGCCTTGGATATGATCACCCATCACATCCAAAATGGCCTCAACCAGAAACAGCCCTGTGACAGAACCGTCCTAGTGGCCCTTGAGCTGTCGAAAGCCTTCGACACGGTCATTCACTCTGCGTTGTTGGCCGATCTCCTGAATATGCATACTCCTGCACAAGAGGTTAGGTGGATTGCCAACTATCTAGTTGCGAGGCAATCCTTTACAGAGTTTCGGGGCAGTTGTTCAAAGTATAGAAAAATTAAGCGGGGAGTTCCACAGGGTAGCGTACTCTCTCCTACATTGTTCAACTTGGCGAGCCTTCCAACACCCCCGGAAAGTATCGAACTAATTTCCTATGCGGACGATTGCACCGTGCTCACCACGGGGAATAATTTAAATGATATGTGTGCTCGATTGAATGACTAGATTGAGAAACTGGTGGAGTTTTTCAGTATCCGCAACCTAGTCATATCGCCGTCTAAATGTACTGCAACTCTTCTCACCACCTGTACGCAGGAATTTTCGAAAGTGCTTGGGATCCGTACTGGTAAGCATGCTGAAGACGTTGTTCCTACTGTTACCAACCCCAAGATCCTTGGTGTCTATCTAGATACCATGATGAAGTCGAAAGATCACGTCGAAGACGTAGTCGATAGAATGCACAGTAGAAACAACGTCCTAAAGGCACTGGCCGGGAGTTCCTGGGGCAAGGACAAAGAAACTATGTTGGTCACCTACAAAGCGATAGGTAGGGCAATCCCTAGCTATGCAGCACCGGTGTGGTCACAAACCGTTTGTAGCACAAACTGGAATAAGATCCAGGCATGCCAGAACGCTGCTCTACGTATCGCTACAGGTTGCCATCTCATGTCGTCCCAGGATCATCTTCATCAAGAAACCAGCATGTTATCAGTGCGTGATCACAATCACCTCTTGTCTTTACAATATCTGGTCGGTTGCTATCGAGAAGATTACCCAAACCATCATCTCATGGACAATACTCCCCCTCCACGACATGTCAGGAGTGGACTCAGAGATATCGAGAGAGACGTCCAGAGATACCAACGGGTACCTCCCGATATATTCGATAACACAGCATATATCATGCCGCCATCGCAGATATTCACACAACCGTTGTGAATCGGTCAATAGGGAGTTCTCCCTGGACACTCATAGAGTGCACATGTACATTGCATCCAGTGCAAAATCATTTTCAGTGTGCCTAATAACTACATTTGTAAATATAATAATTTCATAGTGTGTTCGAAGAACTAATACTGAAATTCTGCGTAATGATTTAAAGTTATAGTAGTGGAAATAAACACGTTTATCACACCAATTATAAAACAGTTATATGAAACGGTTGTGCCCGAGTCAGTGCATATCTTGAAAAAACATTGAGTACAGTACGACATCTGCGAAAAATAATCTACACATCGGCTGGGCGGTCGTCAACAGTCTTGACGAGCCGTCCTAAAACATTATCTAGGCTCATATATGGATGATGAGGAGGAGGTGGAGCAGCGAAGACCTCAGCACCCGGTTGAAGGGCCCCAAAATGAAACGGAACCGAAGGAAGTAAAGGGGGCTAAAAGACCGCGCTGCACCCAAGCGAATGACGAAACTGACTCTGATGGGTCACTTACAAGCAACGGTACAATATTATCAACTGCATCATCGCTGCTAAGAAAAAATATCCAGCAGGAGAACAAACAGTTGAAGCGAGAGATTTCAAATCTGAAAAAAGAAAATCATGAAATGGACCTAGTGATCCGCGACCTCAAATTGCAAGTCGAAGAACTACGCGCTCTATTTGTTGTTCCGACGATACATGAAGCAGTTTTGACATCACCGACCAAGACCACATCATCAAATGTTCCACCATATGCGGTGCCTTCAAAGTCGACATCACTCTCTTTTATAACCCAAAAGAAGGCAGATGTATCAACAATAACTGTCGCTAATTCACCGAACGGCGCAAACTCGTCTCTAACCTCGAATAGAAACGTGAAAACAAGCGCGAATCCAACTGAAGTATCGGCCAAAATGACAGCTAAAGTTTCAACAATCCCGAACTCATCATCGTTTTCAACGACAGCAACGTCTCCAGTAGTATTTAGTTTGACATCAGACTCTGATGCGATGACGACTATGTTATCTACACATGCAATGTCACATAGAAATATCACATCGACCTCGCTAGACATCGATGCTGAGCACGATGTAATCAATATCAATGATAACGTTAACACAGCTGTAGAAATGTTTAATTTCGTAGCTCGAAAGAAGCGCTCAAAAAAGGGAGCAGCTATTCAAGTAAAGGTAAGCCAGCCAAGTCAGCAAGTTATCCCTCCCCCCTCCCTCAATATAGATAAAATAGAGAAGATTCCACCTATAATATGCTACAATGTCAATATACCTGATATTCTAAAAAAATTAAAAAATAAAGGTATTACAGTAGTGGCAAAAAGTCTGAATCAGTCGAGATCACATATATTGTGCAATTCAGCCATCGACCATGAAAAAGTGTTCGCTTTTTTAAAAACCGAAGGGCTGCATGCAACAACCCGCACCCCTAAAAGCAAGATGTTAAAATCATTAGTGTTAAAAGGTCTTGACTTTAGGTGGGATCCCCAGGAAATATTGGATGATATTTCTGCTAAATATCCACACATAATGATCAATGGTATCTCGCACTTCATCACCAAAAAAGACAAGGCCGAAAACAGAAAAAATCCAAAATCAAATCAAATTTCAACCTCTGGGTTGTTTATAGCCAGATTCGAGCCTTCTCAAGACTTGAATGAAGTGCGGAAAATAAAACATATTCTTTCTCAATCAGTTTATTGGGAGAGAATCATTAACAAAGAAACAGTTCAGTGCTATAATTGCCAAAACTTCGGCCATATAGCACTGAATTGCACCATACCACATCGATGCGTGAAATGTGCTAGCCTGCACAAACCTGGTGAGTGCAAAAAGGAGCCAGAAGATAAACCTGATTGCTGCAATTGTGGAAATGGCGGTCACCCTGCGAATTACAAAGGATGCCCTGCATACAAAGAATGGGTAGGTGGGTCCAAAATAAAAGTCAGTCCAAGAGTGAAACAGTCTCATGATCAATTTAATAACAATTCAGCCACCCCTTCCAGGATTCCCACGAACTACGTTCGCAATGGTGTCTCATATGCCAGTACAGCGCGAGGTACAAGCAACTCTCCAAGACAGGTTTCCTCGAATGTAGATCAGCTTCTTCGCGCGGTTCTAACGTCCTCTGCGCAGGCAGAGACTAAGCTGGCCACTATTGCGGTCATATTAAACTCCGTCAATGGAGCTTAAAATTGCGGCCTTTAATGCGAGATATCTAATATCACACGCTCAAAGAGCAACTTGTCAAGAGCTAATTAATTCCATTAAAGCTGATATTTTCTGCATCACAGAAACACATTTGAGGAGCAACCACGTTGTACGATTCACAAATTATAACATTGTTCGTAATGACAAAAATGGTGGATCCGCCATTTTAATAAAAGATTTCTACGCGTTTGAGCATTATGAGCTACCATCGCTTCAGTCAGCCTCGGGTTGTGCAGCCATTCTAAAGACCAGAGATAACAGAAAAATTCTTATAGTATCACTCTATATTCGATCTGATACCACTGCAGGCCAGTTGCGACATGATCTCAAGACGCTTAACGATCTGCACGATGAATTTAAATATATCGTAGTAGGAGGAGATCTGAATTCTCGACATACATCTTGGGGTGATACAATTTGCAATGCTAACGGCAAAGCCCTTTTCAAATGGCTCAATGATACTACTCCACCAACCGAATACTCTATCATTTCTCCTATGACACCAACTAGAATGATAAGCTCGTCAATTCTTGACTATTTCCTAATTTCCCACGATCTGACTCACCTTAGCTTATCCAACACTTGTACTACCAGCCCTGGTATGTCTGATCATTTAGCAGTTATACTAAACCTGGCAACAGCTTCCTTCACGGAGTTGCTCCAGCGACCTCCCTCCTCATTTTTATCATATAAAAATACAGACTGGAATTCATTTGGAGAAAGTGTTAGACGAGCCTTAAGACCAACAATATTTCCAGTCAATCAAAATTTGACCAATGATGAGATTGATTCCTTAATCACGATTTTCGACGATTCCGTAGCTAAGGCGATAGAAGACAATACAACCCGCATCATTTCCACCAGGTTAAAACACTATCCTCTTCCCCCCGAGCTTATCCTACTTTTGAAAATCCGGCAATTAAAAAGACGCAAGCTCAAAAATTCATATCATAGGTACGGCAACAGGATGAGTGATCAATACCGATCCATCGTGGAAGAAATTAATATTTTGAGCAAAATAATTTCAGACAATATAACATCCTTCCGTAGTAGACAAATAACGCACCGACTTTCGTGCGTCAAACCCGGGCCTCAAATGTATAAGGAAATTAACTCGCTTTCCGGAAAGTTCAATGTTCCAGAGGTCAAGGTCATCATCAATGGGACTCAGGTGAACAGTAAAGAAGAGCAGCTGAAGCTTTTCACGGAAAATTTTCAGAGGCAACTCAATTTACCACCCCCTGATGAAACATTTGAAACCACTGCGCAGGCAAGACTAGCAGTATCAAATTTCGAAAATGAGAATACGAACACAATCTGCATATTTTCTCCCCAAAACAAATCAAGCCACCCCCACAGTAGTGATATATTTATCTCTTCGGATTATCTTAGTAGTCTTATAACGTGCTTGAACAACAAGAAATCCTTTGGTGTGGATGGCATCTCTAATCTCGTAATAAAAAGATTACCCGGGGCAGCAATTATGCTGCTAGTAGTAATATTCAACAACTGTCTTAACAATGGATACTTCCCCGATAGATGGAAAATTGCTAAAATAGTTCCAATACATAAAAAGGGCAAAAGCTACGAACCGTGTAATTTTCGTCCTATTTCCATGCTTTCAAATGTGGGCAAACTTTTTGAGAGAGTCTGGCTAGAACGTATCATACAACACTGCGCAGAAGCTAATATTATACCAGAACATCAATTTGGCTTCCGAGCAAAACATGGCACCCAACATGCTCTCGCCTATTTGCACGATACTGTGCTAGAGAATCTCGACAACGAAAACATTCCCACAGTAGTCTGTGCTCTAGACCTAGAGAAGGCCTTTGATTCCGTGTGGAATGAAGGTCTCGTATATAAGCTAATAAAGTTCAGATTTCCTCCTCCGGTTATTCGAATTGCAATTAATTTTTTCAAAAATAGGAAATTCCTAGTTGCACTTTCAGACGATGAATCCGATGTCTTTCCAGTTTCTTCGGGGGTCCCACAAGGGTCAATCGCTGGTCCGGTGCTCTATAACATCTTCACGGCAGATATCCCGACCCCGACAGATCCACAAATGGGAATTATTCAATATGCAGACGACACACTCGTGTACGCCGCCGATAAAAAGCCCCAAATAGCAGCCGACAAGGTTAGTGACCACTTGGCTCAATTGGATCACTATTTCAAAAGCTGGGGCATCCGAATTAATGAGGACAAGACACAACTATGTGTTTTTAGGAACCCAGGAAAATATGTTGGATCACAATCATTGAACAAAAATGCGAATAAAGCGATCGTTAAGATCGGAAATAGTACCACCTGCGCGTCACCTTCACTGAAATATTTAGGAGTCCTCTGCAATAAATTTTTGAAATTCAATCCCCACGTCAAAAGTATAATAAAAAAAGCATATTTAAATTTCAACAAAATTCGGTTTTTATTCTCTCGACCAATAGGGCTATCCCGGAGGGTCAAAATTATCGCCTACCAAACTCTCCTACGCCCCATCTTAACATACGCCTGCCCGACTTGGCTTACTTGCTCCAAATCATTTGTAGAGCTCGCGTCGCGGTTTGAAAGGAAGATTTTACGGTACTGCACGGGCAAGCACCGACGATATTGGACAGCCAGTAAAAAATACTACCGTTCCACTTATATCTACAGCTGTGCGAAACTGAATACCTTAGAATGTAGGATTCTAGAGCTTACTCGTCGTTTTTTTAATGGAGCCCGCGACCATCCTAACACCAATTTCAAAAACATATACGAAAAAGCCACTACTCGCGCCAATATTGAACTAATTGAACCAGCATCGTGTTTTCGACCTAGCGACATCATAAAGCCTAGCAACTCAATTATATTCCAAAATATTTATAAATACAACGGTCGAAAATATAGGAGACATTGACTGAAAATATATTGTCACTCGCACACAGAACCTCATAAGACTTAATTTTACAAACTATAGAGCGAACGATCGTTTAATGCTACCTTTTATTTAGGATTAAGTTTAGCTTAAGTATTCTTAGTTTTTATATTAAAAAAAAAAAAAAAAAAAAAAAAACAAAAAAAAAAAAAAAAAACAAAAAAAAAATAACAAAAAAAAAAAATAATTAATTAAGTATTTAGCTAAGCAAGCTAGAAAAAATTGTGAATTGCCTACAAACAAAGAAAAAGAAAACAACACATCAGAGCATAAAGTATATGAGGCTTCCGGCCAAACACGCAGAGGGAAGGCCAAATACATACAGCCGCCCCAAACAAATGTATAATTATCATATAAGATAAGAAATTGACTGTAAGATGATATTGTAAAGGCTCAATAAAACTCCTTACATACATCGGTCAATAGGGAGATTAGGTCCGAATAGAGTCCTCTCAGTGCCCCCACCATCCATATCGCCTGAGGCGACTAGGCTCCCGAGAGCCACAAGAGAGACACTAGCTCAGGTTAGGTCGGGTTTTTGTTCACGCCTTAATTCGTACATATCTCGAATAGACCCGGACATCCAGAACATTTGTCCGGGTCTATGTTCTAAATGTTCTGAGGCGACTAGGCTCCCGAGAGCCACAAGAGGGACACTAGCTCAGGTTAGGTCGGGTTTTTGTTCACGCCTTAATTCGTACATATCTCGAATAGACCCGGACATCCAGAACATTTGTCGTGGTCCTACTGGCAACCATTGCTATTGCACTATTTTGCAGTTGCAACTACGCAGCTGCAATACGCAGTTGCAATACGCCTCTCCGGGGCGGACCACACCCGTTTGCAACAACAAACGGCCAAGAGTTGCCAAAACGCCTCCCTGGCAAGAGCCTCGAAGGTCTCGATGCAGGAAGGTTGTGTATGTCTGTGTATATGTATGGACTCGTTATATATGTTTTTTCGTCTTATTGGGAGCATCACATCTCGGCGCGACTGCTCTCAATTCTCCTTTTACGCGCCGGCATTGAAACAAATCCAGGCCCTGTCTTGGTATGGATGTGTAGTGTCTGCAACCGACGTATCGGTTCTAATGCTTGGTCACTTCAGTGTAGTTGCTGTTCGGAGTGGGTGCATTTTAGATGCTCCGGTTTGAGAAGGATGGGTCATTACATAGAAGGTACATTTGTTGCTCCTGGCTGTAGGAATACTGGGCAGCCTCGGGTAATACCAGGCCCCTCTCCACCAACGCCCCCTACTCCACCCAATAATGTTGCCTTGAACGTAAGACACAGCTTAACTCCTGCCCCTCCGCCAGCAATTTTTACACCGGTGTCCATATTGCAGTTCAACTGTAATGGCATCCTAGGGAAATTTCCTGAAATCACAAGCTTCTTGAGAAAGTACAGAATCCTGATTGCAGCCATCCAAGAGACGAAACTCCACGCGAATTCACCATTCAACGCTGATGGTGAATATATCATCATACGCAAGGACAGAGAAGGCGCCACGAATGATTCTCACCCTGGAGGTGGACTTGCCTTCCTAATACACAGGTCCGTACATTACCGTGTATTAGATGTAGTTTCAGACGGTACGGCGGAATTGCAAGCCATCTCAGTTTCATCAGGGAGCACCAATATCGAAATTTTTAACATCTACATACCACCACATTCGAGTTGTACAAACTACCATTTCGATATGGGTCCTCTTCTTAATGGAGAGCACAGGATCATTCTTGGTGACTTCAATGCCCATCATGAACTCTGGCATTCCGCGCTTCACAACGATGCCAGGGGTCAAGCTATCGCCGAATCTCTGGACGCATCAGGTTTCTGTACCCTCAACGAAAACTCTCCAACCCGTGATGCAAACAATTGTATTAGCTCACCAGACATTACAATTGTCAGCGCTAGCCTAATTAGTGAGACCTCCTGGGAAACACTTACTGGTCTTCCCTCTGATCACCTCCCAATCATAGTCAGAATTGACAAACCAGCTAACGTGACCAAGTCAGAGAAGCGAACTTTTGTCAATCACAAAAAAGCTGATTGGGAAGGTTTCAAAACGTTCACGTCATCGAAGTTCTTCGCGCTTCCCCCTCCCACCAATATACATAAGGCCGAACGGAACATTAGGAGCGTCATTGCCAAAGCTGCGGCACGGTTCATCCCTGCAGGGCGCATTCCAAAGGTTCGTCCAAACTTCCCAACAAGTGCCGCAAGGTTAGCTGATGAACGTGACAACATTAGGCGCGCCAACCCTGGTGACCCCAGAATTCGGGAGCTCAATATCCAAATACAGCGACAAGTTAAGGACTACAAGAAGGCCAAATGGAACGAGCACCTCAATGACTGTAACCTTAATGAAGGTGCCAGTAAGTTATGGTCCACTGTCCGTGCCCTTTCGAACCCCACAAAAGATAAGGGCAATATAGCCATAACCTTCGGCAAAAAAGAAACTAGCAATCCTCTTCAGTGTGCGAGCCAGTTCAATAAACAATTTATTGAACATCCCAAGTCAGATGGCCTCAAGCGCAAAATTAGAAGACGGATTCGCAGCCGAATTGTTGACTCCGTACCAATTTATACTCCGGACCAGGTTAAAACAGTCATTGAGAATGCAAAAAATTCTAAGGCCCTTGGACCTGATGGCATTTCAATGGCCATGCTCAAACATCTTGGTCTTCCTGCCATTGAGTATCTCACGGCAGTCTTTAACTTGTCAATGTCTACGCTCGCCATCCCCGACATCTGGAAACAAGGTCGTATAGTCCCGTGCCTTAAACCAGGGAAAAGTGCCAAACTAGGAACTTCCTACAGACCGATTACGATCCTGTCACCTGTAGCAAAGACGCTGGAAGCCCTCATCCACCCCACACTCGTTTCACATGCAAAGCTAGATCCCCATCAGCACGGTTTCAGACGCATGCATAGTACAACCACCGCTCTGGACGCGATCACTACACGTGTAAGAGACGGACTAAACCACAGTACACCTTGCCATAGAACTATCATGGTGGCGATTGACCTATCAAATGCGTTTGATAAGGTTAATCACTCCATGCTTCTGGCAAACCTCCTCAATATGCATGTTCCGACTCAAGAAATAAGATGGATTGCCAACTATCTAGCTGGTAGGCAATCCTTCACCGAGTTTCGAGGCAGTCGTTCCAAACTTAGAAAAATCAAATTAGGTGTTCCTCAAGGTGGGGTTCTCTCTCCCACCTTGTTTAACATCTACATGGCCGGTCTCCCAACACCTCCGGAAGGCATTGAAGTTATTTCTTATGCCGATGACTGCACTGTACTCGCCACGGGAGCGGATAGGGATGTCATGCGTGAAGATATCAATAGATATTTAACGCGACTAGAAGCGTTCTTCCATAGCAGAAACCTCACCATCTCAGCGTCCAAATCGTCTGCGACCTTCCTTACCACCTGGTCAGGTGATTGTAAGTGGCCGGTTGGGGTACGTATTGGCAACAAACCAGTTCCTGCTGTTGCAAATCCAAAAATTCTCGGGCTTCACTTTGAGAAAATGATGACTTCAGCTCATCACGCGGAAGCGGTATGTGAAAAGATGCGCAGTAGGAACAAAATTCTAAAAGCACTGGCTGGTAGCACCTGGGGCAAAGATAAAGAGACAATGCTAGCCACTTACAAAGCGGTGGGTCGAGCAGCGGCTGATTTTGCGGCGCCAGTTTGGTCGCAAGGTCTCTGTAACACAAGCTGGAAAAAAATCCAAGTCTGCCAAAATGCTGCTCTACGCACAGCTACAGGATGCCTTCTGATGTCTGCCCAGGACCACCTACATCAGGAGACACATTTGATGCCAATACGTGACCACAATCGACTACTTACAAAACAATATTTAGTAGGTTGTTATCGAGAGGATCATCCTAATCGTAACCTTATGGACAAAATTCCCCCTCCACGCAACATCAAACGTGGCCCTCGAGACCTTGAGAGAGAGGTCCAGGGTTACAAAAGGGATCCTTTCGATGAAGATTCATACCGGGCTGCCATTGCAATGATTCACACTGAGGAAGTGAGTAGGTCTATTGCGAGTTTAGGTACGAACAGAGTCCTCTCAGCGCTCCCACCACCTATTTCGCCTGAGGAGATTAGGCTCCCGAGAGCCACCAGAGTGACTTTAGCCCAACTTTGGTCAGGCTTCTGCTCACGCCTCAATTCGTATCTATCTCGCATAGACCCAAATATACTAAACGTATGCCCAAACTGCGCTGGCACGCCACACGATGTAGCCCATTTGTTTCAATGCCCAGCTGCACCCACTAATCTCACCCCCCTCTCACTATGGGAAAACCCCATTGCAGCTGCCACGTTTTTGTCCCTGGAGATTGCGGACGAAAACGATGACGAACTATAAAACGAGTCCATATAGATACACAGTGGTTCACACCTTTCTGTACCGCTAAAAGAAGAAGAAGAAGAAGAACATTTGTCCGAGCTGCGGTGGTGCGGCACATGATGTGGACCACCTGTTTCGATGCCCCGCTGCACCCACTAACCTCACTCCGAGGGCATTATGGGACAACCCTATTGCAGCTGCTACGTTCTTGTCGCTTGAGACAATAGGAAACTTAGAGCATATCCATAGACATGCACAGCGACTCACACCCTTCTGCACCGCTACAACAACAACATAAAATGGTTGTGACAACCCTAGACAATAAAATTCTGCAACTAGTCCTGCCACTGGAATCCTCTATATTTGACTTAATTCTGACTGAAGCCGCTGTTGCGGACACGTGTCTTCTTGCATGCGTACCTCAAATACTTCTCGAAGCTCAGTTGTGATCTCCGCCTTTTTTGTACTTGCAAACTTTTATTTTTATGACACATCCCAGTTCAATTCAACTTAACTAATCGTTTCTGGCAGATTTCCTTCCCAAGGATAACCTCTACATAAACGTTTCCGTCACCGAGCAAGTTTTTGAACTAATAAAATCGTATGGCGCCCTAGGAGTGAGTCAAGCAAGTCTAGCCAAGGAGCTGGGTCTTCGAAAGCTGTGTATGCGACGATTCATCAGGAAAGTAATGGCAATAGGACTTGTTGGCTTTTACTTAAAGGATGTCGGACGTCAGCGTATGCGAATGTAAGAATGAGGTCCCTCCAAGTGGTTAATTGGTTACATCTAAAGTTTCGATGCTTTTTAGGTACGTTGTGAAAAAATATCTACTGCAACGAGACGAATCGGCGCTACAAGACGCTGATGTTAGTATTGGTGAAGATGAAGAAGTCGCCGCCGCTTTTGAACCAGATCCCATTGTAAGTTTTTTGTATTGGTGTTTCTATTGTTCAATCGTTTTTGATGTAATTTATTTAATTTTCAACAGAAACCTCCTGAATATGAACTTCTAACACCCACGGCACGTCCTCGTTCGTCTCTCGAATTTTCCGATAAAAATGAACCGGACTTTAAGATGACCGTCAAAGAATGGCACCACCCAGTCGTGTTGAAAAGATTCACGAGCACCAGCACGGCGCGACAAAGATTGCGTCGTGACTTGATTATGAAACTGGCAAAAAAAACTGGAGTTATTGATACTGTCGTTTTGGTTCGTGGTATTATGAGTACTGAGCGCAGTTTGGGCTATCGGGATGTAATTTGTCGAAAATCATTGTGGCGAATTTTACAGCCAATGGTGGACGAAAAAATGGTTCGGATCTATGACGTGCAAATGCAATGGCGTCAATATTCGAAGCAATGCAAGCTTATGTGTGTTGAGCCCATAAATTTGGACCATAAGAACTTCACGGACGAGTTGCTTAAAGTGAAGGAGACCTTTTTCAATGGAATTACAATGAAGAAACAGAAAAAAGCTTCCGCTTTAACGGCCCTTCGAGTGCCGAGGGACATTAGTGAATTTGTCTTTCCGCAACGTGGAAACTATCGTGTGGGCGCGTCCAAGTTTATTCGTGCAAAGCTGGTGCATGAAATTCTCTTCCATTTGGTGTACGTTTTGAAGTCGGATCAGCAACCGTTGACGTTTAACGAGGCAGCACGTGCATGGGCCGAGTATGATTTGTCCATAGACGCCAGCGCATTGAAACACGAACTGCCCAAGGTATACGGAGCCGAAGTGAATTGGACTATGTTCATCAGTCCGTTGCCGCAGTATAAGAACTATCCGGATGGATGGATTTGTATTAAGGACTTTTTAATGCGCATTCCGCTCATATTGTTGGCCAAATTGCACGGGATCAAGGACAAGGCCGACCCGGAGTTGCAGGAGTATCTCAAGCATCCAATTCGACGATTCTACACAATTCACGGCTTGTCATTGGACGTTCGGAGTATTATTCGTTTCGATCAATCGTATGCATCAACAATTGATCAAATTTTGCGCTTACTCGGCTACATGGGACTGGTACAGTACGGACCGCGACTTTTCAAGGACCCCGTGTACAATTTCATCTATTTGAATCGAAATGCAATTGTATTTGATACGATCACATCGGATCCGGCTTATCGCACAGTCTCGGACGATCGTGATTATCCGAAAATGTCATTCCATTTCTCATCGCAGACGGATATAGTGGAATATTGGCTAACGCTTCAGAATATTTGCATGTGCACGAAACTCGGTCATCGCAAACGTAGAGATCCGTCTGAACCGAAAATTACACGATTTCAGCTGGATCTGCCGAATGAGGTGCAAATCGACGAAGCGCCTAAAAAGGATATTGGCTATATGTTGGGCAATGGGCGTGGTGCGGGCGGGCTTGATTGGACCTTGTTTTCGCATACAATGCGTAATTGGGATCTTTCGTTTCCGGTTAAACGAAAAGTCGGTGCGGAAGCGCAAAAGGCAAAGTCTAAAATGCGATGCAGTGCGCAGAAATTGCCTCAACGAGCTGTTCGTCATGTATTCTATAAGCGGTCGAAAAAGCACATCGTTATGCGACGGATTCGTAAAGTTACCTACGACGACGTAGATAAACAGTGTCTACAGCGAATGGACAGCCTACGCGTCCGATGGGATCATAAGGAAGACCGCACGTTGATGATCTGTCGGGTGGCTAATAAATTCTTACAAGGTAGTACGGCCTCGAAAATGCCACTTTCTCAGACAAGTCGCGATATACTACAATGGCTACTTGGGTCTATGCAAAAATCATCGCGAGCATGTCAACGACGAATACTGTACTTGCTGCGAAGCAAGGCGAACGTAAATCAGGTGAACAGCTGGTTCAACGAGCTCTACCAAAATGAATACGTCCAGCGGATGTACGGCATAAACTTTTTCACCCAACTAAAGAAATACTATCGAACTGTTGATCAATTTAGTACAGTCGCGCGCATCTATTTTGTCCAATTGGTGCGATACCTTGTGCATCTTTTCAACAACACCACAATACGAGACACGGAATTCATTCCGGACACGTTGGAGCAATTCAATTTGCTTTATCGCAAAACCTACGACAACAACACGTCCATCAAGCACTTCGAACCGCAAACCGTCGACGAGGTGAACGAATCGACAATCAATCTTCTCATTCACAGTTCAGTGTGCAGCCTGCGTGATAAAATGCTCTACAACATGCAACTGTTCGAAATCTACCGATCCTATGACGAGGGCATGATTGAACGATGCTTTCGTAAAGTGCGTTTCGCCGATCAGCTTGTCGTCGCGGGGAAAATTCAATCGCGTAAAAAGTTCCCGTTACTCGGCAAGAACGTTTGCATTTCCAACGCCTATCGTCAGCAATTCATCTGCATATTGCCGTACTTAATTTACGAACAATGCCACCAATCGTTAGAGGCACTGCTGGTAAATCTCTATGAAAAGGATTGTCAAAACATCTCGTATACGTGCGTGAACAGTGGAACGTCCGCTTTACTTTTGGAATTAGCCCTGATCCCCGGCATGAATTTTGATATTCAAATTCCCAAACAAGTGCTCAAATTTGATCCAATTCACAATAGCTACAACCCGGATAAAATCATCCATCACTTCACCGTCTTCAATGAGAGTACACCCGAGAAGAGTTTTGCCAACGCAATCTCAGATACAACAAGAATCCAGTTCAATGTAAACGTATCCGTACACAAGATCGTCTACAACCCCTACGATGTATTCTCACGCATGTCCGACTGTTATTTGCACTTCTTCTGCGCCTTGCAGCATTTGAACACGGTCGTCAATGTTGAAGTCATTCCGACCAGACCGTTCTATTGTCCATTCCGATGTATTCTACAGGACGCCGACTATTTGGCAACCATAGCACAATTGATCAAGGAGCATGAAAGTGTCATACGACAATTGGCCAAGACGAATAAAGCCGCTGCCGCCGCTGCGACGCCCAGTGAGGACGACCCAGAATCTAAGATTACAACAGTGCATTTAACAGGGCAAAACTTAGTTTCGGTTGTGAATCGGGTGCAATTTGTTATTCGGCGAATGTTTCGTGAGGACATGAAGAAAGATATTGGTCTGATGCCAATGTTGCCCCAACCCACGAATATGGTACAAATGGCGTTGGATGCGTTGCGTTGCAATAATGACATGGACGGGCATATATCGGACGAAGAAGATTTGCTCACCGAACGTGGGGATGGCTACATGCGTTTTCAGGATTATTTGGTTGTCAATGCACCGACGCTTTTTGTGAATTTCAACGAACCCAGTGACGATTACGTGACGTACAAAGATATGCGAGTGCACCGTAGTCTGCTGCCGGGCTTGGACAAGAAACAGGCTGTTCTGGAGAAAGCGGTTGAGTAAGTAGTATGCATATAAATAGTAGACAAAATAGTTTTTAGCAATTTTTAAAAGCAATGGTTGGGGTGGTATTAGGGCGTAATTGCTGATCGGCGTGCTGGAGGCAACATTGCCAACACATTGGTTTGTTGCAATATCTTTGCTTAGGTTAGGGGCCGCAAGGTGTCGGGTACCTAAGCGCACTTAGACTAAAAGTTGGTCCATTGTGATACCGCCCAGTGAAACGTGCCTTAATGTTAACACCTATGCTGAAACCAACTCGTGCTGGCAATATATTTGTTGACCGACAGGTGGGCTCACATTACGTAGATTATATGGAAATTATGGGGCATTCGGTGGCTCAGTGGCAGAGATGTCACTCTCTCTATCTCTGAGTTGCCGGTGCGTGGGTTCGAATCCCACTGTGGCCCATGGATGTTTGTGTTGTCCATAAAATGCTCCTACGGCAGCCGGTTCTTCGATGTAAATCGTCCCGGAGGTACCCGTTGTTAAAACGGCTAAGAGCTGCCAAGACCCCCTTCGATTCAAGAGAAAAAAAATCTCTTGAATCGCTACAACAACAACAACAACGTAGATTATATGTATCGTTAAAATACATTGAGCCAAGAAAACGTCTCCGTTCCTCGGCCAGGGCTGGATAATGGCAGGGAAAATGATGTACACTCTCTTCCTCATCGCGACTAGGACAGAAGTAGTTATGGGGAATTCGGAGCCTCCTGGCTTGCTCCCCGATAGGAGAGTGCCCCGTTCTGGTCCCGACCACCTTACCGATTTGTTTCCTGTCTATTGACAGTAAAATGATTGACCTGGCTCCGTCAAGGCAAAATTAATCTTAGACCGTTAGACCATCTTGCACTAGCCCTGTACATTACAGTTGTTTCTATTGCCTGTTTACAAGAAGCGATTGCCACTTTTGGATTATTGCGGTCAGCCTCTTAAGTTAATAGAAGTCGCATTACGAGCGAGACGGTCCGATTGCAGTTCCCTTCAAATCCACTATGACTAGGTATGCAGCAGAGAACGATGTTGAAAAATTGACCAATCACTCTTATAGCTGAGCGGCAACTATCAACAGTTTTTGATGTAGTCAGGACAAATCGAGAGATCGAATTGCAGCCTGACTGTCAGTGTATATGATTACATCCGTCATCGTGACGACATGATTTCCCAACCAGGTTAGAGCTTCCATAATTGCAGAAATTTCTGCTTGAAGGACAGGTAAACAGTGTGCCAAGTTAATGTCTAGTGTGTCTAGTCCATCCGAGTGGACTCCAATACCAACTCTTTCATCCGTATTAGAGCCATCTTTGTAGAATACCAATGGCTCTGTAGCCAGGGGTTATCCCAGTGATCCCCCGACGGAATCAAACAATCGTAGTTTTTGCCAAAAGTATACATATTTGGGACTAGTGTATTCAGTCTCTAAGGGGAGGTTAACATTTTGTAGTATTGTTGAGTGACCGTACTCCAGCAAGTTATAGTAAGTTGTTTTACTGAGTGCCGACTACCATACGCATACACCGTACAGTAGAATGGGTCGTACGATAGCCGTGTAGATCCAATACAGTGCTTTTGGTTGCAGGCCCCATCTTTTTCCTATTGCTTTCATGCACGAATAGAGTGCTATAGTTGCTTTATTCACCTTCTCTTGAATGTTAGGTTTCCTATCAAGTAACAGTCCAAGGAATTTACCGTTTTCAGCAAAATTTACCTATCCCGTAGCATGGGACGGTCAATAGAAAGAATAGTACGTATTCTAGTAAAGATCACCAACTCCGTTTTAGCTGGTTTAATTCCAACCCCACTGAGATTTGCCCAGTTTGTTAAAATAGACAAGGCGTTCTCCAATAGTCCACTAAACACTTCCGGGAACTTACCTGTCACAACAATTACGACATCGTCAGCATATGCAGTGACCTTGCTACCAATCTTCTCGAGAGCGACATGCAATTGATTGATTGCAATATTCCAGAGTAGGGGAGATAAAATACCTCCTTATGGTGTACCCCTGCACACATAACTACTTACAGAAGACGAGCTCATTGTGGTATGAATGCGTCTAGATGTTAATCTCCGACTCCGAAGTGCGTCGGTAATCACCCTGGGTCTGATATTATTAAAAGCACCTTCAGCCCTAGCAGCGCTCTAGAGGTGTTACTTCACCTACACCCAGTTGACATACACCTCGAAACCGAGGCAAAACTGGCACGACTTATCGCGAACGATGCCAATCTGGAGCTTACCAAATCTCTCAACAACATCACTATTGCCAACATGCCCTCCGATCACCTTCCAAAGAAGATCTCATGCGGCCGCCGTTTTCAGGCTGAAACATGGAGCAGAGAGGAGTGGCAGTCTAATTTCGCTAAGCTGCACCCATAAATGGTTTACTGACGGTTCTAAAACAACCGATAGTTCAGGAGCAGGTGTGGTTGGTCCAGCGCACAGGATATCTATACCTGCACCCAATTGCAACCTGCGCCGATCTCTGTTTATGTGCTAACTATGTAAATAAACGAATAGCGATCTCTTCAGACAGCCAAGCGACTATTAAGTCACTCACTAAGTATACCGTCACGTCAAGGCTGGTTCAGTGTTGCCTGAATGCACTGAACAAACTAGGCGTAAATAATAATTTCTCAGCATATTTCTACAGGCAGCTCTATCTTGGATCGTGTCATCGCCGAGACCAATGCGTTGTTGTTGTTTTTTCATTTGACACATCCAGGTGTTCTTCGGTCTGCCTCTGGCCTTGGGTCCATCAAGTGGAACTTCCATTGATATCGCTTTCTTTGCTGGGTTCTCAGGCGGACGCCGTTGAACATGGCAATACCAATCCATTTGTCGGTCTTCGAGCTTTTCGGTGATTGGTTGGTCTATGGACAAGCTGCTCTGGCCCAACGCCGTTGGATACAATTTGGAGTGCTTCGACGTCAATTAGCAAACTCAGCTCATTTGTAAGCCCGATCAACCTTGATCGTCAGGCATAGTCCTGCCGACATATGACCAGAGCGATAGTACAAAAGGCGTATCGGCTTCAGTGCTACGAAACCCCTTCGGGTTCGCCCCCCCCCCTCACAATCTAACCTAATCTAACCATCAATGTCTAAGAACACAGCCATTGAATCGCTTCAAGACGCTATACTAGGCTGAATTGTATATACCGATTATCCGAGCTGGTTGACTCCGCGAAGAGATCATGTCGTCCGCATATAACAGGCCTTTTATCATCGTCCCAAAAGCTTCTGCACCGCCTGGCATATCGTCCAAGATATCATTTACAAAAATAGCAAAAACATCCGGACTAAGTGTGCATCCTACTGTCGTTTTAAATGGTATCCCATTCATGGTGGAGGATATTTTAATGGTAGGTAGTGTGGCTCATTTGGTGAAAATTAATGTATTTTTAACCGTTACAATGTAATGCATTTTTATAAAAATGCCCGACTTGCCGAACTGAATCAAACAGTAAACAGCTTGGGTTAGCCTTTGATGCCTCCTGTCCGTGCTGCGGTGCGGCTCAGGAGGATTGTCTTCACGTATTGGTGGTTTACCCAAGGTACTCAGATGTTGTTGCTGATTGACGTCACAAAATCATCCCGATCAGCCAAATCGAGGCCCGTCTTATAAGTCTTCACGTCATGAGCCCAGGTTTTAGAAGCCCCAACATGGTTGTGTAATTACGTCGTCATTTTGTATACTCACAGTCTGGTTACAGTTCGATTACTTGGGTTAGAATTCATCACATCCAACCAGACAGATGGGTTGATTTTTCAACATGACACTATGCTGGATACCGGGTCATAATCACTGCAAGGAGTTTATCCGCGGAGAGATTAGCACCGTTGTCATTTTCATTTCATTTCGCAGTGTTCCAATCTTGGTTTCGTGTTTGGGAACCTGGTAATGGATGATATGTTTTAAGTCGCTTGCCTGACTGTGTAAATGCTGCGCTTATGCTGACGATCTACTTATCCTCGTGGACTTCCCGTCCTGACATGTAGAGGTTGAACAAGAAAGGAGAAAGAACTCCTCCTTGTGGTACGCCTTGTTTGATTTTTCGTAGTTTCCCGTCTCTAAGCTCAGTGCAGGACTGGCGACCGGCAAGGTAATAGATGTGTTGTGTTGGTCTGTTAAAAGAAGGGAGTGATTTACCGTATCAACCGCCTTCGACAAATCGAGAGCGACTAAGATAGTTCGTTTGCACGGCTTAGGTTGATTTGGTCCATTGAAGAGCTTGGTCCTGATCTGGTGGTTGTTGTTGTATTAGCGGCACAGTCAAAAAAAGTTTAGTTTATGTTCCATAATAGTTATTCGAAGATGGTGGGCATTCCATCTTCGAGGTCGAGGTTGAGGAAAGAAGCTGCTTTTATTGGTTGTAACCATAACGCAAGTGGTGTAAGTTGCGTGGGAGCAGCTGGACATTCGAAAATATGGTCTACATCGTGTGGACTGGTTCCGCAGGCTGGGCAGGTGTTTGCAACTTCATTATTTATACGCGATAAATAAGAGTTTAGTCGCGGACAGCAACCGGATCGGAGCTGAGCTAAGGTGGTACGGGTAGCTCTCGGTAGGTTCTCTTCATCAGGAGATATGGCTGGAGGTTTGGTGTCAAGTACACGATTATTTGCGAAACTTTGAGTAGCTTTAAGCACGTCTTGTGTGTGTGCTTTGTAGTCGAAGTTATCGAAGGGAACCTTTTTGTATCGCTGCACTTCACGCTCTTTGTCGCTGATAGAGCGTCTGATTCGTCGTGGCGGAGGTGTTTTGTCCATAAGTTCATTGTTCGGGTGATTAGTTCGATAACATCCGACAAGATATTGCTTAGTAAGAAGTTAATTATGGCTTTTCAAAGTCATCATCTTTGTCTCCTGGTGCAGATGATCCACTGAGGATATCTTAACACAGCCGGTGATGGTGCGAAGTGCTGTGTTTTGGCAGGTTTGTATGTGGCCCCAATTTGTGTTGCAGAGACCATTTGTCCACGTCGTCGGTGCTGCATAGTTGACTAGGGGGCGACCGACGGCTTTATAGGACAGAAGTGTTTCTTTGTCAGTGCCCCAAGTACTACTGGCAAGAGCTTTAAGTATTTTGTTTCTGCTCCTGAGTTTAGAGCAGATATTCTCAGCGTGGGTGTTAAATTTGCCGGAGTTGGGCGCCAAGAGCTTCACGCTTTTACTCACAAAGAAGTCGTTGAGTGCCAGGAGGTATTCATTGATTCGGTCGCACATTTCGGGAATGTCGTTGCCAGTCGCCATGATGGTACAGTCGTCGGCATAAGAAATGATTTCGAGTCCCGTGGGTGGTGTAGGCAATCCTGACATGTAAAGGTTGAAAAGGGTGGGAGATAGAACTCCGCCCTGTGGAACGCCTCTTGTTTAATTTTCCTGAGTTTGGACTTCCCGTTGCTAAACTCGTTGCAGGATTGACGACCGGCAAGGTAATTTGCGATCCATTTATGAATACATGGAGGTGTAATGTTGCGTAGATCTGTCAGAAGAACTGTGTGGTTAACAGTGTCAAACGCTTTTGACAAATCGAGAGCTACGAGGATAGTGCGCTTGCAGGGTTTCGGCTGATTGAGTCCATTGAATATGTTGAAGGTAATCTTGCCTAGAGCGGTTGTGGTGCTATGCATTTTCCGGAAACCGTGTTGATGATTGGCAAGCTGAACATGCTCTAGGAGTTTTGGCTAGTGCCTCGAGTATTTTGGCCACGGGGGACAGTAGCGTTATTGGACGGTATGATTCTGCTAGTGTGTGATCTTTACCTGGCTTTGGTATGGGGGTGATACGGCCTTTTTTCCATAGCTCAGGTATGATGAAGGTTTTCGTCGACAGGTTCATCGTAGCAGTGATATACTCAATGGCCGGAGAGTCAATGTGCTTAAGCATAATCATGGCAATACCGTCTGGTTCGTACGCTTTGGATTTTTTCGCATTTTTTATTGCAAGCTTCACTTCATTTGAGGTAACCTGGAGGCGTTGGTCAGTGGTGCTGTTGCGGATAGCTCTGGTAATTATGCGCTTGAGCCTATCTTTTTCGGGATGTTCGACGAATTGTTGGTTCAAAATTGTGAGCGCATTTGTCGTCGTTGTTGTATGTGTTATCACCGAACTTTATGGCTACCTTACCTTTAGGTTTTGTAGGATTTGATAAAGCCCGCACTGTTCTCCAAAGGTTGCTTACGCCGGATTTTAAGTGCAGGTTTTTAAATGTTAATTCCATAGCTGTCTCCTATGGTCGTTGACTTACTGAGTTATACGTTGTTAAGATCGCCGATGCGAGGATCATTTGGGTCTGCTGTTCGGAGTTCATCTCTCATTCTTGCCAATTCTGCGGCAGAGGAGGGGAAATGTGGTCTCATGATAGGAATGCGGCCCGCTGGAATGTATCTTTTGGCTGCATTCAAGATAATCCGTCTCAGGTTTTTTTTAGCAGTACGTACGTTAATGGGGGTTGGAAGGGCAGAAAACGCTTCGTTTGTGTAGGTTTGGAAGCCAATCCAATCGGCTTTGCTGAAGTTCATGTATTTTTTCTTCTCTGTGTACGTAAACTGGGACGGTTTATCAATCGTGAGGACAATTGGCAAATGGTCTGAAGAGAAAGTGATGAAAGGTTCCCATATGTGATGCTGTTTATGAGCCCTGGGCTAGCAATGGATATGCCAGGTGAGCTTCTGCATGATCCAGCATGCGGGTTGGTGAGTCGTCGTACAACGGACAGAAATCGGATTCATCTAGTTGGTTTGAGATGTGGTTACCTCTGGTGTCGTTGTTGAGGTTTGAGTGCCATAAATCATGATGAGCATTGAAGTCGCCTAGTAATAGGCGATATCGCCCGGTGAGTAGAGGGGAAATGTTGGCCTGGAAACTAGTGGGACAACTTGATGCTGGTGGTATATAGATATTGGGAATACATAGGGTGCCTTTTATATTTCGGGATGGGACAACTAGTGTAGCTGATTTGGGGATATTTTGAAAAATAATAAAGCGATTTTCGATAATTCTCTAATCCCGAAATATAAAAGGCACCCATCAACATTTCCCGACCTGATGGATGTCACTTGTAGTTCAGTTGTGGTATCGGCGGCAGTGATATCGATTAATGAGTATGGCAAGGGCATTCGGTAGCCCAGTGGCAGAGATGTCTATCTCTGAGTTGCCGGTGCGTGGGTTCGAGTCCCACTGTGACCCATGGATGTTTGTGTTGTCCATAAAAATGCTCCTACGGCAGCCGGTTCTTCGATGTAAATCGTTCCGGAGCTACCCGTTGTTAAAAAACGGCCAAGAGCTGCCAAGACCCCCTTCGATTCATGAGAAAAAAAAATCTCTTGAATCGCTACAACAACAACAAGTATGCAACGAGTTATGTATCAAGAAAGCTAAGCCACCTCCTGAGCCGGTGGATCGATCACGTCGGATGATGTTGAAGCCTCCGTAGGAATTGAGTGATGAATCGGTAGTTTGGTTTCTTGAACTGCAGCAACTAGGATGTGATGTCTGTCCATGAAGCCAGTGATCTCAACAATTTTATGTTGTAGACCATTACAGTTTAATTGAACGATCTTTGTGGTGGAGTGGTTTGCAAATTGCTGTGGCGGTGCTGGTGTGAGAGTGTGTCTTGGTGCTGTGTGTTGTGCAGAGACTGTGGGGGTGACAGGTGACGGTTGTTGGCCCTGATTTGTGAGTTGTTGGGAGGTCGATGAAGACTGCTGGCCACAGATTCTGCAATTTGGTGCTATAAAGGTACTGATCGTTATTGTTGATCGTAAATCCGCATTGTTGAGCCCAGAACAAGTCCATACAGCATGAGCACTGCACTGAGGATTGTACGTTTAAGTAAATCCTCTTACCACAGACGCAGCACATCCATGGACCAGGATTTATTTCGATGCCGGCGCGTTGAGTAGGATTTGGAGCAACTGGGCCGGCATGGGTTGCTCCGATAGCATAAAAACGATGTAATGCAACTTGTATGTTTCCTGTATGTGTCGAGGGGGGTGTGCGGCTCTTGGCCATGCATAAAATGCATCGGTGGTTCCGGGGCGAAGAGCCGGCCGCGATAGGAACCGTCGTGATCTGGTCGTGCTGTTGTGGTGCTGTGCATTTTTCTAAAGCCGTGTTGATGATTCGCGAGATCTATATGTGTCGTTAGTATTGGTAATAACATAATAGCGAATATGTCTAAAGGTGCGGCGGGTGGTGCTGGTAGAACGTTAGTTTGTGAGATAGAATCAGGAATGACCTGGTAGGCCGACCGCGTAGTACCCTTCGCTCATAGAGTGAAAGGGTATATTAACTTTGTCATGAAGTTTGTAACGCATTAAAGGAGGCATCTCCGACCATATAAAAAGTATACATATATGATCAGCATGACTTGGGGAGTCGATTGGAGCATGTCCGTCTGTCTGTCTGTCTGTCTGTCTGTTGCGACGCGTTTTACTCGGCGGGTATTGAAGTTAGCAAGCTGAAATTTTGCACACGTGCCTCTTATTGTTGCAGGCTGTTTGTATGTTTGATTCACCCAAATGGAATCACTGGGTCATGGGGCTGCCATACAAACCTAGCTCCCCAATTTGAGTTCTTCTAAGAAAAACTGTTTTATTTGTGCACCAATTTCAACCAAATTTCACACAAATGTATTTCTATTGTTGACACAAAACATATGTAAGAATGGATAAAATCGGACCATGGGGTCATGGGGCTGCCATACAAATCCAACCCCCCAAATTAGGTTCTTCTAAGAAAAACTTTTTTAATTGTGCACCAATTGCAACCAAATTTCACACAAATGTATATCTATTGATGACACAAAACGTACGTAAGATTGAATCAAATCGGACCATGGGGTCAAGGGGGTGCGATACAAACCAAACCCCTCATATTGGTTCTTCTAAGAAACATTTTTTTACACTAATTTCGCAAAACCTTGAATTAATGTGTCTTTATCAAAGCAACTAAAATGTTCAAAACGAATGGAATCGTACTGTGGGGTCATGCTCCGGCAACCCCAATAAAATTTTCCGAGTAAATATTTTTATTTGCCCACTTATTTCAACCAAGCCCAAAACTTTTGTCAAGTCGGAAGAAAAAGAATGAGGAGTTTGGATTAAATACAAGTCATAGGTACGCCCGAAAAAACTTTTAGCCCAAGCGAAGGGTATCCAAATTTCGGCCACGCCCGAAATTAGCCTCGGCCCCGGGGTTGGCGAGCGAAGCCCCCTAGTTAAATAATGAAATCATATTATTATATTTTATAATAAGTGCTATCGTTTTTAATGTTTTACAAAAACTTAAATTTTTTTTTTTTTCAAATTGACTTATTAAAAAAATCAGTGATAGAATTGATTTTTTTAATTTTGCAATTTTCACAAAGTGAAACTAGATAGAGACGCCACAAAGTAAAGAGAATTGCAGATGAATAGCATTTTAATCGTTAACACTGTCTGAACGGCTGGGCCGATTAAGTTGAAATTTTTTTCAGTTGTTCCCAATTGCCAGGAGAAGTTTTTTTACGAAAGAAAGTTTTGGAAAAACCCTTCGGAAAAGTCGGAAAATTCGAAGTAATTTATCAATTGAGAACGGCTGGACCGTTTGGTTCAAATTTTTTTCAGTTGTTTGCAATTACCAGCAGAGGGTTTTACGAAAGAAAATGTTGGGAAAACTCTCCGGAAAAGTCGGAAAATTGGAAAAATCGAAAAAATTCATCAACAGAGAGAACGGATGGGCCGATTTAGTTCATATTTTTTTTTCAGTTGTTTGCAATTGCCAGGAGAAGGTTTTTACGGGAGAAAATGAAACTCTCCGGAAAAGTCGGAAAATAGGCAAAATCTAAAAATTCATCAATAGAGAACGACTGGGGCGATTTAGTTCAAATTTTTTGTCAGTTGATTGCAATTGCCAGGAGACGGTTTTTACGAAAGCAAGTTTTGGAAAAACCCACCGGAAATGTCGGAAAATGGAAAAAGTCGAAGTAATTCATCAGTTGAGAACGGCTAGACCGATTTGGTTCAATTTTTTTCAGTTGTTTGCAATTAACAGGAGAAGGTTTTTACGAAAGAACATTTTGGGAAAACCCTCCGGAAAAGTCGGAAAATTGGAAAACTTGAAAATTATTTTTTTTGCTTGCAATTTTTCCACAATAGCTTTTGGAATTAAGAAATATAAAATTCTTAGTAGAAGACTCGGAAAATTCAGGAAGAAAGTTTTGCATTTTATCGAATGATTTGATGATTTTAGACGATACAAAGGTGGAAAATTCGTTATGAAGCTTTTGAATAATTGTGGAATTCATTGTGATAAAAGACATTTTGCGTTCAATTTTGGGTGAAGAAGCTAACGAGAAAAATAATTGCTGTGCTGCGAATAACTATCAAACACTCGCAAAATTATAAGGACAGTGCATTTTCTCACACTTTTACCTTCATCTTCTTCTGTTCATATTAGCGTATCCAGACCGCATTGTGGAACAAATACAAGGACGAGATGGCTGTAGACATTTAGCATAGTGTTCGCATAACAACTTCGAATTTCGATCTTGAAATTAACGACGAGATGCGCAACGAAGCGTTAGTTCTTATCGAATACATGACCGTGCTCATGTGCGGCAGTCTGCTGTCGAAATTGGGAATGCCAGCGCCAAATCGTTTGATGGACGATGCAATTAATCGCGACTTGCAGCGGGAGCAAGATTATGATCTAGAAGAGCTGGCCGAACGAGTTCGAATAAATGTGCCGCTTTTGAATGCCGAGCAGAAGAACGTATACGATTCGCTTATGAAGGTTGTTGACGATGGAACAGGAGGCATTTACTTGCTCCATGCTCTTGGTGGGACCTGGGACAGGCAAGACATTTGTCATGTCGATGATTCTGGCAACAATTCGGTCAAGATGTCAAATTGCGATGGCTTTTGCATCGTCTGCTACATTGTTGGAAGGCGGTCGAACTGAACATTCCGCTTTAAAGCTGCAGATGAATCTACTCTTGGTTGAGAATCCAACGTGCACAATCGCCAAGAGTTCGGCAACAGCGAAATTGATGCGAGAATGCAAAATCATCATTTGGGATAAATGTACGATGGCACATAATCGAGCTTTAGAGGCAGTTGACCGAACGATGAAGGACTTACGAGGTGATTCGAGACGATTTGGTGGGGCTCTGATATTACTCTCCGGAGATTTTCGTCAAACGCTTCCCGTCATCCCGAAATCTACTGCTGCGGATGAACTTAATGCCTGCCTGAAATTGTCATCTTTGTGGCGGCATATCAAGAAGTTGAAATTGACTACGAACATGAGAGTCGCATTGCAGAACGACCAATCGGCTGCTGAATTTTCAAAAATTCGTAAAAATTCGTTGACACCGTGATCGACGAGGATGAAGCGACCAGCTATTCGACGGAGTTTTTGAACTCGCTTGATGTGCCAGGAGTCCCGCCGCATAATTTACAGCTGAAGGTGGGATCGATCATAAACATGTTACGGAATCTGAATCATAAGAAATTGTGCAACGGTTCGCGGTTGTCCGTCAAGAAACTGATGAACAATGTGATTCAAGCGACGATCATCAAGGGAACTCACGAATTCCGATTATTCCAACTGATCTTCTATTCCAATTCAAGTGGATTCAGTTCCCCGTTCGATTGACAATTAACAAATCGCAAGACCAATCGTTGGGATTAATCTCGAATTTCCCTGTTTTTCGCACGGTCAGTTGTATGTTGCCTGTTCGCGTGTTGGCAAACCGTCTTCGTTGTTTGTTTTTTTTTCGCCAGAAAACAAAACGAAAAACACTGTTTATAATATCGCTCTCTACTGATTTTGATTCCATTCAAATAAATCACACTGAAAATTTAACTATCTGTGTTTTTAGAGTTTATTTGAAGGCGTTGAATTTGGGCGAGGCGAATATTTATATAGGTATAGTTAGGAGTTGGGAGTCAAAATCGCTCATAAATTTGAAGTTGTGTCAAATTGTAAGCGAAGCGAACAACGCGAGCGTAGCGAGCTCTAGATGAGGGAGCGAGCGAAGCGAGCTCTTACAGCTAGTATGTTTATATAAATCCACCAAAAACTTTAAATCAGCTATTTCCCACCGCTAGCCTTTAAAAAACATATGCGTTCCATCCGACATCAGGTACTCATTTCATTGTTTTTTTTTTAGTTAGACCAACTGGTCTGGTACCATTAATTACAAACGTAACTGTAATTATTATCTAACAAAAGTTGTTTTCTTTTTATTTATCTCCATATAGGGATGCCATTTGGATGAATCAGGAATACACAGTAGACGATCTACTTAACGAAATGCGACTGCTGAAATTTTCTGAAAAAGAAAAGCACATCACACTGCAACTACTCTCATTTATTGAAAATTCAGAAATTGGAGTCAAAGCGACCGATCTTGGCGTAAGTAGAGTCTCTATACATTCAAGATTTTAAAATTTTACATTTTTCCTCTTTCCGACAGAAATTATTCCCCAATGATCATATTATCATCAAAAGTTTAACAGTACTGCGTAAAATGTATTTGATCAAACGTGTCGGTGTGGGATCTTTCGTGTATGTGCACAGGAAAAAAATGAGACCTTGGATTATTCATTCGTTTCATTTGAAACGTTACGAACGAGTAAGTGTATTTATTACGATAATATTATTTTTTTGTAATTGTGTGAATCGACCACTTCACACAGTAATTAAAGCCAGTCACCGGTTTCATAAAAATTGACAAATTATCAGTGATAGAGGGTTGTTGTTGTTGTTGTAGCGATTCAAGATTTTTTTTTTCTCTTGAATCGAAGGGGGTCTTGGCAGCTCTTGGCCGTTTTTAACAACGGGTAGCTCCGGGACGATTTACATCGAAGAACCGGCTGCCGTAGGAGCATTTTATGGACAACACAAACATCCATGGGTCACATTGGGATTCGAACCCACGCACCGGCAACTCAGAGATAGAGTGACATCTCTGCCACTGAGCTACCGAATGCCCCTAGTGATAGAGGGTCAAAACTTGACATGGAAAATCCGCTTGGCTAAAATGAATTCTTAATATCATTTTTAATGGCTTAATTTTTTTCGGCAGGAATCCATGACGCCTCAAGGTGATGTGGACTTAGAAGCAGCCAAACGAAGATACGACCAAATAGAGGAAGCAAGCCTAAATGAACCTCCTGAAAAATGTCCTAGATTGGAGCCCGAACCATCAACAAGTACCGGCAAACGTGTATCGAAACCTATTGTTCGATACAGCGAAACAAATTTCAATACGAAAGACGAATCAAAAACAATGTAAGATTGGAAAACCTTAACGAAAACATCAATGTATCATTTTTTTTGTACTTTAAGTGAAAAAATTAAAATCGACTTACGTCCGGCACCGTGGATACGTGTAAATGGTTCGCTAAATCGTCGTGTTTTCGACAAATGGATTGGCACTCTACTTCTCGAATGTACTATTCGTTCGTCGATTCCGGTAAAGAAATTATTTGAACGCTTCCATCAACTGCATCCTGTTAATATCCTGTTTTTGCTGGAGTGTTTGAAAGATCTGGAATGTGTTGAATTGACAAAGTATACAAGTACGCCGGTGACTCTGTTTTCTGAGGAGGAAAATGTTGGGATTTGTAAGTGGTGGATACATATGCAAGTGTCTTGAATATAGTTATAACAAGCTTAAATTTTTTATTACAGCGAAGGCCACCGAATTATCAAATCCAGAATTTATGTTTGTCGTCGTGCAACCAAATGCTTTGGTGAAATTGTCTCTGTTTATTGGCGACAAAAAATATCAAATAGACTTTTAGTGTTACGTTATAAAGTACATACATGTACTTTAAGTGATCCAGAATAAATAAAAATGCATTTTAAGAATTTTCTATCATTGATGGGAGTTAATTTAGTAATTGTCTTTTGGAAGCGGAACCCAAAAAAAAGGTTTCAAAAATGGAATTGGACATTCGTAGAGAGAAATATATAGGGCAGAACTCAGCTTAAAGCGTGATGCAGTTCGACTGAAACTGTCTATAGCTCAATTGCACAGTCAGAAGAAATTAACATACTATTCCAATAATACAACTCTAACCAGCACTGACTCAAGAGCAGTACTGATTAAGCAGTGGCTCCCAAACTTTTTCAGCCTTCCCTGTAAAATTTGTTTAGCTTTTGTATCTATATCGGCCGAGAACTTAGAATAACCTAATTCTGTTGAAACTGGTTTTGTTTGTTATTTTCCGAAGCTGACAAGCAATGAACAAGTCAAAAATGTTTACTGTCTTGGAAGAAGATGAAGGTTTCTCTTGGATTAATAAATTTAGGAACCTTTTTTCTTCAATTCTATTTTGGTAAAAAAACATCGCTCGAAAAACATTTTCAGTGTCTTCGAAACCTTCACAACATGATTGTTTAAAGATGAAAATAGGATAGTCTCCTCAATTCAAATACAGAAGAGGGATGGGGGTCATACACTTCTTAAAGGACAGACAACTATTAAAACAAACGCTAGTCGTGGAGTGAGATCTAAAAGCACGTGGAAAAGGTCTATCGAGAATTTAGAGCCATTTTATAGACAAACCGTACATAAAGCTCAATGTGAAGCTTTGCTCGACTATAGGGGTCTAAACCGGGCAGAGCGGAAGAATCTAGTGATCGTTTCTAAAAATGGAATATTTTTCTATGACTAAATAAAATTTTTAATTTTCATTTGCAATTTTTCAGATTGTGTTCAACTGATCTCTAGAGAGCGTTGCGCTGTTAGAAAGATGGATTTTTGGTTACACGAGAGAAAATAAACAGTTCTGACAAAGTTCGTGAAGCGAGAAGCACCAAGAATTAACCATATGCAGTGGGCGTCAAAAACTGTTGCAAATAAATAAATGATCACCAACCCAGTTAGAACAGAATCGACAATTCATCGATAAAGAATCGAAGGCCTTCGACCAGACCACTACGGACTATGAAGAATTTATGGAGGAACAATGACTGTGGTGAAAAATTATTATTTTTTCTTTTTTTCTATTTTTTTTATCTATTTTATACTTATTTTTTTACCTTATCTTAACTTTACCTTTTTACATTTTGCTTCTACTGGGAATCGAACCGGGCACCTATAGTTTCGTAGTCCTACGTCCTACACCTAAGCTATCTAGGATTACTAATTACGAGAATAAGTTAGTCGTTTTATTTTTTGACAATTTCAATTTAATTCAGAGACATTTAGATGAAAGTCATCGATATGTGATCGAAGACATTTCGATTAGATGGTATCTATGACAAATGGATAAAAAGTCATCGTTTTCGGATCGATTACTGTTTGATGCCAATGATATCGAAGACAACTGAATGTAGGTCTTCGATTTGGGATCGAAGACATTTCGATTCTGTTGTGTATCGGAGACAATTGAATGATGTCGGACGAAATAGAAAAGGCAGTGTTTGCCCTTGTTACTTTGGATGTTTATTTTCTGTGGACGGAACATGGCTTCCAGTAGTAGTCGTAACAGTACAATTTTCGAATTACATACCTTATAAGAAGAAAGCCATGTTCATGAGACATGCAGGAAACACGTACAAACTTTTGGTTTTTTTTACATTACACGCACGAAATGCTTCAGAGTCAGAGTCAGAGTGTATCTAATCTGCAGAATGGCTTAGCCTACAAAAAGACATGCAGTTTACGTCTACTGCACTCCCATAAGGGAGTTCCTGAACCATTGGTCATACCTTTCTTCTATGCAGGAATGACTGGTTTATCCGACAAAGTCGGAAAGGGATTTTTCGCAGAGATGTCCGCTTGCATGACTCAAATTCATCGGGAGCGTCAACGCCAGAAGGTCTTTGTACAGATCCACGCCATGGTGTATCAACTATAACAAGGCAGTTTGGGTACGGGGTGACATCAATTCTTTTTCTACCATTGCACTTTACGTCTTTAACTGTGATCATGTCTACAATTTACTCGCCTGGTTTGCCGAAAGTGCTCTGTGGCCGTGATCGTTCGGTCGCCACTCTGTGAAGTAAGACACTCATAGAGAAACGAGTTTCCAAACTCGGCACGACTCGTCGCAAGTTTATTATTCAGAAAATGATGATAAGAAATATTCTTATCGTAGAATAAACTAACAATGCGACTAGGAAGTCGGAACCGTATCACACTCCGAATTCAGTTGTCTTTGTGACGTTGATAACTACACTACACACGGTAGTCATCAAGGCACCATGCTCCACTAGGAGTTACGGTAATAAAGAGAGAGTTTGCCGAACATGCCTATTTCAGCCGATGACGAGTTTCCTCCATCTTTTGGCCTTGCTTCATCTGTAAATGTATATGCTACGGCAGGCAGGTGCGACACTGGTGTAACAGTGCTGGTTCACTCAAGTAGCAACTTAACAGCCACCTAGAGTCAAGAACCCTGTGTGTTCGCCTTCCTAAGGTACACATTTCGCTGTTGATTTTTTAATGCCAGTTATCGTACCTCGACCCCCGATTGATTCTCCTAAGTATTTCGAAGAACAGGCATGTCCGGGAATACCGAACCTCAATTAAACGGCCTATTTGGTTCGTTATAACCGAAAATCGTTATAAGCGAGAGTACAGCGGAAACTGTAAATTAAGCCATGATTTCAACATCTCTTTGAATCAGCCAGTCAGCTAGCAGAAGATCAAACTCTGCGTCAAATTCATGACTAACGCAATCTTTCGAAAAATCCGTCGTGAGCAAAAAAAATCCTGTGATACTTTTTCCCATGTCATATGAAGGAAATCGATCCAAAAGGCTAACATTTAACTTGTCGTTAACGCCTATCAATAGATTTCACCCATTTCGTAAGAAAAATGCGCCGATGGTGACTCTTCAAGCTATGAATATGGCCCTGATGCAGTGGTTGTTCGCTTTGAGCTATTTGGTGGCATGAATACTAAACTGAGCGTCAATGAAACCGGGCCACACGGTTATCGCGAACTCTAATCAAAACAGGCATTGTGTTTGTTGCGTGAGTTAACGGTACTTCAGATAAAAATCATAGTCATTTGAATTGCCATTAAATGCACTTTCTGTAGATATAGCTTTCATAGTTGTAAATTTCATACTTTTTAAGAAAATTGAATTTGAGTTTGAAAGTGGCGAGTGGCCCGATTTTTGTGAAGTACACTCGGCTTCGGTTTGATGCACCATCAATCTTTTACTTTAGAAGGGCCGCGCAATTGTCGAACAACAATTAAGAGCGGAATTCGTAGTCCCCACTTATACTTAAGCGAACCCTTAAGGAACAGGCGCTATTCATAGTCACAGAATAAGCAAACGATTAAGGGTTGATGTACATATGTGAATACGAAGCCTCCTTAAGGGTTCTCTTATATAAACGAAACCCTAATTCCTTAAGGGAATCCTTATTGCTTAAGTGGGGACTATGAATTCCTGTTCGCATTCAATCGGTTTTTAATCGCCATCTGCATTTAAAAAGTTTACTTACGTAAATTTAAATCTCACAAAAACAACTTTGTTGTAAAAGGTTTCCGCCAAAGAAAAAGTTGTCAGCCACAAAAAGGATTGACACAAATACAATCCCGCCAAAATACTCGCATCTTGAGTCAAAGATATGCATATCGAAAGGTGGTTGAATTAGTTAACAGCTTACATTAATCCAACGCGTTGCGGTACGAGTCAGAATGTATAAAATAATTTTCGCCGTGGTAAACTACGCTGAATTTGCCAATTTGCGTGTATGTACCGCGTACTGCTCCCGCGCTGTTTTGGTAGAAACTAATTTTTTGCAGCGCTTATTGGCGGGGAGCTTGAAGAGGGTGCTATTTGCTGCTATGTTTTTTTCTTGATCAGATTTCTTTTTGGATCTTCCAGCTTTCAACATAAAGGTCTGGATAGACATCGGGCGGAATGAAAATGAAATTTTTGTCCGCTGCGATTTTCTCCATAAAAATGCATGCTTACTGTCGTGGAACATGTCGGAAATGATGGGGAATTCCATAAGCTACAATCCGAATATGGTTTCACAATTTGTCTCTGCCATTTTATATATTATTTTTCGATTCCTCGGTCATTAGATAATTTCCACGATGAACTCGTTGTGGACAGTGAATCGGTTTGACGTTTGCAAAATTCACCACGCCCGGTGCTCCATTATTTCTAACAGTTTCAATGCCTTAAGTGCAGAAAACAATGGTTAATTATGGCTCGATTTTGAAATAATAGAGTTAGAATAAAATGATGTAAGAAAGATATAATCGTAAGACTATGCGCCAATTTTTAAAAGAATCGTACGAGCACCTCACCTTGGCAGAAGTTGGAGAAAATTGAGATGGGAAAAAGGATTGTTTTTGGGTCAACGAAAATTTGACTTTGTAGCTCTGTTAAAACCAAACCTCTTATCTGATTTTAGTGGTTTTAGTTTTATTTTTAGGTAAATTTGTTGGCTGTAAAATTTCGCTATTCTAGCTAGTCTAGCTTTGGAGATACTGAGGTTTAAGTCGTGCAATAAAATGATTTTTTCAAAAATCTTCAAATACCTGTGGCAGCGAAAGGGTTTAGAAATGGGTTGCCATATTTAATATCAAAACTGGACGCACAGCCAAATGGCGACTAGTTTGGATGGAATGGCAACAGCCATTTGGCTGCACGTGACGCCATTTGGCGATTAATCTAGATGGACCTTATCAATGAACAACAAGAACAACGAGAACACGATTTTCGAAAAAATGCGATTTTCATACTCTTATAACTCCAGTGTTTTTCATCGTATCTTCTTGAAATTTTCTACACTTCGTCAGACGTCGCGAGTGACAATGCCCACCAAATATGAAAACTCAGGGCCAAACAGGGTCCGAACTTGTTCCTTCATGTAAACATAGTCTTGGTCGCTTTGTTAATTTTTTTTGTTTTTTGTTTAATTTTTTTCGTTTTTCTTTTAAGGGCGGGACACTCTCGCGTCCCTAGATAATCACTATTTTGTTAGCCGTGGATACCAAACACCTCATCAAGGGCCTCAAGTTTGAACCCTATTTTACCAAACCGCTTAGCAGCAATATATCGCCCGCTAGAATTGGATGGATTAAGGTACGTTGTGCTAGACGCGGCCGCACGACTGCGACTCGCTCATTCCATATAAAAACTCGTTTCTCTCTCATTTTAAAAACGAGTTTTTATATGGAATGAGCGAGTCGCAGTCGTGCGGCCGCGTCTAGCACAACGTACCTTTAAGGTACGTTGTGCTCGACACGACTGCATCGGCTCTAACGACAGCGACTCGCTCATTTCATATAAAAACTCGTTTTTAAAATGAGATAAAAGGTATGTTTTTTTGGTTATCCCGTGCAGGTTTGGGTAACGAAACTCCATATAAAAAAAATGACAGCTGACGCACCTGTCATTTTTTTATATGAAGTTTCGTTACCCAAACCTACACGGGATAACCAAAAAAACACACCTAAAAATGAGTTTTTATATGAAATGAGCGAGACGCTGTCGCTAGAACCGATGCAGTCATGTCGAGCACAACGTACCTTTAGTCAGGATATTGTAACACTGATTGTGTCGTACAGGTCATTTAGAGCTATAAGTTTCGGAGAAAATTGGCGGAGTTTTTTGCCGTTAACAGCCCCTGCCCCGCACATATCAAGAAATATTACTTTGCCTGAGGCCTAGACAAACCTAACACAAGAATAATAAATAAAATGATATAAAATAAAAAAATGATATAAAAAATATGGCGTCAGCAATCTCAATTGCTTCAGATGCCGCGAAAAATTTTAACAAAATTTGAGGACTCCCTAGATTAATCACCCTATATTCTAAAACGGGCCGAGGATCTACATGCTATTTAAATTATATACGTATACACGATATCATTCTATTTCAAGCATTCGATTCAGTATTTTTGCTCGCGAGTGTAAATTGCTGGAAATAGAATGGATGCAGCAACAGCAGCTGGAACTATAATGCAGTCCAATGCAATGGGTGATGTCAAGTTGGCAGCAAAAGGGCTGTGTGAAGTTAGCCAGTCATTTTTTTAAATTAAATATTTGATTATAGCAACTTTAAAATTGTGAGTCTGAACTTAGCCAGTCATTTGTAAATATGGGTCGGGAAGGTATATGTCTGTTATCAATCGAAAGCCAGACGTTTGTTCGTTTTGTAGGGCGTTTGCTCATCCTGGAAACAGAAGGATACAGGAGCTATTAAGGAAAAAGGGATTAGTTGTGACGTCATCTACACTCAACCACCGCCATCTATATATTAAGGCCACAATGGATGAGGTTATAAAACACAACGTTGCGCAACGTTTCAAATCAACCGGCCGTTACGGATCAGAAACTTCTCCCTACAAACAGATCCTCTAAGCGCCCCCTTGCGAGGCATAGCTTGATTGATTGACAGAAATTAACAATCTGCCGTCGAACCGTGCATTTCCGCCCTCATTTATTTATTAAACTATTTATAATCAAAATAAAATGTATCTGCATCTCGTTTAAAACTGGAAATTTTAATTTTCGAGCAAAACGTATCAGCTGTGATGTGTCAATTGTCACATTTGTCACTTTCCGAGAGATGGCGATGGGAACACCAAGTCTGATCCGGATCTATGCGTTTACAGAACACAATAGGAAACGTTTTGGAAAACGCGAAACGTTACGCGAACGTTGTGTTTTATAACCTCACCCAATGTAGACTCGTAAACGTCAAATCTGCCGAATAAATTGCATTGTTGTTGCTTCTCATAACGCGTTGTTGTTGTTTGCCCGTGTCCCGCGAACAATTTATGCAAGATCCACACCATCATCGCACAGCTGAGCTGAGTAGATGGCGTTAGTTGAGTGAAGATGTGGGGATTAAGAATAGAGAACAAAGATTAAAATAGTGAAAATAATTTATTTCAACAATATTAACTATAATATTCTCGTGAGACGCTCCAAGATAGAGTGAGAATATTATAATTAACCCATTACCTGCGGGAGACCTTTTTTTCGAATTTTCGTTTGAAACTTCATAGATATAGTAAATAAGGCCTCCTAAGCACGAATCTGCTGTCGGTTTTTTAATCTGCTTTTTAGTTTAGCTGTATTTAAGTGATGCCATATGGCATCAGCACAGGTTCAAGCTATAGAAACTTAACTTGTGAAGTCATCATTTGGAAATATTATAGGAAGACAAAGTTTTTTTTTTGCTTTAACAAAGATAAATTGGCTGAAGTATATTATTACATGATACATGATATTATTACATGATGTTTTGAAAAGTTAACGAAAATATTTCCCATGTTTTTATTATAATATTTGCCGATATTTATTATTGTTTCTTTATAATTTTGTGTGTTATTTTAAAATAAATCGCTATTAATGCAAAGTTGTAGTTTTTAACATTTGGATGATTGACTGGAATACGTTCCTTTTTAGTTCGACAAAAACGACTGGCATCAGTAATAAGCTCGGTTCGATAAAGCGAAGATGCTACTGTCACACATATTGTCCATCCACTTTGTAGTGCATTTACCTAAATTCTTGATCCGCGATCGACTTAAATATTGTCAAAATAATTGCAATTGTCGATATAATTACAATAATAATATTATCAGGAAACTCGTGTATCATCTGAAGTAGGGGGGCAATGCATTTTTCGAAATTCCTTTGCAGATCAGGATGAATTCTTGGATTAGTTCTTTGATAGACATCAAATTACACTAAATAACCCTCAGGTGTATTTAAACACCAAACTTTGTAGCCTGAGGATTTAGAGAGCAAAGTGAATACATCGCTCGATTAAAAGGATTGCAAATCATTATCTCGTGATCAATATTTCTGTTTATAAAAAATTCCATATATATCCCGTAATAAGCAAGATAAAGCCCACTGGCTTCAGTGGTGCAAATCCTCCTTCGGGTTCACGCCCCCCCCCCCCCCATAATCTAATCTATTAGATACGCCATAGTTATTGCTATCCTGGTAATCAAATTAAATGTTTTCTAGTCGAAAAACCCCTCAAACAAAAAAATAGCTATTAAATTTTAATTGCCATTAAAATTTCTTTTGTAGTCTGTACCAACGTTGATGCCATATGGCATCAACCAATTTCGAATCAAAATTTAAGATACTAAAATTAATTTTTTTTTTCTAATTTAACATGAATGGAATCACTTTTCAATGCATTTTTTGTATTAGATATAGTTCAAGGAAAAAAACTAGTTTGAAACCTTGAAAAATCAGTTTACATTTAGCTGTACGACATTTTTTCACTTTTTTACGAATTTCAAAAACTTGTTCACTTTTACAATCCGCTAGCTTTGGCTCCTATAGGAATACTGGCACAATTTATGTTAGACATTAAAGTTAAACTTGTCTACTGTAGATATAAGTGGAATTTTCAACAGAATGCATTCGTACTCAATATTTAGAGGCCATTTAACAGGATACTTGAAAACGATGCCATATGGCACACTAGCAGTGAATGGGTTAATATTGTTGAAATAAATTATTTTCACTATTTTAATCATTGTTCTCTATTCTTAATCCCCACATTCGTGACCCCGACGCCGAACGCTATCTGGACCATGGGAGTCGTTATAGCAGCATTATTACAAGCCGAAGCGAAGGACTATCATCAACATGGCCACGGATTCCAAGGTGCCAGAAACGCCCAAGTCATCACGAGGAAACGAATCGTTGCCGCCGATACCTACTCGCTCATCAAACGTATACGTGGAAGCAGCGCGGATAAACAAATTTCCGGCATTCTACCGTCCCGATCCAGCATTTTGGTTTGAGCAAGTGGAAGCCGCATTCCACACAAACCAAATCACTCAGGACGAAACAAAATTCAAATACGTTACAGTTTGACGAGCCAGACATCCTCCCACACGTTATTTCGATTGCCCGGAATCCTCCACAAGCAAACAAATACGAGGCTGTGAAGGAGAGGATACTGGCAGCATTCGGAGAGTCGACCGAATCAAGGTTGCGTCGACTTTTTCAAGGAAAAAATCTGGAAGCGAAGAAACCATCACACTACTTACAGGATTTGCGCAACACTGGCGGAGAGCAGGTGACCGACGCTATGCTCAGGTCATTGTTGCTTGAGCAATTGCCCGAGAACATCCGCGTAGTGTTGGCAATTTCCAGCGAAGCGGATGTCGACAAATTGGCAAAAATGGCGGATTTGATGGTGGAGATGCAACAAGAGCCTTATGTGTCCACCATGCAGAACTCTTCCCCGGAAAACGATGTCTTGGCGCAAGTACTAAGTCGGATTGACCGATTGCAAATCGCAACACGCAGTCGGCCCAGGTCCGAACAGCGCGACACCAGGAGGCAACGTTCAAGCTCACGAAACCGCGAGTTTTGCTTCTTCCATCAGCGATTTGGGAAGCAAGCTCGCAATTGCCGGCCGCCATGTAAATGGCAAAGTAATCATCCGAGTTCGGGAAACTAAATTCGTCGTCCCGAATTTCGGCGGCCGAGGATGACCCCTCTCACAGCAAACCCAGCCGATTTATTAGTTTGCGATCGGAAAAACGGCATGCATTTTCTGGTGGATACTGGTGCTGATATTTGAGTCTTGCCCAAAGACAAATATCAGCACACTCCATCGCAATTCCAGCTGTATGCCGCCAACAACACACCGATCAAAACATATGGACAACGGATTCTAACGCTCGACCTCGGCTTACAAAGACCATTTACCTGGAAGTTCGTTCTGGCTGATGTTCAACAACCCATAATCGGTGCCGACTTACTTTATCATTACGGACTGTTGGTAGATATACGCAGGAAAAAGGTAATCGACCAAGCGACAAATTTATCCTGTGTTGCGACGCTTACCACAACCATTACTTTTGGCGTGACAACACTGAAGTCCAGCGAGTGTTATCACGACATCCTAAAAGAGTTTGTCGATATCACTATTCCATCGGACACATCAAAAGTAATTGCTCACGGCGTCTACCACCATATCCTGACAAAAGGACCGCCAGTCTCGGACCGACTGAGACGATTGACACCCGAAAAACTGCGAGAAGCGAAGGCTGAATTCAATTATATGCTACAACATGGGATATGTCAACCCTCGAGTAGCCCTTGGGCGAGCCCGTTACACATGATCCCAAAGAAAAACGGACAATGGAGGCCATGTGGCGATTATCGGCGCTTGAATTCGATCACCGTTCCAGATAAGTACCCTATCGCGCACATTAGTGATTTTGCGCACAAACTAAATGGTTGCAAGGTATTCTCCACTATTGATCTGACGCGAGCATACCATCAGATCCCAGTCGCACCAGAGGACATCCCGAAGACCGCTGTCATTACTCCATTTGGGCTTTTTGATTTCAGAGTGCTGACGTTTGGCTTACGTAACGCTGCCCAAACATTCCAGCGGTACATCGATCATGCGCTTCGAGGATTAGACTTTTGCTATGCGTACATTGACGATATCCTCATTGCATCGAAATCAAACGAGGAGCATCGCATGCACTTATTCACGATATTCAACCGACTTCGTGAATACGGGTTATCCATCAATGTCGACAAGTGCAACTTCGGAGCATCTTCTGCCGAATATTTGGGATATTTGGTGAGCGAAGATGGCGTCAAACCTCTGCCTGGACGAGTGGAAACCATTTTAAATTTCGAGAAATCCACCACGATTGCCGATTTGCGACGATTTCTAGGAGCTCTTAATTTCTACAGGAAATCGTTACAAAATGCAGCCGAAATTCAAGCACCGCTTCACGAATATCTCATCGGTGCAAAGAAAAAAGACAAACGCAAAATCAACTGGAACCCAAGAACAAATGCCGCATTCGAACGGTGCAAGCAGCAAGTGGCCAACGCTACTTTACTTCGACACCCCGTCGAAAATGCACCACTGGCGATAAAAGCAGACGCATCGGATACGGCTATGGGAGCAGTTCTCGAGCAGTGGAACAACAATGTTTGGGAACCGCTCGGATTCTTTTCTAAGAAGTTCTCCGAAACCCAACGTAAATACAGCACTTACGATCGCGAACTGCAAGCGATATATAGTGCCGTCAAATTTTTCCGTCACATGGTGGAAGGTCGTCCACTATTAATCAGAACCGACCACAAGCCATTAACGTTTGCCTTCCAACAAAAAGCCGATAAAGCCAGTCCTCGGCAGTTAAGGCAATTGGACTATATCGGCCAGTTCACAACCGACATCACATACGTGCCTGGAGAAGAAAACGCTACAGCAGACGCTTTGTCCCGAATTAGCGTTGTTACATTACCTGTGGCAATAACATCCGAGGAGCTAGCTTCAGCGCAACAGAACGACGAGGAACTTCAACGTCTACTTGCATCCGAAACATCACTGGATTTGAAAAGACTACCAGTCGACGAAAAGGATACGATGCTCCTCAGAAAGAGAATATTTGAGATTACGCACCGGCTATCACATCCAAGCGGAGCCACGAAAAATCTAATTAGCCGAAAGTATGTCTGACCCAGCATATCCAAGGACATCCTCGATTGGGCTCAAACATGTCTTTCTTGCCAGCGCAGCAAAATCGCAAGGCACGCGAAACCTGCTCAAGGACAAATCGAGATGCCGGACTCCAGGTTTAGTCATGTCCACATAGATATCGTCGGACCGCTAACGCCATCAAAGGGATACTCGTATGTCCTAACCATGATTGATAGGTTTACAAGATGACCCGAAGTAATCCCCACAAAGATGACGTCACACCTAATCTCTTTTTTCTTAATAACTCCTGTATCCTTCCGTTTCCAGGATGAACAAACGCCCTACAAAACGAACAAACGTCTGGCTTTCGATTGATAACAGACATATACCTTTCCGCCCCATATTTACAAATGACTGGCTAAGTTCACACTCAAAATTTTAAAGTTGCTATAATTAAATAATGAGAAGAACAATCGATATTAATTGGCGAACAATGAAGAACAAACGTAGCCGCATTCGAACACCGCACCGAACAAAAGCGCGTAATTTAAAAAAATGACTGGCGAACTTCACACAGCCCAGCAAAAGCTATAAAAAACTATAAATAGCTTCATTGAGCGCTTATATACCGGCTCTTAATTTAAACTATCTTAAAGCATTTTTGGAGATAGTACCTTTTCCATAGGGTTTATATACCGTCCTAGTCTAGTTCGCGTATTAACTTTCTTCTTCTTTTTATTCGAATTGGTTGTGGAATTTGCAAATGTTTAGAAATGGTTTATCTGACATTTCGATTATTTGGACAATATTGTGATTGGAATTTGTTAATCTCGCGTTTTTTCTAACAATGAATTTCATATAAACTTTGTAGCGAAACGAAAATCGAAAACGATATCATTCCAGTAACAAGACGACTTCGCCCTTCCTGGATAAATTTCAGAGATAGTCGCTTGTCTAGGCATTATGGATTGGCAAGCACCTCGCCATCTGTTGTGAGCGGGACTAAATTTAGTTTCGATTAGTTAGTGCAGCCCGTATATGCCGTCCAAAAATAATTTAAATTTGTCTAAAACTTTTTATCTTTGCTCCGGTATATAAGCGGTCATTGCTGCTGCTGCATCCATTTTATTTCAAGCTTATCTATCCTACGTTATTCCTCACAACTTCATAACATCTAATTATAACATAAAAGAAAAGAGAAAGTTGAGCAACTTTTTTCTTCCAGCATTGTATGATCGATCAATGCAAATAAATTATAAAAATAATTAACGGTTCAATTTCAAAAAAAAAAATTCATCAAGAGCCGCTGTACAAAAATCATACGGTCCACATAATCGATAGTGCAGTTCTTCCCGAAAATTCTTCATAGTCCTTTCGATCGTCCACTTTTGCTTCAGTTCTCTCGTGTCACTCGTGTCGGAAACGTCGTCTGCCCGTTTGACGTGAGCGCAAGGTTTTTTTGTTGGATGTGCAATTGGATTAATCATGCAATTTATTTTAAATAAAAATAATTTACCATTTAATAAGAATCATCGCGAGCCCCGTGCCGAATTATGTGTATCAAGAAACATTAACGCGTGTCGTCGCCCCAGTCCTCTCAATCGGTCGTCTCAAGATCCGAAAATTAATAAAAAAGTGAGAAATTGCATAAAAGTGATATCACCGTCCTGATTGCGGCTCAACTCTGGACAATTTCACATTTAGTTTCAATTGCATTATAATACAAAATAGTCAAGTAATCCGTAAACGTCCTAGGCGTGCATAATAATCAAATTGCGGGTTTTCCGCCCTAAATTATTTCTATCCCCCCGTGTTCCTGGTGTGTGAAGATATTTTGTTGCAAAATTTTTGGCTCCGGAAAAATTTCGTAACTCCCGTGAAGAAAATTTTTTTTTCTCGTTCGATTGATCCGCTGTGCGGACAAACCCGATCCACGGGTGGTAAAGACCAAGTTAAATTAAAATCTGCGGAGTGTTGGTGTCTGATATTTCAGCAAGAAAAGATCTTGCACCCGGAAGGTTTGTGCGAAAGTGAAGAAACCTGATAGCCTGAATACCGCGTGTGGCATTCCATCGACCTGAGCTAGCCCCGCGAGCAGAAAGCGAATCGCGTGCGTGTGCATACAAACAGCTGGAGAACGGCTGAAATTGGATTCGTACGAGGAAAAGACAAAGAAAAGCGGCAGGAAAATGCCGCGCAGAAACAACAACAGGAAAGGAAAAGGTGAGTGGTGCAAGCGATTTTTCCATATTTTCGCATTCGTGATTGCATTGCACGACGAATGTTTGTTAACAGCACAGCGCGCGGGCGAAGGTGGCGGAGGCACGCGAGTTTTCTCGGTTTTCTCGTTCCACACTTTGACAGCTGTTGTCTGCTCTGTTTTTGACATACACATGCACGCGCCGCGTGTTTTATTGGTTTTTCTCGTTTTTCCCATTTCTATTATGTAGTGAGGGAAAATGACGCGTTCCGCCGAAGGTCATCGACAAAAAGCCTCGTGGTGGTCGTCTGTCGGGCTGGCACTCGTGCGTTCGTTGCGAAATTGGATTCTTTCTTGTCTGGCTCTGGCTGCAATGAATTCACAATTTACTGCATAGCAACGCACGAGTGGAGAGTGGCTCTGCACTCGTCTGACATTTGGCTCTGCAATGTGACTGTAGTTAGAATTTTGTAAATTGGCGGTTGTTTGGAAATGGAACTGCCGTTCTAGTCCAATCAATCTAGACTGATTTTGAGCTACGAAATAAAAAAACAAACTTTAGCGGAAAAGTCTCAAAAGGGCAGTAGACTACTCATAACCGGGGAATGTGGGGCATCAAATGGAAAGTGACGTCGATTTCCTTTAGCGATTTAAAATTATCAAAAATTAACCCTACGTGAAGAATCGTGTCTTATTTTCACTTTGTATGAAAACATAAGATTTTTATACCCTATACCCATAAGATGGTATAGGGTATATTGTTTTTGTTACGTCGATATTATGTAACACCTCAAAGGAGCCACCGGAGTTATGGCAAAGTATATATATAAATGATCAGGGTCGGTCCCTGAATCGAATAAGCCATGTCTGTCTGTTAGCACGATAACTCCCGAAATAATGAAGCTAGCGGTTTGAAATTTTGGTCAAATGTTTGTTTTGCTAAAATCTTGGACGGTATTGAAAATGGGCCAAATCGGACCACGAGTTCCCCTACCTCCCATACAAACTACCCCTCCTTGATATTTTAATTCGGCCATAACTTTCGGTAGAATATCGCTATCGACTTGAAATTTTGATCAATGTCTCATTCTGACATATACTTTGAGTTGATGGAAAGTGGAGTAGGTCCGACTACCCCTACCCCTACTTCCCCTACAAAGTTATATTCAGCCATATCTTTTGATAGAATGTCACGAAAAACTTCAAATTAGTATCAAATGGTAGCCGTTGGATGTCTTGACAAGGTAATAAAGATGTGTCAGGTCCGACCCATCTACCCCTCCCTTCCCCACAAAAAATATGAAATTGAATATTTTGGGTTTTGCGTGCCTTCTAGGTCTGTACATGGGTATAGGGTATACACTCATCGTGCTATTCGCACGATTAGAACTGGTTTTTTTGTTATGGAAGAAGCCGGCGATTTTTTTTTGTACAATTTCCTTTTTTGGAGAATAGGCTTCATACACATAACGACCAGCAATTGTTTAGTTATGTGCAGTACAGGGGCGGTTCAATAAGTACCCGTGTTTGAAGACATAGGATAGTACTGAGGGAAGTTGGTGTCATCATCGTGTGCTGCCATCTATCAAACGACGCCAAAACAAATTCCAAACCTCGGATGAATTAAGTATAGGATAATGTCATGTAGAAAATTTTGGTAACAATTTCCAACATGTGGTCGTCTTCACTAACACATTGACATCAACCAGTGGATTAGAGGCATTATTTGAAGTGGTCTTATTTTCTTATTTTTGAAGTGGTCTTACGGCAACTGCCTCTACGGGGCGGACCACACCCGTTTTGTTGTTGTAAAACGGCCAAAAGCTGCCAATATGCCTTCCTGGCAAGAGCCCCGGCAGGAGCCCTGAAGGTTCGATGCAGGAAGGTTGTGTTTGTCTGTGTATATGTGTGGGTACGATGATATACATATGTGTTTTTTTCGTCATATTGGGAGCATTACATCTCGGCGTGGCTGCTCTCAATCTTACTAATTCGCGCCGGTGTTGAAACAAATCCAGGCCCAAGGGTATGGATTTGTAGTGTCTGCAACCAACGAATCGGTTCGAATGCCAGATCAGTGCAGTGTAATTGCTGTTTGGAATGGGTTCCCTTTAGGTGTTCGGGTTTACGAAGACAAGGGCAACACTCCCTAGCCTATGTTGCGGCAGGTTGTATAAACTCCGGGCAACCCAGGGCTGCTCCCAGCCCACCTTCTCCACCACTGCCCCCTACACCGCCCAACAATATGATAAGGAGTGCCAGACCCAGTCTTACACCTGGCCCTCCCCTTCCAACAGTTTTCACTGCACTATCTATATTACAGTTTAACTGTAATGGCATCCACCGAAAAATCGCGGAGATCACACACTTCTTGAGTTCCAGCAGAATTCTCATCGCCGCCATCCAAGAGACGCTGCTTCACGCAAACTCGTCTCTAAGCGTCCATAGCGAATATGGTATACTGCGGAAAGATCGACCGGCCGCCACGGATGATTCTCACCCTGGAGGTGGATTTGCCTTCCTAATACACAAGTCCGTACATTATTGTGTATTAGATGTAGTTGCTGACGGTATGGCGGAAATTCAAGCCATCTCAGTTCCATCAGGGAGTACTAATATCGAAATTTTTAATATATATGTACCACCTCACTCTAGTTGCTCTTCTGGCTATCATTTCGATATTGGTCCTCTCCTTTCCGGAGAGCACAGGGTCATCCTTGGCGACTTTATTGCGCACCATGAGCTCTGGCATTCGGACCTCAACAACAATGCCAGGGGTATAACTATCGCCGAATCACTTGACGCCTCGGAATTCCGTTCACTCAATGAAGACTCGCCGACTAGAGTCGTGCGTACTTGCAGTAGTTCTCCTGACATAACTATTGTTAGGGCCAGCCTAATCGCTGCTTCTCGATGGATAGTACGTACCACCTTCAAATCAGATCACCTCCCAATCATTATAAAAATTGACAAACCAGCGAACCTGACTAAGTCTGAGAAGCGGACGTTTGTCAATCACAAGAAAGCCGATTGGGACGGTTTCAAAGCATACTCGTCGGCGAAGTTCATCGAGCTACCATCACCTACCAACATTCATACGGCCGAGAAAAATATTAGGAACGTCATTACCACAGCCGCGGCACGTTTTACTCCGGCAGGACGTATCCCGAAAGTTCGGCCTAACTTCCCCACTAGTGCCGCCAGATTAGCCGATGAACGTGATCAGATCAGAAGCGCTTACCCTGAAGAACCCAGAATTCAGGAGCTTAACTCCGAAATTGACCGACAAGTTAAAGACTATAGGAGGGCGAAATGGAATCAGCACCTCGATGAATGTAACCTCAATGAAGGTGTCAGCAAATTATGGTCTACCGTCCGCGCCCTTTCCAATCCTCGGAATGAAAAGGGTAATAACGCCATTGAATTTGGCAACACAAAAACCTGCGATCTTCTTCAGTGTGCGAGCCTGTTCAATAAACAATTTATGGAACACCCCAAGTCTGACGGTCTCAAGCGCAAAATTAGAAGACGGATTCGCAGCCGGAATGTTGACACCATATCATCTTTTACAGCGGACCAGGTTAAAAATGTCATCGGGAATGCTAAAAACTCCAAGGCCCTCGGACCAGATGGCATTTCGATGACCATGCTGAAACATCTCGACCTTCCAGCCATTGAGTATCTCACGGCCGCCTTTAACTTGTCGATGTCCACGCTTGCCATCCCTGAAATCTGGAAAACAGGTGTCACCCAAGAAAACATCAATGCTGTGAGCAAGCTCATCATAGACTTGTAGCAATCCTGATATAACTGGGGATTTCAAAGACATCAATTCAAAAAGTATTGCATGAAGAATTGTGCATAAGAGGTGTGTTTCCCGTTGTATACCGCATCTCTTGACTGAAGAACAAAAACTAGCTCGGGTCGAATGGTGTCAAAAGCTCTAGACGCAGTGGTTCCCAACTCAGCAACGTCTGCGGACCACTAAGCTTAAAAATTGATCTCGACGGACCACTAATAATGAAACGAATTAAGCCTTTTTTGTGGAGGTATTGTATTCAGAAGCTGAAGCTCTACATTCCATCACAAATTGCCCGTATTTGTTTTTTGTTATTTCCTACTTAAAAATAAAGCAGAAAACCACTGATCACATAAATATCCTTGACAGAACAGATACATACGTTATCTTTGTGCTTAAGTCTGAGGACAATGATCCATTGAAAATGAAGTTCGGCTTCCATCTCTTCGAAGGCGCAGTCCACAACTCCCACCGTAACATATTGTCATTGGGTTTGAATTTTTATACTAACACCATCTTGAAGGAAACATGATTTAAGATTTGCGATGTTTGTGAGGTTGCGAGAAGGGAGAAAAACTGTTTTGTTCGTGTCAACACTTGCCTCACCAGCTGAGATTTTTCTCGCGCAGGAATAGGTCTTCTGGTCTTGATGAGCTAACTTCGGTTAAAATGTATCCAGTAAATGGTACAGCCCGGTTCTTTGACTCGGATTTGTAACAATGTTTACCGTAAACCTTTTTAATTTGTGCACTCGAGTTCGAATTTTGATTCTGAGTTTGAATAATTTCGGGATTGGCCTATCATCAACGAAAATACGCAACCCTTCGCCTTCCCATAATCACGGAATTTGCAGCATAGTAATACTATAATCTGTTACATGGTGATGATAGCCCCTGTTTAGCATTTGACTTTAATTAGTAAGAAGTCCCCAGAGTCTCCCCGCGGCCCACCTACGGGTCTCTCACGGACCACCCCCGGTCCGCGGACCACCTGTTGGGAAACAGTGCGTCTAGAGTCTAGACCATGCTTTCTCAAAGTGGTCCCTACGGACCCCTTGGGGTCCGCGAGGCCGTGCTGGGGGTCCGCGGGAAGTGTGAGAAAATTCGGGGGTCCGAGAAAGGTTTCGAAAAAATTAAATATTTACTAACCATTTGTATTCCATTTCAAATTAAGTTTTACGAGAGACACTATTACCCCAGGAAATTTTAAGAAAAATTTAGGAAATTCGGAAAAATTAGGGGAAAGCTAATATGCGGTGGAAAGTCGTGTATGGCCAATTGGTAGCTCTTGTGGTTCCAGAATAAAATGTCAAAAGTCTATTTTGATTCGGGCATTCCTAACGGTGCCAGCAGGTCAAACCGTATTTTTAAAAAGGTTTCTCGAAAATCTCTATAACGGTAACTCTGGTTATAAGATTTATGGCCAATTCGCAACAAATATGGTTCCGAAGAAAGTGGTAACATTTCTCATCAATATGTACCCCCTTAAGGGTGCTCTCTCTCTGCTTCCTGTTAATCCCTTGTGGGGCATAGAGCATCAACTACGCCTACTTTCCACCTCATTCTGTTCTGTGCCATCGTCTTTAGGTCTGACCACTGTTTGTTTAATAAAGCAGCCTCGCTATTAACCGATCTTCTTCACGTGTTTCTTGGTCGTCCAACACGGCGTCTTGCATTGGCTCCTTGTGGGTTCCAATCTAGGGTCTGCTTTGCAATATTTTTTGGCACTTTTCGAAGAGTGAGTATGACCTCTCCATTGCCACTTTCGCCTTTTGAAGTGAGTGCCTATCCAATCCAGGCCTGTGATACGAAGGAGATCATCATTCGAAATAATCTCCGGCCAGCGGATTTGTAGGATGCGCCTTAAGGGGGCTACGGGGGTTCAAATCTTAGAAAAACGAAACGAATTTTTGCATTTTTCCGATAATATCTCTGTAACGGGGGTGTATGCTCTAAAGTCGCTTATGACGAATTTGTAGCTTCTGTAGCTGCAAACATTTTTAGAAGGAGACGATTATGACTTAACACTCAATTTAATAAGTATTAAGCTAGATATATCTTACGACATATTCAGTAAATTTAATGAAATCAATTTACAACTGCAGGGTGATAAGTTAAATTTAATTCAAGCTAAAAGTATTGTATCCCCGTTTGTGACGAAGCTTGTATTGTTCAAGCAGAACATAGATAGAGGCAATTGCTGTCAGTTTCCAAATCTTGCAAATGAAAACCTTTTGGTAAACTGCGAGCACCTTGATGAACTTCATTCGGATTTTAAAAGAAGGTTCGAAGATATTCTTAAACTCATTCATTCTAAAAAAATTCTTAAACTCAATATTCCTGATTGAGTGTTGAATCCGTTTTCATCAAGAAGGAGACATTTTAAGCAGGAGCCACTTATTGAGTTGTCAACAAATGAAGAGTTGAAACCTAAATTCGAGGAAGGCTATCAGCAATTTTGACTTCAATGTTTTTTTTGAGTTTTCAAGTCTGTATCCTGAATTGTGGTCCACGGTTGACTTCCTTTTAATCGCTTTTCCCTCATCGTATTTAGTTCAACGTAGTTTTAGTGCCGTTATGAGGCTTGTAACTAAAAACAGAAACTGATTAGACATAAGTGCCCGTGGGGACTTAAGGCTTTTATTAACCAACATGGAACTCGACATCAACAAACTCATATCGTCCCATCCCACTGATCATTATGATGCAACTTTTTGTTATATTTTTGGATATGATAAGTGTATTAATGTATCTCTCTTCATTACCGTATCTCCTAGTGGAGCATGGTGCGTTGATGACTACCGTGTGCAGTCATCAGCGTTACAAAGACAACTGAATTCGGAGTGTGATACGGTTGTCAGCCATACCACTTCCTAGTCGCATTGTTTATTATTCTACGATAAGAATATTTCTTATCGTCTTCTTCTGAATAATAAACTCGCGACGAGTCGTGCCGAGTTTGGAAACTCGTTTCTCTATGAGTGTCTATTTCACAGAGTGGCGACCGAACGATCACGGCCACATAGCAATGTATGCACTACTAATAATATTATGTACAATAAAAAATTTGTTAAAACATCAAAACTATTTTTATTGTGTACCTATTTTTAACTTTTTAAACAATTTAAATATTCAAGGCTTGGAATTCAGTCGGGGGTCCCTAAACAGGCTTCTCATGTGTGAAGGGGTCCGCGGTCAAAATAAGTTTGAGAATGACTGGTCTAGACCGTTTCAACGCAGGAAGCTATAATAAATTGTAGAATATCGTCATTGGTGGTGAATCGTGGATTTACTCTTACGAACCCGAAAATAAACGCCAGTCGTTTGTTCTGGTGTTCAAAAACGATGAAAACCCTGCAAAAGTTGTTCGTTCTCCAACAGTCTCCAAAAAGATGGGGTATCAACATTTTTCTCAAAAGAAGGTTATGTAGCAACAACTCCTCTGCAAGATCAAAGAACGGGTACTGCCAATTGGCATACATCCATTTGTTTACCAGAAGTTATCACTGATCTTCGAAACCCAACTTCGAACGACGAACCCATACTCCACAAAGGCAATGCAAGTTCTCTTAAAAATGTATTTTTCAAGCATAAACACAGCGAATTATTAGATCACCCCTATCTATGATTTCAACGATTTCCTTACCTTTCCGACATCTATTAAGTCATTAACAGTCTGCCTGTTCAGGAATTCCAATGGCCTGAAGAGGACAAAAATGCAAAAAAAAAAATTGGTTCGTTTTTGCTGTCTTTCAGAAAAAATGTAACTAAACTGCAACGTATGCCAAACCTCAAACTTCTTTAGACTATCCATAAAAATTGATTTCATCGAAATCTTCAAGTTGTTTACAGGGATACTGCTATTTTATTTGTACACAAACGTTGAACCTATTCTGGTGGGCGGCAGTTTAGTTTCTCGTTACAAAATGGAAGCTCGCATAATGGACACGTGTTATGACTTATGAGGGATGACCTACAATGGTCATAATGTAGCAATTTCACAATAGCTATTCGATAGTCTAAAGGTCAATTGCGCATGCATGCATCTTTTACTCATTATATGAAAACACGCTGAATCATTGCAAAGCGATAAACACGCCACCGACGCAATAAAATATAGAATGGGAATTTTGCAAAATAATATGAAATTCTAGAATAAAAGTGTAATGCACTTAAGATAATTGCCAAGCTGGCCCGAAATCTCGTAAATAAGTCATCAGCATGGGATGAGTCATTTCTCTAATAATGAAAACAAACAGGTACATATGCAATAGGATCTATTCCGTAAATAAATTTGCTAATGTTGTGAAATTCTGTTTACATTTTGCAAATGTCCGTGACATTAGAAATGCATTATGAATCAGACATACTTACGTATGTGTACGTAATAAACTACTGGGCGTATAGCTCACAAATAAAGATTCCCAGATAGTATGAATCATATAAATGATAATGTGAAATTACAATTATGTAATTGCATTTCGAATAATTAAAAACAATTTTTTTTAAACATTGATACGAATCGCAATATTATGCCGATTTGAGGATCGTTTTTATCATTCACAAGAAAGCACGACTTTATTAAAACATTCTACAGAATACTGAACTATAGACGAATCACAAAGGCATTGTCTTGCTTTATTTTTTTTCTTTGTTCGTGTTGCATTGACTTAATTTTATCGTACAAATGAAAATCTTAGACAGGGCAAATATTAGTCTTAGTCAATGTGTATTGGTATTATCGCCGACCATTGAAAATGTTTGTCTAAACACTGTACGGAAATTCCAAAATTTAGTGTACGTGTAACATTTGACTTTGTTTCAACGCGACAATCAGAAAATCTGGGTGTTAATTCATTTTAATTCAGATAAGACTTTGTGATTATTATTATTTTTTGTTTCGAGCAAAAATAAACATTTTAATTATGTAAACTGCAATTGATAAGAGTTGCAGATAAGTATAACTTTATCGATCATCGCCAAATTCACCAAAGTACATTATAGTCTTAGTGCTGAGTACACTGAAAAAAATTGGGCTATCTAAAATTAAGAAATTCTTTTCTCATTTGCAAAATTCCCGAATTTAGACAAAATTTCTCAAAATGTGAAAATTTCTTCTTGAATCGATCCTATTTGCAAGACCTTCTTTTGAGAAATAGGAAGTAGATTCAAGCCTAAACCATTATTTTCAATTCAAGCAAACAAATGCTTGATAATAGATTTTTTTGACATTTTCCATCACTGAACCAAATCGCCTGCTAAAGTAAAGAAAATACGGCTCAAATCAAGAAAAAAAGACAACAAAAAACAGCCAAGAAATATTTCTCTTCATTTGAGAATTAGTCACAATGATCCAAGTGAAATGCCAATAGCAGCAATTTAAGGAAAAATAACCTTGAATCAAGCAAACTTTTCTTATGAAAAAGACGAGAGAATCTGAACAAAAATAAAAAATAAAACTTGCATCCAACCAACATCGAACCCATAACCCCATTCTTCCCAGTCGAAACGCGCTACCCACTGAACCAGAGACACTTCTGACTAATCTACTACAACGGTCCAATATAAGCTAAAGCTAAAATAAAGCTTTTCCACGAGCTTTACATAGGCAGAATTACTTCTCTTGAGAAAAAACAATGAGCCAGTCTTGACTCATAAAAACATTATGTATTGAAAATGAAGCTCACGAGTACCTATTTTAGACTTCACTCTCCATATACATACTTCCTTTCCACCTCCAAGTCTATGTAACTCAATTCGTGTCCTAAGTCGAGAAATCAAATTAAATAAAGTGACACCCCCACTAGATTGAGACACGTGGGAGAGTTGACATACGAACGACATGAAATTCATCATTACGCCATCCCACACGCTTGTAAATATAAAAGCAAAGGCGAATCCGATTTAGAATCCTTCATCGTCCTTTGTGTGTCGTAAAAAGAATAACGTCAACTCGTCGTAAACTGTTTCAATATTATACGCGTGGGTTGGCGGAAGAAGGTGAACTTTATATTGATATACATACATTGACAAAATTTACTTTGGTTGTTTATTTGAGTCTAAAAATGCGTAGTCGCATTGACTGATTTGGACGAAGTCTGTAATCAAATGTTTAGTCAAAATTCGTCACGCTCTGTGGCTCACTTGGTTGAGTCGCACTCTACGATGCTATTAATCTAGAGGTCCGGAGATCGAATCTCGGCGTGGTCCGGGAAATATATAGTGCTTGCAACATTATATACACTCCGAAATGCTATGCAATGTAACGTTGACTCGAAGCAGCCTATAAACGGCTGAGTGAACGCACCATGCCCCACAAGGGGTTACGTGACAGAGAAGAAGTCAAAATTCAATCATCCTTCATGGGTGACAACTCCCTGCCATTTTTGCTTTAGTCTAGCCTAGTCACCATATCGAGCGGTAGATGCTCAATATACTCTATGACAGGAGTGTCAAACTCAACACCTGGCCTGTACCAGATAGCCTTGTCCAATCACACTGATCGGGGTTCGCCGAACCGCGCTGTTCAAAAGATCAACAACGTTCGATGAATTCCCCCATCGCCTCTGTCCCTCCCAGGTTAGATCATCATCAATGTGGCACGATAGCCCGACGTCGGGCCTTGGCCGCCTGAATCGTTGACCTCCAATTGTCGCGGTTACGTGACCTTGTCCTCCAGTTTCGGAAGCCCAGCAGCTGGTGGGCGTCTTCACCTACGGAGTTCTCCCAGCGAGCTCTCGGTCGTCCACGCAACCTCGCTCCGTCAATTCGTTGTGCGTTCATAACTTTCTTTGGCATGCGATTGTCGTCCATCCGTTGTACATGCCCCGCCCATTGCAGACGTTGAAGCTTCACGATTTTCGATACTTCCAGCTCATCGTACAATTGATACAACTCATGGTTGTATCGGATACGCCATTGGTCTCGCTCGCGAACGGCCCCGAAAATTCGCCGAAGGACCTTTCGTTCGAATCGGTCTAGCAAAATTTCGGAGGCTTGGGTAAGGGTCCATGTTTCGCAGCCATAACATAGCACGGGTCGGATGATCGTTTTGTACACGCGGAGCTTCGTGTTCCTGTGCGCAAGTTTCGAATTAATTATAGGGAGGACCGAGAAATATGTCTTATTGGCTAGTTGTATCCGTCGCTTAATTTCGTCGGTTTCGTTGGCGTCCTTTGATAAGTTACAACCCAGATAGTTGAAGTTGTCTACATACTCGATATTAAGGTCCCCCACTGTGATGCTTGAATTTGCTGGCGTCCTTGTTTTCGATTGCATCATGGCCTTTGTTTTGCTTTCGTTGATATGTAGTCCAACTTCCTTTGCGGCGTTATAGAGGTTATGCAGGAGGCTTTCTGCATCACCCAACCTTCGAGACATGATGTTGATATCGTCGGCGTACGCTACTAATTGAGTCGACTTGATGAGTAGCGTTCCGCTGCTGTCCATATTCATGGCTCGGATTACATACTCCAAAGCCAGGTTGAAGAGCGTCGGCGCCAGCCCGTCGCCCTGCTTGAGTCCAGTACGAGTTTCAAATAGGTCAGTGAGTCGGTTCTGCACTTTGACCTGCGAGACGGTATTAGTCATCGTCATCCTTGTGAGTCGCACTAATTTTGCCGGTATACCAAAATTCAGCATAATGTTGTACAGTACACTTCGGTCGATACTGTCGTATGCCTGCTTGAAGTCGACAAAGATTTGGTATACGTCGATGTTGTATTCCCAGCACTTTTGGAGTAGTAGCTTCACTGTGTAAAGCTGATCGGTCGTTGAACGACCAGGTCTGAAGCCGCCTTGATACTCGCCAATGATTTGTTCTGCGTACGGATTGATTCTCTTTTCAAGAATTTTTGATAAAATCTTATAGGCCGTACAAACTAATGATATGCCTCTGTAATTCTCACACTTCAGCTTGTCACCCTTTTTGTGGATTGGGCAGATTATGCTTTTGCGCCAATCTTCGGGGATTACCTCGTCGTTCCATATTTTCAGCAGTAGCACATGTACAGCGTTGGTCAGGCACGTTCCACCATGCTTCAGCAGTTCTGCTGGGATCTCGTCAGCGCCAGGCGCTTTATTATTTTGGAGCGACTGTATGGCAAGACTCACCTCCTCTACTGTTGGGGGTAGAACGGGAGGGCCTGGTTCGGCTAACTGCTCAAGAGCTAGCTCCGCGGGGGATGTTGATGATGCATTGAGGAGCTCTTCAAAATGCGAGGCCCATCGTTTGTTGACGCTTTCGATGTCGCTGATGATGTTACCATCCTTGTCCTTACATAGGCTTGTCCTGGGTTGATATCCGTTCTTAACATTATTTATAAGTTTGTACGCCTGTCTAATGTTCTTACTGGCTAATCTTTGGTTTATTTGCTGCAACTGCTCGTCAAAATGTTTGCGTTTCTTACGTCTAATTAACCTATTAGATACTCGCCGAAGTTCGTTGTATCTTTCTTTCTTGGCTCGGGATGCGCGTTGTGTGTATTGGCGATAAGCTTCATTTTTCGCCTCAATCGAGGCCCTGCATTCGTCGTCGAACCAGTCTGCTCGTCTGCGCCGGCCTTTATAGCCCACGGCCTCTTCTGCGACCCCCTTGATGCTGTCTTTGAGCTCCTCCCAGAACTCATGGAAGCCTAGATTATTGATGTTATCAAGCATGGTCGACAGTTTTTCCTCAAGTGCTGTAGTATACGCAGCCGCCGTGGCATCATCAATCAAATTGTCAACCTCGAAGATCTTGGCAGGGTTGATTCTCGTTAGGTGCACCGAAGAGATTCTGCACCTGTAGGTCGTCTTCACCAAATAGTGATCGGTGTCGCAGTTGGCTCCTCGATAGGATCGAACATCTAGGACATTAGAAGCCCATCTCTTGCTGATCAGTACGTGGTCGATCTGGTTCACGGTGTATTCATCTGGAGACTTCCAGGTCTGCTTATGGATTCGTTGATGAGGGAAGCATGTAGAGCTTATGACCAAGTTTCTGCCGCTCGCGAAGTCGATAAGTCGCTGACCGTTGTTGTTGTTTTCGTCGTGGAGGCTATGACCACCAGTAGTTCCCCTATGCCAGCTTTCGTTTCCGACTTTGGCGTTAAAGTCTCCTAGCAGCAACTTGACGTCCTTAATCGCGTCTTCTTTTACTTCTGTAGGGGCATGCGCATTAATGAGCCAGAGATTAGCGAAACGGGTCTTAATGCGGATCGCACATAGCCGCTCGTTGATAGGTTTGAAGCCGATAACGTGGTTCTTGAGCTGCTTATTCACGATGAACGCTACTCCAAACTCCTTGTTGCCCTCCTCTTTACCACTCGTAAAAATAGTGTGCGAATTGAGGTCGTTAATCTCGCTTTTGAGCCATTTAGTTTCCTGGATTGCAACTATGCTCAGCTTGTATTGTTCTACCTGATCCAGGAGGGCCCTTAAGGCCCCCGGTCTATTCAGGGAGCGTACATTCCAGGATCCGAAAGAGTAATCAGTTGTTCGTTTGCGGGGTCGTCGTTGTTTTGTATCCGTCCAATCCGAGGCTTTTGTTTCAGGTTTCTTGACTTGAAGTTTTTCTTAGGATGAGTTGTCGGCACATCGCTAAACCATGATAGGGTTTAATCGTTGAGTAAAGGCCATCATGGGCATGCCTCGAAGATGCTGCTTTAGTGGTTGACTTAAATGTTTTCTGTCACCTATCACGTTAAGTAACCTGAGACGCTGCAGATGTTAATACAGCACTCAGGCGCAGCGGTTACTCGGATAATGCGGGAAAGTAACGCCGCGTAGAGAGACATAGGAATTGGCCGAAGTCCTTTTCCTATGAAACTCCTCCTGCATAGCTAAGGGTCCGCAGTTATGCCACAACTGAAGAAGATATAGGAATTAGCCGAAGCCTTTCAACCTTTATCTTCCCCCTTACGGTTATGATGGGTTACGGTCTATGATGGGTGTGTCAAAACTCAATACCTGGCCTGGACCAGAAAGCCTTGTCTTTAGGCTGAAATCACACTGATTGAGGTTCGCCGAACCGCACTGTACAAAAGATCAACGACGTTCGATAAATTCCTTCATCGCCTCTGTCCCTTCCATATAGGCGTATCTACACTTGCATGGCTAGATACGCATGAAAATTGTTCAACGATAGGGACAACTCGGATGACAGAGACGAGACAATGGATTAATTTAGTGATTAATTCAGTGTGCTGATGTTTCAACCAACTTTTTGCGCGTGGTTTGCAGCCCTGCGCTATGTCAAGTTGGGCTTACAGGAATCGCAACATCGTTGAGTTAGAGAGGCTGGAACGCAATCGAATCGATCATTGACTGTTTCCTGCGATCAGATTTCAGATCCGATCGTGGTTCACACATGGTTCCGTCTTGGCTGTGAATTTTCTGTCAGATGCCTTCAAAACAATTTTCAAACTATGTATTCACACTTTTCGATTTATTATATCGATACGAATTACAGTGGAATCTGTCTAAAGAGACCGCTGTTGGTTCCAGAAAAAGTGGTCGCTTAGTAAGGTGAATGAGCTAAGAGACCAAATTCTTAAATTTAGAGGCAAAGTGCAGAACTTGTCGGTCGCGAAAATATTGTTAGGCAAATTTTAAGAAAGGATAGTCGAGAGAATGATTTTCTACACCATTTAACGAAAAATGACCTCTGCACGTGTTTAGATTTACTGGTGATTCTGATTACATTCAACTGGCCTCCAATTTCAGCTTTTTAGACCGTAGCTCGTCTATATTCAGTACTATCTTTGTCTCTCGGACTGCATATTCCACTTGCGATTTTTAAAAAAATAGACCAAGAGATCAGTTTGTGTCACTGTTTTTCTTTTGAGCAAATTTATAAATCTTTTTTGACAGAAATACGGTTTAAGATTTTGATAAGATTTCCTCCAAATTTAACAAATTATTATAACAGTGGCTAAATTTCATTGCTGGTATGGTTCAGCTACAAAATGAATCTCTTTATAAGGCCCCTAACTAGGCAAAGCTGTATACCATTTGTCAATAAATTCCCTTTCAGATGGAAACAAGTTAAATTCCACTACCTTCCCGGAGAGACCTTCATGTGATGGTTAAAATTGTGTACTGCAGCTCAGAAGCCATGAAATGAAACGCATGCAAATATGGAATTCTCGCAAAAGAAAAAAGAGTCTCCCTAAGGGGAAGATTTTCTGATCTAATTATGTTATAGATTCATGATGCTCACACGTAGGTATCCCAGTTCTGGATATCAAGGGCCAGAATACTATAAATATTTTATGCTCGATATATTTATTTCTCACTGTTGCTCTTAATTGTTGAATTGGTTCTATGTATGTATTCCCCTTTCAAACAGCTTGTTTGAATACATAGAACCAATACAAATATTTTAGTTTTCCAGACTACGGTCTCAGAAGCAGAAAGTTTTGCGTAGTGCTTGGAATCAAGCTCGCATTTCATGCCTTCAAGCATTGTAAAGTCAGAGATTTTTTTTACTACATCGGTGAGGATTTTTTTACCATAATCATCGACCCTCCCTGTCCCCTCTGGATACGCCCATGTCATTGGGCCCTGTAATAAGTAATTTTAATTAGCGTTAAAGCGTTTTCAATTTCAAGTTTTTTGACCATGAATACGCAACAATTTTTATAGAAAGAATTCGAAAGTAGAATCTTCCCCTTACAGGGCTAGACACGAAAGCTATGAACGGTTTTTCAAAACTCGAAAGTTCCCGTTAGAAATATTTTTTGTGTCATATCCTAGTTATTATCCTACGTTTAAACGTAAACCAAGATCAAATGCGGCGCACGGTAACAGCAAATGATAATTTAGAAAACACACATTGGTGTTTGATGAACTACAATGAAAGCAGCAGCTGCACTTGGACCGAAACACGCCTACACAAAATGAACTGTGATTCAATGCATAATCTAATTGGACATTTTGGCTGTTGCTGCATACTGCGAAGAATTTGTTATTCGTATAACTAGAAACGACTTTATTTTTCTGTGGGCCTTGCTTTTATATGAGTAATACCGTTACTTTCTGAAGAAAACCTGAAAAACCAGCATAAAACACATTCAAAATAAGCGTATGTACTCGCCTATGGTCGCTTTATACGGGCACATCGCATTTTTCACGGTCGCTAATCGAGGCTAATCCAAATTCATTTTTTTTATTCTTCGTTCTGTCAAAATCCATATAAATATAAAATGAAAGGTGGTCGCTTAGGTGCTCTTCTAGACAGGTTTCACTGTAAACTATGCGGAGCATTCGGGATTTCCTTTTCTCCTAATATAAAGTCTGTAGTGTTTTAAGGTAGTGCTTAGTGCGCCCGCCTTCGAAGCACAGGGTCGTGGGCTCGAATCCCTCAATAAGCGGATTCATTTTATAATCGTCTCACTCAGATGTGAAACGCATAGTACCCGTTTCACATATTTTATAGCGATAAATAACTGCAGAGTGTGCTATTGATCTCAAAACCTCTACAAACAAGTAGTTAAAATCTTGGAAATTGGATGTCTCTAACACATCATCGACCTAGGTCCAATATTTTGGATTGTCGCGCCAGTTATTTATTTGTTATTTAAATTTAAAGTCTACACTAGACAACTTTCAGTAGTATAAAGTGGACAGCCAAACAAAATCTGCCATCTGTATTTTGTAGATTCATATTGATTTCTTTGCAAATTGCCACGTGCAATAAACTCAAGCACACAATACTAAGAAATCAGGTTCATTCTGAACATAAGTTTCCGTATCAACTTTTTTGTTCCGCGATAACACAAAGAAAACAAAAACGTTATGTGTAGTATGTCTACATAATAATGTCTGCTTTCTTGGGGGGGACCTTGAATAAACTCGTATATTGCTAACACAAGTTCTAAGCGTGTGCGCGCGGTTTTCTATCTCTAATACAATACACGAAAAAGATTATCAAAACATTTATACAATTACATACATACATATTAGTTATGCAACATCGAAACCGCGACTGGTCACTTCATTTTTTTTTTACACATTTATTTGGTTTTATATAAATATACACAAATTAAATGTATATTATGCATAAAAGGTGATTCAACAGTTCGATGGCATTTGATAACAGCCTTGACCGTGGCAAATTTAAATTTAGAAACGGTCCATTTTATAGATTCATAGCATAACAGTTCGAATGAGAAAGTCGCAGATGATTTTTTGAGATGTTACATTTTCAAAAAATGTCTATCGTTTCATATTTTGCATTACAGTCTTGAATCGGTAATCCGGATCTCCTTTAATCCGGATATCATGCTTATCCGGACCACTAATTATTTCCACTATGTATTCTATAGTCCGGATTTCGGCAGCAATTTTGACTCAATAATCCGGATATTTAAGATTTTCAGGGTTGAAATGGTAGATTTGGTCTCGTACTTTTTTACGGGACTGTTTAGCAAATGACATGATGCTGTCTAATTTCTAAGAAATAAACCATTATTCTATTTTTGTTCCGCCTTTTTATTTGTTTGGATTGTTTTCCCACAGAAAAGTGTGATTGCACTAATCCGGATTACCCCTTGCAATAATTGATCCGGATTATCGAGTCAAGACTGTACATACTTGTAAAGATAAAAAGAGCTGAGCAATAGGTATGTCGGCAATGCAGTGGAAACAACTTGTGATCAGCTGTCCATCTGGCACTCTCGCAGATACCATACCAAAAACTGTTTATACCCTGAAAAGTGGTGTATGGCAAATTTGTTGCTCTTGTAGTTCCAGAATAAAAAATGAAAAGTCGATTTTGATTTGAGCATTCCTAACGGTGCCAGGAGGTCAAACGGTATTTTTAACAAGGTTTCAGGAAAGTCTCTATAACCGTAATTCTGGCTAAAAGATGTATGGCTAATTTGTAGCAAATGCGGTTGTGAAGAAAGTGGCAAAATTTCTCATCAATATGTACACCCTTAAGGGTGCTACGGGGGCTCAAACCAAATTTAACAAAAATTGCCCTAGTTTCTACATTTAACGCATTAAATGGCATTTTCAGCACATATTATCATTATCGAAATATTCAATAAAAAATTGACAGGGACTTTTGGGGTCTTGCTTAGGACCTCGAAAGGAAGGCTCAGGCAAAAATCCAGCTTTCCCCTAATTTTTCCTAAGTGAAATGCTAAATTTCCTGGGTTATAGCATTAATATAGAGATTGAAAAGTAATGCGCTCAACGGATCGCCTTTTGTCACTTTTCATCATCAATGTGGCACGATAGCCTGACGTCGGGCTTTGGCCGCCTGAATCGTTGACCTCCAATTGTCGCGGTTACGTGACCAAGAACTGGCTCCGCGGGGGATGTTGATGGTGCATTGAGGAGCTCTTCAAAATGCGAGGCCCATCGTTTGTTGACGCTTTCGATGTCGCTGATGATGTTACCATCCTTGTCCTTACATAGGCTTGTCCTGGGTTGATATCCGTTCTTAACATTATTTATAAGTGTGTACGCCTGTCTAGTGTTCTTACTGGCTAATCTTTGGTTTATTTGCTGTAACTGCTCGTCAAAATGTTTGCGTTTCTTACGTCTAATTAACTTATTAGATACTCGTTGAAGTTCGTTGTATCTTTCTTGCTTGGCTCGGGATGCGCGTTGTGTGTATTGGCGATAGGCTTCATTTTTCGCCTCAATCGAGACCCTGCATTCATCGTCGAACCAGTCTGTTCGTCTGCGCCGGCCTTTACAGCCCACGATTTCTTCTGCAACTCCTTTGATGCTGTCTTTGAGCTCCTCCCAGAACTCATGGAAGCCTAAATTGTTTATGTTATCAAGCATGGGCGACAGTTTTTCCTCAAGCGCTCTAGTATACGCAGCCGACGTGGCATCATCAATCAAATTGTCAACCTCGAATACCATGGCACGGTTGATTCTCGTTAGGTGAAGAAGAGAAGAGATTCTGCACCTGTACGTCGTCTTCACCAAATAGTGATCGGAATCGCAGTTGGCTCCTCGATAGGATCGAACATCTAAGACATTAGAAACCCATGTCTTGCTGATCAATACGTGGTCGATCTGGTTCACGGTGTATTCATCTGGAGACTTCCAGGTTTGCTTATTGATTCATCGATGAGGGAAACATGTAGAGCTTATGACCAGGTTTCTGCCGCTCGCGAAGTCGATAAGTCGCTGGCCGTTGTTGTTGTTTTCGTCGTGAAGGCTGTGATCTCCAGTAGTTCCCCTATGCGAGCTTTCGTTTCCGACTTTGGCGTTAAAGTCTCCTAGCAGCAGCTTGACGTCGTTTGATGGAAGTGAGTCGAAGAGTGTTTCTAGGTTATAGAAATCGTCCTTAATCGCGTCTACTTTTACTTCTGTAGGGGCGTGCGCATTGATGAGTCAGAGATGAGATTAGCGAAACGGGTCTTGATGCGGACCGCACATAGCCGCTCGTTTATGGGTTTGAAGCCGATAACGTGGTCCTTGAGCTGCTTACTCACGATGAAAGCTACTCCAAACTCCTTGTTGCCCTCCTCTTTACCACTCGTAAAAATTGTGTGCGATTTGAGGTCGTTAATCTCGCTTTTGAGCCATTAAGTTTCCTGGATTGCAACTATGCTCAGCTTGTATTGTTTTACCTGATCCAGGAGGGCCCTTAAGGCCCCTGGTCTATTCAGGGAGCGTACATTCCAGGATCCGAAAGAGTAATCCGTTGTTCGTTTGCGGGGTCGTCGTTGTTTTGTATCTGCCCAATCCGAGGCTTTTGTTTCAGGTTTCTTGACTTGAAGTTTTTTCTTAGGATGAGTTGTCGGCACATCGCTAAACCATGATAGAGTTTAATCGTTGAGTAATGGCCATCATGGGCATGCCTCGAAGATGCTGCTTTAGTAGTTGAGTTAAACGTTTTCTGTCACCTATCATGTTAAGTAACCTGAGACGCTGCAGATGTAAATACAGCACTCAGGCGCAGCGGTGCTTCTCCCAAATGTCGCGTCAGATGATTTGACTTAGCCGTTAGAGGTTTTACCCACTATCGTTACCAGGGGGCGCCCGCCCGGAGGACACATGGAGAAGTCTTTTGCCCCCTCCCCCCACTTTTACTGTGTCTAAATATTCTCCATTTCCCACTTTCACCGCAACCGTGCAGAATTGTATATTCGACGAATATTAAGCCTGATGCTACTTGTCCTTGTACGAGAAACAACCGATTCATCGATGATGCGGATTTTGCTACATCATGGCAACCTTATCTGTGTTTTGACGCATACTCTGCAGTCCAGTTTCAATGTCGACATGTAGGGGATGCTTGCGTCGGTTAAAAGACTGAATTTTAATGTCTTTCCGGGCAAAAGTTCTTCTCAATCTGTCTATGGGAATAAGGAAGTCAAAGTGACCTCAATAATTCGCTGCATATTTTATTTATTATAAATATCATATGAACATAAATACGATACGAAATCAATGGAAGTTCCACTTGATGGACCCAAGCCCAGAGGTAGACCGAAGAACACCTGGATGTGTCAAATGAAAAAGCAACAACAACGCATTGGAGATATTACCGCCAAAACGGGCGATGTCCCTACACCTCAGGTCGAGCGACGCGAAACCATGGAGCGGTATACATGGGCGTAGCCATGGGGGTGGGGCAGGGAGGCCCCCCCGCCGATGATTATGGTTAAAAAATCCTTGTCAATGTAATAAAAAAATCAATGCACGTTACAATGCTTGAAGGCGTAAAAATCCGAGTTTGAATCCAGGCACCTCGAAAACTTTTCTGGTGCTAAGAATGTAGTCTGGAAAACTAACCAGATGCCTTCTTTGCCGCGGAGTGCATGCCCGTGATAGTTTCCAACCATGTGGCACGGACAAATGGACGTCAGCAAGTGAACACTCGTAACCGACGGAGGTGGCGCGTTTCACGTTTCACTCGTGGAAAACTAAAATATTTGTAATTTTCAGGCCCTTGATATCCATAACAGGGATACCTACGTGTGATATCATGAATCGATAACATAATTAGATCAGATATTTCCCTTTAGGGTGACTCTTTTTTTCTTTTGCGAGAATCCCATATTTTCTTGCGTTTCATTGCATTCCATCTGAAAGGGATTTTAGTGAGAAATGGTATACAGCTTTGCCTACGGACCTTGTCTTTGAAGTTATTTAATCAACTTCGCAAGTGGAACATGCAGTCCGAGAGAGAAAAATAGCACGGAATATAAAAAATGGACTACAGTCTAAACCGCAGAAATTGGAATGTAATCAGAATCACCAGTGAATGTCTAAACACATGCAGGGTAATTTTTCTTCAAATGGTGTAGAAAGCGACACTTTTTTTTTGCTCCGCTCCGCTCCAATGCTCCGACTACAAAATTTTCGCCCCGCTCCGCTCCAAGCTCCGTTCCATTACAAAACTACAACAAAACTCCATTGTTCTTAGTAAGTATTTATTATTTTCCGCGAATTCATCAATTCAACTTATTATTATAGAATATGACTAAATAGGTGCGTTTTATTAGATCAAGTACAGATCAGGATAGCACCAATTTCGTACAAATTTGAACATAAAATTGCGTTGTTCTAGATAGGGTGTCCGGAAACTAAACTATCTCATACGCGCACTCAAATATGACTATTAATGTCATTTCCAGCAAAATAGGAGTTCCATGAATATCCCGAGTTCTTAACTCATTAGCTACCAAAAGCATTTAAAGATTTCACAAAAATGCTACCACTAATACCTCCATCGGAAAAAAAATTTATATGAAGTAAGATCACAAAATTTTGTCTTTAAAGCTTTTTTACACAGCTTTAACTGCTTCTCCGATTTTTTGCTGGAAATATCGCGAGAATCATGTTTGGGTGCCTTTATGCGATAGTTTCCGGACATCCCGTAGAAAGAGATCTGTAAAAGTGTTATGGAAGCTGTACTGTCCTGTATACTCCATTCAATAAAACGCACCTAATAACAAATTTAAATTAAAAAGGGCGTTTCATTCATCGAGTACAGAACAGGACTTTTCTGTCATGGATTATCTTGAATATCTTAATAATGAAGAGTGATGATTATGACTAAAAGCAAAACCTCTTTTGTCACAATGAATTTCACAATAATCCGAAATTTTGCAAGTCTCTCAACGAATTTTTCGCCTTTAAATCGTCCAAAATCATCAAATCGTGCCATGAAACAAAAAATTTCTTCGAAAAAAATTCATTTTTTTCCTAGGAATTTTTTTTCAATTTTTTACTTTGGAGCGACTTTCAAAGCAAAAATCGCTCCGCTCCAGCCTGCCAAAAACCGCTCCAAGCTCCGCTCTTCCACTCCAAAATCTAAAGTTGCTCCGCTCTGCTCCAAATTCCTGGTAGAAAGTCAATCACGACTGTCCTTTCTTAAAATTTGACTTTAAAATTAAAAAAAGAAGGCATGACCAAGTTCACAGATGTGTAAGTCACATCCGATTTCCAAGATCTTAACTGCTTTTTTGTTGAGGTTTTGAGATCAACAGTACGCTCAAGAATGTTATTTATCCCCATCTTGAGAACATAGTCCGTCACATGGGTGGTGACCCTGTGCACCGACTAATCTAAAATTTGCCTAACAATATTTTCGTGACCGACAATTACAACTTCTAAGAAAATCATAATGTTGAAATTTCTGGCCCCCGCCCCCTGACCGAAATTCTGGCTACGCCCATGGCGGTATAAAGAACGAGGCAAGGAAGAAGAAAGAAAACATATGAACATACATCAAATTAATATCATATATGTAATTGAATTAGTCTGGTTGAATTGGTATAGTAGTTGGCACGCTCGCCTTGGAAGAACAGGGTCGTGGGTTAAACGTTAAAAAAGTCCCCATTTATTTTATGCATGTAATTGAATTTGATCTGGTCGGAGGTTAAGTGCATTTTTGCATGAAAATGTGTTATCTTCATTTTCCAATTCATCACCCTTATAGCTACTTTTCTGCATCAATTTTTTAAGTACATATTTATCTAGCAGAGGCTCCAAACTGCAGGCGGTTCCGTGTGAAGTGAATAAAAATTTGTGTGCACCAAATATGTTAAGTGCAATTTTTAAAAAAATGTGAGAAGTGCACTTACCACATCTTGTGCGTTATTTTAGGATGTAACCTTCAACGGATGGAAGTGTCAAATTGCTAGGTTTTGGCGTTTTTGGTTGTTGTTTCGATCACATCCAGCCGATTATTCGTGAAGGCTTTTCAGTACCTTTCACAGGGGCATGTTTGCAGAAGACTTCTATTTATGCATGCCAGATGGATGCTTTTTGAGAGAGACAGCAGGTTCCTTGTTTGTATATTCGTAGTGTGTATCAGCAGTATTTTGGGCAACAGGGCTTGAAACAACCTTGGAACTCCAAAAATAATTGATAATTTTTCAGTTATTGATAAATGACAAAACAATTAACGTTAAATGTGGAAAGTAAATAAAAAAAATAATTTCAAATTCACATTTATTCTTAACGAGTTGAATTATCACGTTCCTGCCCGACCAATTTAGCCGTCACTATCACCCGATCTGACATTTGAAAATTTATATATACATGAGACACATGTGACTCATATACATTAAAGGGCGAAACAGAGTAGACTCATCTGTCTCATAAATAATGAACACCATGATTCAGAGAATCATCAGTGTCTTCAAAACTTCTACAATAACTTTCAACCCAAGAATACACAATTTATGAATTTATTGCATTTTCATATTTTTGCTCTCCTGTAAAATTTGCTAACGTTCACTTAACGCATCTGTGCGCTTAACGATCGATGTATCTTACTCGTATTCATTTTGTATGGGACTATTCATGATACTTTTATAAACGAATAAATAACAGAATTATATTGAAAACAACTAAACAAAAATTAATTTAATTAAGGATTGTTAAGTCGGTTGTCCTAAACTGTTAAATATAGAGTTACTACAACACACATATATAATGTAGCTCATAGTCCACGTGAAAAAAAATATACTTTTGCAAATTCTATTACATACCATCTCTTTCAAAGTGCTACGATATTTTTATTTTTAGCCATACAAATCGCTCAATGTGTGGTACCTCAACTGTACCATGTAGGAAAGTCGTCTTCTTGAGAGAAGAAAATTCCTCAACATTTTTTTTTGTTCCTGTCCTCTTTTATTTCTTGGCAATAATTCATGATTCATAGTGAGTTGTTCGCATAGTCACAGTTGCATACATTTTAAAATTGTGGGGGTTGATTGCTGATATGGCTGAGGCTGAGGTAATCGCGGTTATACTTTGTAGGTCAAACATGTACAGCTGACGCGTCGCGTCGGTCGGTTGAACTAGGGCGATTGTTCTTTTTTTGTTCTGTGTGGAAATTAGTCATGATGGAATTACATAGGTATTTATTTTCTTAATCGGGGATTTTGTGTCTGTAGCCATGTCCTTTCGTATGTAAGTTTTTTGTTGGGAGCTCAAAATCAAAGTAAATCAAAATTGAAAGTAACGATTATAAAATACCGAAAATAAAGTAACGACTACTCGGAATAAAAGAAACGAATATCACCGATTACTGAAAGAAAACTTAAAGTTGAAATATAACTTGACATGAAATATAGAAGGCAAATTGTTGATTTCAATAGAGATTTACATTATATCATTACCAGAAAAGGAAGTAAATATAATGTAAATCGGAAACGAATGTTTCCTAAAACTCACGCGCATATATTACCATAGTCGTATTCATTCACCGCCATGACCTCGGCACAACTCGTATGGGGCTTCCTTGAAAAGAAAATCAATTGCAAGACATGACTAGAACTAACTGTCATTGTCACTCCATTTCAACAGCAAATCATCATGAAGCTATAGAAAGTGGATGCGGATGGATAGTTTTATTTTCTATGTGTTTTCCATGGCTGGTGGTAGTATGCTACTTTCCATGCCGCCTTCTTGCGGGGTCTTTGATGGAAAAAGAAAATCAAAAGAGTACAGATAAACAAGTAGTATCCGTTATGCTATCGACCTTCATATATGTTTGTATCTGACGCGACGCTATATCCATTCGCCAGATATAAAAATTATTTTTATCTCAAGTGCATGTTGTCGTTAAATTTACGGTAATGAAATTTATATCTATTAACTGAAAAACAAGTGCACGAATAGAGTCATTGCAACTGCCATTCATGTCTGCGTTTGTTGGCTCTTTTCTTAGATGATTCTGCAAGATACGATGACATTGTGTTTGTGAGAACATGTAGAAATAGAAACTACATACATATTTTCTACTTCCGGGTAAATATACTTGAATATGAAAAATTAACTCTGTACCAGTTCCAGATATGATAAATTTGTGAAACGATAGCCAGTCCTGGTATGCTTAAAGGCAGTTGTAAAATTTGTAGTTATCAAATCCATATTGTATTCTGGTTGGTGTAGTGGTTAGTGCGCGCACCTTCAGCGCACAGGGTCATGGGTTCGAGACTCACCGTGAACGAATTCAGTTTATGGTGTTTTTCGAACTCATGACCCATGTGACGGACTATGATCTCACTCAGATGTTACCGATTTATGGAGATAAATAACACTTCTGAACGTGCTGTTGATCTCAACGCCTCAACAAAAAAGCAGTTGAAGATCTTGGAAATTGGATATCACTAACCCATCTGCGGCCTTAGTACAATGTTGGCCTGTCGCGCCTGTTATTTATTTTTAAATCCATATTGGATGACACAACAAACCCTTAATTTAAAAAAAAACTGGGATCGCAGCAAATATATTTTATAATACATGTTTGTCGTCCACGTGTAGCATTTCTCTTTTTCTAATTTACTATAAAAATTTCAAGAGTTTCTATATAGAGAATGGAAACTAGGACACATACAGTCAATGCGCTATAATCGATGCCAGAAAAACACATCCGTAACTTCCTTTATTTCAGGACATCGATTGGCGTTACTAAATTAATCATCATAAAATCCATAATCATTCTCTGATGGTAAAATGTATAGAATAGTGCCATTATTGATTTTTTTTCCGAATACATACATACTCGTAGTTGTAAAAAATGGCCAAGATGTGATATCTTTGTCCTTGATCGCAAAAATATAATTTAAACACACAGTATGGAATCTATTACATGGAAATTGAAACATTCTGTCTTTGGGTTGATAATTTAATTACATAACTTAGAGAAAGCATAGCAACCCATGCCATGCGTTAGTCCAGAGTGGGCATCTTCTTCTTCTTCTCAGTACCGTATAGCCCCATGTGGGGCCATGGTGCGTTAACTCAGCCGTTTATAGGCAATTCCGAGTCAACGTTACATTGCATATCATTTCGGAGTGTATTTAATGTTGCAGGCACTATATATTTCCTATCCGCACATGTACGGAAATTTTGGACCACGCCGAGATTCGATCTCCGGACCTCTAGATTACTAGCATCGTAGAGTGCGATTCAACCAAGTGAGCCACAGAGAGTGGGCATCAGAAAATAAAAATGGCACCGTTCTCACACTAGTGTTATTCGACTGAAACGGACATTGATCCTGTCCAAGTCGAATGAAATCGGATCAAAATTTCCCAAATCGGTAACAGCTGACTATCGTGTCATCTGTCCCCAATTCGATATTCTGAAATACAAATTGCATTTGTAATTATGCATCGTTCGAGATACAATTAAAAGGAAAACTCTCAAGAAATATTAAAATGATTAACTCTGAATAAAGTTTACAAACCAAAAATACTAAATAACAAAATGACATACGGAAAATTTCAGGAAAATTGTTCACGGAGACATCTGGGGGATTAGTTTGGCAGATGATCCAAGTTATACCCTGGATCAATTTCCAGGATCATCATTTTGTATGGGATTTCCAATAAATCTGGAGATGATCCAGTAAGTCGAATAGGGCTACTATCGCAGTTCACACATCTAAACATGCCAAATTTTATTCGAATGTCAAATTTTTGTTTACAATTGAGAATATAATATCCGCGTAATATTTATTACTCTCTAAAAATGTCAACGTGATAATTAACCCTTCGGTTGGCACGTAGACCTAGACAGACCATTGGTACTATATCTTGATGAAAAATATCGTTCAACAATATTTTCCACCCCTTTCTATATATATTTCAACGGAACCGACGGCCACAAATGCGTTCAAACGTTCGGCGAAATATAAACTAACTCTAAAGAAACGAAAAAACGGCGCATCATCGTAAGGCATAGTATGTAAATTGTTTCTAGAACCAAAATTAGACCTCTTCGAAAAATAAGATTGATTTCACAGAAAATTCAGCTACACCTTAGGCATAATAGCTCGTAGGCGGCGACAGAAGGGTTATTAATTGCATCGACAATATTTTGACGTTTGAATTGTAGTTTGTAGTGTAGTGTAATAAATTTGGAGTCAAACACATATGGGTTGTGTGATCACATAGCCACTCTGGACTAACGCATGGCATGGGTTACTATGCTTTCTCTAAGTTACATAATATGTTTAATGTTTTTTCGTCAAGGAATGTATGAAAAAAATTCTTAAAAATGATGTACAGTAAAAGCTCCCGTGGACGGACACTGACGGTTCCAGGATTTTTGTCCGGCCACAGGAGATGTCCGCTTACGGGAGAGGGTTAAAAAATATTGCTTCTATGTGCGCATTAATTTATACACAATAATTCAAAAGGAACATTAAAACAATCAAAGTGTTGATTCTACGCATATGTTTTAATTCATATTTGTTTTACAAACCTCTACCTATACAATGTACAATGCGCAAATGCACGTTTACCAATAAATTGTTCCAATATTTCATAGGGAAAACAAGTAGAAAAAATTAGCTTTAATTAGGGATGTCAAAAACCGCCCAACGGTCTAGTTTTATTTTTTTTTCAGTTATTTTTGATAGCGGTTAGTCGGTCTGGTTAAAACCGAACATAAAAGTTCCAGATTTCCTGTTAACCGAGTAATTTTGTTCAAGGATTCGTTCATGCTCATTAAAAATTGTGAAATTATGCTAAATATGACTTGTTTGCTTACTGATCGGCAACACTAGTTAGTAGTTACCAAATTTTACCCATATCATAGATGTCATTATTTTGCCAAAACACCAACAGATCAGTTCGATCAAATTAGGATTATGTGTAGGATATGATTCATTTATTTCTTAAGGCTTGAATGTCCATGCCTCTGAGACCACATTGAGATGCTCCTCCTCAAAGTTGTGTCTTAAAGTAGGTACTAACATCGTCAGTTCACGTGAAATCCATGCAAATACTGTCAAAATTTTGGTGATCGTGAAATCGAATCCGCTTGGTGGTACTCACTTCACATGAAAGTCTCCACACCGGTTTTTGACATTTCGCCAGCGAAAATAATGCAGTTGCACTTTATTTCACAATGAAAAGATGTCATCGACAATCAACCAGAACGCGAGTGAACATTTATCTTAAATTGAGTGAATAAAAACCACGGCACCGTTTTCACGGGAGACATAAATGCAAGTTTTTCGCTCGGTGAACTCAGTACATACCTTTACCCGGAGTAACCACTTGACCCAGTCTGGTATACATAGTTACTTGGAAGTTGTAAGACACCGAAGTATTCGTAATGACTTCAAGCTTCTTCAAATTGGCAGTGTCGCCTGGTGTAGAGAACCTCGACTAAGTAAGTCTATATCAACGCGTTAGTTCCTTAAGAACTACAGGAGGGGAAAAACTGATTCTATAAAGGAAAATCCATGAATAGTTTCAGCAGGGAATGTAGTTTTGCCTAAACTTGTAATAAAATTTAATTTGGAGATACACAAAAAAAAATTTTCCTAGTAGACAGAACAGTTGAGACTTTGTCCACAAATATGAAAGGAAATTCAAATTTCGGTTAACCGAAAAGTTGAACAGCCGACCGGATTAAAAACCGGAAGTCAAAAAAGCCATAAGTACCTCGGTCGTCCGTTATGGAAGTATGGGTTTTGGGTCTAATCTTCCTGTTTCTATGTCCCTATTTCACACACATGCATGGTATTCGTGGAGCCAAAAAACAAAACCTGTTGTGCATAAATGCATTTTTGTGGTCGTATCTGGTTTTCATTAATTTCAGCAACTCGTCTAAAAATTCAATTTGGGTCCGCTTACGGGAGATGCTTTATGAGAAATATATGTAGGAATAGTGTCCGTGTCCGGCCAGTAGAGCGTCCGGCTGGTGGAATGGATTTTGTACTAAAATATGAAGAAAAAAGTTGGGATTAAGAAAATTGTCCGGCTACGGGAGATGTCCGCCTGCGGGAGCTGTCCGCGAACGGAGCTTTCATTGCTGCGCACCCGGTAATGTCACAAAAAATGCGCGCCCGCTTGAAGGTTAAAACTTCACATCTTTTGAAAACGGGATGTAACTAGTCGCCTCGGCCTGATCAGCCGGGCTGTACAGTACATCAACCCCGCTTCACCGAAGTAAAGGGGATCTATCTGATGCCACTAGGGATAACCGAAGTTTCTGTTAATCTATGGCACCGAGTTGATTCTGAAAATCCAAATAAACACATTTTAGGATAAGTGTAGCAAGTAAGGGGTGGGTTTCAGTCTTTCCTATATGCGCATCAATGGCAGTGTAAGTGTAAGTAGACAAAGGTTGCTGCATGCTAGAATGTTGATTTCCTTTTTTCTTCGCTTCTTGCATTGTTTTCGGTTCCGGTTAATAGTTGTCGACCGTTTAAGTTCGGTTAAACGATTTGACACTGTAGTTATATGATTGTGTCTTGATTGTTAACCCTTTCGCTCCCAATGATGCCATATGGCATCATGAAATTTAATAATTTTTCATAGAAAATGTAAAAAATAAATTTTAACTTTTTGTTTGATATTAGACTCGCCCAATAGTGTAATACCTGGTTGATTTTTTCCAGCGTGAAATTTTTGGTTTTGGGATGTTATTTTTAATGAAATTTTAGAGAAGGTTTGGCGATTGTCGTAAATCCGAAAAGCTGATTTAACCATTTCCTCATATTTCCTAATAATAATTATTTAATGCGAATCATTTTTATAGTTTTATTTTGTAAAGAGGTTGTTGTAAGAGAAAATCAAAAGATTTTTCGATTTTTTTTTTATGAAAACCCTATAAAGTGGTTTTGCATGAGCATGATGCCATATGGCATGGCATCATTGGGGGTGAAAGGCAAATCAGTAAGTCCCCTATTCATATAAATGCTAGTTGCTTGCTGTATGGAACTAAGGGTGCCAGTTTTTATCCGAATGATCTAATTTTTGGTGGGTGGGGTGATTATGAGCTCCAATCGCAGTAAACCAAAATGTAGCACTCTGCTCTAAATTTGGGGGGAGTTATGGACATGTCCTTTCGCCAAATTCAAATGGGAGGATAATGTGGGTCGTTGATCGGAGCGACTCAATGTTTCTGCCAAAATAATATTGAACTAATTGTGAATACTTGTACGAAATTTTACGGCTAAACTAACATTCTTTCAAGAGTTATGGGGCTTTTAAAAAAGGTATAAAATTAAAAAGTTCTAATTTATTTCTAAGCTAGCGCCGAATCATTGAATAGATCTCTAATGTGTTATATATCATTGCAAAGATAATTTTATGTAGTTTTTTTTCGTTTTCAGACTATTTTTCTATATGTTTTGTCGTTTTTTAAATACATACTCACAAAAAAACGAAAAATGACCCCAATTTCCCCCATCCCCCCTTTTTTAAGGTTGCGAACCCCCAATCGGTTGGTACCTTTTTTTCCCATAATCTGGCGGTCGTCACCAACCATTCTGCAAAAAAAATTCCGATGTAGGATTTTTGCCGACCAAATATCTCATTTTTCACACGGAACTTGCTAAGTGCCCTTTCATGCCCTTTGATATGGCATCATGCTCTAATTTGTTAACTATAGCACCTACAATTTTTTTTTTCAAGAAAATATTATAAAAGATGCCTACTGAACGAAATAATGTTGTTAGAAAAATTCTCCGCTTAAAATCCATAATTTGGGCATGAAAGGGTTAATTTATTGTTACTTGTTAAAGCCCCGTCTCCATTGTAAACATTTGTTGATGAACAGTTGCTAAAAAGTTCAAAATATTGTCTGCGAACAGTTGCGCAACATTTTCTGAACAGTTGTTATACACGTTCACACGATGTTTATGAACAGTTGCGGAGCAAGAATCTATATTGTTCGTGAACAGTTGCGCAACATGTTCGAATATTTAATTTACTATTTGACAGTTCTATTTTTCCGTGTGATTTGTGCAATTTCTTGAAGTAACTAGCGCGTTTAATTTGCCGGTTCAAATTAATACTTTTATCTGAGTAACTTTACGCGTTTATCGTCGTGTAACCCACTTCAACATTGAAAAGTTGTGTTGGCAGTGTTCAAGTTTATATCAAACGCTCCAGAATAAGAAATGAAGAACGAATCTGCCTTTGGCGGCCAGCGTTGTCATTTTCGAGGATTCGAAAGATCCTGAAGTCACAGATGCGAGTATTTCGACATTGAAATGTTCGGCAAACCGGCTTGCGTGCGGACGTAATGAAATTGAAAGTTAGGCGTAATGTGACAAAAACGTGAATAAGTTTTTAAGCGGAACGAAAGTGGCTGAGGAACTCTAAATAGAAATCCATCGTCGTAAACAAGAAGCTTTATCCCTGTATCTTGCCAGTGGCCGAGCCATTATTTGTTGCCGAAGCCGTTGCTGTTGATCCATGAAGAGGAGGAAGAGGTCAAGGGGAGATAGCCGTTATATAAGCTTTCGATCCATGAAGTAGACAAGGATGTCAAGACTGTTGTGAGAAGCTTTTAGTGTATTTGTTCATCACATTATTTGAAAAAATATATAAATTCTTATAAAGAAAGATAACTTTAATGCATTATGAAGTATAGTTAAAAAAAATGTTGTTTATGGGATCCGCCTAAATAGCCTTACTAAGGCCAGTCTCGACCGCTGATGCGGGCGTTATCAACTGCAATTTCACTGACACATAGTATAGTAACGTTGCGTGGAGGCTACTACAGTAATAGTTCACTGAACATAAGGTCGTCCTTCCAGATTGTCCTTCTTCTATTGTACAGAACTGAACCAATAGCATATAGCAGTAAATTACAAAAATTTACTATCTTTAAGTAGGAAAGGAAACATCATATGGTCGTATATGTGTAGCGTATATTGACGAACATTAACACAACTGTGAACTTAATATCTACTAACTTGTATGGTTTGCTTTAAAAATGACTTAAAATTCATTTATTTTAGATAAAGCTTAACCAAAAACCATCACTAAAACCTCTCATTTCTTATACAATTCTCCGAATTCATGTAATGTTCCCCGTGTTTTCCATTTGAATGGAAAACATCGAACATCAACAAATTACTTACCAAAATCAGTGCAACAGCTCAGCGACAAGCTCGAAAGGAACTTGAGCTGTTCGCGAACAATGTTCAGGAGCAGTGTTGCGATTCAACTGTTTACAATGTGGACGTGAAACAATTGCTCAAAAATATGTGCACCAGCTCAGGAACATTTGTTTACAGTGTGGACGTTACACAATTGTTCAGCAACTGTTCGCGAACAATTGGGGAGCACTGAAACATCATGTTCGTATACAGTTGCGCCACAATTGTTTACAATGGAGACGAGGCTTAACAAAAGCACTAACAACTTAGTCGCATCAAGCTGCAATTAATTAGCAATTCTACCCTAACTTGAAATAACTTTGAAGGTGCATCCAATGTCAAAAGCCATTATAGCATCACATTACGATTACGACATGATGTTCAATTGAATAAGCTAATTAAACGTTTATACAATTGTGTGTTTGAGTTTATCTGTATGTTGTTCTTCCTGGAATTATCCTGTGTGTTATAACAAACCGCCTAAAAATATATTCCTACGTATGTAAATTAGCTATTTTCACAATGGTAAAGATGTAAAGATGGCGTATGCTAGCGGCTCTTATCTTTTCTCAACACATTATGTACATATTAGAATTATTACCCGATCACAGGCTTAGTCTGTTTCATATTATATGTAAAAAACGAAACCGAGTTTTAATCGTGCAAATAGCACGATTAGTGTGCTGAGGGTGCTGAGCACAAATTCGGAGCTTCCCACCAAACACCTAGTTACTACACTATCAGAACAATTGTATTTTTCGCAACTGTATTCTTATTATACCCTATACCCATAAGATGGTATGGTATCAAATGGTAGCTGTTGGATGCCTTGATAAGATGTTAAAGATGTACCAGGTCGGATTCATCTATACCCTCCCTCCCCTACAAAAAAACATAAAAATTAAAATTTTGGGTTTTGCATGTCTTAAGTCTGTACATGGGTATAGGGTATACACTCATCGTGCTATTCGCACGATTAGAACTCAGTCTCGTTTTTTACATAAAAATGTCTTTTCCGCCAAAGAAAAAGTTGTCAGCCGCAAAAAGGATTGATATAATACAATCCCGCCAAAGTGCTCGCAAGGATATGCATTCAAAAGTGATTGAATTAGTTAATAGTTTCCACCAAAGCCATCTATATTTCAAAGCCCGGAACCAGAACCCGCTCATATACTTTTGCGGTAGATCATAGGCTCGATTAGTTGGAAAATTTACATTGCGGTAAAGGCAAATCGGGTTGGGTCGCGGCAAACTTTACACGAAAAGTATTGGTTCCCGGTCGATTTTCGTCGCGAAAAGTGCAATGTGTCGTGAATTGAAGTGTCTATAATGCAGTGAAAGAAAAAAATCCCGATAAAAAGTGAATTTTCCACGTGTTTTCGCGATTTTTATCAGAGCAGACACGGTTTTTTACATGCGCTGTGCTTGTGTTAGTGCATCGTGCAACGTATATACGACATATTCATAGGCTCGCTTTGTGTGCATGTATTGCTGCTTCCCGGCTTTCTGATATAGGTGGCTTTGGTTTCCACCAAAACAGCGTGGTGCGGTATGCGTCAGAATTTGTGAAATAATTTCCGCCGCGATAGACTACGCTGAATTTGCCAATTCGTGTGTAGTCTGTGTTGTGTGTACCGCGTAACGCACCCGCGCTGGTTTGGTGGAAGCTAATTTCTTTCAACGCTTATTGGCGAGGAGCTGACGAGGGTGCTTTTTGCTGCTATGCTCTTTTCTTGATCAGATTTAATCTCGAATCTTCCAGCCTTGTAAATAAAATGTGTTTTACAAACTTTTTTTGCTTTCCTTCGTATAAACGACTTTTCCCTTTTTTATACAATAAAGTTTGCGGAAGCAAACGATAGCCTATGCACACCTTCACGACAGACTCTATCAATCGGAAAAGAGACCAAATCCCGAGATGCCCTCTGCAAGGCTGTAGCCCTGTCGCTGTCAATGAACGACAAGAACAACGAGAACAAAATTTTCGAAAAAATGCGATTTTCAAACTCTTATATCTCCAGTGTTTTTCATCGTATCTTCTTGAAATTTTCTACACTTCGTAAGACGGCGCGAACGACAACCTTTGCCGAATTTGAACACTCAGGACCAACCAGGGTCCGAGCTACAGAGGTCCGAAAACCCGTACTTGTTCCGTCGTGTAAACATAGTCTTAGTCGCTTCTCACTTTTGATTTGTTCAAATTTCTTCGGTTTTCTTTGGCGGGCGGGACGCTCCCGCGTCCCTAGATTAACATTTAATTTCACCCGAAATGTGCAGAAAGCTTTAGCTCGGATTCACTCAAACTACTCTGCAATTTGGTAAGATTTTTGCCAAAATCGAGCAAAAATTAACACTAGTTTCTGCATTTAAGGCATTAAAACTGTTAGAAATAACGGAGCTATAATAAAACGAGGCTAATTTCGGGCCTGGCCGAAATTTGGATACCCTTCGCTCTCCTCGGGCTAAAAGTTTTTTTTCGGTCGTACCTACGACTTGTATTTAATTCCCCCCCCCCCATTCTTTTCGTTCCATCTTCACAAAAGTTCCGTTGCGTCGACAAAACAATATTTGTGTGGGGTTTGGTTAGAATAAGTGGGCAAATAAAAATATTAAATCAGAAAATTGTATTGGGGATGCGGGAGCATAGCCCCATAGTACGATACCATTTGTTTGAGCTTTTTTGTTGTCTTGATAAAGACACATTAATTAAAGGTTTTGTGAAATTGGTGTAAAACTGTTTCTTAGAAGAAGCAAAATGGGGGTTGGGTTTGTATGGCAGGCCCATGACCCCATGGTACGATTTGATCCATTCTTTATGTTTTGTATCATCAATAGAAACAGATTTGTGTGAAATTTGGTTGAAATTGTTGCACAAATAAAAAAGCTTTTCTTAGAAGAACCTAATTTGGGGGGTTAGGAGTTAGGTTTGTACGGCAGCCCCATGACCCCACTGTCCGATTTTACCGATTCAAACATACAAACTGCCTGCAGCGAAAAGAAGCATTTCTGCAAAATTGCAGCTTCATAGCTTTTAAATTTACCGAGTAAAATGCGATGCAACAGACGGACAGACTGACCCCGCCCAATCAACTCCCTCCAATTCGCAAGCGCACATCAAGTTCAGATAAATCGCTGTCATGCATGCATGTGCGAAACACCTTGAACACACCTTCAACCATGACCAAGGGGATAGTCTAAAAGTACGACGGATGCACGAAAAAAAATCGTTCCTCTCCGTTTACAAGTATAGATGCACGATGTGCGCCCGAAGAAAAAATCATATCTGTTCGTGTGCGAAGTGGGAAGTAACACAGTCAACTATCTCTTTTCTGCACATGGACAACATAGAGTCCAAAGCTCACTCTCACCTCACGATGTTTCGGTAAGCGGTATTACCATACATTTTGCCCGGCTAGTTTTTCCCTGTCGTGCTCTGTGGCCGTGATCGTTCGGTCGCCACTCTGTGAAATAGACGCTCATAGAGAAACGAGTTTCCAAACTCGGCACGACTCGTCGCAAGTTTATTATTCAGAAGAAGATGATAAGAAATATTCTTATCGTAAAATAATAAACTAATAATGCGACTAGGAAGTGGTATGGCTGACAACCGTATCACTTTCCGAATTCAATTGTCTTTGTAACGTGGATGACTATACATACGGTAGTCATCCACCCACCATGCTCACCTAGGAGTTACGGTAATCGAGAGAGAGAGAGAGTTTTTCCTCACCGTGTGATACGACCCATTTAGTGAATTAAAATAAAATTTATTAGACAAACGGACATAATCGATTCTATAAGGGTTTTTGAAAAAAAAAACCGTCTTAGGGAGGAACGGGCTTACTTTATATTGTAGCCTAGGCATTATAATATTTTTGTATTATGTAATGCTGGAAATAGAATGGACGCAGCAACAGCAGCAACAGCAGCAACGATAATGCAGCCGAATTCAATTTAAATGGGTTACGCTATTTATAGCTTTTGCTGCCAACCAATTAAATTCCATTGGGCCGCTGCTGCTGTTGCTGCATCCATTCTATTTCAAGAATAATACTAGTCTACAAACAAAAAATTGCTTTACCAAGCTGATAACGCTTATATGACCCAATGTACCCTGTTTGCGTGCACTTGCATTTGCAAAAAAAAAAAATCTAATGTATGTATGTACATTTAAATTTGCCAACCCAGACAAAACAAAAGATAACAGAGTTGCCACCTGTTGTGCAGATTATGTCAATCTGGGCGGTGCACAATTAGAAATGTGCTCTAAAACATTAATTAAATTTTACATTGTTTCATGCAGCATTTAAATTTTGAAATGAAACAGCAGCCATCCCGGATATGATAGATTTCAATTAAGATACAACGCAAGAGTGTTGATTGCACACATAAAACATAAAATCCATTTTAGCTCCATTCATAGTCATCTACTTAAATCTAGTTTATTGTTAATATATCTTGCAACCCAATACTCCTTCTAAAGCGTTTCCTTCCAGTTGCGTTCTTTTGATAACATTACAGACTTAAGTTCAGGTCATATTCTTAATAAATAACAGGCGCGACAATCCAACATTGGACTAAGGCCGCAGGATGTGTTAGTGACATCCTATTTCCAAGATCTTATTCTTAAGAAAGTTAATTACATTACTGACCTGAAAAGTTCAGTAAGCGGGCGACACACATAAACGAAATACATACTATGCTGTAATCTAGTTAAGTAAAAGTACACCAAAATATAAGATTGAATGGATGTCAAGGCTTTCGGGGCAGGTATTACCTTATTTTAAATTCGACTGTTGGCATGGCAAAATGGTGCATTCACAAGAGTAAATTGGACGAACGACAACGACGACGAAGAGCCAAAACCGTGCTGCATGCCACAGAAACCGCAATTTCGTTATATCAAAGTGAACAAATTGTGTGTGTGTGTGTGTGTGAATGGGAATTGTACAACGATCAAGCGAAAAAAGACGTGTGTATCAAGCATGATGTTATTTAATCGTGCTGCAGATACTCAGCTGGTCGATTGGCCGGGGCTATATGTACTTTCTAAAAGCATACAGATACAGCGCCAGTAAAAGAGCAAAGTAAAATGATAATGAAACATTAGATTTTTGAAAAAGCCAAGAGAATTACATAAGAAAGTAATGAATGCAAAGATATTCACAGCTGATACTACGAGTACGTACATATTTGTTACTAATGAAGTTGTGTTTGTTGTCCAATAGTTTGGGCTTGGATGTTTGGACTTTGTTGCCGGCTCATTTGGGTCAAATATTTGTTGTGATAGATAGATAGATAGATTGTGGTGGGGCGTGAACCCGTATAGGGAGGAGGAGGGCAGACTATGCATGCCGATCAAGGTCGATCCTGACTTAGGAAGGAGTTGAGTTGGCTAATTGATTCCGAAGCGATGTCGTCCGTTTCTGGATAGGCGTGGGTAGTCTCGTCGTCTTCTTCACAGAATCGATAGCTCGCGTCTTGTCTAAGAGCTATTGTGCGAAGATAGGATCTCAGGCAAGAGTCGCCTAAAGGGAAACCACAAATGCTTTTGCTTAGTTGAAAGAGCTCAGCCGATCCTTTATGGGAGTACCCTGCTATAGTTTAGTTCAGTAGTTTAGATTGCCTGAGCCCAGGCAAGTTTTCCCACAGGTCAGAAGCTTTTTTTGTTCGGTCGTTCGTTCCCGGTCTTTGCTATGCAGATAAAGATGCTTGAAAAAGGCTCTGGTCCACTGAAGTGGGATGCTGCTGCTATGCGCGCCAGCTCGCCAGATGTTATTTTAGATCCCATTTGCTTCAACGTCTTCAAGCAATTAGTAAGTGACATATTAGCCGCTTAGCTGTCTGACAAAATCTCTATCGTTTATTTGTGTAGTGAGCACCCAAAACATAGCTCGCCGTAAGTCTCTACCTCGTGGATTTCTGCCTGAAATACAGTGTTGAGGTGACCCATAGGTAGATATATCCTATGTCCTAAGGCCGCCTACCAGCTCCTGAACGATCGGTTGTTTTTGGACCGTCAGTTAATCATTCAATGGTCTGCGAGTGATCTCAGCTCCATATTTCAGACTGGAAATGACGGCTGCATGGAAGCTCCTTTGCGAGGTAATCGACAACTGCTCCTTAGTGACCTCCAGATTAGCATTGCACGCAATAAGTTGAGCCAGTGCTAGTTTTGTCTCGGCCTTGAGGTGAATGTCAATTGGGTGTGGGTCTAGCAAAACCTCCAGAGCGCTGCTGGGACAAGAGCTAAGTGCACATCTAGTAATAAGACACGTTAGTCTCTGTATCTTGCCTAGAGCGAATTTGTCCTCGGTTGTCGAAACCCTCTTCCACCAAACCACAGCACCGTCGTTCAGGGTGGTGTAACTATTGCTTTATATATCCAGAGCATGGTGGCTTTTTCTGCCGGCGCGCTTTTACATGCTTTTGCCTGTGAAGTTTGCTGTCAAGGATTACACCAAGGTATTTAATTTGACTCTCAGTTAATAGAGGTCAACTGAACATTAACGGTTGTCTGAATTCAGCAGGATTTCAGGAGAAGGGTATGATGATTGCATTAAAAGGGTTGACTCGGTAGTCCGTTCTCATCACACCATTCTTGTTCTTTTTTTATTGCTGTTTCGAGTATATCCGGTAGTATTTGCTCGAATAAACCCTTAACTACTATAATCAGCACCGTCCCTTTGTGGAGAAGCCCTTCGACGTGAGCTTCCACAAAAAAAAAGACCACAACCAGGCACCATGAGAGGGGTGAAAGAACTCCTCTCTCCTTTGTGAGCATCTGGTAGTTATTTTCTTAGGTTTTAGTGCTCATTCAATTGCGCTTTCTCCGCATTGCATTCAGGGTTGTGTGGGAAGAAGTTGGCTACTTGATTGCGAGGAATGTCGTTGCCCAATATTGCCTTGAGGAATGCTGCCTGCTAGCTTTTTGAGCCACTCTGTGACATAACTCTAGCACACGAACAAAATATGGCGGGGCCTGAATCGTATGCCGCCGAATTTCGGTTTGATTCGCGTTGCGCTCTCAGTTAGAAACTCCGCAAATAGCACGTTCTGAACCAGCTTTTTTTGCTATAAGGTGGCAGTTCTTTTCGGATGTTGGAGATTATGGCTACGCTGGTGTGTGAGGCCACTTTGCCATAGGAAGCCTCACCTTTTCCCTTGCCTCCAGTGGCGGCAGAAAAGCAGCTTCTTTCGGCCGTTCTTAAGGTCACCTTGTTCGTTGAGGGCTTCGCGTCTGACAATCTGGACAGCGCTAGCGTTGACTCTTACTGTCTAGCGTAATGGCAGGCGAAACTTCTTCCGTCTAGCGTTGCCGCTTACTTGACATTGAGGGCAGTTCAATGAGGATTTCGCCGCTAGCTCCCTTGCTTCCCAGTGGCGGCAGAAATGCAGCGCGTCTTTCGGCCGTTCCAAAGGTCGCCTTGCTCATTGAGGGCTTCGTGTCTGACCCCTTGTTTCCTTCAGGACTCTATTCAATGTGCAATGGCAGACGAAACTTCTCCCGTCTAGCGTTGTCGCTTAACTTGTAATTGAGGGGAGTTCATTGAGGATTTCGCCGCTAGCTTCTTTGCGGGTAAGTCCCTTTCTCAGGGTATTTTTAACGCCCCTTGGTTTGAAGAGCTTGGGATTCTTTTTTTTATCAGCCTGGTCTGGGCTCGTCAATGTCCGAGAGGTATAGCTACTCTGGGATACTTCGTTGAGTGGGTTGATCGCAGTTTCTTGTTTTTTGGTTTAATTTTTGATCCCACGAATAGCTAGGGAAAATTGGTTTGCCGAAGCATTACCCTGCTTTGCCCTCGGTAAGGCTAGCTGTTAGCCTTGGAAAACGCCCAAATCCAAAGAGCCGTTATTGAGGATCACTTACGCCTTGATCTCCTTCTCCCGATGGGCGCATGACACCCCGGGGATTTAGGCATATCTATCACTGTGGACATCGTCAGGATCAGTTGGTGTATAGACAGTGGTTTTGATATCTCAATTCGCCGGATCACCATGTGCTTTAGACATGACCAGCTGCATGATTAGTTTTGTACGAATAGAAGTCATACGACCACCCCTCTCCCCTGTATTTATTTTTCTTTCATCCTTCACAAAATGAAGTTACTAGCGGTCGTAGAGGTACTGCGAGTACTTCCTGGCATGGCATTTTATCCTACCATCTTAGTCTGGCTGTTCTAGCGGCTAGTGCGCGCACCTTCGGTGCACAGGGTCATGAGTTCGAATCTCACCGTGAGCCATGGTGTTTTTCGAACTCACGAGCTTGTGACGGACTATGATCTCACTCAGATGTTAAACGAGTACCCATTTATGGGGATAAATAACACTGCTGAGCGTGATACTGATCTCATTACCTCAACAGAAAGCAGATAAGATCTTCGTCACTAACACATTCTGCGACCTTAGTCCAATGTTGAATTGTCGCGCCTGTTATTTATTTTTTTTATCTTACGGACCACTAATATGAATATGGAAGCCTTATCTTCTGGGGCCCTTATGAATGTTTTGCAGTTGACTTTAAAATGCGTGGTAACTCAAAAAAATAGGGATGGAACATTAATGATTTTATTATGAATAGATTCAGATTAAATCAATTCACAACTCTATGATTTGCCTTACTAACGAATTTTCTTCTCCTTTTCAGGTCGCGGTGGCGATTCCAATTCCGAAGATGAGTCCATCAACGACAACGCCAGCATTTACTCCCTTCAATCGGAGAATGCAACATCGCTTGATGAATCGGACGAAGTCATCCAGGCCGAGCGCTACGAAGAGAAATTCATGCAAGCCTTGGAAAATATCCAGGAGAAATCCGTACAAACACGCGTCCAGGCACTGCAAAGCATGTGCGAAGCCCTAATGCATCGCTACATGCCCGATTTCATTGAAGATCGGAAAATCACATTGATTGATGCCATCGAACGTTCGATACGTCGCGGCAAAGGCGCCGAGCAGGCTTGCGGAGCAAAATTGGCTCCGTTGTTGGTCCTACAGTTGGGCGGCGACGAGAGCGTATGCAAGAGTCTCAATCAATTTTTGCAGACAATCATCCAGGACAAGTCGGTAACGTTTGATGCTCGTGCCAAGTGTTGTGCCGCGTTGGGTCTATTGAATTTCTTGAGCGGCGATGATATTGGTGATTTGTTGGCACTTATGCAACAGTTGGAGAGCATTTTTGCTGGAAGCTATTTGCGTGGTGACGATAAAACTCCGATTTCGGTGAATGCTGATGCCGGAGCGATGCATGCTGAAGCACTGTCGGCCTGGGGTCTTTTGCTCACACTTATTCCGGCCGGTGATTTTGTTTCGCTGATTAGTAGACAACAAATGTTTCCGTAAGTACCGCTTAAAGCCACCTTAAAGATGTTTCAATGAAAATTAAATCTATTCCATTTATTCAGGTCTATCAAGAAGCTTATGGGTCTGCTAGAATCACCACATTTAGATGTTCGCATGGCTGCTGGTGAAGCCATTGCATTGGTCTATGAAAGTGGGCGATCTCACGATGAAGACTTTATGGAAACGTATTTGGATGATTTGATAATTGCTACAAAACAGCTGGCAACCGATTCGCACAAATATCGAGCAAAACGTGATAGAAAAACACAACGAGCCACATTCAGAGACTTGTTAAGATATTTGGAAGTATGTTTTCTATTCAACTTGTTTTTTTTTTAATTGGAAAACACTAAACTAATTTCTTTTCCAATATTGCAGGAAGATATTTCACCCGAAATCAATATTCGATTCGGAACAGAATCGCTCGTGTTGGACACATGGGCCATGAACCATCAATATACAGCGCTGTGTACAGTTATGGGCCCGGGAATGACGCTACATTTGCAAGAAAACGATTTGGTGCGCGATGTGTTCCAGTTGGGTGCAAAAGTTGTTCAGTGTCCGATAACGAAAGGAAGCAAACAGTCTAAACATGAAAGGGTAAGTTGCTTGCTTATTAAGTATATTATCAAAAGATATTGTACATCCAACTATAAGCCAAAAGCGTGAGGCTATGCTATGCTATTGGGACTGGACGATGCATGAATATTTGGACTGGTCGCCTTCGGTGCGTATGACCTCGTTCGATTCGTTTTCTTCCCGTGACGTGAAACTGACAGTGGACAAGTCTTCTTCTTATTTTGGGGTGAAATTCCTTAGATTTCAGTCAGCAACAGAATAGTTGACAAATCTCAGGTCGGTTTGCACTATTATATGGAGACCGAATCGAATCGAACTGCCTTATATTTAACAAACGCAGAAACCCTCAGCCTCGTTGTTCATGCGAGATGTTTTACAGACGTTCATATGAAATGCCCATGGTCTCTACTTGGGGCAACTAAACCCGACCATGATCTTAATGCTGCGTTTACGTATAATGCGATATTGAGCTAACAAAGTTGCTTCAGCCGATGGTATTTATGTACATGTTGTAGCAGCGGTGTTCTTTTTTAACCGAAGAGAGTTTTCGCAGCTCTTGGCCAACTCTACAAAGAGATTTTCCGGTACGATTTATTATTCATTATCGTAGAAGCGGTTTTTATAAAGACGGCACAAACGACATTGTCACTAATGTGATCAGAGTGGTTAAGGGTTAGGGCAATAGATTAGATGAACTTATTTAACCGACTTCTTTCGATAAATCGATTTAGCTGGCCTATGTTAAGGTATGCAATATCCTCTTTTAAAGGGAACGCAATGTCGAAACATTCTAGGCGGCGGCGCATAGCCAGCCTCTCACATTCACAAAGAATGTGCGACGCTGCCTCGTCATCAATCTCATAGAAACGGTAGCTCACGTCGGTGAAAATGCGCATGGTTTTCAGATGGCCATTTAACCGGCAGTGCCCGTGAGGAACCTGTAAATTACCCTGTTCCTGTTCAGGTTCATTAGACCTTGGGTACGTTTGGATGAGTAGTAGGCTACAAAGAGGTTCGCTTGCCTGCCGAAGCCCTGGAAGAGTTTCTCAATGGGCGGTGGGTTTACCTCTTTTGGCTGGCAGACACTATTCTCGCTGCCTGCTCGATGCCCGAGTGTCCAGGTACCTGTTAAGAGATTTCCTGACATACCCATACGGTTTGCAACTTGATAGAACAGCTCGTTAGCGCTTTGATTGACGCCTGGATGCCGGTAAATATTGCTCTTCTTTTGTTTGTGTAGCCATTTTCCTGTCATTTCCTCGCGCATTGCATGAAACATTGCATTGCATGAAAGTATCGAAAATCGTGAAGCTTCAACGTTTGCAATGGGCGGGGCATGTACAACGGATGGACGATAATCGCATGCCAAAGAAAGTGATGAACGCACAACGAATTGACGGAGCGAGGTTGCGTGGACGACCGAGAGCTCGCTGGGAGAACTCCGTAGGTGAAGACGCCCAACAGCTGCTGGGCTTCCGAAACTGGAGGACGAGGTCACGTAACCGCGACAATTGGAGGTCAACGATTCAGGCGGCCAAGGCCCGACGTCGGGCTATCGTGCCACATTGATGATGATTGCATGAAACACAGTCGGTTGTATTCCCATTAGAATAGCCAGACTGATACTTGATTCCAGCGTCAGAATCTGTATCGGCCTTAGGGTCGTCCGTGTAAAATGTAATTATGCTGCAAGTTGAGTTAAAGCGTAAAGTCTTAACCAGGAAATCTGATGACATACTAAGTAGGCTGCTAGTTTTTATCCATCCTAGATGTACAGAATTACTTTCATGACTTTTTTTACTTTTAGCGCTAGTGGGCATGTCGCCTCAATATTTAGGTGGACTGGTGGAAGATTAAACAGAACCTCCAGGACAAGGACTACTAAATAGCATCACCGCAGCTTTAGTTGGATTAACACGTAGCCCATTGGCTGTGCACCACTTCTGCACTATTTGCAGGTCTGCTTGCAGAACATCGAATTTGCCTTTAACTGTGATTACTAACTAAGTCTTCCGCGTAATCCTGGGTGGAGAACCTTGGCAAGTCTCCAAATCAATCCATCAACTACCAAACATTTCACTGTACTTCTAAAATTAGCGTCCCATATCTTTGCCATAGTTTTCATCAGGAAAGATGTAAGGCTGATTAGGCGGTATGATATAAGAGTCATTCACCTGTCTTCTACCCATTTTCGGAATGAAGATCACTCTGACTGATCTCCAGGCTTTTGGAATATATCCCAAAACAAAACTCTATAAATGCTTACCTTGAAGGGAATCAGCACTTCTTGCCCTTTTAGAAGGAGCCAAGTAAAGATTCGATTTGAAGGGATCCAAAGTCTCAGCTGCCCATCATAGTCTGTCATACGAGAAGATGCCTCTTTCTACTGTCTAATCTAGCCCAACAGAGCTAGGGCAGATTCGTACAGCAATGGCTATCAATCACATTATAATCTAGTGTGCAGCCGGGGAAATTGATTGCTAGCCGTTTTGGCTATACTTTTTCGCAGCTACGCCTTTTCGTCTCTGATCCCTTTGTTGTATGGACATGGACATCTTCCCCCAAAGGGCACCGGTCTCATAACACCCTGGAGATTTAGGACATACCTAACATCCCAGCCATGTGGTTAATCTTTGACACATGTGTATAACAGTTGCTTCGCGGTTCTTAATTCGCCGAAACACCCAGTGTCTAGACAATGTCTGTCTACCGAATGAGCCTTGTCTGAATGGAGAACCATAGAACAACCGGTCATCATAGTTAAGCCTTCACAGATATGACGTTTTCATTGGCCAACGCTAAGTGGTACTGCGAGCACTTCCCGCAGAAGCTGTATTAAAGTTTATTTTCATCGGCACGACTCCAGCGGCTCTAGCGACAGCGACTCGCTCATTCCATATAAAAGCTCATCTCATTATTATCTAAAAATGAGTTTTCATTTTAGTTTAGATTTTCCCTCTCCATGTATTTTTGGGGTCGTCCCACCACGGCTTGCATCGGTTCCCTGAGGATTCCAATCTTGAGCCTATTTTGCAATGTTTTTTTGCTCTTTTTGAAGTGTGTGACCTATCCACTGCCACTTCCGCCTTTTGATGTTGATGTCTATCTTGTGGTTTTGACTCAAATGTGATGTGACTCAAATGTAAAGTGCGGCAAATAAATTTCCTGTCGGATGAAATAAAGTCCATGCTTCCCATAAATCTTTTAAAAACAAAAAATATCTTAAGGGCAGCAATTTGACATCTTGCCCGGGGCGGTGTAAGTGCTAGAGCGTTCAATGTTTCAAGTGTAATTTAGTTTCAGGTATACAAGTTACAAGCCTACATACCGTATTCCCCAAGTCACCTTCTACGACAAGCCGGGAACGCTGTGGCATAATTCTGACCCCAACACCACAGGGGTCAATTTTTGTTACTTCGTCTTCGTACATATGCATACCGTTGAGCGCAATCAATGTCACGCACAATTGTATAGATTTGTGCGAAACCCAGGAGAATTTTATTCTCCCCACCACGCTGCAATTGAACAAGGTGCATTATTATGTGCGGCGGAACCAAAAACAAATTATAACGGTGAATTGGACAATGTGGTGTTCAACCATAGAAGAAAATTCAAGGCTACTACTAAGGAACATACCCTGGGCAGGTCATATAATGACTACACTCAAAAGTCATAGCAGCATGAACAGTAAGGTTCCACGTCGGCGTCATCTTGACTGAAGAAAGAGATGAATACAGCCTTTACTGATGACGAGTAAGGGATTATAATGAAGCAAATCAATCGCCGCGGTAGAGGGAAGAATGTTAAGTGTGATCTCGAAGAACGACGAATAAAGTTTACTCCGGATCATTCAGGTGACTTAACTGTTTAAAATGAAAACGAGACCGTGGCTAATTTCGGGCGCGGCCGAAATTTGGATACCCTTCGCTCTCCTCGGGCTAAAAATTCATTCGTCTTCACAAAAGTTCCATTGCGTCGACAAAACAATATTTGTGTGGGGTTTGGTTGCAATAAGTGGGCAAATAAAAAAATTACTTAGAAAATGTTATTGGGGGATGCGGGAGCTCCATAGTACGATTCCATTTGTTTAGTCCTTTTCTGTTGCTTTGATAAAGACACATTAATTCAAGGTTTTTCTTAGAAGAACCTAATTTGGGGGGTAAGGTTTGTATGGCAGCCCCATGACCCCATTGTCCGATTTTACCGATTCAAACACATACAAATTGCCTGCAGCAAAAAGCTGCAAAGCATTTCTGCAAAATTTCAGCTTCATAGCTTTTAAATTAGCCGAGTAAAACGCGTCGCAACAGACAGACAGACGGACATAGTCCAATCGACTCCCCAAGTCATGCTGACCATATATGTATACTTTTTATAAGGTCGGAGATGCTTCCTTCAATGCGTTACAAACTTCATGACAAAGTTAATAAATCCTTTCACTTTATGAGCGAAGGGTATAAAAAAAATCACAAGCACAATTCAACGTCTAATTTAAACCTGGACCTCAACTAGTGTTCAGATTCGTTATATTTCCGATGTTTCACACAAATTCAGAGCTTTCGTTACTAGTTTCGATTAAAAAATGTTTTAAAATGTTATTAAAATCAGTATTTTGGCTGGTGTTGTGGTTCACCGTGCCAATTATGGTGTTTTTCGAACTCACGATCCATGTGACGGACTATGATCTCACTTAGATTCTAAAGGAGCACCCATTTATGTGGATAAATGACACTGCTGAGCGTGCTGTTGATTTCAACACCTCAACAAAAAAAGCAGTTAAGAACTTGGAAATTGGATGTCACTAACACATCTGCGGCCTTAGTTCAATGTTGGACTGTCGCGCCTGTTATTTTTATACCCGTCACTATGTGAAAGGGTATATTAACTTTGTCATGAAGTTTGCAACGCACAGAAGGAAGCACCTCCGACTATATAAAGTATATATATTATTGATCAGCGTGACGAGAGAAATCGATTGAGCCATGTCCGTCTGTCTGTCTGTCTGTTGCAACGCAAACTAGTCCCTCAGTTTTGAAGCTATCGGGCTGAAAATTTGTACACAAGTTTCTTTTTAGTGTACGCTGTATATATGTCGGAACGAATGGAATCGGACCATGGGGTCATGGGGCTGCCCCTGAAAATTAGGTTTTTCCAAGAAAAACTTTTTTCTTTATGTACCAATCTTAACCAAACTTCACCCAAGTGTGTTTCTAGGAAAGCCCCAAAACATATCTAGGAACGAATGGAATTGGAACATTACGTCATAGGGCTGCCATACAAACGAACCATTGAAAATTAAATTCGTCTAAGAAAAACTTTTTCCTTGTTGAGCCGACCGTAACCAAACTTCATCCAAATGTGTTCCTAGTAAAGCCTAAAAAAATATCTAGGAGCAGATGAAATCGGAACACTACGTCACAGGGCTGTCATACAAGCCAATCGCTGGAAATTAGGTTCTTGCATGAACAACTTTTTTCCTTGTGAATCAATCTTAACCAAACTTCACCCCAATGTGTGGCTAGTATAAGCTGACCAGACGTACAGCATTTTGACTTATCGTACAGCATTAGTAAATGAACAGCATTCCCAACGCCACACCAAAGAAACCTAAATGAATGCATAATAACTTCCTCGGTGAGGCCTGTAGTCAGTCTAAGGTGTTATTAGCACGGTAATCTCACTTTCATGTGGCAAACGTTCATTTTCGATAATTTCGGAACTCTTTGGTCAATCGTTCTGAAATTTAATGTACCTAAATGTAAGCGCCAGGTAGCTCCACAACCTAGGGACTACATTTACTTACATTTCTCCATATTTTAGGGTCCCCCTATCTGCGTTCGACAGTTACAGCTGCCCAAATCGCACTTTCGTCTTTTCTAATCGAAAACTCTATAAAATTTGTCCAATAAATTTGAAAATTGGCAGACTTGTGAAAATTTCAAGGCTCTACCTCACACTTGTAGCTGTAGAGCTATACTTAGCGCTCACCGCTCACATTGTCTCCAAAATTCAAGTTCCCACCTATCTGCGTTCGGGATTTCAATCGTATCAATCGAAAATTGTCCCTAATTCGGAAATTTTGGAAGGGAAAATTTTGAAATTTAACAGCCATGTATAGAGGACCGCACTGCCCGTATTAGGTAAAAATTTCAAGCATCTATAGGTGCCAAGGTTCAGAAGTAACAGCCATGTAAAGATGCGATTTGAATTTTTCACAAAACGATGGAAAAATTACTGTACTCCATCCGATTCCCCTATCAACCTCTTTAGGAAAACGAAAATGCAAACTAAAGGACTCTGCAAGGATTTCCCCTATACAGTCTTGACTCGATAATCCGGATCAATTATTGCAAGGGGTAATCCGGGCCATCGGAACATCCGGATTAACGAAATCACTTTTTTTCTGAGGAAAAAAAGTCCAAATAAATAATAAAGAGAAACAAAAGCTGATAAATGTATTATTTCTTTGAAATATAGTCAGCATCATGTCATTTGCCAAGCCGTCCCGTAACACGTACGAGACCAAATCTACCATTTCACCCCGAAAATGTCAAATATCCGGATTATAGAGTCAAAATTGCAGCCGAAATCCGGACTATAGAATACATAGTGGAAACATTTAGTGGTCCGGATTAGCGTGATATCCGGATTAAAGGAGATCCGGATTACCGAGTCAAGACTGTATTTCGACTAAATCCAATAAAGTAGCGATAAATCCCCAGAGGGTCGCCATCCGCTTAAGAATTCTCTGCGCAATGAGGTATTAGTTTACCTATTGTAATAAACAAAACGAAACTTGTAAATAGATAGGTACAAGGATGTGTAATTTTCGTACTTCAAATAAACAGCTTCATGATTTTTGTCTCAGGGTCACGGATAGTCATAGATAGGGAAAGGGCCATCATCATCCCTACAATGCTGCTGAGACTGCAGTTTCGAACACTGAAATTCAAAAGTTGAAAAATCACTAAGTATCGACTGTCTAGAAAGCGGAAATCGAATCCGTATTGAAACAAATTGGATTATAAATTGTCCTTTCTTGAAATATGGTTTTAAAAAAACCGACAATTTAAACTGACAAAAACTCCTAATCTTTGTCGTACATTTGAATTAAATACCTATTCCTAACCCTAAAAAAATCCGGGTTCATTGTGTTGAACAATTGTTGGGTTTGTCCCTTTTAAACGAGATCCTGGCTACACTTCTTCCATGCCTGTTATAACTTTGCGCGTTAGAACATACATTTGCTTCACTTCACATGCTGATGATGTTTTGTCAATGAAAACATTTAGAAGTTGAGAGATCTTTTCTGGGTCCTGTTTAGTACCAACAGAACCTTGCAAGGACGTAGCCAGGATTTAGCTGGGCTTCAGAAGTTATGACATTTTTAGAATCATGTTGCTAATTGTAGACAAGTGTCGGCGTTGCCCCAATGAAGAATATGCCTCCTGTCCCACTGTTCCTGTATCGAATTCAATTTTATCGCTTGACGAGGCTGGACGAGCACGATAGCACGCACGATTACTTAATTGCTCCGCTATCATCGGAAGCAAACAGTGCCACGTCTACAACGCCAAAGACCTATTTTCTGTACAATTATTATAGAAGGGCTCGTGGGCCATGGTATATGCACGAACAAGCAACTATGGAAAGTACGATCGAGAATTCGGTGCCCGCGTCGTGCTGCTTTTGCCTTCCCTTCGCACAGCTAAAAAAAAAAATTACTTCATTCTTACAGGGAAATATTTTATTTCAAATTGTGTAGCCTCTATGAGGTCTTACGAAATTTTTTGAAGTTAAGGACTCCTGGACCCCTCCCCTGGCTACGTCCCTGGAACCTTGCTTTCACAAGGTTCACCACACATTTCCCAGAATAAAGGCTACTATTCTTGCTGCATTCCGTTTAGGAAGATATCACTTATGAAAGGATGGAGAATATGTGGTCGTTTTATGGCATCCATCATGATGGTAGCCTCGTGACATACAGTTGACGCCGCTTAATGCGATCACATCGGGACCTTGCTGTTTTGATAACATTAAGCGAATGATAACAAATAATAAAATAGTACGATTGAGGCTTTGCCTGAAAACCGAATTCCGGAATGTGTACTGCATTGGGCCTTCGGGAATCTGGTCACCTTAGGCTAGTAAAGCCTCAGAAGATATTTAGGAATGGATGAAATCGGAACATTGCATTATAGGGCTGTCATACAAACCAACTCCCAAATATTAGGTTCTTGTAAGAACAACTTTTTTCTTTTTGAATCTTAACCAAAATCAAGTGTGTTCCTGTATTAACCCCGACGTATCCAGGAACAGATGGAATCGCAACACGTCATATAGGGCTACGGTAGAAATTTTTAACACAAAAGGAGCTTAAGTTTCATTCAAATGTGGCGGGTATTCAAATTTCGGCCGCGCCCGCAATTAGCCTCGGTCTCGTTTTTGTTATTAAAATCAAATAAAATGGTTTGAAGCTCGTATAGAAAATAAGAAAACAATTTATCTATGTTTTACTACATTATTATATTATCCAATTATATTTTTTATACTTATATATTTCTTCCCATTTTGTCCATTTCCAGCATCTACTCAACGCCGCCGCATTCAAGGCTCGTACAATTACTCGAGGAAAAAATCGTGACAAACGCTCGGCAGTTTTTAATTAACACTAATCGCTATTCTCAAAAATTTAAATTCCCCGTGAAATTTCTATTTTGTTAAGTTTTTCTGAAAATTTAGGAAAGTAAATTACCATAAAGGCAATTTACTGGTGATAATTGTCTAAAACATATTTTTGTATATATCTAAACGAGAGAAAAAATTAAAACCCGAAATATGTATTGTCTAAATCCAAAATATCTACACATACGGGAATGGGTAACTTTTTTTTGTTAACAATTGGCTAATTTTGTTGCAAACAAATAAAATTTGTTGTTAACTTATTTTCCCCAAAACTAGAAATGTACATTTCATAATGGCTATTGAGTTTATTTCTTTTACCATATATATTATACATAAATTTTTCATTGAATTAAGAATATTGTTTTTATTACGTCCCGAGTATTTAATGGTATCTATATCATAAAATTCAATCTAATATATATAAAAAATGACGAGTAATATAGAATTAAATAAAATTATAAAAATAATATTGTTCACATACACATATTTTCGGGAGAGTAGTTTGCATTGAAAGCATATAACATTTTTCAAGCTGAAGTCCTTGTTGATGTGTATACATACATATATTGTAAATCCCCCATTTGAATCGCCCCGTTTAAATTAATGTAAACAAAACAAAAATGTGCGATGCAAACGACTCATTTTGTAAACTGGATTAATTTTAAATAAACAAAAATATCATTCATATAATATACAGCATAATGTCATTTTTAACTCAATTATTTTTGTTCTGTAGACCGGAATGTTTTTTTTGCGTGTGCAACCTGTTAGGCGTTCCTCACACTGAGAAATTAATATTTCCAATGACTAGATGATTCGATTCGACAACAGTTTTTTGGGTTTCCAAGATTATATATATGTCTCCTCGAGTGAGTTGCGCACCTCAGAATTCATGCAACCATTGATGCTATTATTGTAGGCCTTTTTCGTAGAGACGTTTGTTTGTTTTTTTATTAGATTTTTCATTAAAAGAACGTTTTAGCAACGCTCAGTTGGCAGTTTTGTTGCTTATTATTTTGTTAATATGATTCTTAATTTTCTATATTTCTTTTTTGGTCAAAATTTCTTGTTGATCATAAAAGCTTTTTGACTAAATTTAAACATTAAACTACACTTTGGTAGATGTAACTTCCTAATGTATCCTATAAATTATTAAAACAACAAAAAATGCATTTTGAATTTATTAAGGTTGTCGTAAAAAGCAAATTGTGTTCTATACCACTGTGTTTTCCGAACATTTATTATTATCTGTATCTGTAATATTTCTTTGTATAGTTGATGATATAGGTACATAGTTAAAACGAAAGAAGAAAAAAAAAACAATTAAAAAAAGTATAATATGTAAATGACAATTACATACAGTGTAAGACGCTTTGACCGAAGTCTATTTTTTAGAAGAATAGTAAATATATATATAAACATGAAAAATATTTAAAAAATTAAAATATAAGCTGCATTAATAGATTAGGAAAGGATATCCCTAAAAATTTGGAATGTTCCGATAACATTATTATTGTACACCCAGATAAAAAATTTAAAATAATAAATCTTATAAGCAGCTTAATTTTCAGGCGTTTTATTTAGTAAAAAATAAAAATTAATTCAGTGCAATCTTATTATAAAACACTGTTTCCCAACAGGTGGCTCGCGGACCGAAGAGAGTCCGCGGGGAACTTTTAATTTAATTTTGTTTGTATTGGCTATGAATTTTGCAGAGTAGTTCTGCTTCTTTTTTTTTTGAATAACACGAAAAGAGAAAGGCGTTCGAGTGAAAATTATTCTTGGAGGGTTTTTCAGCTTCCTATGTTCCGCCAAATCAATATTTCACGGTATTCACGTACCTGAAAGCATCATGACATAGGTTCCTATCGCGGCCGGGTCTATGTCCCGGAACCACCCATGCAATTTTGCATGGCCAAGAGCCGCAAACCCCCCTCGACACATTCGGGGAAACACAGAAAAAGTTGCACACTCACAACTATTATACCTCTGGAGCAACCCGAGCCGGCCCAGTTGCTCCAAATCCTACTTCTACGTGCCGGCATCGAAATTAATCCTGGTCCTTGGACATGCTGCTTTTGTGGTAAGAGGATCTACTCCAACGTTCAAACCTCAGTGCGTTGCTCGTGCTGCAGAGAATGGTGCCACTTTAAGAATTGTTCTGGACTAGACAATTCAGACCTACGTTCAACAACTACAATTAACACCTTTCTAGCACCAAACTGCAGAATCTGTGGACAGCAGTCATCATCGACTTCCCAGCATCACAATAATCAGGGCCAACAACCATCACCTGTCACCCCCACAGTTTCCGTCTCCAGCACAATGCACCACGACACACCCTAACACCAGCACCACCACAGCCAGTTGTGAACTACTCTACCACTAAGATTGTCCAAATTAACTGCAATGGTCTTCAACACAAAATCATCGAGCTCACTGACTTCATGGAGAGACATCACATCAAAATCGCTGCGGTTCAGGAAACTAAGCTAAAAGCTGACTCACCGCTTAACTCATACGGAGGCTTCAACATCATCCGAAAAGATCGACCCACCGGCGCAGGTGGAGGCTTAGCTTTCATGATCCATAATACGTTGCCATACTCAGAAATTGAGATCACCGCCGCCGATAACACCACCGAACTCCAAGCGATTTCCATCAAGTCGGGAAATGTTGATATTCTAAATATCTATACACCACCAGCCTCAAGTTGTCCCACTGGTTTTCAGGCCAACATTGGACAACTCACTGGACAATACCGGATACCGCTTAATACTTGGTGATTTCAATGCACATCACGATCTATGGCACTCGAATCTCGACAACGACACCAGAGACAACTGACTCAGATTTCTGTCCCGTGAACGATGATTCACCAACACGCGTTACAGGATCATGCAGGAGCTCACCTGATATATCTATTGCCAGTCCCGGGCTCATCAACAACACCACATGGGAGCCATTCATCACCTTCTCGTCAGACCATCTGCCACGATTGACAAACCGTCCCAATTCGCGTACACCGAGAAGAAAATTTCAGCAAAGCAGACTGGATCGGCTTTCAAGCATATACCAGTGAAACGTTTTCTGCCCTACAAATTCCCACCGACACGCGACACGTACGTATTGCTGAAAAAAAATCTGAGACGGATTATCGTAGATGCTGCTAGTGGATACATCCCTTCCGGCCTCATACCACACTTTCCATCCAGTGCCGTAGAATTGGCAAAAATGAGGGATGAATTCAGCGCAATAGACCCCAGTGATCCTCGTATCAGCGACCTAAATAATGTGATAACCCAGCAAGTAAATGACCACAGAAGACAACTATGGAACAAGCATTTAAAATCCTGCCACATAAAATCCGAAGTAAGCAACCTTTGGGAAACGGTACGTGCGTTATCTTATCCCACAAAACCCAAAGGTAAGGTAGCCTTTAAGTTCGGTGATAAGTCCTACAATAACGATGACAAATGCGCTCACAAATTCAATCAACAATTCGTCGATAAGCTCAAGCGCACTATTACAAGAGCTATCCGCAACAGCACCACAGATCAACACCACCAGGTTACCTCAAATAAAGTAAGACTTGCAATTAAAAATGCCAAAAACTCCAAAGCGTTCGGCCCTGACGGCATTGCTATGATCATGCTGAAACATCTAGATTCACCGGCCATTGATTATATCACTGCCACGATGAATCTATCGTTAAAATCGTTCATCATTCCTGAGTTATAGAAGAAAGGCCGCATAAATCCAATACCCAAACCAGGTAAAGACCATACTCTAGCAGAATCATACCGTCCAATAACACTCCTGTCTCCTGTGGCCAAAATACTGGAAGCACTTGTATTAGTCCAGTACAATTGGTTCAAAATAGCCCCAAACCTAAACATCCAAAAAGAAAAGAAATTTTTGATGCCAAATTGTTGAATACACTGCCTAATATACGCAGTAAAAAGTTACACTAATTTGCGCCATGGGTTAAGGGGGGAGGGGGTGGCAAAGGGGTGAAAATTCAGTTTCTTGCAAATATCTGGAAAACTATGAGTCTGACCTTAAAATGAGCTGAGGATAAAACAAACAACATAAAATTACCTTTGTAATGATATGTAACACTCTAGACATTTTCTCAGAAAATTATACCCTATACCCAAAAGTATTATAGTGAATTTGGATTTTTCGAGTTTTACATTTCGCACTGTAACTCTTGATAGAATAGACCTACTGTCATAAGATCTTGTCCATATATTGATAACAAAATTTATTTGATTCGTACCAAAAATGGAGTGCTCCGACCATTGACGCCAACCTCACTCCTCTTAACATTTTTCAAAAAGGCATGCCTGTAGCTTCTTTTTAAACTGAGCCAGGCAGATCAAATTTGGTGGGGTGCCTAGTCTAAGCTCCATTATACTCCCCACCAAAACTTATTACCATCCGATCAAAACTAAGGGTACCCCCCATACAAAGTGAACGAAAATTCTAACAAATTTCACATTTTTTCATTTCTAAATTCTATCTAGAACGGAAAAATAAAATTTATCTCTTAGAACGTCATTATAACAGTTAATTGTAGTCCTCTGAATGTATGTTTAAAATTTTGCATCAAAGCGTACACTACAAGTATCAACAAATTGTGTTTGAAAGTCATTGGTACTAGTTCAAAGGCTAGTTCCGAATAAATCGAGTAACGTGTACTAGGAACCTTCAAACCACATTTTTCGTACTTGTAAGGCACGCTCCGGTACAAACTTTTGAATATACATTCACAAGACTACAATTAACTGTTATAATGACGTTCTAAGAAATAAATTTTATTTTTTCATTTTAGATAGAATTTAGAAGTGAAAAAATGTGATTTTTTTTAGAATTTTGGTTTACTTTGTATGGGGAGTACCCTTAGTTTTGATCGGATGGTAACAATTTTTGGTGAGGAGCATAATGGGGGTTAGACTAGGCACCTCACCAAATTTTATCTGCCTGGCTCAATTTGAAAAGAAGCTACAGGCATGCCTTTTTGAAAAATGTTAGGAGGAGTGAGGGAGGTGTCAATGGTCGGAGCACCTCAATTTTTGGTACAAACCAAATAAATTTTGTTTGTAATAGAATGAACAAGATTTCGTCACCCTAGGTTCTTTCTATCAAGAGTTACAGTCCGTAATGTAAAACTAAAAAAATGTAAATTCTCTATAATACTATTGGGTCTAGGGTATAATTTTCCGAAAAAACGTCTAGAGTGTTATATATCATTACAAAGGCAATTTTGTGAGTTTGTTTCGTCCTCAGAAGATTTTATGGTCAGATTCATAGTTTTCCAGTTATTTGTAAAAAAGTAAATTTTCACCCCTTTGGGACCCCCTCCCCCCTTAACCCATGGCGCAAATTGGTGTAACTTTTTATTGCGTATATTGGGCAGTGTATTCAACAATTTGGCATCAACAATTTCTTTTTCTTTTGGATGTTTGGGTTTTGAGCTATCTGTACTAGACTATATTGCCGAAACTTGGAAACATGGTTTTCGTAAAATGCATAGCACCACCACCGCTCTCGATACGATCACGTCCAACATATTTAATGGACTTAACCAGCCGAAACCATGCAAGCGTACCGTCCGGGTTGCTGTCGATCTGTCAAAAGCATTTGACACTGTCAACCACACTCTATTGCTAACAATACTACACCACCGTACATCCATAAATGGATCGCTAATTACCTTGCCAGTCGTCAATCCTGTACAGAGTTTAGAAACGGAAAGTCTAAACTCAGGAAAATTAAACAAGGCATTCTCCAGGGTGGAGTCAACACCTGCCCGGCCTGCGGAACCAGTCCACATGACGTAGACCATATTTTCGATTGTTCAGCTGCTCCTACGCATCTCACACCACTTGCGTTATGGGCACAACCCATCGAAGCAGCTTTTATCTTAAATCTAAACCTCGAGGATGGAATGCCCACCATCTTCGAATGACAATGTGCAACTTAGATTTGATTGTTTCCCCATTTGTGCCGCTACTACAACAACAATAATATGATCAGCGTGTAATGGAGGACGTTGGACATCCGGAGATGCCCAGGGGACGGAGCCAATGCCTCTACAACCGTGCAGGTTAGGCTTGCTGGGTAGCATCCGTGCAACGGCAAACAACTTACACGCTGGAGTGCAGTGGACGCTTTTTGTTGCGCTTCCCCAACTTGCCTGCCATACGATGGCCAAGATCTTAGCATTTGGCACCCACCTCGATTGACAAAGTTCATCACCACGCACTTTGTCCACCACGGGAAACAGGGCCGATTATATAATGGTACGAAATTTACTTACAGCGCAATTTAAAGCAGAGGAAAACCACCTAAGTCTACTCCGTACCTAGCATTTTGAGAAATGCATTATAAATACATGGTGTGCCGAATAGTGTGACGGCTAGTGTTGCACGGATCCGTGGAACCGGACCCGGGTACCCGGTTCCTAACGAGAACCGCCCCGACCGGTTCCAAATAGAACCGAGCACCGATTCCAAATAGAACCGAACACCGGTTCCAAATAGAACCGAGCGCCGGTTCCAAATAGAAACGAGCACCGGTTCCAAATAGACACGAGCGCCGGTTCCAAGAGAGCCGAGTCCAGTTCCAAAGAATCGTTATGCGGTTCTGATGACCCCGATTTTCGGTTCTTGCGGAACCGGACTCGCGGGTCTGTGGAACCGGACATGTGAAGCGGACTGGAATTGGCGCTAGAGATTAAACCGACATCCGATTCTGATACATACTATGAATTGGTAGATTCTGGGGGCATATTGTTGTAAAGTAATATTGAACATTGCATTGCACTTGTTGGTAAGTGCAAACATTGTTAAACGGCAGATTTTTTGTGTGTGCGCAGTTTGTAAATGCGTTGTGTTGATAGGATGTTAATGCTTAATGCTTTAAATATTGAATTCGACGTTATAGTGTTAACTGAGACCTGGTTATCGGCCACTAACTGCTTTAATATAGTAGGATACAACATGTACAACGCGTGTACTAAAAATAATAAATGTGACGGTGTGATAATCTACGTTAAAGAAAAATACAACGTAAAATGGCTCTCTAGTGAAATTACTGATGCGAATATCGTAGATTTAGAAATTTCTGAAAATAATTTCGAAATTTCTATAACGGGAATTTATAGATCGCCAAACCTAAACGCTTACAGTTTCATTTCTTCATTAGATAATTTCTTACAAATGAAATATAATAATAAAAACCATCTTATTATAGGTGATCTAAATATTGACATTTTGCGCAATACACCAACAAGCAATGAATATTTAGATACGCTAATGTGTTACGGTTTCATAGAGCATTTACAAGGTAAAACTAGGGCTGGAGTATTTAAGTCAACATGTATTGATCATATTTTTTGGAGAACAAAAGAAGATATCCAGTTTCATCCAGCTATTTTTGAAACAAGTGTCACAGATCATTTTAGCACTCTAGCGAAATTTATGTTTAAAAATACTAATATTCAAACAGAATCCGTTTCTAATCCCAAAAAGCACAAGAAAATAATCGATTATGCTAAAGTTACACAAAATATCAGGAAAGTAAAATGGGATAGTCTAATGAAAACTTTTGATGGAGAGAAATGTATAGATTTATTTACAAATATTCTAGATAATTTAATTGAAAATTCTTCCAAAGCTGTACCAGATACAACCATGAAATCTAACTGCAAAGCAATAAAATCATGGTCGTCAACTGGCATTGTTGTCTCCATAAGGAAAAGAGATAAGCTAGCACAAATGGTAAAAAAATATCCTAATAATAAAAGTTTGCTGTCGCACTATAAAAAATACAGAAACAAACTAACAAGCGTCATCCGGTTAGCGAAAAATCATTATTATTCAAATAAAGTTAATAGTGTCATAGGTGACAGCAAAAAACTGTGGAATACTATAAACGAAGTTACTTCGCGAAAAAATCGAAAATCTTCCTTCAGTATTAAAAATATATCAAACGAAAACGGTATCTTAGTATCCGACAAAAAAGAAATAGCAGATGTCATGAATAAATATTTCACAACTGTAGGTCAGAATTTATCATTGGATATAGACAATCAAATTAAAAATAGAAGTAATGGAAATCGTGCTCCTTCATCTAGACTTAGGACAGCTTTATCAAATTTTTATCTTTGTCCTATCACTGTCCTAGAATTACATCAACATATAAAAAATATTGACTCTAAGAAGTCCGCAGGTGTAGACGGGTACAGTGGTAGGTTCCTAAAATTAATAATGGACCACATTACCATACCACTCGTGCATTCATTCAATTGTTGCTTAAGACAAGGCATTTTTCCTTCTAAACTAAAGCATGCAATAATTGTTCCACTTTATAAAAATGGTGATGTAGCCAATCCAAACAACTATCGTCCCATCTCCCTTTTGTCAAATTTGTCCAAATTATTTGAGAAATGTATCAAAACAAGACTGGTAAAGTTTCTTGATGATAATAACATCATTGCACCGAATCAGTATGGTTTCAGAAGTGGCTTGAGTACTTCTGATGCGTTGTACGATGTTACCAAATATATTTCAACTGCAATGGAAAAAAACGATAAATCTATTGCCATTTTCCTGGATTTAAGGAAAGCATTCGACACCGTAAATCACACTTTGCTCCTGGAAAAACTCGAAAATTTAGGAATAATGGAACTTGTTTTTCATTCTTTAAATCGTACTTGTCTAATAGGACACAGATGGTTAAAATCGATGATACAATTAGCTCTCCCGAAACTGTAAGGTGTGGTGTACCACAGGGGACAGTACTCGGTCCTATTCTCTTCTTGATTTACATTAATGATCTTTGTAATATAACGTCCATTATGAATGGGCACTTAGTTTCATTTGCGGACGACACAGTCTTGTTATTTAAGAGTTCGACTTGGAATGAAACTGTAAGAGTGGCGAATGAAAGTATTTTATTAGTTAACAACTGGCTTATCACACACAAATTGTCATTAAACCTACAAAAAACAAAATATATTAAATTTGGAAAAACAAACGCTGTGGAAGTCGATAACCTGATCTCTTTAAACAATATAAAAATCGAATCTACAACTAATATTAAATATCTAGGTATCATATTTGATAATCTTATGAAATGGGATAATCATATTAATTACATCTGTGGTAAGGTTCGCAAAACGATGCATATGTTTTATATTTTACGTGATATTGTTAACTTAAAAACTCTGAAAAATGTGTATTTTGCAGTTTTTCAATCAATAATACAATATGGAATCCTTGTGTGGGGCTCCACATACAGCTCCAAGCTTTCTCCGCTTAATAATATTCAAAATACAATAGTCAAAATATGTCTACATAAATCGAAATATTCGTCTACCACTAATGCTTACTTAAATTTCAACGTCATGAATTTAAGACAAATTTACCTTTTCACTCTATACAAATTCATGTTTCTAAATTATCGAAAATTTCCTTGTCTCTGCACGAACTATTCGACTCGCAACAATCAACGTAGCTATTTATTGAAATTAATTAAGTGTAAGAAATTTGTAATGCAAAACCATGCCAGCTCGTTAGGCCCAAAAGCATTTAATTTATTGCCTTTAAATATTCACTTGCAACTAACTTCACGAAATTATAAACAGTTACTAAGAAAGTATGTTTCAGAAAATCCTAATTTATACAATGAATTAACCTATATTGTAGTGTAAACTATTTGAAATTATAATAATATATGTTAGCAGTATGTACTTGAATCTTATTAACTAGCGCGTAATCTCTGTCTTCTTCAGCGCTCACCCACAAGCCCTTCTGGCTTATGTGAGTTGCAAAAAAAAAAAAAAAATATAATGGAATTTTGAATCTATATTATGTACTATACTGTAAAATGAATTATTTTTTTATTTTTTTGCAATAAATAAATATTATTATTATTATTGATGTTGTTTGTTTGTGTATATTATAAGCGCATGTTTAAAAATTTTATGAGTAAAGAACGGATGTTTTTTATGATTTGCTTATATAAATTACCAATGCTGAAGGCTGAATTAAAAAGATAATAGTCCAGTCATATCAGCATTTCAAATAGAAAAAATAGAGTAAGGCTAATTTTTCTTGTTTTTGAATCAGTGGGCTCCCAGGAATCTAAAACTCATTTTGCTAAAAAAAAATTGATCGGAAAGGTCCTAAAAATGACAAAAAAGGATACTCTGTAATCATTGAGCGGAGGTCGGCATGCGGGGTATCACGCCGAGTACATTACACGTCTGGTGTTTGTTTCCTGTTTCAAGGACCCTCAACGGAATAAACCGAGCTTAAATGGTTTTCCGTATAGCTTTCCACAGCCATAAATACGAGAATAATTCAAGTTGTCACTACTTTTCTCACTTTTCAGAATCTATAATAACTGAGATTCTACGATTAAATTTGCTAAAAAAAAGTTGATCTGAAAGCTATGAAAAAGGGCATAAAAGGACACTAATTACACATTGATCGAACGTGGGCATGCGGGGTGTCATATCAAAGAGGACGTCGAGTACATTCCATATCCGACCTTTGTTACTTGTTTCAAGGACCCTCAAACGAGAAAATTGGGCTTAAATGAAAATGTGTTTTCCATATCAGTATCTTTTCAAAACCGTAATTTCCCATTGCCCCGCATGTCGGCCTCCGCTCAAGGATTAAAGAATATCCCTTTGTGTCCTTTTTGGGACCATTCCGATCAAATTTTTTTTAGCAAAATGAGTTTTAGTTTCCTGGGAGCCTACTGGTTTAAAATCAACGAAAATTACATTTACTCTATTTGGAGGCCTGAATTGGGATATTTTGACTGGACTAATAACAATACGCTGGGATATTATAATTATGTTAAGATTTTATGGTTTGACGGAATTCAATGAAATGCAGACATTGTAATTAAGATTATATTTTTATCATTCCGTGTTTTTGGGTATCGAAAAAAAGAAAAAGATGTTAGAAATATTGGTAAAAACTTTTTTTGATTTTGTGTGATTTTTTGCCCTGCGCCGTAATTTTATAAACATTTTTTCTTTCATAGTTTAAAAAGAAATCAAAAGAACCCCAGAAATACATTTACAACATGTACATGAAAATGAACAAAAATTTCACTTTTTCAGTTTGGACATTTTGGAACCGAAACCGGTTTCAATACCCGGTTCCACTGGGGACCGGACCCGGGGGAACCGCTTCCTAAAATACCCGGAACCGCACATGCCTTTATTTGAGGTTAGAGAACCAAACAAACCACAAAACAAAACGAAACAAAAGAAACTAACACCTGACACAACATGCACTTCTCTGTTTTCCTTGTTTTTAGGGTTTTTTAGATTTTTTTTTTTCAAAAAACCCTTATGAAATCGATTTTGTCCGTCCGTCCGTCCGTCTGTTCACTAAATAACTCGCGAACGGCTCAACCGATTGTCATGAAATTTGGTAGGAATGTGTAGAATGGTTACAGTCTTTGGCACATATATCTTAGAAGTTGGTAGGAAGAAAACAACAGGGTGTCCCGAACGTTTGAAAAAAGTCGACTTTTTTAGTTTTTATCGGAGATTGACGTATGGGTATTTAAATCAAAGATCTAAAATTTTACAGTTTCGAGTAACGGTAAAAAAGTTATTGGCGTTTAAAGTTAAACTTCTTTTCCGAGCTCCGTTTTTCTAAACCGTTATAGGGATCGATATGAAACTTTGCACAAAGATTGGTCAGTGGGGCCTTATATACGTTAAATATTAAGACGGTTGACTTTTGCAAAGGAAAAGTAAATAACAGTAAATTTGTAAAATTTCAATTTGTTCGTGTGTAGCCCCTCTTAGGTTTTCGAATATGAAAATTCTGCTAAGGGTTTTTAGAAAATTACATATAGAACATGTCTACGAATAAATCATTCGAATAACTGTATCCAAACCGGAAATATAGCCAAATAAGTATTTAGTGGGGGGGGGGGGTGTAATAACGTCAAGCGAATTAATGTCAATTGACACTATTTCCCACCCAAATGCGAAATAATGTCAATTGACATTAATTCGTTTTTGAAAACGAAGTACTGTCAACTACTAAAGCGAAATAAAGTCAATTCTTGATATTGGCTTGTAAATCAGTTGGGTTTGAAAATACGGTTATATATTTTTGGATAACACCTAATTCGGCACTTTATATCCAGTTTTTTTTTGAGTTATTGGAATTGTTTCCATTAGATTTCCGCTGTACTTAATCCGACCTCAAGAAGTCCAATACGGACAAGTACATACCTTGTTTTGTCTTTCTGGGCTCATTATCAAAGTAAAACAGAGATATTTAAGTGTTATTGCAAGAAAATGTCATTCAATGTTGTTGTTTTGCCGGAATCGATGCTTTTCTTCGAGCTTTCGAGGCGAAACAACACTCACATCGAAGTAAAACAGAGATCTAATAGATTTCCGCTGATTTAAAGCGGAAATTCATAGGAACCTAAGAAGTCCAATGAAGACAAGTACATTGTTTCGGTTCGGTTCCTTCAAGCAGATTTCCACTTTAGTTTACATGAACCCAGGAATCATATCAACTAAAGCGAAAATTTTATTCGGAAATTTCAGAGCTTATAAAATAAAAGCTTCATTTCGTGATGTGCTAACAAAAGGTGTGTTTTTTTGGTTATCCCGTGCAGGTTTGGGTAACGAAACTCCATATAAAAAAATGACAGCTGACGCACCTGTCATTTTTTTTATATGAAGTTTCGTTACCCAAACCTGCACGGGATAACCAAAAAAACACATCTAAAATATATTTAATATATGCCTATCTACTGGGAGGGAACATTGTTTTTTTCAATAGCGAATTAATATCAACTGATTTTATTTCCCTTTGGCAAAAGGAATTAATGTCAATTGCCATTATTTCCTTTTTCCGACGAAATAACGTCCATTGACATTAATTCGCTTGACGTTATTGCACCCCCCCCCCCCCCCCCCCCCTATTTAGTAAGGGCCTTTCACAATGCAAGCCTCATAAGCATTTCTTCAATGCATATTTTTTAACTTGATGAAACAATGAACATGAAATTTGGTGGAAATGCATAGAATGGTAATAGTGTTTGCCACAAATATTTTTGAAGTTAGTAGGACCAAGTTAACAGGGTGTCCCTGAATAGCTCCAAAAGTATACTTGTTCAATACTCATAGGAAATCTTGCGTTGGCTCTTATGACAGGGAACACAATGGAATCATTTTATATAAGGTTGCTTTTCCTTGATTAAAAAACAGTAACAGTAGATTTACAGCTAATAATTCAGTTCATATATAAAGCCAAGCCATCCTTACGTTTGCCTGAGTTTCTTTTTGTTCAATGGCCATCAGAAATCTTAAATCGAAAAATGCCTTTAGATTTGCCTTGGAGTACTTTTATACAAACTGGGTAAATAGTAAATCTAATTTACAGGAAGCATCTCATTAATGTTGTGCACAATACTTATTTATTGCTTATAAAATATATGTACAAAAAATATTCACTATATGCATTAAAATTCTAAAAAACCCTCGTATTGCGGGCGCAGCCCTCTGTACGCCGGTATTTTTTTGTTCTCCTTTGGTTTTCTCTTCTTTTTCTGTCCACCTTAACTTCCTTAACAATAAGATAAATGGAACGGGCACATCTGTTAAAAGGTGTCTCAAATTATGCCTATGACAGATATCCAAATCATTATGACGATAATCCGTCATAATGATGAAAGTTCGAAATTGAGGTGACACATATGTTTTCATCATTAGGATTCGTCATTTACTTTTGACGTTTGTGTATACGATGAAAATGTCCCTTACAACAGCGATATTTTGATGAATATTCTGTTCAATAATTTAAAGACACACTTTTCTTGAAGAATTTGAATAGAAATGTGTAAAGATTGATAACAAATTTAATATTTTTGCACAAATTCTTTTTCTTCAATTTTGCAACAGATGGCGTCACCTGTCATTATTGAGCAAATGATGGTCCAAATGTGTAATTTGGAATTCGTCATAATGATGGTAAATTTTCGTCATAATGCGTCATTCGAAGTTAAGTGTGTCAAGCTTGTTATACACAACACTGCATATATGAAAAAAACATTAGCGCCGGTGGGGATAATATTTCAGGGGACATCGATTTTGCGTTTTATTTTATTTAAAAGAGAAACGTATCCAGTACGTACCTCTTAGGACCTTCCTACTCATTGGCTGTATTGTTGGATCGTAAAATAATTGGAATTTCGGCAATAAGCAAAGTTTTTTTCGGGATTGAATGCACATTTTGCAAACTATTAACCCCTGGACGATCAAAATAAAAAAGTACCAACAAAAAAGATGAAAAGAGAAAGCTACTTTAAGTCATACATTTTTAGATAAACACCACGATTGCTCTTTTTATGATACGCCTATGAGTCTGTACCAATAAACAAATCGCACGCATCCACACATGCAATGGCATGTTACCGACGACGAACTTCGTGCTATCTTCGTGAGTTTTCGACGCGAGACCAATTGACAGTAGATATACATACGCTACAAAATTGGACCCACATATGAACAAACGTTTGTATGAAGTAAGCCGTTCCATTTATCTCCTTGTTCCAATTCACAAGGTGACTGTCTCACGATGACAGTTGTCACCCGACCTCCGTCACCAATCTCCATTTTTTTAATGGCCGCCAATTGAAAAATCGCATAAAGGTTTGTGTTCGTAGAGACGACTCATGGGATCATCGCTCAGCGATCGAAGTGAAACCACCGGTTTTGAGCACTATATGGGTATATTTTCTATACAGACATGATCCTTTAGTCAATCGTCGATACTAGGAAACTAGAACCATTAAAAAAATATTTAAATACGGCTCGAAATTGGATGCAAAACTACGATCGCTGAGCGATGATCCCACGAGTCGTCTCTACGAACACAAACCTTAATTACTCATTTTTCAATGAGACAGCCCACTCCAAAACAACTAGTGCTTTACGATCAATTCATACTCATAAATGTCGGATTTTTTAATTTCAGCGGGATTTTTACAAATGTTGTTCAGAATGCAAGCATTCTGTGTGACTGGGTGCATACCAGCTGGCGGTACTGCGCTCGCCTAGCTGGCTATGCACACCAGTCAGTCTGTTTTTAGACTGCAGCAAGGGAAGTCGGTTTCAATTGCAAGAGCGCAAGTGTGCGAGTTACAAGTTACAATAAAAGTTGGTTTTTGATATTATTCCAACTATAAACGGGCGTTTCATTTCACAATCATTTTCAGTTTCCCTTTGGTCGAAAACAAATGTCAATAAGTCGAAATAGAACGAATCAAAGACATTTGCAAAAATCAAGCGAATTCAAAAATAGACACTTACATATGTGTCTGAATTGGTCCATTTACAAGCGGATACAAAAACAATCACCAAGGCCGACTAAGCAATCAATTCGGTAGCTTTTAATTTGAAGCCGATCCTCACAGGCTATTACATAATTTACAGTAAAGGCCCATCTAGATTAGTCGCCAAATGGCGTCACGTGCAGCCAAATGGCTGTTGTCATTCCATATCCAAACTGATCGCCATTTGTGTGTGCGTCCAGTATTGATATTCAATATGGCAACTCAACCAAAGTTTGTGTTCGTAGAGACGACTCATAGGATCATCGCTCAGCGATCGTAGTTTTGCATCCAATTTCGAGCCGTATTTAAATATTTTTTGAATGGTTCGACTTTCCTAGTATCGACTATGGACTAAAGGAACATGTCTGTATAGAAAATATATCCATATAGTGCTAAAAACCGGTGGATTCACTTCGATCGCTGAGCGATGATCCCATGAGCCGTCTCTACGAACACAAACCTTTAGTCGCCAAATGGCTGCGCGAGTTTTTGGACAGTTTTATAATCCTGGGACCTTACCGACTCCAAAACAACAAAAATTGACATAAGAATAATTATTTCTAGTCAAAATTACTTCCCTTGCTGAATAAAATACTAAATTAACGATACAAGCAAGAATACACCAACATTTCATAAAAATCGGTCCAGCCGTTTCGGAGGAGTTTGGAAACAAACATTTTTGATGGAGATTTTTATATATACAGATGTACATTATATGAAAATTCTTCAAGTACATAAATATAAAAATTGTGCAATTATTATTTTGTTCCGTCCATTCACCAATATAAATTTTACCAAGTATACACTACACACTTTTAATCTATTTTCTTACTACAATAAATAAATAAATATTTAAAACATTCTTTTCCATAAATTCTTAAAAATAGTTTTCAACTTTAAACTCACTTAAAATTTGTTCAACAATATCATCACAATCGCGAGCACCATCATTCTCAATAGTCAGATCCCAGCATGTATAATCGTCCAAATCACATTCCGATTGCACATCATCGACGCCCGATTGAAATTTCCATCCCCGTCTAATACGTTCCGCCTCTGGACATTGAATTCGAAGTGTTCTTATTTTATCGTTAAACGTGTCACGAAAATATCGTATATCAGTCTTACGACGAATATCACTCACGATAACAATTGGCCTAGTCGCTAAAAAAAATTATGAAAATAGTGCATTCCACTTTGAGTGCATGTTCTTACCCTTTTCAATAGCTTTTCGACAAAAGAATCCATAATCTTGTGCCCGCACCTCGTCACTCCAGTTGATCATATCCTTGCGATACTTCTCCTTGTAGGGACCATCACTGAGCAGCATGGCCAAATCTAAGTTTAATTTTTTCGCCCATTCCGATTTTATCGGTTCGGAAATGTGAATGATTTCAGCACTTTCCGAGCCGATTCTAAACAAAAAACCATTTAAAACATTTAAATGTAACACCTATGAATATGATCCGCAATCATCTTACTTTTTGTGTAGTTTTTCCGATAGGAAATCTTTACCGCATTTTCGCTTTCCACTGATCAGTATAACTAACTTCACATTCTCCATTACGATTAGTGGCTTTGTGCTGTTGCGTTAACTACGAGTACTCTAAAAAGATTGAATAGCGGTTTTAAAATAGATATGGGAAAACATAAATACATACAGAATGAAATGTTATTTTATATTGCTTTTGTCTGAGGTTTAGTAATGCAAATAAGCCATACTTGTGCATAGGAATACATGCTTAAGGGTACAAAAATATTTATATGAAATTGTACATCTGCTTAGATAGAATTTATAACTTGGTAGGTCTTGCATTTTCTCATTTTTTAATCGGACTGAATTTAATATACCAATTACGAATTAATAACGCGGCCTTATTGCAACTACAAATCCGCATTTAGGAAAAATACAGTCTATCACAAATTCATTAATTTTAATCAGATATATTCCAATCCATATAAATTCAATTTATTTTAGTGCGAACTATCTTATCGAAACCCTTAAACAATGAAACGAATCCCAACCATAATGGCGTCGATACACTAAAACTAGGAGACAATAATGCTAATCAATAGTGTGTCATAATAATTTACAAATGAAACAATTTCGCGACTTCGACCTGCCACCTTATTATTATCACAAGATATCCTACTTAAAGAAGTCTGTCAAGTTTTAGGTCATTAGCAAATAGCAATTGTTTTGAATTTTTGCTAATTACTATGCATAACGAAACATGTAATCCCAACGACGCGGATTCTAACTCTCGCAGAGGAATTGCAATTTCAATTAAGGGAAGAAGTGCGTCGGCCAGGGAAAAGGGTAGATTTAAATTTAATAGCATTCATAAGTGGCAGATGGCAAACAATTTTTATGCAATAAGAAAAGTATTGTCTGAAAATAGTCAAAAAGATAGATTGTTGGAAAATGTTGACTTAATGTTGACCTTGACATTTGGTGCTGTTATTTTGCTTCCATCCTGTTGCAAGAAGATCTCTTGACTTTGATCTTAATGACGAACTTGATGACATTATGAGACTTGTGTATGTGAACAGATCTTTTGCAGGACTCAACTGATTATGTGAGTGGGGCACCTCTCCTCTGGAAAGGGGGAGTCATTTTTTCATTAATGTTTAATATCTTAGTATTACACAGGATAGTAGCTAAATTAAGGCATTAATGATGATCCGTTATAATTGCGTAATTTACGGAAAATCACAGGGTGGTTTTACCCAATGTATGGACGATCGATAGAACCCCTGATAAACGTAGTATTGTTTGGGAATCCAATCATGATGATGAATTTCGAATTTTACAGGATCATAGTCAGCGCCCGCTCTAGCACTTACGCCGCCCGGTCAAGAGGACAAATTGCCGCCCCTTAGGTACTGTACCAAACAGATTGATAGTAGATATCCATACTATCTAGATCAGTGGTTCCTAATCTTTTTTAGTTCGTGCCCCCCTTGCGTAAATAAGTTGTAAGTTCTGGGTCTCTTTTCACATTTTAAATTGTTTGAACATTTTTTTGTTAGTGCAGCCCATATTTTGGAACAACTGAAATTTTTTAGAAGTATTTCGTCGTGAGTTCGGCCGTCACCATGGCTTCGTCTAGCACGAAAAATGATATCACCGGAGCGACCGTTCAGCTATCATATCAGCTACTCTTAAGCGCAATTCACCACAGTTCAGCAAGGCCTTATCTTATAGAGTACGTATGTTTGGAATTTAAAAATGTTGAAGCTTGATGTAAAAAATCGCAAATGAATGGGAAATTTTGTTTTCCAGTAAAACACTCAATACATTTTTAGAAAACTCTGCCCTCAAAAATGTTACGCAAAAAATTGTGGTCGCTTTCATTACTAACCTCCTGCAGCTTTCCATAAATTCTTTAAAAACTTCAATTAGCCGGATTGCTTCAGGCTTTTCAATGTGCATGGCTTATTTTCATAAATGTGTCATCTCGAGAATTTTTAAAGAAAATATGATCAGAGCTATTTATATCGCCAAATAGCCAAATTCCGATATTAGCATGTCCGAACAAAAATTAGGGAGCTCTGCAATGTTTTCTGTGGTTCGATCCCTCATCTTGCTGAAATCCAAACCAGCTTCTTCGTAGTTTGCCCTCCAATGCAAGATGAATCAATGCAATCGGGACCAACGTAATCCATTGACGCGAAGGTTTGGCTAATTGTATTTAAATTATGCTGCGAAATGTCGATGGAAATTATGGAAAACAACTCCAAACAAAATATTGATGAAAATAATGCCTTTGTGGATATCATTTCTCACAAAGGAGTTTGTTTTATACGCCTTAATGTGCTCATAGCGTTTATTCGACTCCCTATTTCCCATTTCATAGAAAGAAAACCACAGACCTTTCCACTAAATCGAAGTTGATATTGATTTTTTTGATCTTGTTTTTTATTCGAGTGCTAACCAAAAAGCCGCCCCTAAAAGTAGACGCCCCGGGCGACCGCCCGGCTCGCCCCCCCCCCCTTAGAGCGGGGGCTGATCATAGTAGACTTTACCTATGATAGGCAGATTATACGATTTATGTGTTTTTTCGTCATATTGGGAGCATTACATCTCGGCGCGGCTGATCTCAATCCTATTAATTCGCGCCGGTGTTGAAACAAATCCAGGCCCAAGGGTATGGATTTGTAGTGTCTGCAACCAACGAATCGGTTCGAATGCCTGATCACTGCAGTGTAATTGCTGTTTGGAATGGGTTCACTTTAGGTGTTCGGGGTAACGAAGACAGGGTCAACACTCCTTAGCATATGTCTCGGCAGGTTGTATAAATTCTGGGCAACCCAGGGCTGCACCCAGCACACCTTCTCCTCCACTGCCCCCTACAACGCCCAACAATGTGATAAGGAATGCCAAACCCAGTCTTACGACTGGCCCTCCTCCTCCAGCGGTTTTCACTCCCCTATCCATATTGCAGTTTAACAGTAATGGCATTCACCGAAAACCACGTAGGCTGACCGTTGTGGTGTTGTTGGAAAGCCTAGATCTTGGGCTTTGTTGGTGTCAAGTTTCATCGAGAAAGAATCAAAGGGAGAGGCTCCAGGGGCTTTTAAAAATCGTAGGCTGATTTTTTTCCTGAAGGCCTGTCAAACATGACGTCACTTAAACATCCATAGCTCCACTCCTGGGCCACGTAGGCTGACCGTTGTGGTGTTGTTGGAAAGCCTAGATCTTGGGCTTTGTTGGTGTCAAGTTTCATCGAGATCACACACTTATTGAGTTCCAACAGAATTCTCATTGCCGCCATCCAAGAGACGCTGCTTCATGTAAACTCGTCTCTAAGCGTCCATAGCGAATTTGTTATACTGCGGAATGATCGACCGGCCGCCACGGATGATTCTCACCCTGAAGGTGGACTTGCTTTCCTAATACACAAGTCCGTACGTTACTGTGTATTAGATGTAGTTGCTGACGGTACGGCGGAAATACAAGCCATCTCAGTTCCATCAGGGAGTTCTAATATCGAAATTTTAAATGTATATATACCACCTCAATCTAGTTGCCCTTCTGGCTATCATTTCGATATTGTTCCTCTCTTTTCCGGAGAGCACAAGGTCATCCTTGGCGACTTTAATGCGCACCATGAGCTCTGGCAATCGGACCTCAACAACAAAGCCAGGGGTATAACTATCGGCGAATCACTTGACGCCTCAGAATTCTGTTCACTCAATGAAGACTCGCCGACTCGAGTCGTGGACACTTGCAGTAGTTCTCCTGACATAACCATTGTAAATGCCAGCCTAATCGCTGCTACTCGTTGGGAAATACGTATTACCCTCAAATCTGATCACCTCCCAATTATTATAAAAATTGACACACCAGCGAACCTGACTAAGTCTGAGAAGCGAACGTTTGTCAATCACAAGAAAGCCGATTGGGACGGTTTCAAAGCATACTCGTCGGCGAAGTTCATCGAGCTACCATCACCTACTAACGTACCTAAGGCCGAGAAAAATATTAGGAACGTCATTACCACAGCTGCGGCACGTTTTATTCCTGCAGGACGTATCCCGAAAGTTTGGCCTAACTTCCCCACTAGTACCGCTAGATTAGCCGATGAACGTGATAATATCGGAAGCGATCACCCTGCTGATCCAAGAATTCAGGAGCTTAACTCCGAAATCGACCGACAAGTTAAAGACTATAGGAGGGCGAAATGGAATCAGCACCTCGATGACTGTAACTTTAATGAAGGTGTCAGCAAATGATGGTCTACTGTCCGCGCCCTTTCCAATCCTAGGAAAGAAAAGGGCAATAACGCCATTGAATTTGGCAACATAAAAACCTGCGATCCTCTTCAGTGCGCGAGCCTGTTCAACAAACAATTTATTGAACATCCCAAGTCTGACGGTCTTAAACGCAAAATTAGAAGACGGATTCGCAGCCGGAATGTTGACACCATACCATCTTTTACCGCGGACCAGGTTAAAAAAGTAATCGAGAATGCTAAAAACTCCAAGGCCCTCGGACCAGATGGCATTTCGATGACCATGTTGAAACATCTCGACCTTCCAGCCATTGAGTATCTCACGGCCGCCTTTAACTTGTCGATGTCCACGCTTGCCATCCCTGAAATCTGGAAAACAGGTCGAATTGTTCCCTGTCTCAAGCCAGGGAAGAGCGCAAATCTCGGGGAATCCTACCGCCCCATTACGATACTGTCTCCTGTCGCAAAGACGCTGGAGGCCCTTATTCACCCCACTCTTGTTGCAATGCGAAGCTAGAACCTCACCAGCATGGCTTCAGGAAGATGCATAGTACCACCACTACCCTCGATGCGATCACTACACGCATTCGTGATGGGCTAAATCAACGCAGTCGTTGTCACAGAACTATTCTGGTGGCAATAGACCTATCAAGTGCATTCGATAAGGTCAATCATTCAATGCTCTTAGCAAACCTGTTGAATATGCATCTTCCTGCACAAGAGATCCGTTGGATTGTCAACTATCTAGCTGGTCGGCACTCCTTCACCGAGTTTCGAGGCAAACGTTCTAAGCTTAGGAAAATCAAATTAGGTGTTCCACAGGGAGGGGTACTCTCCCCTACTCTGTTCAACATCTACATGTCCGGCCTTCCCACACCACCTGAAGGAATCGAGGTGATTTCCTATGCTGACGATTGCACCGTACTCGCCACAGGGAATGATAAGGATGAAATGCGCCTCCGAATTGATCGCTATCTAGGACGATTACAGGCATTTTTCCAAAGCCGAAACCTCACTATCTCTGCGTCCAAATCCTCTGCGACTTTTCTAACCACTTGGTGGGAGGACGTCAGATGGGAGATGGATATACGTATTGGCAACAATTCTGTTCCTACTGTTAAAAACCCCAAAATTCTCGGGCTTCACCTAGAGAACATGATGACGTCTGCAAATCATGCAGCTTCAGTCTGTGAAAAAATGCGCAGTAGGAACAACATCCTAAAAGCTCTAGCTGGTAGCACCTGGGGCAAAGATAAAGAAACCATGCTAGCCACTTATAAAGCGGTGGGTCGAGCGGCCGCTGATTATGCAGCCCCAGTTTGGACACATAGTCTATGTGACACAAACTGGTCCAAAGTTCAGGTCTGCCGAAATGCCGCTCTACGCATCGCGACAGGGTGCCTTCTGATGTCTGCCCAGGATCACTTACATCAGGAGACAAAATTGATGCCAATACGTGATCACAATCTCCTATTCTCAAAACAGTATCTTGTTGGTTGCTACCGTGAGAATCATCCCAATAATCATCTCATGGACCGAATTCCTCCACCACGACAGGTCAGGCGTGGTTTACGAGACCGTGAGAGAGAGGTTCAGGGATACAAAGGGGACCCTTACGATGAAGTTACATACCGAGCCGCCATTGCAGCGATCCACACTGAAGAAGTGAATCGGTCTATCGCGAGTTTAGGTGCGCCCACCGCCAATTTCGCCTGAGGAGATTAGGCTCCCGAGAGCCACTAGAGTAACACTAGCTCAAATTCGGTCGGGCTTTTGTTCATGCCTTAATTCGTACCTTTCTCGCATAAACCCGGACATCTAAAACATCTGTCCAAACTGCAATGGTACTTCTCATGATGTGGGTGACTTGTTTCAATGCCCCGCTGCGCCCACTGATCTTACCCCTATATCGCTGTGGGAAAACCCTATCGCAGCAGCTATGTTTTTGTCCTTAGACCTCACGGACACAAACATTGACGAACCATAAATCGTGCCCACATAGATGCACAGAGGTTTCACACCTTTCTTCACCGCTACAAGAAGAACATACATATTATAATAGAAATAATGTGTAATGGAGGCCTTAGGGCCTATCCAAAAGTCTACCTAATCCCAGGGTAAAAATACCCCCAATTTCCAATTAAAAACTGAACTACCCCATATAAATGTCAAACTTTAACATTGAATATCTGCAGAAGCGTTACGATTTCGAGAAAAAGGATTGCCGATTCGGTCGTTTCAGGTCAATATTAATGAAATGGCATCATCAAGATCTGGCTCCGTAGATACTGAAATCGTGCCCAGAGAAAGCTGACCTATAATTCGTAAATTATGCTTTTGAATTTCACCTACATTGGTGATATCTCATTTTTCAACTCAGTCTTAAATTCGCTAGTTTTTTAGAACGGTGGACATGTTCCATAGTAGTACATGTATGATGTGATGAAAATCAGATCTGTGCCCGTGACCCTTAGATCAATCTCCACACTCTCTCCCCTGGTGTGCGCGACCCACCGGTTGGGAATCTGCGATCTACAATATGCATCACGTCAGGACTTATTCGTTGTTGCCTGGAGTTGCTGAGCAAGGTGGGGTTCATCAATATAAGCTGACCAGACGTACAGCATTTTGCTGTACAGTACATCATTTTGACCTGTCGTACTGCATTAGTAAATGTACAGCAAAATGTACAGCATTCCCAATGCCACCCAAAAAAAAATACCGGCGTACACAGAGGGCTGCGCCCGCAATACGAGGGTTTTTTAGATTTTGGATACATACATAGTGAATAATTTTGCACATATATTTTATAGGTAATAAATAAAAATTATGCACAATGTTAATGAAATGCTTCTCGTAAATCTATTTTTGAATTGGTCTAAATAAACGCGTTCCAGAATGAAAGGCGTTAGACCAATCCAAAAATAGATTTACTATGTATCCACATATTAACTGGATTTATTAGCTGTAACGCCGTTACCATGGCTCCAAACTGGAAAAAAGCGACTGATATGAAATGTACAAATCGAGTTCTTTGATTTGATAAATACTAAACGAGACCGAGGCTAATTTCGGGCGCGGCCGAAATTTGAATACCCGTCACATGAAAAATGAAACTTAAGCTCCTTTTGTGTTAAAAATTTCTACCGCAGCCCTATGACGTGTTCCGATTCCATCTGTTCCTGGATACGTTGGGGTTAATCAAGGAACACACTTGGATGTATTTTGGTTAAGATTCAAAAAGAAAAAAGTTGTTCTTATAAGAACCTAATATTTGGGGGTTCGTTTGTATGACAGCCCTATGATGTAATGTTCCGATTTCATCCATTCCTCAATATCTTCTGAGGCTTTACTAGCCTAAGGTGACCAGATTCCCGAAGGCCCAATGCAGTACACATTCCGGAATTCGGTTTTCAGGCAAAGCCTCAATCTTACTATTTTATTATTTGTTATCATTCGCTTAATGTTATCAAAACAGCAAGGTCCCCATGTGATCGCATTAAGCGGCGTCAACTGTATGTCACGAGGCTAACACCGTGATGGATGCCATAAAATTACCACATATTCTCCATCCTTTCATAAGTGATATCTTCCTAAACGGAATACAGCAAGAATAGTAGCCTTTATTCTGGGAAATGTGTGGTGAACCTTGGAAAAGCAAGGTTCCAGGGACGTAGCCAGGGGAGGGCCAGGAGTCCTTAACTTCGCACAATATTTCTAATTTATTCATTCTTAAAATTCTGCCGAAATTAAGCTTGCAGTCAGATAAATTGTGTCATCTGGACGAAAGTAGCGACTACATATAAACAATTCGAAACACATAAAAATCTGGTGACCCAAAATTGGGATGGTCTCTCATAATGGAAACTTCAACAAATTTCGTAAGACCTCATACAGGCTACACAATTTGAAATAAAATATTTCTCTGTAAGAATGAAGTAATTTTTTTGAGACGTGCGAAGGGAAGGCAAATTCAGCACGACGCGGGCACTGAATACGCGATCGTACTTTCCATAGTTCCATGGTTGCTGCTTCGTGCATATACCATGAGCCACGAGCACTTCCATAATAATTGTACAGAAAAGAAGTCTTTGGCGTTGTAGACGTGACACTGTCTGCTTCCGATGATAGCGGAGCAATTAAGTAATCGTGCGTGCTATCGTGCTCGCCCAGCCTCGTCAAGCGATAAATTTGAATTCGACACAGGAACAGTGGGACAGGAGGCATATTATGCATTGGGGCAACGAAACTAGTGTCTACAATAATTAATAGCAAGATTCTAATAATTTCATAACTTCTGAAGCCCAGCTAAATACTAGCTACGTCCTTGTAAGGTTCTGTTGGTACTAAACAAGACCCAAAAAAGATCCCTCAACTTCTAAATGGCCTCATTGACAAAACATCATCAGCATGTGAAGTGCAAATGTATGTTTTAACACGCAAAGTTATAACAGGTATGGGAGAAGTGTAACCAGGATCTCGTTTAAAAGGGACACACCCAACATTTGTTTAACACAATTTTTTTACAGTTAGGAATAGGTATTTAATTCAAATCTACGACAAAGATTAAGATTTTATGTCAGTTTAAACTGTCGGTTCCATTTTGTTAGAAAGGTATTTTTTTAAAACCAAATTTCAAGAAAGGACCATTTATAATCCAATTTGTTTCAATACGGATTCGATTTCCGCTTTCTAGACAGTCGATACTCAGTGATTTTCCAACTTTTGAATTTCAGTGTTCGAAACTGCAGTCTCAGCAGCATTGTAGCAAAAACCATGAAGCTGTTTATTTGAAGTACGAAAATTACACCTCCTTGTACCTAGCTATTTTAAAATTTCGTTTTGTTTATTACAATAGATAAATTAATTACTCATTGCGTAGAGAATTCTTAAGTGGGTGGCGACCCTCTGGGGATTTATTGCTACTTTATTGAATTTGATCGACATCTGCATTTAGTTTGCATTTTCTTTTTCCTAAAGAGGTTGATATGGGAATCGGATGGAATACAGTAATTTTTCCACCGTTTTGTGATAAATTCAAATCGCATCTTTACATGGCTGTTACTTCTGAGCCTTGGCACCTACAGATACTTGAAATTTTCACCTAATACGGGCAGTGCGGTCCTCTACACATGGCTGTTAAATTTCCAAATTTTCCGCTCCAAAATTTCCGAATTAGGGACAATTTTCGATTGATACGATTGAACTCCCGAACGCAGATAGGTAGGACCTTGAAATTTGGAGACAATGTGAGCGGTGAGCGCCAAGTATAGCTCTACAGCTAAAAGTGTGAGCTAGAGCCTTGAAATTTTCACAAGTCTGCCAATTTTCAAATTTATTGGACAAATTTTATAGAGTTTTCGATTAGAAAAGACGAAAGTGCGATTTGGGCAGCTGTAACTGTCGAACGCAGATAGGGGGACCCTAAAATATGAAAAAAACTAGGGGGCAAGCCCCCTGCTCGCTTCGCTCGCCAACCCCCGGGGCCGATGATAATTTCGGGCGCGGCCGAAATTTGGATACCCTTCGCTTGGGCTAAAAGTTTTTTCGGGCGTACCTATGACTTGTATTTAATCCCCCTCCTCATTCTTTTTCTTCCGTCTTGACAAAAGTTTTGGGCTTGGTTGAAATAAGTGGGCAATTAAAAATATTTACTCGGAAATTTTATTGGGGTTGCGGGAGCATGACCCCACAGTACGATTCCATTCGTTTTTAACTTTTTTGTTGCTTTGGTAAAGACACATTAATTCAAGGTTTTGTGAAATTGGTGCAACAAGTGTTTCTTAGAAGAACCAAAATGGGGGTTGGGTTTGTATGGCCACCCCATGACCCCATGGTCATTTTTGATCAATTCTTAGATATGATTTGTGTCATCAAGAGAAACACGTTTGTGTGTAATTTTGTGGAAATTGGTGCACAAAGAAGAACCTAATTTGGGGGTTGGATTTGTATGGCAGCCCCATGACCCCATGCTCTGATTTTATCCATTCTTACATATATTTCGTGTCAACAATAGAAATACATTTATGTGAAATTTGGTTGAAATTGGTGAACAAATAAAAAAGTTTTTCTTAGAAGAACCTAATTTGGGGGGTTAAGTTTGTATGGCAGCCCCATGACCCCATGGTCCGATTTGATTCATTCTTGCATATATTTTGTGTCAACAATATAATCACATTTGTGTGAAATTTGGTTGAAATTGCTGAACAAATAAAAAAGTTTTTCTTAGAAGAACCTAATTTGGGGGGTTAAGTTTGTATGGCAGCCCCATGACCCCATGGTCCGATTCCATTCGTTCCGACATATGTACAGCGTACACTAAAAAGAAACTTCTGTACAAATTGTCAGCCCGATAGCTTCAAAACTGAGGGACTAGTTTGCGTTGCAACAGACGGACAGACAGACAGACAGACAGACAGACGGACATGGCTCAATCGATTTCTCTCGTCACGCCGATCAATAATATATATACTTTATATAGTCGGAGGTGCTTCCTTCTGTGCGTTGCAAACTTCATGACAAAGTTAATATACCCTTTCACATAGTGACGGGTATAAAAAGTCGACTTTTTCAAATCTCCGGGACACCCTGTTTGCTTTGTCCTACCAACGTCTAAGTATTTCGTGCTAAAGACTGTTACGATTCTACACATTCCTACCAAATTTCATGACGATCGGTTAAGCCGTTCGCGAGTTATTTAGTGAACAGACGGACGGACAGACAGACGGACAAAATCGATATCATAAGGGTTTTTTTGTAAAATCTAAAAAACCCTAAAAACCTAAATGACTAAATAATAACCTCCTCGGTGAGGCCTGCAGTCAGTCTTGTCTGTTTTAAAGGTGGTTTTACCAAGATAGTCGCACTTTCATATGGCAAATGTTAATTTTCGATAATTTGGGAACTCTTTGGTCAATCGTTCTGAAATTTAATATACCTAAATATAAGCGCCAGGTAGCTCTACAACCTGGGGATTATATTTACTAACATTTCTTTCATATCTGCGTTCGACAAATACAGCTGCCCAAACCGCACTTTTGCCTTTTCCTTTCGAAAACTCTTATTAAAATTTGTGCAATAAATTTGAAAAAATTTTGCAGACTTGTGAAGCGTCGCAGCCGCACTGTCCATATTTTGTGAAAATTTCATGGCTCTAGCTCACACTTGTAGCTTGTAAAGCTACTTGGCGCTCACCGCTCACGTTTCCTCCAAATTTCAAGGTCCTATCTCTCTGCGTTCAGGAGTTCAATCGATTCCATCGAAAAGTGTCCGTAATTCGGAAATTTTGGAGCGGAAAAAAGAGCACCGCACTGCCTGTATTAGGCGAAAATATCAAGCATCTATAGCCGCCAAGGTTCAGGTGTAAAGATGCGATCTTAATTTTTCACAAAACAATGGAAAAAAATCACTGTACTCCATCCGGTTCCTCTACCAACCTCTTTAGAAAAAAAATACAAACTAAAGGACTCTGTAAGGATTTTTCCTTTATGTCGACCAAATCCAATAAAATGGCGCTAAATCCCCAGAGGATCGCCATACGCTTAAGAATTCTCTACGCAATGAGGTATCAATTTATCTATTGTAATAAATAAAACGAAACTTAAATATGTTACACGGAGGAGGTGTAATTTTCGTATTTCAAATAAACAGCTTCATGATAGCTACATCCGAGGCAGCTTGTCCAAAGACCAACCAATCACCGAAAAGCTCGAAGACCGACAAATGGATTGGTATTGCCATGTTCAAAGGCGTCCTGAGAACCCAGCAAAGAAAGCGATATCATTCACTTGATGGACCCAAGGCCAGAAGCAGACCGAAGAACACCTGGATGTGTCAAATGAAAAAGCAACAACAACGCATTGGTCTCGGCGATGACACGATCCAAGATAGAGCTGCCTGTAGAAATATGCTGAGATATTATCGTCAAAACGGGCGATGTGCCTACATTGCAGGTCGAGCAACGCGAAACCATGGAGCGGTATAAAGAACGAGGCAAGGAAGAAGAAGAGCTTCATGATTTTTGTCTCAGGGTAACGAATAGTCAGTGACAGGGAAATGCTGCCGTACAATGCTGCTGATACTGCAGTTTCGAACACTGAAATTCTAAAGTTGAAAAACCACTGAGTATCTGTCTGTCTAGAAAGCGGAAATCTAATCCGAATTGAAACAAATTGGATTATAATGTTAAACAAATGTTGGGTTTACTCCTTTGTTTTGTCAATGAGAACATTTAGAAGTAGAGGGATCTTTCCTGGGTCCTGTTTAGTACCAACAAAACCTTGCAAGGACGTAGCCAGGATTGCTTCGGGAGGGGTCCTACGGTGGGTTTCAAAAATGATGGCATTATTAGAATTTTGTTCTTAATTGTGGCGTTTCGGCGTTTCCCCACTGGTCCTGTCCCACTGTTTCTGACTAGAATCCAAGTTTATCGCTTGACGAGCGCGATAGCAAGCACGAGTACTTAATTGCCCTGCTATCATCGGAAGCAGACAGCGCCACGTCTACAACGCCAAAGACCTCTTTTCTGTACAATTATTAACGAAGGGCTTGTGGGCCATGGTATATGCATGAAGCAGCAACTATGGAACTATGGAAAGTACGATTAGGATCGCGTATTCGGTGCCCGCGTTGTGCTGCTTTTGCCTTCCCTTCGCAAGGCTCACAGAAAAATTACTTCATTCTTAAGGGCTGAATTAAGATCGAGAGTGAAATTTTTCGCTCAGGGATTTTATCAATAAAAATGGATACTAACTGTCGTGGAATGTGTCACAAACGGTGGGGAGTTCCTTAAGCTACAATTCGAGACTAGTTACATAATTCTCCTCGGCCATTTTATGTTTTATTTTTCGATTCCCCGGTCATTTGACATTTCACGATGAAATAACCGGGGAATCGAAAAAAAATACATAAAATGGCCGAGAAAAATTATGGAACTGTTTTCGGATTGTAGCTTATGGAATTCTCCAGCATTCCCTACATATTCCACGATAGTAAGAATACATTTTCATTGAAAAAATCGCAGCGGCGAAAAATTTCACTCTCGAGGTCAGTACTAGGCTTTACAGGGAAATATTTTATTTCAAATTGTGTAGACTGTAGTCTCACGAAATTTGTTAAAGTTTCCATTATAAAAGACCATCCCAATTTTGGGTTACCAGATTTTTATGTTTTTCAAATTGTTTATTATGTAGTCACGATTTGTCTACTTTTGTCCAGATGACACAATTTATCTACCCGCAAGCTTAATTTCGGCAGTATTCTAGGAATTATTAAATTTGAAACACTGTGGGAAGTTAAGGACCCCCTGGACCCCACCCCTGCCTACGTCCATGGAACCTTGCTTTCTCAAGGTTCACCACACATTTCCCAGAATAAAGGCTACGATTATTTCTGTATTCTTTTTACGAAGATATCACTTATGAAAGGAAGGAGAATATGTGGTCGTTTTATGGCATCCATCATGGTGATAGCCTCGTGACCTACAGTCGACGCCGCTTAATGTGATCACATCGGGACCTGGCTGTTGATAGGTTAAGTTAGGTTAGGTTCAGGGGCCGCTAGGTCTACACCCAGCGCACTTAGACCAGAATTTGGTCCATTGTGATACCACCGAGAGAATCGTGCCTATACTAACCGCTTATGACAGGAAACCAGCCCGTACTAACAATATATCTATTGAGCAGTATCGGGATCACATCACGAAGGTCGTCGGTATCATAAAAATACCTTGCGCCCAGAAAACGCCTCCGTTTCTCGGACAGGGCGGGACAGTGACAAAGTAGGTGGTGCACACTCTCTTCCTCTTCTTCGTCATCACAACTTCTGCAAAAGTCGTTGTGGGGAATTCGGAGTCTTCTTGCGTGCTCTCCAATAGGGCAATGCCCCGTTACTACCCATACCACGTTGCGAATATGCTTTCTATCCAGCGACAGTAGCATCTTAGAACGGACGTTGTCCCGTTTTGGCCAGATCATTCTTGTCGTTGCGCAAGTCCAGCCATTAATCCACCTTGCGTTGGTCCTGTGCTCTGCAGCATCATCTATTATCACTGCACAGTTGATAATAGGTATTTTCAAGTTGGCGCGGCTATCTTCAGCGTTACCTGCTGACGCATATCGTGCCAAGTCATCTGCGTAGCGATTGCCTACAAAGCCACTATGGCCCGGTATCCAGCATAGAGTAATGTTGAAGAAGCGACCCATCTCTCTAAGTAATGCGCGGCAATTCTCAATAGTTCTTGATGTGGTTAGCACTGAATCAAGTGATCGAATTGCAGGCTGACTATCGGTAAATACAACGACATCTTTACCAGTGACGACGTGGCAGCCCAACCAGGTTAGGGCTTCGAATATCGCTGTTACCTCCGCTTGGAGGATGCTACAGAAATTGTAAGACAAATTGATATTCAATTCATCCGAGTGAATTCCCATACCAACTCCCGCATCCGTCTTGGAGGCATCAGTATAGATTGTAATAGATCCACTGATCAGCTGCCTGTTAGTATCCCAAGATTTCCTTGACGGGATCAAGCTGCAATGGTTCCTACCAAAAAAGTGATTGGGAACAATGTAATCCGTCGATGGGGGCAGGTTAAAGTTCCGAAGTATCGACGAGTGCCCATAATCCAGCGCTCGCCATAGGCCAGTTTCACGTAGGCGTAAGGCCGTGTATGCAGCCATCAGTTGACTAAAAACGTCTAATGGGACCAGTCCGAGCACCATATCTAATCCGAATGAAGGTGTCGTTCGAAAAGCTCCTGTTATGAGAAGAGAAGCCAACCTTTGAACTTTGGTCAGCAAATTATAATAGGTAGTGGTGCTCAGTGCCTTCCACCACACACTAACTCCGTAAAGCAATATAGGCCGCACAATAACGGTATACATCCAATATACGACCTTTGGCTGTAAGCCCCAGGTCTTCCCGATAGCTCTCCTGCACGAATACAGTGTTATAGTAGCTTTATTCACCCTTTCTTCGATGTTGGGCTTCCATTTTAATTCTTATCTAAAATCAGACCCAGAAACTTCGCCGTGTCAGAAAACTCAAGTTGAACGCCTCCCAGTCTAGGGAGGTTAATAGAAGGAATAGTCCGTCTTCTCGTAAAGAGGACTAATTCCGTTTTAGATGGATTAATTCCGACGCCACTCAGATTTGCCCAATCCGTTAGGATAGTCAGGGCGTTCTCTAATAACCCACTAAGAATATCCCCCTAACCCACTAAGAATATCCCCCTAACAGCAATAGCAACGTCATAAGCGTAAGCAGTGACTTTGCATCCGATTTCTTCCAAGTTCAGAAGCAATTGATTTATGGCTATATTCCAGAGTAAAGGAGAGAGAACTCCTCCTTGTGGAGTACCTCTTGAAACATATCTACATACAGACGAAGTACCCAAATTACTGTGAATGCGCCTAGAGATGAGTAACATATTCACGAGGGAGCAGATTGGATCTTCAACCTGTAGATTACGAAGAGCATCTGTAATCGCACTGGGTTTTATATTGTTAAAAGCCCCCTCAATATCTAGGAACACCACCATCGTGTATTCCTTATGATGAAGGGATTCTTCAATATAACTGACCAGCGAGTGTAAAGCTGTGTCAACCGACCTCCCTTTCCAATATGCATGTTGTGACATGGATAATAGGTTCGATGGAATGGTCGTCCGTAGATGAATATCAATTAATCTCTCTAGTAGTTTCAGCAAAGTCGATGAAAGGCTGATGGGCCGGAGGTCCTTTGGACCTGCATGCGAGCTTCTACCCGTCTTAGGAATAAAAGTTACTCTCACTTCTCTCCATATAAGAGGAATGTGAACTAGATTCAGACATGATTTAAGGATGCACTCAATCCAAGGATACGTAATATCAGGACACTGTTGCAAGTCCGCTGGTATAATACCATCAGGACCGGCTGATTTAAAGGGATCAAAGCTAGATATCGCCCACATTATTTTCTCACGATTAAGAATGGATGAAGTGTCGCACGACTCTGTGCGACTTATGGGGAAGTTAGGTAAAGCAGCAGCTGAGCTTCCAGGAAAATGTGTATCAAGCAAACACTCGATAGTTTCGATACAAGAAGACGTCCATGATCCGTCCTCTTTTAAGAGAAAGCTTGGCATGGATGGGTTAGACGCCAAGACTTTCCTGAATCTAGATGTCTCGGAAGACCCCTCTATTTGTTCACAAAAGCTTCTCCAACCGCGTCGCTTAGCCTTTCTAAGCTCTATTTTAAAAGAACTGTGATGTCTCTTATAGGATTGCCAATCCGACTCGAGCCTCGAGGCCTTAGCTTTATTAAAGCTTCTCCTACACACAACTCTTAATTCGGAAATCCTCGAACTCCACCAAGTCGGTTTTTTCTTACCTGTGTGTGATGTGCTAGAACATGATGCAGTAGTCGCAGCCTTCATAGCCTCAGTGAAGCGGTTTACCATATCGTCCAGTTGTTGCTCATTGCATGGAGTATGGAGGTCTGCGAGAAGACTATTTCGAAACCTAGGCCAGTTTGTCTTCCTGCGATTTGAAGTAAGCGGGCCCACATCCAAGCGCGCAGCAAGACTGAATTGCAGATACCGATGATCAGAGAAGGAGGGCTCCGCCGACACTCTCCAGTCGTTGATTAAATGCATAACATCTTCCGATGCAAGAGTGACATCCAGCACCTCTTGTCTGTTCTTTGTGACGAAAGTAGGCTCACGACCTACATTGCAAATAAGGAGATTTGTTCCCAGAAGATATTCGAGAAGTAATTCACCTCGGTCGTTTGTGTCCGAGCTGCCCCAGACCACATGATGCGCATTAGAATCGCATCCAAGGATTACACTAGTGCCCGAAGACGCTGCTACCGCAACGGCTTCCATTAAATTCGGCGAAGGTAGAGTGTTATCATGGGGCATATATACCGAGGCTACCCACAGTATCTTACCCTGCAGCTCCAGGCAAACAAAGACAGAATCCCTGTCACTAAACTTAGGTAACAAAAAAGCCTTAATGGTTCTTTTAACAAGAATGCAGGAGCGCGGTGTCCCCTGCCCTGTTATGTAAAACGAATCATAGTCAGAACAGTTCAGACCCTTAACGAGATTGTCTGCAACCCAGGGTTCCTGAATAAACACAATATCGTCCATGCCTTGCGATAGACGATAAGTAATGGCAGCTGACGCTGCTTTTGCATGGTGGAGATTGATCTGCAAAAAACTTACCATTATGATCTCTCCACCACCGTTACATTCTCTTCTCCATCTGTATCAGATTGGAGAGAGTCTATTATTGGAGACGGCTGGGACGCAGTGTCCAAGGCAGCTAAGTCAGAGCATAGGGAGACGCAGTCATCATCCACAACCTCTTCAGCAGACAAGGAATCTGCCACAGGAGAACAATCAGTAGCGGGGGGGTTGACATCTATAAGCTGTTCAGCGGGCGTTGATACTGCACTGCAAGCTTTTTTGATATCGCCCTTGTAAACCTTGAGCTTCAGTTTAATTAAACCAAAGCTCACTACCCCGCCCGATTGAATAAGTGGAGCCAGGGATGGCTTATTTATTAACAATACCGCACATCTGCGGTCATTGACGGCATCCTCCAACTTGACGATTTGCCAATCGTCCGTTGGAATACTAGGATTGCACACCCTAATGATGTGCAGGATTTGGTCCTTGTCGGACACCAACGGGGGCAACCATACGCGGGCCCTCGGACGTGTGGGAATGTCGGCTTTATCCACGACCTCCAGCTTGGCACCAGGCCAAGGCTCTCCTGCCTTGCTTATGGCATGCTTGGCTGTTGATAACAATAAACGAAAGATAGCCACTCATAAGATAGTACGATTGAGTGTTTGCCTAAAAACCGAATTCCGCAATGTGTACAGCATTGGGCCTTTGGGAGTCTGGTCACCTTACACTACCCCAGCTTCCAGATTGAGAAATTCGCAGAAAAGAAAACAAGCTGTATGGTAATTACACACCGTTTTTCAGTCAAATGCATACATACCTCGCAATAAACTTTAACACTTTTCAGAATACTATCTGCTACTTTTAAAGGGTATTAAACCATCCAGACAATCTTCAATTGAGCTTTTACGAAACTGAAAAGTGTACAACATTAACACAATTATTGATGAGTGGAGCGTAGTAAAGTGTTGCTTACCTTATCACATTTACCGTGTGCGTTTATTCACTCGTTAATGAATAATTTATGATAAAGTACTGCACATAAGTGGTGTAATCGTAGCAGGGCCCAATTCTATAAAAACATAAACAACAAACTTGCTTTCAACTTTTCTTCAGCCTTTCAACGTCTACAGCTGCTGAGTACTGAGAAATAAACAAAGCAAAATCAACTGATTTCAGAACGCACTCCATTTATAAAAAATATTTTTTGCACAAATTTTGTCGATTGCATATATAGAAGTCCAAACAAAATCAAAAAATAATCAAAATTAATTGTAACAACACAGAACTCGGAAATCCAAGATTTTCCTGAAAATTTATTGAAATTTTCAAACTGGCCGCCATTCAAGAGAAGTTGGCCAGCCTGTCCGTTTGCCCGTTTGCCGGTGAAAGTCTCCAAATCAATCATGTCTCCCATAGAATACTATGGAGTCGCCATAATGATGAAACTACATATAAAAACAACAACACTACATGGGACGAAAAATCTTGTCCATGGGCTCTCTCGTTCAGCGGTTCACGGTACACTTACGTCAAATGCGACCAGTTTTGCCGCACACAGCGACAAAATCGACTAGTTCAGCCACTCACATCAATACACACACCGACAAAGTCATCCGGTTCTGCTAGTTCTGTAGCACGCGCGCATTCTCTATTGTCAAATTCGGTGAACGCGGAAAACGATCCTCGCCGCGAATCTCGTTTGATTTAATTCGATTGCGCGAAATAGTTACGTTATTGACTACAATATTACGTTGCTCGGGTAATTTGTGATTGTTAGGCGGTGTTTTGTGTCATAAAAGGCAAACGTAGTGTTTTATCGACGGTTTGTTTATGATTCACTTATCAATTAATGTACCGTTGTTTTCCTCTCCCATTAAACAAGCAAACTTGTCCCGTCTCATTTTTCGTATGACATCTCCTGCCTTCATCTCGGTGATGTCTCCACACCAAAAATCGTAGACGTGTAATGAGTTGTCTACTCGTTTCGGTTGCGTTTGCACAACGCACACTAATCGCTCTCTTGTTTTCTCACGAGTCTTTTCGTATCTCATCGGCACCGTTTTGGAAACTCACTCACTCATTTCGTCGTTCCTCGTTCACTTTTGTTGGCGTAAAAGAGCGGTTCCGCGGTGGACCACGTTCCTATTCCTACACAGTGTACGAATCGTACAGCGATCTCCAGTGATTTTCTATTTGCCAACTAGTGCCACAAGTCGCTGCTGCGGCTGGAGATTTGTGTGTTACGATTTTTCGGAGAAACTTTTCCACATAAAATTGCGTTGACAGATCACTGCCACGGGGGAGAGATCTCTCAACATCGAGTGTAGAGTCGAAGTCGTGTGTACACGACCAAGTCAAATCGTCCATACGTGATACGGATGTCGGCGGCGACAGTAGTGTAAAACGCGAGAGTCCCGTAAAGTGTGTGTGGTGTTCCATCTCGAGGGAACAACCGTCTGTCCCGTCACTGAAATTTTCAGACAGTTTTCTTGTAAAGTTGTTGCGTTTATTTAGCTAAAACAGTTCTTAGTTAATTCAACACAATGGGAAGTAAGTATGCAGCGGAAATTCCGTGTACTTTTTGTGATAATTTGCCGTGGAAATTTCGGGTGAATGTGCCAACCCAGTGGTGTTGTACGTGAAAGTCTAGTGTGTGTTATGACGATTTCTGTCGTCCCACCTTGCGCACCTTGCTTACGTGTCGACCGGAGTCGCTCCCCAAAGAGACTTTTTCCCGAAATTCCCATGTGCGAAATGATTTCCCCGGGCTTGGATAAATGAAAAACACGTCTAATTGCTTCGTTTCGTTTGTTTTCAGTCAAATTCCTGGAAGTGATAAAGCCATTCTGCAGTATACTGCCAGAAATTGCGAAACCCGAGCGAAAGGTAAGAGTTCAGCCATTTCACTCCTTTCTAATTCAATTAATTGTAGTTTTCCTCGAAAACACTGTATTGTACGTGCTTAAATGGTTGTGTGCTTGAAGAACTAATTAGACGAAGCCTAGAAAGAAAAGTGCCACGAATCCACACGGCCGCGTTTATCTGATTGTGGGGGGAAATGTGAATTTCGTTTTACGTGTCAGTACGGTGTCAAGTGCACGGTTGCATGTGATGAAAAAGATTGAGCAGTGATTGCAATGTGCAGTTTTGAGAGGTATCCTGTAAAGTTCAGGGAATTTCAGTCAGGATTTTGGTGTACGGGACATCGATTAAAATGGGCCGCGGTCCGGTCGTCAAACACATGGAATTAGTGTTGTCGCCTGTACGCAAAAAGTGATGACAAGATACACATCAGCAATGACATTTTAGCGTGTGTAGAGATTTCTTTGTAGGTGAGCTGCGCGGCTCTGCTGTTTCTTCGGTTGCTTCCAACAAGCTCCAACTCGAAACTTTCTCTTGAGGTTTCGTGTGCCTCATGGAATTCCGTTATGAAATTTATTTGGTCATGCATTCGTGAATTGTCTGAATTATCTCATTTTTAGATGGTTTTTTTTCGGGAATTTTTTATGAATGAGGACTGCTCACTAATATTTACTAGGTAATGTTATGCAAATTTGCATGCATATGAAGTCATTGTATATTTGGACGAACTTTAAAATTAAATGAAGAATTTCCTCGAGCAGCTATTCAAGATGTTGAGCCGAATACCACAAATATTGAAGATATCTCAGAGGAAGAGGTGTGATGGAGGCAATGCACCAAATGAAACGCAGAAAGGCAGTCGGACCGGACAAAATCCCCGCGGAATTTTGGTTGAAAATGGAAAATGTCGGGCTTAGTTGGCTCACAGTTCTTTCCAACAAAATCAAAGGTGGTCAATTGATGCCTGACGCTTTCAGGGAAAGTTTTATTTTTCCGTTCTATAAGAACAAGGAATATTCACCCATATTCAACAACTATGTGTCTATAAAGTTGACACCTCATACACTGAAGATCTTCGAGCGAATTGTGTGCAAACGATTGAGAAAGATTGTGCGGTTAAATGACAATCAATGGGACTTTGTCGAAGGTCGCAAGTAAAATATAGAGCAGCACGTAAGGACTTGCACTTTGTATTCATCGTTTATTTTCCTGGAAGCACAGATGTCGCTTCACCTGACTTCCCCATAAGTCGCACAGGGTCAAGCGACACGGAATCCATACTTAATCGTGAGAAGATAATGTGGGCGATATCAAGAGTTGATCCCTTTAAATCAGCTGGACCTGATAGTATTATACCTGCGGGCTTGCAACTGTATCCAGATATTGGTTTGAGCGCAGACATCATGCCTGAATTTAGTACACATTCCTCTTATCTGGAGAGAAGTGAGAGTTACTTTTATCCCTAGAACGGACAGAAATTCGCATGCGAGTCCAAAGAACCTCCGGCCCAATAACCTTTTATCGACTATGCTGAAACTGATAGAGAGATTAATTTATATTCATCTACGGACGACCATTCCACCAAACCTATTTATCCATGTCACAAGATGCGTATTGGAAAAGGAGGTTGACACAGCTTTACACTCGCTGGTCAGTTATATTGAAGAATCTCTTCATCATAAAGAGTACACGATGGTAATGTTCCTAGATATTGAGGGGGTTTTTAAACCCAGAGCGATTACAGATGCTCCCAATCTACAGGTTGAAGATCCAATTTGCACCCTCGTGAATATGTTACTGATCTCTAGGCGCATTTACTGTAATTTGGGTACTTCGTCTGTTTGCAGATATGTTTCTAGGGGTACCCCACAAGAAGGGGTTCTATCTGCTCTACTTTGGAATATATCGAAAAATCAATTGCTTTTGAACTTGAGAGGAATCAGATGCAAAGTCACTGCTTATGCTGATGACCTTGCTGCTGTTAAGGGCAAGTTTCCTGACACCATTAGCGGGCTATGAGAGAACGCACTAACGGATTGGCATGTCGCACTGGCGTCGGAATTAATCCACCTAAAAGGGAATTAGTCCTCTTTACAAGAAGGCGACCGATTCCTACTATTAACCAAACCAAAAGTTGTATATGTATTGGATGTATACCGCTAGTGTGCGTCGGTTTCGGTTGCAATGGGTAAATGGCCCAGCGTCTTCCAAGCCGAAATTCATGCCATCGGAATCTTTGCCAGGTAGGGACGGGGACTCCGTGGTGCACATATCGCCGCCATTTGCACTGTTAGCCAGGCGGCAATTAAGGTGTTATCTTCACACAAGTTAGCGAGTGCTTCGACCTCCTTCAGGACCTCTCCATCCGTAACTCTGTCTCAATCTATTTCCGGGTCACAGGGGCGTTGAGGGAAATGAATACGCGGACGAACTAGCAAAAGGGAGCTCATCCTCTATACACTAATCGGCCCTGGACCCTTCTGTGGAATTAGCTGGAGAGCTGCTAGAGGCGGTCATCGGGCCTGAGGTTGAACTACTGGACAAAGCACCCTAACCTAAGAATTACAAAAGAGATACTGTGCCCCTTCAGCTACTTCAATATTAAATGTCTGCGCAGAACTGAGCTTAGACTATTAATAGGCTTTCTTATTTCGGGCTCGGCTACCATCTCCATAAGTCTCCAAAGTCGCCTTTGCCTGGATGAAGACGAAACCTCCATTCATTTATTATTGGAATGTCCGGCGATGGCCAGGTCCAGGAGATCACTTCTTGGATGTGATTCACTAAGCTCCAGAATGATTAGGAGTTCCTCTCTGAAGGATCTTCTAGCCTTTATTAAACTGGTAATATACTGATAACCTTGCAGATTCGTTTCAGGCTAATGTTAATGAAATGCCATGGTCAATTTGGCGCCACAGATACTGAAATCCCCCCCTTCTCTCAAGCTCAAGTATCTTGGCTCGATGGTAAACGAAGGAGCTTTTGCGATGATGGTATCACAATTCGAACAAAGTGTGGATGGATGTAGTTGCGAGAAAATTTTGGAAACTTTTGCGATCAGAAAACGCCACTGTATCGGAGGAGGACAAGTTGTACAAAACGTTTGTTCGTCCCGCACGAAGACTGACAAATGAATTGGTATAGCCATGTTCAAAGGCGCCTGAGAAAATCGCAAAGAAAGCGATATCAGTAGAAGTTCCACTTGATGGACCCAAGGCCAGAGACAGACCAATGAACACCAGGATGCCACAAAAACACATTGGTCTCAGCGATGGCACGATCCAAGATAGAGCTGCCTGTAGAAATAGGCTGAGACATTACCGCTGGCCGAGCGACGCGACGTCATACAGTGGTATAAATAACGTGGCAGGGAAGAAGAAGTGCGGTAGGAGTAGTACCCTCGTGGTCGTATCGTCCGGGCTGTACATACCTATATTGCGATATAGAAGCTAGTCTTAACACTTAGCGTGGAGTTGCGTTACAACCGGGACACCGTGATTCTTCACTCAATTTGTAGAGATTGATAAGAAAGGGCAAAGCCTTTAGACTAGACTAGAGCAGGACTTCTCAAAACTTTCAGTTCGGAGACGCACCCGAAAAGGTCGGCACTTCGACCAAAATATATCTTTTGTGCCGTAGCCCGATACAATTTAATTACAGTCTTGCAAAAGGCCTTCGACTTTCTGTGTGAAGGCTAATATAAATCCTTGTCGGAGCTCTCCTAATTCCCGCAGGGCAGTTACCCGCCTATCCTAGGTTAGCGTGCCTAACCCGTACAATCGCCGGGCAATATATGGCTTGTGTTTGCTATGTCCTCTAAACAAAGGCGAAAACGGTTTCTTTGGACAAAATGATACATGATGATGGTCTCCTATAAAAAAAAACTTAAATCGGCTCTATTCAAGTTGGTTGTAGTCCCATAGTTATAAGGTCTCATCAACTCCTTCGCTTGACGTAGTCCTTGAAGGTTGTACCAATAGCGCAGCCGTTGGATTTTAGACCACTCCTTAACTATTGATTTGAGAAAGGTCCAGTTCAGACCACAGTAGGGTTGTGTTCCAATAAAAATGGATGAGAAGCCCTGTCTAGCGAGTTCATCTGCTGCTTTGCTTCCCTCAACTCCTCCGTGCTCCGACACTCATGAAACCAAGAAATGGTTGGTTGATGTGGGTCATCAATCCAGTCTTTTATTAACTTGGAAGTAAGGCAAACAGACAGTCATAATGGTCGCCTGGCTGTCAGTAAAGATAGCAATATTTCAACCGTGGAGACGGCTATGAAGATTCTCCCTGGCACAGACTTCGATGGTGTGGATCCCGGCTTGAAAAACACTGGACCATTGCGATTGGGATTCTCGTACTGGTTGCTTGTTACTTTATGTACCAATAATCTAGTTCTGAAAGCGATATCAATGGAAGTTCCACTTGATGGACCCAAGGCCAGAGGCAGAACGAAGAACACCTGGATATGACAAGATCCAAGCTAGAGCTGCCTGTAGAAATATGCTGAGATATTACCGCCAAAACGGGCGATTTGCCTACACCGCAGGTCGAGCAACGCAAAACCATGGAGCGGTAAAAAGAACGAGGCAAGGAAGAAGAAGAAGAATCTAGTTCTGAAAAATGCTTCCCATTTTCGGAACATTACGCTATCAGCTCTTGAAAGAAGAATTTCTTCTTTTTATCGACACTAGCGACACTTACCTTGTCATCCACCATATAACGGACAATATCGGAAACACAACGATTCGGAAGAAACCATTGTAGCCTGATCCCGTCTAGGGATAACTGGCGTTGGGATAATAGCATACCTCTCTCCAGTGGATCCATTTCAATTTAAACTGATAGTTCTAAGTCGGACTCAGTAGTGGGTATCGAAGTTTACTTTGAGGAACTGAACTTTAATTTTTCTCTTAGTGTCTCTCTCTGCAAGCAGAGGTCTTAGCGATTTGGGAGGCCCTAAGTTGGTTGGGTAGTCACATGAAGGAACGTTATTCTCTTTACCGACAGTCAAGCTGCATAGATAACTCGAATCAGTGCTAACCACATCAAAGATAATCGAGAAGTGCCGCTCAGTTTCTTTAACATTACTCTATGCTGGATACCGGGTCATAGTGGCTTCGTAGGCAATCGACGCGCAGAGGACTTGGCGCGTAGCTGGTAGCGTTGAAGGGGGCCGTTCCAGCATGAAAACACCTATTGTCGCTTGTGCATTGGCAATAAAAATCAGTGTAGAACGCAGGACCAACGGCTGTACTTGCGGTACGAAAAGGATTATATTGTCAAAACTAGATATTGTTCGATCCACCATACTGTCGTCTTTGGACAGAAAGCATATTCGAAATGTGGTAAGGGTTGTCCTATTGGTAATCTTGCTAGAAGACTCCGAATTCCCCACAACGACTTCTGTCGAAGTTGTGATGACGAAGAAGAGGAAGAGAACGTACACCACTTACTTTGTCACTGTCCTGCTTTGGCCGAGAAACGGAGTCGTTTTCTTGGATACGGACGATCTTCGTGATGTAAGCCCAATACTGCTCAACAAATACATTGGTAGCAGGGGCTGGTTCTCAGTTTAAGGGGCTAATATAGACTTGGATTCGATCGGAGGTATCACAACGGACCAAATATTGGTCTAAGTGCGCTGGACGTAAATCTAGCAGCCCCTGTAGCTTACCTATCCATGTTCAAAGCAGGACTCAACCGACGCTATAGCAATTCAGAGAGTGTTTTGTTTATCGAATGCCCATGATGTGATGGGAGGTCACGGTGAATGGCTGCCCAGCGTTTTTGACGGGAGGCATGTGGCTGTGGAGGATTAAGAAAGAACCCGGCTATTCATACAAGAGAACACTCTTGCTAAGCGAAATTGTGTAGTTTTTCCCCTTCATTATTGCGTTGCGTTTCTTTTAGTTTAATTTGTAGCACAAATAATAATTGGCAATGTGAGAGTTGAGATTTGTCGACCGAAGTGGGTGCCCAGTTGACTGGAATTTAGCCATCGTATCAAAGGTCATCACGATGGAAGTTATATACCATCTTATATGCTAGAATCCTAGCTAACCGCAAAGGAAGGGTAAACCGCCTATAATTAGTTGCAAATACGCATCATCTGTGCATTACCGGGAAACACATTGATGATCTACCACGTTACGAGCTGACCACCATATGGTTTCCATAGTGTGTGCTACAGTACGAAACAGGACTTCTGCTCAAGAGATGCATAATAATTACAAGGGTTCCACAAATATCGGTACTTGGTACCTCTGCTGCAGAATGTCATCTTGGAACTCCATATGCCTATGAAAGTAAAATAGTAGTCGGATTTGTGTACGTCATCGGTGTGCTTGTCGCAAAAAACTCAGAGCATGTAGAAATGTACTCCATCAAGATTAAATTATCGTTAAAAAAAAACAGTTGGATATGAGGGAAAGAAGTGGTCTAGTCATATCAAAGTCGGAGAAAGTTTCGGCATCTGAACTTAGGGACTTGGGTGAGCCTTAGGAAGCCCATGATGTATGTATGCGGGAAGGCAGCGTTCGCTACAGTAACACGAGTTTCGACATATATAGGTGCCTTCAGAACAGCAAAAGGTTTCTATTGGCGGAGATAAAATTCATTCTGTTGTATGCCTCGCTTGTTTGTGTTGTTGTAAAAGAAACGCAGAGGGCGCTTGGTATGCGATTTGCAAGTGCAACAGGTTTTAAGCCACTTCCAATTAATTAGAGGCGATTTCGATTCTGGGCACAGAGAGGAACCGGTGACTATGAGTACCAAATGTGTTCCGTTTTCCAAGCGTTTTCCACATGCAATGTTCATTTCATACCTGAAGTCGTTGTCCATTTTTTTGCTTAGAACTATATTTTGTACGTTTAGAATAAATTATACTAATAAAAATTTTTCTCTCCTCTATTTACAGATTCAATTCAGGGAAAAGGTGCTATGGACCGCAATAACACTCTTCATTTTCCTCGTATGTTGTCAAATCCCACTGTTCGGCATCATGAGTTCCGACTCGGCCGATCCCTTCTACTGGATTCGTGTCATTCTCGCCTCAAATCGTGGTACACTCATGGAATTGGGTATCTCGCCCATCGTGACATCCGGCTTGATTATGCAACTGCTGGCCGGTGCTAAAATCATTGAAGTCGGTGATACGCCCAAGGATCGTGCCCTCTTCAACGGTGCACAGAAATTGTTTGGCATGGTCATTACAATCGGTCAAGCTATCGTTTACGTAATGACTGGCATGTATGGCGATCCGGCAGAAATTGGTGCTGGTGTTTGCCTTTTGATCATCATTCAATTGTTTGCCGCTGGTTTGATTGTACTGTTGTTGGACGAATTGTTGCAAAAGGGCTATGGTCTCGGTTCGGGTATTTCACTGTTCATTGCCACAAACATTTGCGAAACGATTGTATGGAAGGCATTCTCACCGGCCACCGTCAATACGGGACGTGGCACAGAATTTGAGGGTGCTGTTATTGCATTGTTCCATTTGATGGCTACACGTACCGATAAAGTTCGTGCCTTGCGCGAGGCCTTCTATCGTCAAAACTTGCCAAATTTGATGAACTTGTTGGCTACCATTTTGGTTTTCGCTGTTGTCATATACTTCCAAGTGAGTATTTTGAACCAATAATTACTATGAAACATGTACTGATTTTATCCTAATTTTTTCCAGGGTTTCCGTGTCGATTTGCCAATCAAGTCAGCCCGTTATCGCGGCCAGTACAGCAGCTATCCAATCAAATTGTTCTACACTTCAAACATTCCGATTATTCTGCAATCCGCTTTGGTGTCTAACTTGTACGTCATCTCACAAATGTTGGCCGTGAAATTCCACGGAAACGTTTTCATCAACTTGCTGGGCGTTTGGGCTGATGTTGGCGGTGGCGGCCCGGCTCGTTCATATCCAATTGGCGGTTTGTGTTATTATCTCTCGCCACCCGAAAGTGTTGGACACATTTTGACTGATCCAATTCACGCCATGTTGTACATTGTCTTCATGTTGGGATCGTGCGCGTTCTTCTCCAAGACATGGATCGATGTATCAGGCAGCTCAGCGAAGGATGTAAGTAACTCTTTACATCAATTTTTGCAACGATAATTGATTATGTTATTTCTCGTTCCGCGCAGGTCGCAAAACAACTCAAAGAACAACACATGGTCATGCGAGGACATCGTGAAAATTCCATGATTCACGAATTGAATCGTTATATTCCAACAGCCGCGGCATTCGGTGGCCTTTGCATTGGTGCATTGTCGGTGTTGGCCGATTTCTTGGGAGCTATCGGTTCGGGAACCGGTATTTTGCTCGCCGTTACCATCATCTATCAATACTTTGAAATTTTCGTTAAGGAACAATCAGAAATGGGTGGCATGGGCACGTTATTGTTCTAGGAGAGCAATCGAAACTTTTTTATATAAATATATAGAGAGAGCGAGCGTGTGGTCTGATTGTTTGTTTTTTTTTCTTTTTCTGAATCGAAACGATTGTTATACTATAGAAAATATCATCTTCAGTGAATCACAATACGTCACACATGATACGAACTGTCAACCTTGTGAGTGTGGCGTTTAGAGAAAGACTATGCAAGAGTAAAATAAAAACAAAAAACAACAAAAATAGAGTAAAATGTGAAAAAGAACGAAAAAAAGTAAAACCCAAATTGTGGTTTTGCATTTGTAATAATTTTCTTTGTATTTACAAAGAATATTGAGAGAGACTTTTTTTTTATTTTTATTTTAATAATACTGTCATTAACTATGAATATAATTTGATTACATAAAAATAGTTAATTTATATAAAAATTGAATTATTTGTGTTTTATTTCAATTAAAACAGAACACTCAAGCTGATTAAGGGTGAATCAATAGAATGTGCACTTTTCATCATTTGTATGTGTTTACATAGAGCTCTGTGACTGGAGGAGGGTGTTTTTTTTTTGCGGAACATGAGCCCTGTTCACGGACATAAATTAATTTGAAGAGAGACGTTGCGAATTTTGCTTACGTACGTTTTATTGAAAACCGTCGTTTTTACCATCGAGACAAGGGAATTCTTTTTAGCAGACATGTATTTGCATAGTATGGGAATTTAATAGGATCAAATTGTGGCACATGTACATTACCATGAATAGATTCGACGGGCGTCAGACACTTTGCTTTATCTAAACTAATTTTCACTTACTTCAATATATTGTTTTTGCTCTAACTGCAAATCAGATTAAGATTGTCCCACGAAAGAAAGTTTAATTTTAATGGATAAACGTCCGTTTCCATGAAGCATATTTACACACATGGGCGGGACACATCCCGTCGTAGGTCCGCCCTGTATGTATGTAGAACAATAGCTTTATCGATTTTATATAGTGATGTACTGGCAACCTTATAACACTCGCCGTTTAAGGGTTCGTGTAAGTAGACACCGACTCGTGATTATCGCTCAGCGATCTTAGTTAAAGCACCGGTTCTAGGCGCTATACTTCTATTTCTATACAGACATGTTCCTTTAGATTATTATATTCGATACAAGGAAAGTAGCACCATTCCAAAAATACCCAAATATGGCTCGGAATTGGATGCAGAACTACGATCACGTACCTTAAGGTTTGTGTTCCAAGCTCCAAGACACGACTCATACGATGATCACTGAGTGATCATCGCTCGGCGACTAAAACTGAGTGCTGATTGCATATATTTTATATGAAACTGTGTTCCTCCAAATGATTGTCGTTGAGCTTGTCAGACGATGGTCGTGATGCTTGTGTTGTACATGCTGCCTCGATGAGTGGTGACCGTGGTGCAAGCCACTTGTTTGTAGGCTTCGGGTAGCGGCTTCTTGCGGTGCTACGCGCATTGTACATAAAATTTCGTGCAATGCCCGTATACATCCGAATGAGTGATGACTGTGGATGTATATAGAAAGCAATCGCGCGATTATTAGGCGTGTTTTTTTGCAGGTTAGTTTAGTGTAACTACATGAGATTACAATAACATAACCTGTATGGGTCAGGTTGTTATTGTAACCCCATGTAGTTACACTAAACTAACCTACACCGGAGTACAAAAAAACACGCCTATTGTTGTGCATGTTGCTTCTCTGTGTGGTGACTGTGGCGCAAGCCACTTGTTTGTAGGCTTCGGGGAGCTGCTGCTTGGGATGCTACGCATATCAAAGTCTTGCAATGGTCGAATTCGTTTCGTATACATTCAGTTAAGTGGCGAGCGTGTCTGTATATAGAAATCATCCGTGCGCATGCTGATTGGTTGAGTGGTGACCGGCCGGTGTGTTGTTTGGAATGGTTTTCAGGGAGCGGGAGTAAGATAACAAGGGAATACATAAGTCATGGTCGTGGTTGCTATAGTCGCTTGTAGGAAAACACCCGTAGTCGATAGTCCATAGCTAGCATCGCCTAGCTACGATAGCTCAGTGATCATCGTATAAGTCTTCCCTACGAACACAAACCTTTACCTCTTCCTGGTCGACATTATGGGCCAACAAAAAATAATTTAGCCCCAATACGTTGTCCGCTTTTATGGACGACCTAAATCGCATGGCTGATAGGTTGCAACTACCAACGTTTTTTATCGATTATTTTATGCATAACTCTCTTCCGCTTTGGCCCGTGAAACTTGACAGTAGCCCCGGTGCGGGTTCGCCTAATGTGCTATGAAGGGCCGATGTTTTATGTGTTTTTTTCGTCAAATTGCGAGCTTTTCATCTCAGCGCGGTTGCTCTCAATGCCCTTAATTTGCGCCGGCATTGAAACCAATCCAGGTCCAGAAATCTACATTTGCTGTGTATGCAACCGACGCATCATCGGGAATGCCAGGTATCTGAAGTGTACCTGCTGCAGAAAATTGTGTCATTTTGTTTGTTTAGGCTTTAAGATAATATGGCAGTATGACAAATTAATCTTTTGATGCTGCCAGGTGTATGAATGCTGTTTGGCCCCCGCCATCCCTGGCCATAGCTCTTAAATCAATATTCCACCACTGCATCATCCAACAATACAACGAGACATACTCGCTCCAGTTTCACACCTGCACAAAGAATAAACAATTTATTTAAAATGCTCAATTGTAAAATCACCATTCCCACCTATACAGAGGACCAAGTTTCAGCGGCTATTAAAAAACGATAAACACTCTAAACGAAATCATTGGGCCAGATGGCATTTCAATGATCATGCTCATCATGATCTTCCGGCCATTGAATATCTCACAATGGCTTTCAACTTGTCGATATCTACGCTTGTCATTCCTGAATTCTGGAAAAAGGGGCGAATTACCCCCTTCTACATAAAACCCGGTGAAGACGCAAAACTCACCGAATCCAACCGTCCAATCACAATACTATCAACCGTGGCAAAGACGCTCGAAGAACTCATCCACCCCACCCTTGTATCACATGCTGAGCTAGCTTTTCGCCAGCATGGCTTCAGGAAGATGCAGATTACTACAAAACATCTGGATCTAATCACTTATCACATCCACAATGGCCAGATGACAGAACCATCCTAGTGGCTCTTGACCTATCGAAAGCCTCCGTTACGGTTATTCACTCTGCGCCGATCTTTTTTATATGCATATTCCTCCACTATCTAGATGGGTACAGAGTTTCAAAGCAATTGTTTAAAGCATATAAAATTTAGCAGGGCGTTCCACAAGGTAGCGTACTCTCTACTACATTGGTTAACATCGACGAGTACCTGGCGGTGAGCTTTCCAACACCCCTGAAAGATATCCAAATAATTACCTATGCGGACGATTGCACCGTATGCACCTCGGGAAATGCTTTAAAAGGTATATGTTCCCAGCTGAATTACTACTTCCACTATGCGACCAGACTGGAGCTACATGATCAGTCTTTGGTCAGTCGACCGCTCTATAGTGCCAGAATGATTTCTTTATCTTCGCTGACGGCCAGGGCATTTAGAATTTTTGTCGGGTTTTTTTGCCACATACCGCAGCTACATTATGAGCCGATATGACATCGCTACAGCAGAATCAGGATTAAGTATATATATCAAACGCCTATTGACAACCCCACGACCAGGTAGTCAGAAAAGTCACAGAAATTTAGGCGCATAGATGATGAGGTTTCTGCTCTCAAAGAAACTTTCTAATCGTCCAAGTGACGATTGCACGAGTGCAACCTCGTCAAGGGAAATCAATGCCATTCCTTACGAAAGTGTAGGAAGTTCACATTTCTTTTTATATTTTTCTAAGCTTGGAACGTTTGCCTCGAAAATCAAGGAGGGATCGCCTATCAGCTTGATTGAATCCATCAGACTTGGAATGTTCAGTAAATTTGGCTATTGGACAGGTTCTGCCAGTGAAGACGATTGCTGGTTTGTTAAGTGCCCGAAAGTTTGTCGTCTGATTTCACTGTTTAGCTCCTGAATTCTGGGATCATCTGGTTGAGCTTGGAAACCTTCATAATCATTTTTTTATTGAATAATGTTCGCCTCTCAGTGTTGATTAGATCAGGAGGTGATGTGATGAGAGAGCAACGACTTGCAATGATCAAACTCGTACCTATGACATCATTGTGAAGGTCAGAGTGCTAGAGTACGTTGTAATGGATAATATGTAATATTGGTCGTCAAAAATGATGACCAAGGGAGTTGTCCTTTCGATGATGATATCTAAATCCAAGAAAGTAAAAATTTAGCGTGGTCAAAGCCCCCTTAGGGCCACTCGACCCATCTCAATCTACGTGCTCTCGTACAGAGCGTAGGTTTGAAATGATGGTTAAATGTTATAGAAATATAGTTTTAGTGCTCGTCTAGCGATGCACCTCTTACCATAATGTACGCCTTGATGGTCGACTTTTCAGTGTTCTTTATTCTATCATATAGTTCCTTAAATACTAATTTCTATCATACAATTTTGCTTACACTAGCTTAATTCTATAATGAGTAATAATGCTATTGATTTATTACTCATAGTTCGATAATTGGGTCAAACTCGAACATCATAAGTAAATGAACTCACTGTGCACATACTCAATTACATGTGTATCTTCATATCATAGTAAAATGCAAGTGTCCAATGTCGCGAATGGTTTCAGCTGACATGACATGCATTTTATATGAATGAATGAAACGATACTTGAGTACTGCACAATGGTATTCACTTATGATATTATGGGTTGAGGTAGTGCATGGTTACAATGCTATTACAACGTGTTGAGGTTTAAAGTCACTTAGAATAATTATGTGCTCTCTAGAGGATCAATGAATGAAAATGATAACCAGGAGGGCAAGGAGAACTGGGGTATAGGTGGTACATAAATATTAAATATTTCGATATTGTTACTCCCTGATAAAACTGAGATGGCTTACATTTCCGCCGTGCCGTCATCAAGAACATCTAATACACTCTATGGGGGAGAATCATTCTTGGCGCCTTTTCTGTCCCTTCGCAATATAATATAATGGCTATGAACGTTGAGAGAAAAATTCGGATGGGATATCGTCTTCTGGATTGCACCAATCTGAAACTCTTTTTGATGAAAATCTTTGCAATATTGTGAAAACTGCTGGAGGAGGAGCTGAAGTTATACTTGTTCTCTCATTCCTGATCAAATTTATGCGGGGATGTAGGAGGTAATGGCATGGTAAAGAATGACCTTGTATTACCCAAGGCCGTCCGCTATATGTGCCTGTAACATATGAAGAAGAGGAGCTGCCGTACACAAAAACAAAACTTCAAGTGTATTCAGTTAGCGTGTTGCACGCATGACACAGCTTACAATGAGAATTTAATCCGCTTTTTACAGAAAATAATTACCAAGTACGAAAAGAAATAGAGTGTCCACATATCGTACATCCAGAAGAAGAACGAATCTCAAAAAAAATGTTTTATTTTTAACTCGAATCCTTTACGGAATTAAATATATTACATAACTCCGTGCAAAGACGATACAATGGCAATCCAATTACCGTAAAACAATCACCCTCGATACGTTCTATTAATGATCCACCAATACCCTGTAGGCCATAGCCTCCTGCCTTGTCACTGCAATCAAAGAAACGCATAAATAAACAGTTAGGATTATCAATATGTAGTATGCTCTAATTATAATTACTTACAGCGGCTCTCTCGTATCTACATATCCTTTAATTTGTTCCGGGGATATTTGACCGAATTGCACTTTTGTCGTTTCACAGAAACGTTTTTCGCCTTTCGCGTGTTTTATCACGACACCCGTGTAGACATGATGAGATCGTCCAGACAGTCTAAATAATTCAGAATTTGTAGTATCGGCTTCATATAAAGTTTACTTAGTAACCATTTTTAGAGATTAATCAGAAACTTACTCAGTCAACATTTCCGTCGCCCGTTCTGGAGTCTTTGGCTTTCCATAGACTTTTCCGTCCATCGCAACAATGGTATCAGCCGCAATTATAACTACAGGTCTCGTGTCCTTTTGTTCTGTTCCATGTATTCGATTCCATACTTCTTCTGCTTTGCCTGCGGCTGTTCCTTCGACAAATTCAGGTAAACCAGGGAAATCTGAAGGGTTCAAATTCTCCTCGAATAGTGATGGCATTAATTCTACATTGACTCCCTACAATAGATTGTTCATCTTTTTATTAGAGTTCTGAATTGTGTGCATAGTGATGAAATGAATCTTACCAATTGTTGCACTAATTCCTTCCGTCGTGGTGAACCACTTGCTAAGATAATACGATGACAGCTTAGAATGTGTTTTATTGGAGACAACATTTTTATATAATTTTATTATATGATAATTAAATTAAACAAAAAAATCGGGACAAACAGTCCCTTGTTGAGCAAGAGAACAACCACGCGTCTTGGCGGCTGTCAATTATGAACTATTTACTCTACACTACACTATCTAAAGTCAATCTGTCCTAACCTTACTCAATACTTTCCTCATTTATGTATGTTTCAGATAGTCAACCATCGCTGTTGTACTATGTAATGATAATGAGCAATGGCCTCCTACATAAGGCCGTGTGAAAAAGAAATAATTTTCTTTTTGAGGAGCTGAACAAAACATTTACTCATTATGGTGTTCACAAGTTTGCAAAATCTCCAAATTAAAGAGAACCCGAACCATTGGACAAGGGTTGAACTAAAACGGGAGAAGAAGAAAATCGCTACATTCAAGAAGTCGAGAAAAAGGCCTCACGCAATGATCATCTCTCAACCAGAAGGGATGACCTACGCGGAGATTCTGAAGAGAGTTAAGTGAGAATCAGGACTGAAAGAGATGGGCGATAACGTCTCTCGAATTCGTCGAACTATTGGTCCAAATGAAAACTCTGCGGAGGAGATTCGATAGATGAGTACAAGGCAATGGTTATGAGCCTGTTGGAAGTGAATCCAGCGAATGTACGGTTATTGCGGCAAGAGACGAGGATAGAGGTCCTCGATATCGACGAAGCGAGGTTAGAACAGGAGAGGATGTCATGGAGGCGTTAAAGCACTATGGAGGCGTGTAACGGGAGGCAATGAAATTAATCCCAAAATTAAATTCTTGCAGATGAATTTGATTTACTACTGCCAAGCAACACAAAATCTGCTATTACAGAAAGATAAGGGAATCGACCTTGCAATTATCTTATAAAGATCTTCGTAGCTCGGTTTGGGTAGCAGATAAGGGCAGGGAAGTATTAGTCCTGCGGACGTTATGCGTTCCAGCAAAGTATATCGGAAAAGTTATATGAAGTGGTGTAATGATGACCGTCTGGAAGACGAGGGATTTGTGTGGCCGTGTAGGCCAAGTCAAGTGTCAAGTGAGAAAACCCTCTCAGAAAACCCACGGTGATGCGTGCTCGCAGACCAGCTCAGCTACTGGGAGTAACGGGGTGGTTGTTAAGCGAATTTCCTGTTTCCATCATCATAGACAATAGAAACTCATGCATCTGCCCGTATCACAAAAACTACTCAAATTTCAAAATCTAAAAAAAAAATGAAATAACTAATGGTGACGCCTCCGCGTCAAACTCCCGATAAAGAAAACAAGGCAAAAGTCCCGTGAAGAGACTTGGGCTGCATCAGCCAGACTAAATATACGCAAAAATTGGCACTAAGGCCATACTATATATAAAAAAGAGAGGGAAAGGCGTCCAATTGGAACATATCCTTCTTCCCTCAGGTCATTTGAGCCTAACGGTTTTTACCGGCTCTATAAGGGCACCAGATGGTGTGTATAGCTGCTATGTTCCGGCGCAGTGGAATGACACAGAGTTTGAGGGCTATCTGGATGCACTTATGTACCACGCGAATACTCACAAATAAGCGTGGACGGACGGGCTGCGTTAGCACCTTTTGAAAAGGAAATACGGGGTCTATCATCGACCTCACATTCGTGAGCAGTTCGTTGGTTACAACCTTGGAGTTTCAAGCTAGCGAGCATAGCAGAATTTTATTCTCGATAGCTGGCAGATCGTCTGTAGGTATAACGAGAGCTCCAATTGTGGTATGGTCTACGAAACGCTTCGATGATTCGTCGTTCATAGAAACCATGTCTGACGTAGGTACAGTTAACGGTTCAGCCGAACAAAGGGCCTTGCAGCTGAACGATAAACTATCAATATGTCAAGAAAGACTTCGGTCACTAATCGGAGAGAAAACTATTCGACACGAATGCCAGCTTTTAGCGATAGCGTAGCCCGTAAATTCCTAAGAAGGAGCAAACAAAATTTCTTCAAACAGCTCTGTCAGGATGCGGACACAAATCCGTTGGGAACGAGACTCAAACGTCCGATACTGCTCTAAAATGTTACCTCCACTTTGTTTCCCTAACATGAATTGGAACCAGCGAAACAAAATCTTTCACCGGTTAGAGGTATCACAACCGCGACCACAGAGTGCGAAATTGTAAAGTGAGCATCCAGGCTTGGGGATGGTTAAGTGCCTGACCCTGTTCGCGTCCGTAATAGGTCGTCGAAGGTGGCAATTCTGACGATGTCCGGAACGTTGAACGACGTCTTTGGAACATGTTATCAGAAGTAGTGGAAGAACAGCGACGTTTATCAAACCGTCAATACGGTTTTAGACGAGCGCGGTCTAACGTAGACACAATAGCCATAATAAGTACCTGTTATCCTGTTGTCATTGGACATGTATTAACACAGTTCTGCAAAAGATGAATCCAACTATCTAGCCGGGATACGTAGAAGCTACCTCTTACATCGCGTCTTAATGCAAGGAATAGATGGTCAGTGCAGGGATCTATTTTTGGCCCACTTTTGTGGAATATCATGTACAATTTCTTCCTGGCGTTCGCTATGCCGAAAGGAGTGGCAATGGTAGATTTTGCTAACTCTCAAAATCAGAGTCGGAGAGTGTGCCATAACCTATAAGCAACCCGTAAGGTAGTTGAGGGTTATGATTGACTCGAGACTAAGTATTGGAGAGCACCGAAAGTAGGCGATAAAGTGGCGACGGCCACGGCGTCTTGATGCCAAATATAGGTGGTCCGAGTCCGAGAACAATAAGGAGGTTGCTATTGCCTATTTATCAATCATTTATTATATATGCCTCGCCAGTTTGGGCCAGTGCACTATGGTTCGCTTTAACGCAAAAACCATAAACGCGGTCTATCGGAGGTGTGTTCTGCGTACCGAGCTACATCACATGAAACCGCATATGTGGTAGCACGAATGCTGCCTATGCAGATCCTAATGGACGAGATCAGCAGACGACTGTACAGCAGTCGGCAAAGTGTAATTCCATAAAAAGGCTGGAGTCTATGAGAATGTGGCAGGTTCGATGGTATGACCGAGGGACACATACCCTCATCTCAGGAACAGCTATGTTTGTAGGCCGAAAACTCGGGGATTTGAATTTCTAGATGACCCAGCCATAGAGGTTACCGACAATATTTGCATAGGTTTAAGCTGGACGACTCGCTAGAATGCCCAAGATGTACATATATGGTCGGTTGCTATCGGATGGACAACCTCAGCCATTTTACGGTTTTTATTACTGGAGACTACAAAATACAGAATCACAAAGAATGTTACACAATCAGATTAAATTCTTAAACCTCTCAACTCATTTATTTGTTTACAAGTTTCTATGTTTTCTGCCATTTTCAATAAAATGCCATACTGCACATCAACTGAACTACTACTGGTCCCACCTACTACATTATATTCCTCTACACTGCGGAGGTAATTGTTGCAATCTCCAATATCATCTGCAAACTTGTCACAAATACCGACAAGCTCCTCCATTGAAAGTTCAAAAATAGTCCGTTTCGTATGTTCGGCAAGGGCTACACATTTTCCAACAATATGATGTGCCGTCCTGAACGGAATACCCTTCTTGACTAGATAGTATGCCTGAAAATCAAGAAAAAATATTTAAACGGCAAGTAAAATGATATTGAATTCATATTTCCAGGACATACCCAATTTGTTGCCAGCATATCTGGACTTAATGCTTTTTCGCATTCATCAACGTTCACTTCCAGGGTTTCGATTACACCTCCCATTACACCCAAAGCTTGACTCAACGAATCGAATGATGCGAAAATGGATTTTTTGTCAAATTGCAAGTCCTTGTTATAGGTCGATGGAAGGCCCTTCAGAGTCATCATAAATCCTGTCATCGATCCGAATATTGAACCAACCAAACCTCGAATCAATTCCAATGAGTCTGGATTACGTTTTTGCGGCATCAGACTACTGCCCGTTGAAAAGGCATCGGATATTTTCATGAAGTTGAACTCCTTTGTGCAGTAAATGATGAGATCCTCGGCGAAACGGCTCAAATGCACGCCGGTCATTGAAGTGACAAAATTGAACTCAGCTGATGGGAAAATACAATAATTTCCGTATGCTGTAGTTTTGGTTTTGAATTTCACTATTACCTATGTAGTCACGATCGGCCACGGCATGCATACTATTTTGCGAGATTCGTGAAAATCCCAGCTGACGTGCCAGATAATCACGATCGATTCCTAACGGATTTCCTGCTATTGCTCCACTTCCAAGCGGAAGACAATCGACTCTTTCGAATAGATCCTTGAAACGATCACAATCTTCTCGCAAACCAAAAGCATGACTAAAAATCCAATGGGCAAATAAAACCGGCTGAGCTCTTTGTAGATGCGTATAGCCTGGCATCAAAACCGCTTTGTACTTGTCCGCTAAACCCAATACTGAACGAACAACAAATCCAATGGAGCCAATTGTTTCATGAATCGCACGTTTCATCCAGAGTCGAACATCAGTCACCGATTGATCGTTACGACTACGTCCCGTATGCAATTTTTCACCAACACTTCCACAATATTTCACCAATAGTCGTTCGTTCACTGTGTGAACATCTTCGTCGGTGCTTTCGAATTGAATTGATTTTTCCAACCAATCGAAACGGATGAGCTCCAAACCGTGACAAATTTTTTCACATTCTTCGGGTGTTATAACGCTAGCTCGAGCTAGAGCTTGAGCGTATGCCTTGCTTCCGTCCAAGTCCTCGGCGAATAGACGAGCATCCTCGCTTAGGCTTTGATTCAACTCGGCCAGATTGGAGCTGATAGATTGGGCGAAACGTCCGCCCCACAAACACTTGGATTCAGTTGACATTGTTTCAACTAGCGATTCTTTTTTGGAATGAAGTCTAGAAGCGGTGGAGATATTTAGTTAATCCTCTTATCAGCGATGGATGCTGCATCATATCAACGAAAGGTCGATAAGCCAATTTGCTCAATCATATTTTTGCAGTGGCGTGTATGTAATCTAATAGAGCCGATACAGACTACAAACAAATCCTTAACTTGATTCAAATGAACCCAGTCAAAACCCTAGATACTGATCTTAGCACTTGGATCAGTGGCGTAGCGTTTATCTTTCTTTTGTGTACGAAATCAAAATAGGGGCCTCTCACGTTGGATTTTTTTCATCCGAAAATATTGACGGAATCCACATTTAAAGTAGTTCGCAAATCTTCTGAATTAGTAGCAAGCATGTTCCAGTTTAACGATCACCTTGTGCAGAAAACAGCTGTGATTATTAGTCACCTAGTTGATGACTTAAATGCTCACTGGGATGCAAAAAAAAATTCGTACCTGGAGAACGCTGAGACCGTTATTGGGCCAAATCCGGCCTCCCGGCCAAAGCCTTGGATGTCGGACGCAACATGGCAGCAGATTGTAGAACGGAAAGAGCTTAGGGTGGGTCTAGCGTCAGCAACAGACGAGAATCGTAACAACATTGAGCTCCTGTACCGTTCGAAAGCTCGGGAAGTCCGAAGTAGTGTACGTCGTGACAAAAGAGTGTATGCCAACTTTCTTCTTGCTACGGCAGAGGAAGCTGCACGGAATAATGATTTAAATACCGTTTACAATGTCATCAAGGAGTGTAAAGGTACGTTGTGCTAGACGCGGCCGCACGACTGCGACTCGCTCATTCCATATAAAAACTCGTTTCTCTCTCATTTTAAAAACGAGTTTTTATATGGAATGAGCGAGTCGCAGTCGTGCGGCCGCGTCTAGCACAACGTACCTTTAAGGTGGCCGTAGCTCCTATCAACACCCGGTGAAAGATAGTGATGGAAGGCTACTTATCCATACCGACGATCAGTTGCGGCGATGGAAAGATCACTTCGCTGCAGTTTTAAATCGAGTGACTGATGGCGAAGTCCCCCCTCATATTGATAATTCCCGTCAAAACGCCGGTATACGATCAACTCCCCCAACAAAACAAGAAATTGTGGACGCAATTATTGCACTAAAACGTGGCAAGGCTACTGGACTTGACGGCATTTCAGCCGAACTTTACCAAGCAACACCGGGCTTAACAGCGAAGTTGTTGCACCCTCTTATTGGTAGAGCGTGGGATATAGAATTTTTTCCCACTGAATGGAAGGATGGTTTGATTGTCCAACTTCCAAAAAAGGGCAGCCTTACAGAATGCAATAATTGGAGGGGTATTTGTGTGCTTCCTGCTGTTAACAAAATAATAGCTAGGATAATCTTGGAGAGAATCAAGCTCCACTTAGAAAGCAAAATTGATGAAGGCTGCGTTTCGATCTGCGTTTTCTTGCGTGGACCACATCAACACCTTGCGGATTGTAATTGAGCAATGCGTCGAATATAAATCTCCGTTTTTGTTGATTTTTGTTGATTTTTAGAAGGCTTTGGGCAGTGTGAACCGAGAATGTATCTGGGCGGCCTTGCGCAAGAGGGGTGTTCCAGAGAAAATAGTGGTTATAATTAGGAAAACATACGTCGATGCAAAATGTCGCGTACTCCATAAAGGTAAGGTATCTGAGGGTTTCGAAGTTTATAGCGGTGTCAGGCAGGATTGCACCCAATCCTGTTTCTTTTGGTGATTGGAGATGTGCTCCATGTAGCTTTGGCAGAAGAACGTAACCGTGGCATTCAGTGGACTCTGAAATCCAACCTACAACATTTGGACTATGCTGATGATATTTGTCTACTCTCAGATAGGGGCATTCGGTAGCTCAGTGGCAGAGATGTCTATCTGTGAGTTGCCGGTGCGTGGGTTCGAATCCCACTGTGACCCATGGATGTTTGTGTTGTCCATAAAATGCTCCTACGGCAGCCGGTTCTTCGATTTAAATCGTCCCGGAGCTACCCGTTGCTAAAAACGGCCAAGAGCTGCCAAGACCCCCTTCGATTTAAGAGAAAAAAAAATCTCTTGAATCGCTACAACAACAACAACTCTCAGATAAGATCATGTGAGTGAAATGGCTCTGGATCTCGAGAGAGAGGCAAATGTTGTCGGGCTAAAGATTAATACCAGCAAGACCAAAATGCTTAGCCTGACTCCCCATAAGTATCAATGGACAACTTGTTGAACAGGTAGACGAATTTGTCTATTTAGGTAGCACTGTTGCTATGGATGGTGGCACAGATCAAGACGTCGTTCGCCGCATTAACCGTGCCAAGTGTTCCTTCGGCATGTTGTCCAAACTAGGGCAAAGCAGTTATCTCAGTGTTAAAACCAAACTGGGGCTCTTTCGCTCCCTGATACTTTCAGTGCTCCTATACGGGAGCAGCACTTGGAAAGTATCTGCTGCAGTTACCAAAAAGCTGCAAACTTTCGTTAACACTTGTCTTCGTCGAATCTTAAGAATTTTTTTGGCCCGAAAGAATTTCGAATGAAGATCTTCTTCGGCGTACGGTTCAAATACCTATCGACGAATTGATTCGTAGACGAAAGTGGCAGTCATACGTCCCGGAAGGGTGATAACTGCATTGCTGGTCGCGCTATGCGATGGAACCCCTTATCACACAAGGTGGACGACAAAGGGGTCGCCCTAAAATCACGTGGCGCAGATCTGTGGATAAGGAATGTACGTCTTTGAGGAAGAACTGGGGCCAAATACGTTACATGTCCAGAAACCGTACGCGATAGCAAGTAGGTGTAGCGCTATGTCCCACAAGGAGTTTTAAATTTTTTGATACAAAAATTTAAGTTCGAATAATTGTTGGGAGAACTTGTAAGATCATCGACATTTTGACCACACACAAATTCAATAGAAGCGGTGAAAAGGCACCACCATGAAGAGTGCCCATATATACATGTTTTCATAACAGTAGTTGATTGTAAACTAGATGTAATTACCCGAGATCCAAATAAATCACCAACAGTCATTTGCGTGTTTTAAGGCAAATTAAATCAACTTCACGTTAGAGCCTCCTAAAAAAATAAAGGCGTAATGTAGGGGAAACGGATTTATTATCTGGTTAGAAGAATTTATTGACAGGCATTTGTTTAGAGGCAAACGCCTTCTTCCATGGTCCTCCCTGTGCGCCCCTTGGAAACGGTAGTCGCTAACACCGCTAACGGCTAAGTAATTTCGTTCATGATATGATATTTGGAAGAAGCACCGCTGCGCTTGAGTGCTGTATTAACAACTTCAGCGTCTCAAGCTACTAAGCGTGATAAGGTGACAAAAGTCCAATAGTCAACCACCGAAGCAGCATCTCCGAGGTCCCTCCATGATGGACCTCCTTCGTTTTACGAATACTATACTATTAGAGAAAAATTCCACGAAGAAAGAAGAAACCTGGACTGAAAGCCTCGCATTGGACAGATACAACTCAACGACGACTTCGCAAACGAACAACTGATTACTCTTTCGGAACTTGGAATGAATGCTCCCTGAATGGTACAAGGGCCTTAGAGGCCCGTCTGGATCAGGTCGAGAAATACAAGCTGAGCATAGTTGCACTCCACGAAAATAATGGCTGAATGGCGACATTGAGGACCGGAAATCTTACACTATTTTCAAAAGTAGAAAACCTTCGGGTCACAAGGAGTTTAGATTACCATTCATAGTGAACAATCAACTGAAGCCGCATGCCCGCATGTAATCGACTTCAAACCCATAAACGAGCGGCTGTGTGCGATTCACATCAAATACTGGTTCTTCAATCTTGGGCCCATAAATACACATGAACCCACTGAAGTCAAAGAAGACGCGGTTAAAGATGAGTTCTATGTAGAAACACCTAGAAATTCTCTTTGATTCACTTCCATCAACCGACGTCAAATTGCTGCTGGGCGATTTCAACGCCAAAGTCGGAGCCGAAAGAGGTCACAGCCTCCAGGCTGTAATGACAATGGCCAACGAATAATAGAATTCGCGACCGGCAGAAATATGGTCATTAGCTCTACGTGCTTCCCGCATCGTCGCATTCTCTCAGATCTGGAGATCAACATACCGTCAACCAAATTGACCACGTCCTCGTCTGCAAAAGATGGGCATCGAGCATCATGGATGTTCGATCCTACCGTGGAGCAAATATTGATTCTGACCGCTATATGGTGAAGGCGACTTCGCGGTGCATCATTCGAGATTTAATCCGGCAATTTTTTTGCGGCTGACAAATTGACGAATGATGCCACGGTGGTTGCTTAAACGGCTGCCCTTGAGGAGAAACGGACGCCCTTGCTAAATAACATCAGCAACGAAGCCGCCATTGGCAAATGGATTAGACTCAAAGACACCATCAAAGCGGTCGCAGAGGAGGTTCTGGGTTATAAAGCCCGGAGAGCACGAAATGATTGGTTTGACTAGGAATGCCAAAAATCGCCTTGTCAGGGGTATATACACACTGGTCGTGAATATATGGAACGACGAGATAATCCCGGAAGAGTGGCATAATTTGCCCAATCCACAAAAAGGGGGATAAGTTGAAATGTGAGAACTGCAGAGGCCTCTCATTACTTTGTACGACATATAAGATTTTATCTAAATTTCTAGAAAATAGCATAATTCCGTACTCAAAACAAATCTTTGGTGACTACCAAGTCGGCTTCAGACTGGTCGTTCTACAACCGAACAGCTTTGTCGACTTCAAGCAGGCATACGACAGTGTACTGTACAACATTTTGCTGCATTTTGGTATACCGGCAAAGCTAGTGCGACTCATAAGGATGACGTCTCGCAGGTCAGAGTTCAGAGCAGACTCATTGACTCATCTGAAACTCATACTGGACTAAAGCAGAGCGATGGACTGGCACCAACGCTTTTCAAACTTGCTCTTGAATACGTAACTCGAGCCATGAATATGGACAGCAGCAGAACGCTTCTCATCAAGCCGACTCAATTATTAGCGTACGCCGACGACATCAACATCATGTCTAGAAGGTTGAGTGATGCGGAAAGCCTTCTGCATAATCTCAATAACGCCGGAAAAGGAGTTGGACAGTTGGATTAGATACCAACGAAACCCAAACAAAGGCCATGATGCAAACGCAAATCAGGAAGCCAGTAAATTTAAGCTTCACAGGGGGACCTCAATATCGAGTATGCAGACAACTTATACTACCTCGGTTCTAACTTATTAAAGGACGCCAACGAAACCGACGAAATTAAGCCAATAACACTTATTTCTCGGTCCTCCCTATAATTAATTCGAAACTTGCGCACAGGAACACGAAGCTCCGCATGTATAAAACGATCATCCAACCCGTGCTGTGCTATGGCTGCGAAACATGGACCCTCAATCAAGTCTCCGATATTTTGCTGGACATATTCGAACGGAAGGTTCTTCGGCGAATTTTCGGGGCTGTTCGCGAGCGAGATCAATGGCGCATCCGGTACAGCCACGAGTTGTATCAATTGTACGATGAGCTGGAAGTGTCGAAAATCATGAAGCTTCAACGTTTGCAATGGGCGGGGCATCTACAACGAATAGACGATAAATCGCATGCCAAAGAAGTAGTGATGAACGCGCAACGAATTGACGGAGCGAGGTTATGCGTGGACGACCGAGAGCTGGTTGGAAGAACTCCGTAGAGGTGAAGATGCCCACCAGCTGCTGGGCTTCCGAAAATGGAGGACACGGTCACGCAACCGCGACAATTGGAGGTCATCGGTTCAGGCGTTTTAAGCCCGACGTCGTGCAACATTATTGATGATGACCAGAATCTCGACTCTAAAAATGCTGAATTGCAATGCGATTGAGATCCTACAGCACTCGGTCGTAACATCTAGCCTTCGGAGCTATGACTGAATCGAAGCAGGATTTTAGAGCACTCGCATAGTATGTTTACGAGAAGGCAGTAAAATGTTGGGGATCTCAGGACAAAGTCCAACTGTTCAAAACTTAAAGGGACTCGGCAACTAGAGTCGGTTCTGGGAGAATAACATAGGTCCACAGAGCTTGTTAATTTTCATTTTTATTTTTTGTTGCAATCCAAAGAGAATCTAGATAGTGAGTAGAGCGATTTGTGATTGTGATTTGTGTACTTAGATCGTTCCCTGATAAAATGGTACCTCCCGTTGGACTCCCGGTGATCCGTAATTCTATGGCTATCGAATGAAGGCAACAGGAATTCAAGGATATATTGAATGTATGATGTTGCTAAAATTTATGATTGTCTGATGTCTGCTTGTCAGTATGCAAGACCGATATTTCGACCAATTAGAGGGACTTCAGACCTACACTTGCCAGAAAAAGTCTCCGTACATAAATGTAAGGAAAACTGCATATTACGGAAGAACTGGGAAATGAAAACCTTAGATTGAAATTTGTTATCTAAAATGTTTTTTTAGTATGTTAACTAATATTTCTACACATTATTTTACTGAAACTGAGCTGTAAACAAAATTTTCTAGAACAAAAACTAAAAAACTTCACAAAAACGAATTAGAAAAAGTCTCCGTACACGACCATGTTTTTTACAATTATTCAGTTTTTTTTCACAGAATTTTGAAGAGTTCAGTAGCTTGAGGGGTAACATTTTCAGAGGAGGACCTTCATGCTTCGATTAAACATGAACTGGATCAATTTTGCCGAGCCGTGGCCTGTTATTTTGCCCCTTTTGAAGAGAATCGCGCTTTGAAGCATTCCCTTGTAAGTTATGATGTGCTGACGGTACCTGTGCGCCTTCAATTTCTGAAAATGTTCAGTGGGATTACACTCTCGAAATTGGCATAGCGTATGGGACTTACGTTCTGTTTTAAAAAGCGATAGAAGCGTCACAATTAAAGCCAAGTGCAAGGGACCATTATTTTTGTGAACCAAGAAGCCTCGCAAAGCCCCCTCTGTTAAGCGCCGTGTCTCCTTTTGGTTATCATAATGCGTAAAGAGACGTATTGATCCATTTTTGACTCTGTAAGAATACGTACGCCTACTCCCTGCGCAAACATTCACTCCCTGATCATCATGACCACCTTTGCCACGTTAGGCAGCTGTTACAACATTTACTTTATCGATGGTATAGACCTCTCCACCCTGCATAGTAATGGTAAAATTACTTAATTTCGACAAAGAGTGGGTTTTGTATATTTTTACAATAAGGCAAGAAAATTTAAGTGGCAGAAAATCGGCTCTACCCCTATAAGAAAAATCGGCTCTACCCCTATAAGAAAAATCAGGCATTGACTGCCTAAGATGGCAAAGGTGGGCATGATGACTACGGGGTGTATATTGGCGGGGGGAGTAGGCGTACTCATTTTCACAGAGTCAACAATGGATAAATAAACCAAAAGGAGACACGGCGTTTACCAGAGGGGGCTTTGCGAGGCTTCTTGGTTCACAAAAAATAATACTCTCTTGCACTTGCCTTTAATTGTGACGCTTCTATAGCTTTTTAAAACAGATCGTAGGTCGCATACGCTATATCAATTCTGAGAGCGTAATCCCACCGACAATTTTCAGAAAATTTAAGGCGCATAGGTACCGTCAGCACATCATAACCTACAAGGGAATGCTTCAAAGCGCCATTGGGAGAATTCACATTGTAAGACAAAACCGGACGGGTAAACTTGCAAGACAAGAACCATCGTTCTTACAATCTGAATTGCACAATGCTTGTCTGCTGGCCACTACAAAAGCTCTCGCCGTCCGTTTATTACCACAAACAAACACCCGGCGAGAGCTTTTGTAGTGGCCAGCAGACAAGCATTGTGCAATTCAGATTGTAAGAACGATGGTTCTTGTCTTGCAAGTTTACCCGTCCGGTTTTGTCTTACAATTTGAATTCAGCCATTGGCTGATTTCAGATTGTAAGACGAAACCGGACGGGTAAACTTGCAAGACAAGAGAGCTTTTGTAGTGGCCAGTAGACAAGCATTGTGCACTTCACATTGTAAGAACGCGTCTTACGAAAGAAAAAAATCGTGACGATTGTTTTTCTTTCGTAAGAAACGTACGATCGATAAGACGATTGCATCTACCGATAGTTCAGGCGTTCTGCGACGACAATTAGCGCGTGTTTTACTTGCATTTTAATCTTGTCGACTCGTCATTTCATTGTACACTAACTTTGGAGCGTGCATGGCAACATTTATACATAGTTGCTGTGTGATTATTGTTCGCCGGTCCGTGTTTTGATCGAATAGTGTGAAATGATCATACGATGCTTGAATTCACCCATAGGGTGAATTCAAATTGTAAGACGAAACCGGACGGGTAAACTTGCAAGACAAGAACCATCGTTCTTACAATCTGAAATGCATAAATGCTTGTCTGCTGGTCACTACAAAAGCACAAACAAACGGACGGCGAGAGCTTTTGTAGTGGCCAGCAGACAAGCATTATGCATTTCAGATTGTAAGAACGATGGTTCTTGTCTTGCAAGTTTACCCGTCCGGTTTCGTCTTAAAGTAGGTACTAACATCGTCAGTTCACGTGAAATCCATCCAAATACTGTCAAAATTTTGGTGATCGTGAAATCGAATCCGCTTGGTGGTACTCACTTCACATGAAAGTCTCCACACCGGTTTTTGACATTTCGCCAGCGAAAATAATGCAGTTGCACTTTATTTCATAGTGAAAAGATGTCATCGACAATCAATCAGAACGCGAGTAAACATTTATCTTACATTGAGTGAATAAAAAGGAAGTCTCCACGGCACCGTTTCACGGGAGACATATATGCAAGTTTTTCGCTCGGTGAACTCAGTACATACCTTTACAATTTGAATTCAGCCATTCTCTTCAAAAGAGGCAAAATAATAGGCCAGGGGTCGGCCAAATTGATCCACTCAATGTTTAGTCAAAGCATGGAGGTCCTCCTCCAAAAATGTTATCCCTAAAGCTAGTGAACTCTTCGAAATCCTGTGACAAAACTGAATATTTGTAAAAAAAATATGGTCGTGTACGGAGACTTTTTCTGGCAAGTGTATGTCAATCACAGACACTTCTATTTTACATTGTGTAATAAATTTATATTAAAGCGAATTACCTCTGCTTCTGCATGCATACACGATCCAATATTTTTTTAAAGTATAAATCGCATGAAATTCCATTGCATTCGACAAAAGTCCGAGGACCGATAACGTTTCCGATATTCGAGTTGAAATTTTCGCAGCGGATCTTTTTGTCTCGAGAAATGTCGTTATAGCTGGAAAGTCGGGGAGATTTCAGTATCTGCGGCGCCAAATTTTGATGTTGCCATTTCATTAATATTGGCCTGAAACAACCGAATCTGCAATCCTTTTTCGCGAAATCGTAACGATTCTCAATATATTCAATGTCAAAGTCCAGTCTGGTCCAACGACCTATCCATTTCCATGCTCCATTTATATTCTATGAAATGAAAAACCGTCACATACTCCTAGAGCTAAATCCAATTTTCACGGTATAAACGTTCCCATCACCACAGATAACACCAAACCAATATTCAAACCTTTTCTCCACTCCACAATTTCACGCGCCACGAAGTGGAGACATGTGGAGACCACACCATCTGCATCTGCACACAACTTCACTTCACTTCCATCGTGCAACTGTCATCTGTACGTCGATATACGACCATCGTTTTTCCCTTGTCCGCGGATATTCTTTTTAGTGCACTAGTGCAAAGAAAATTTCTTCTGCAAAAAATAAATCATCGAAATGGCATCGATTTGCACTCGTCTCGCCGTTCGTGTGGCCGCTCGCAACAATGTGACATACACGCCAGTTCGATTCTGTAAAAGTAAGTAATGGAAAACGGCCACTCAACCTGGGAAAAATGTCGGAAAATTTGGTGCAGAGCCGTCCCGACAAGATACTGTGATTTGACATGTCTCGGGGAAGTTTTTCGGCCACTGAATGAGGTTACGTAATAGGCGAAATTGTAGTTGATTTTCTCAAGTTTTCGGGGAAATGATGGTTTGTTCGTGTCGGGGGATGTGATTGAGATGATTTGAAATGTATTTTTCTAGAAATTTTCAGGGTTTTTCCCTGGGATTCAAGGGAATTTGTCACATGCATATGATGTGCACCAGGGGGTTCATGGCTTCCGCTTACTATCAAGTCGGAGGAAAAAGGATAAAAATATTGCTTTTTAGATTATGGATATCTCAAAGTATGAAAATGCGTAATTGATCGTAGTTTGGCAATTAATTTACGACTGTTGGATTATAACCTTAAAAAGGGAGCGACTTGTTTACATAACTCCTTCGGTCGGTGACCAGCGACTGGCTTTGCGAGAGTGACTGGTCGCTGATCAGCTGAGGGATGTAACGGCCATCAGGACTCATTCATAAAAAAAACGTTTCCTGATACTTAGCGGAACAACAATCCAAATTTAATATGATTAATCAATTAATTCCAACAATTTCCTTATCTCTTCGCAGTGATGAATGATCCTGTTGAGCATGCCACAGGTATTGAGAAGCGTGAACTCTTGGCCAAAGCTGCCGGCAACGACAATCCGTTCGACATGAAAGTATTCAAGCGTGGTGCCGGCACCAAAGATCAACCCAACTTGATTCCATCAGCATTCGATGCCCGTATTGTAGGCTGTGTCTGTAAGTACCAGGAAGTGAAATGCTTTTGAAATGAACGTACGCTAAATCGATTCAATTTGCAGGCGAAGAAGACCAAACGTACGTACAGTGGATGTGGCTCCAGAAGGGAACGCCCAAACGTTGCGAGTGCGGACATTGGTTCAAACTAGTCGAGAAAGCCCCCGTATAAGTGTCGCAAGAGCAAACTAACACGCTTACCACATACTACAACAAAATACCATCAAGTTTTGTTCTTTCCTTAGAAAAGTAATTTGTCAGTGATGAGAGAAATGAACTTAAGAAAATGAAAAATTATAGAACGAAAAAAAAATGAAATCTAGTGAATTTTCTGTACATGTCAAAGGGAGGAAACGAAACACAAATTCCTTCGCCGCTTGTTGAGCGAAATCTGTCGATTGTGTGTCATTAATTTGTAAGTCGTCCCAGTAAATGAATCAGTAGTGAAATTTATTCGTTTCTGTTCCCGTTTTTTCCGTCCATATCCTTCCATTCCGGTGTTTTCCTGTCATGTTTATAAGCTGTGCACACTTTTCACTATTCGATATAAGAATGTGTGGAATATTTTGTCCACGATGTCGAGGAGGCTGCTGCTGTCCCATAGGCTAGAGCGTCTACCAGGTGAGGTCAGTAGTATTAGTTGCCCATACACACAGACCTTTTCCTGCTGAGATTCATCACGTAAGTTCAGTGAGAGGGCAATGAAACCATGAATGCAAGCCTTAAAAGCTGAATATTTTGCAAGTTAACCATATAACTCATAGAAGATAACTCTGGCTCTAGTTTCCTCATTTATTCTAAAGGACATAGTTACACATGAGATAATTTTGTTTATTATTCTTTTTGAAAAAAAAATATGTTTGCGAATAGTCGTGAATGATAGTACAATTCATGGAAAGAGAAAAAAGCATGTTTGTGAAAAAATCAGCCACCAGTTATTCGATTGCATTACCCTAACCTGGTTTTCATCTAAACAGCGAGTAAAAAAACAACCACCCTAATATTTTGAGATCCATACATACAAATGATTGACCGAATGACACGATTTACTGGATGATTTACCGTCGGAAAGGATCTGTGTGTATTGGCAGCTATTGTAGCTTTGACTTTTATACATTGTTAAAAAAAATATATATTCGGTCGCCACTCTGTGAAATAGACACTCATAGAGAAAGGAGTTTCCAAGCTCGGCACGACTCGTCGCAAGTTTATTATTCAGAAGAAAATGATAAGAAATATTCTTATCGTAGAATAATAAACTAACAATGCGACTAGGAAGTGGTATGGGTGACACACTTTTCAGTCATTAGTTACATTAATTTTCCATACAAGTTTACCGATTTTCAGTTCATTGATTGATTGACTATCTGTCAATTCTGTATGGGAAATTACTGTGATATTCTTATACTGAGGATATAATATTGTAACGTTTATTAATGATTTCATCAATCCTTTTTTTTTCTAATAAAAACGCTTACGCAGCGCAGCGCAACACCTCTATAGGTGTTGGTGATATTTAAGCATAGTAAATGACCTGCGCTACAATGGTACTCGATCCCGCCAACTTATGATTTGAAGACGAGCGCCCTATTTACCCCAATGCTGCACACACACGGTCAATTCAAATCAATTTTTTTTAATTTCCGTTCTGTCAAAAACGAAGGAAATGCATGCATTTGACAGAACGAAGAATTAAAAAAATGTACTTGGACGTTTCGTGTGTGGGTGTCCTAAGTTTGTAACTTGCTAGACAATTGAATAAAGCGACATGTTATTAAATATTTTAATTTAATCCTTCAATTTTAAAATCGTTTGTACTTAATATTAGATGCAATAGAGAAATCTTAGTAAGACTCGTTTTAATCCAAATGTGGCTTCTGCACCACCGCATGACCGTGTGTATTAGGATGATCAGACTCCGGAAGACCCAATGCTGTACACATACTTGCGGAATTCGGCTTTTAGGCAAATCATCAGTTATACTATTTCTTGAGGAGAATATGTGTTTCTCTATGGTAATATTAGTGATGCAATACCGGTCCCCTGTGCTCGCAAATTTTAAAGGATTCGAAGAATATATTGTGGGTAAAATTTTATCTAAAAACCCTTGCAGAGTCCTTTCTTTAGTCTGGATTTTGCCAAAGAGGTTGATAGGGAAATCGGATGGATGGAGCTTCATAGAACCTTGCTTAGCTAGAGCCTTGAAACGTTCACCAAAATATGGACAGTGCTAAGTTATACAAGTCTGCCTAATTTCGAAATTCACATCAAAAAAAGTTATGGGCAATTTTCGATTTGAAAACACAAAAAGGCGATTTGGGCAGCTCTAATTTCCAAACGGAACGGGGATAGGTAGGTTGAAACTTGGAGGAAAGGTGCGCCAAATAGCACTACAATTGTGCCAAATTTAAGCAATTTTGATCGGTTCGCAATTTATCAAAAATATACGATTGAAGAGTTGTTATCTCGTTAAATATCGATTGCACATGAATCAAACTTTACTCCTTAAATTGCATGTTGCGACGGCCGTAACTTCTTTACCTTGACGGCTTGAGCCTTGAAATTTTCACCAAATGTGAGCAGTACGGTGCTAGACAATTTTCAATTAGAAAACTCAAAATTTGTGCAGCCGTAACTTCCGAAGGCGGATAGTGTGTCAAATTTCAGATAGATCGGAAAGAGGTCCTGTGTAATCGAAAATGGAAATAGTCCAGTACAATTGGTTCAAAATAGCCCCAAACCTAAACATCCAAAAAGAAAAGAAATTTTTGATGCCAAATTGTTAAATACACTGCCTAATATACGCGGTAAAAAGTTACACTAATTTGCGCCATGGGTTAAGGGGGAGGGGGTGGCAAAGGGGTGAAAATTCAGTTTCTTGCAAATATCTGGAAAACTATGAGTCTGACCTTAAAATGTCCTGAGGACGAAATAAACTACATAAAATTAGCTTTGCAATGATATATAACAGTCTATAGATTTTCTTAGAAAATTATACCCTAGACCCAAAAGTATTATAGTGAATTTACATTTTTTTAGTTTTACATTTTGCATTGTAACTCTTGATAAAATAGATTAAGGATCATAAGGTCTTGCCCATATATTGTTAACAAAACTTGCTTGATTTGCACCAAAAATTGAAGTGCGCCGCCCATTGACGCCCCCCTCACTCCGCCTAGCATTTTTCAAAAAGGCATGCCTGTAGCTCCATTTCAAATTAAGCAAGGCACATCAAATTTGGTGGGGTGCCCAGTCTAAGCCCCATTATGCTCCTTACTAAAAATTATTAGCATCCGATCAAAACTAAGGGTACCCCCCATACAAAGTGACCAAATTTCTAACAAATTTTACATTTTTTCACTTCTAAATTCTACCTAAAATAGAAAAAAAATTATCTCTGAGAACGTCCTAATAACAGTTAATTGTAGTCTTCTGAATGTATATCCGAAAGTTTGTAACAGAGCGTGCCTTAGAAGTACAAAAAATCGAGTTTGAAGGTTGCTAGTACACGTTACTCGAAATATTCGCAAATAGTCTTAGAACTGGTATCACTGACCTTCAAACCCAAGTTTTTGATACTTGTAGCGTACGCCTTGGTACAACCTTTTGAATATACATTCACAAGACTACAATCAACTGTTATAATGACGTTCTAAGAGATAAATTTTTTTCTTGTATTTTACATAGAATTTAGAAGTGGAAAAACGTGAAATTTCTTAGGATTTTCTTTCACTTTGTATGGGGGGTACCCTTAGTTTTGATCCGATGGTAATAATTTTTGGTGGGGAGGATAATGAAGCTTAGAATAGGCACCCCATCAAATTTGATCTGCCTGGCTCAATATACAAAGAAGCTACAGGCATGCCTTTTTGAAAAATGTTAGGAGGAGTGAGGGGGGCGTTAATGATTGGAGCACTCCAATTTTTGGTACAAATCAAGTACATTTTGTTATCAATATATGGACAAGATCTTATGACGGTAGGTGTATTCTATCAAGAGTTACAGTGCGAAATGTAAAACTCAAAAAATGTAAATTCACTATAATACTTTTGGGTCTAAGGTATAATTTTCTGAGAAAATCTCTAGACTGTTATATATCATTACAAAGGTAATTTTATGTAGTTTATTTCGTCCTCAGGACATTTTAAGGTCAGACTCATAGTTTTCCAGATATTTGCAAGAAACTGAATTTTTACCCCTTTGCCACCCCCTCCCCCCTTAACCCATGGCGCAAATTAGTGTAACTTTTTACCGCGTATATTAGGCAGTGTATTCAACAATTTGGCTTCAAAAATTTCTTTTCTTTTTGGATGTTTAGGTTTTGAGCTATTTGTACTAGACTAAAAGAGAGAATCAGAAAGAATTTTTTTGCCCATATGATACTTGGCTAGGAAAAGTGGTGGGTCGAACTACAAACCGCGGCTACATGTAGATACATGTAGTAACTGCAGTTACAGCAAATAGCGCAGCCATGCCAGGACCTGGTGAAAAAGGAACAATAAATTTAGCATTTGTTTTAACTTCGGAAAGTGTTTTTATGGTTCGAGAAATCATTCATGTGGCTTTTGGGCCCCTATATCTCGTGGGCCCCCCGCCACGCGGACCCTGCGGGCCCTTATGCGCCGCCCCTGTTCCTGGCTTTTTCATTTGGCATTAAAATGAAATCACTCTGTTGGAGATTTGATAAATCATCAGAACCACACAAAACTATAGTCAGGTACACCAAGCTTGGGCCGTTGTGCTTCGTAATTATTCAGGTTCACCTAGAAAGGCTCCCAATAAACGCATTTATTTCCGTTACTTAGCAAACAAACACATGTCAAACCACCTTAAAGAGAAACATTCCACAACACTGCCATAATGCCTTGATTACACAGTGCGAGCTATCGTGCGAGTTGGCCTAGACAGCTACTGCAGAGTAGCTACTTGCACCATGTGACCGCATCACGTATAATGCGGTCACATGGTGCATCATACGCGGTGCGGTCACATGGTGCAAGTAGCTACTCTGCAGTAGCTGTCTAGGCCAACTCGCACGATAGCTCGCACTGTGTAATCAAGGCATAACGGTATTTGTCACATGCCAGTTCTATTGAATTTACTTCGTCTTCTTTTAGCGGTGCAGAAAGGTGTGAAAACCTCTGTGCATCTATGTGGGCACGATTTATGGTTCGTCAATGCTGTGTCCGTGAAGTCTAAGGACAAAAACATAGCTGCTGCGATAGGGTTTTCCCACAGCGATATAGGGGTAAGATCAGTGGGTGCAGCGGCGCATTGAAACAAATGACCCACATCATGAGGAGTACCATCACAGTTTAGACAGATGTTTTGGATATCCGGGTTTATGCGAGAAAGGTACGAAATAAGGCGTGAACAAAAGCCCGACCGAAGTTGAGCTAGTGTTACTCTAGTGGCTCTCGGGAGCCTAATCTCCTCAGGCGAAATTGGTGGTGGGCGCTCTGAGAGGACTCTATTCGCACCTAAGCTCGCAATAGACCGATTCACTTCTTCAGTGTGGATCGCTGCGATGGCAGCTCGGTATGTAACTTCATCGTAAGGGTCCCGTTTGTATCCCTGAACCTCTCTCTCAAGGTCTCGTAAACCACGCCTGACGTGTCGTGTTGGAGGAATTCGGTCCATGAGATGATTATTGGGATGATCCTCACGGTAGCAACCAACAAGATACTGTTTAGAGAGTAGGAGATTGTGATCACGTATTGGCATCAATTTTGTCTCCTGATGTAAGTGATCCTGGGCAGACATCAGAAGGCAACCTGTCGCGATGCGTAGAGCGGCATTTTGGCAGACCTGAACTTTAGACCAGTTTGTGTCACATAGACTATGTGTCCAAACGGGGGCTGCATAATCAGCGGCCGCTCGACCCACCGCTTTATAAGTAGCTAGCATGGTTTCTTTATCTTTGCCCCAGGTGCTACCAGCTAGAGCTTTTAGGATGTTGTTCCTACTGTGCATTTTTTCACATACTGCATGATTCGCAGACGTCATCATGTTCTCTAGGTGAAGCCCGAGAATTTTGGGGTTTTTAACAGTAGGAACAGAATTGTTGCCAATACGTATATCCATCTCCCATCTGATGTCCTCCCACCAAGTGGTTAGAAAAGTCGCAGAAGATTTGGACGCAGAGATGGTGAGGTTTCGGCTTTGGAAAAATGCCTGTAATCGTCCTAGATAGCGATTAATTCGGAGGCGCATTTCATCCTTATCATTCCCTGTGGCGAGTACGGTGCAATCGTCAGCATAGGAAATCACCTCGATTCCTTCAGGTGGTGTGGGAAGGCCGGATATGTAGATGTTGAACAGAGTGGGGGAGAGTACCCCTCCCTGTGGAACACCTAATTTGATTTTCCTAAGCTTAGAACGTTTGCCTCGAAACTCGGTGAAGGAGTGCCGACCAGCTAGATAATTGGCAATCCAACGGATCTCTTGTGCAGGAAGATGCATATTCAACAGGTTTGCTAGGAGCATTGAATGATTGACCTTATCGAATGCACTTGATAGGTCTATTGCCACCAGAATAGTTCTGTGACAACGACTGCGTTGATTTAGCCCATCACGAATGCGTGTAGTGATCGCATCGAGGGCAGTGGTGGTACTATGCATCTTCCTGAAGCCATGCTGGTGAGGTTCTAGCTTCGCATGTGCAACAAGAGTAGGGTGAATAAGGGCCTCCAGCGTCTTTGCGACAGGAGAAAGTATCGTAATGGGGCGGTAGGATTCCCCAAGATTTGCGCTCTTCCCTGGCTTGAGACAGGGAACAATTCGACCTGTTTTCCAGATTTCAGGGATGGCAAGCGTGGACATCGACAAGTTAAAGGCGGCCGTGAGATACTCAATGGCTGGAAGGTCGAGATGTTTCAACATGGTCATCGAAATGCCATCAGGTCCGAGAGCCTTGGAGTTTTTAGCATTCTCGATGACTTTTTTAACCTGGTCCGCTGTAAAAGATGGTATGGTGTCAACATTCCGGCTGCGAATCCGTCTTCTAATTTTGCGCTTGAGGCCGTCAGACTTGGGATGTTCAATAAATTGTTTATTGAACAGGCTAGCACACTGAAGAGGATCACAGGTTTTAGTGTTGCCAAATTCAATGGCGTTGTTGCCCTTTTCTTTCCGAGGATTGGAAAGGGCGCGGACGGTAGACCATAGTTTGCTGACACCTTCATTGAGGTTACATTCATCGAGGTGCTGATTCCATTTCGCCCTCCTATAGTCTTTAACTTGTCGGTCAATTTCGGAGTTAAGCTCCTGAATTCTGGGATCATCAGGGTGAGCGCTTCTGATCTGATCACGTTCATCGGCTAATCTGGCGGCACTAGTGGGAAAGTTAGGCCAAACTTTCGGGATACGTCCTGCCGGAATAAAACGTGCCGCGACTGTGGTAATGACGTTCCTAATATTTTTCTCGGCCTCATGAATGGTGATAGGTGATGTTAGCTCGGTGAACTTCGCCGACGAGTAAGCTTTGAAACCATCCCAATCGGCTTTCTTGTGATTGACAAACGTTCGCTTCTCTGACTTAGTCATGTTCGCTGGTTTGTCAATCTTTATAATGATTGGGAGGTGATCTGATTTAAGGGTGGTACGTACTTCCCATCGGGAAGCAGCAATTAGACTGGCACTGACAATAGTTATGTCAGGAGAACTACTGCAAGTGCCCACGACTCTAGTCGGCGAGTCTTCATTAAGTGAACAGAATTCTGAGGCGTCAAGTGATTCGGCGATAGCTATACCCCTGGCATTGTTGTTGAGGTCCGAATGCCAGAGCTCATGGTGCGCATTAAAGTCGCCAAGGATGACCCTGTGCTCTCCGGAAAGGAGAGGACCAATATCGAAACGATAGCCAGAAGGGCAACTAGAGTGAGGTGGTACATATATATTAAAAATTTCGATATTGGTACTCCCTGATGGAACTGAGATGGCTTGAATTTCCGCCGTACCGTCAGCAACTACATCTAATACACAGTAATGTACGGACTTGTGTATTAGGAAGGCAAGTCCACCTCCAGGGTGAGGATCATCCGTGGCGGCCGGTCGATCTTTCCGCAGTATAACATATTCGCTATGGACGCTTAGAGACGAGTTTGCGTGAAGCAACGTCTCTTGGATGGCGGCGATGAGAATTCTGTTGGAACTCAAGAAGTGTGTGATCTCAGCGATTTTTCGGTGAATGCCATTACAGTTAAACTGTAATATAGATAGTGCAGTGAAAACTGCTGGAGGGGGAGGGCCAGGCGTAAGACTGGGTCTGGCATTCCTTATCATATTGTTTGGCGGTGTAGGGGGCAGTGGTGGGGAAGGTGGGCTGGGAGCAGCCCTGGGTTGCCCGGAATTTATACAACCTGGCGCAACATATGCTAAGGAGTGTTGACCTTGTCTACGTAACCCTGAACACCTAAAGTGAACCCATTCCCTGCAGCAATTACACTGCACTGATCTGGCATTCGAACCGATACGTTGGTTGCAGACACTACAAATCCATACCTCTGGGCCTGGATTTGTTTCAATACCGGCGCGAATTAGTAAAATTGAGAGCAGCCGCGCCGAGATGTAATGCTCCCAATATGACGAAAAAACACATACATCGTACCCACACATATACACAGACAAACACAACCTTCCTGCATCGAACCTTCAGGGCTCCTGCCGGGGCTCTTGCCAGGAAGGCATATTGGCAGCTTTTGGCCGTTTTGCAAAACAAAACGGGTGTGGTCCGCCCCGTAGAGGCAGTTGCCGTAAGACCACAACAACTCCTCTGCCTCGTCGTCGGTGTTGAATTTTTTGACCTCCGAGGGCTTCTTTCAGAGTTCCAAACATATGGTCATTGCAGGGTAATAAAGCCGGACTGTAGGGGGAGTGCTCCAGTGCCTCCCACCCCAATTTCGATATTGTATCGAGCATAAGACGCGCGGTATGAGGACACTCGTAATCCTGGAGAAGTTCAACAGTTTGAGAATCCATTGCGCAGTTATTTTACGATATTGAAGGTGTTCGTGGATGAGAGACTCTACACTACCAATGATGGTGCCGAGTTCAGCCGAATTGTCTCGAACATTCATCCTATGATCGCGGCGAATGTTGTCTGGTGTGATGCTGGTTGGCGGTCGACAATCATGCGGCTCATTGTCGACGATTTCACGGCCATCTTTGACCGTTTTGGCCCATTTAAACACAGCAGTCCTACTCAGGCACTCACTACCGAACGGATTATGCAAACGCAGAAAAATGCCCGTATTCTAAACGCCTTCCCTCAAAAAAAAAAAAAAACGAACGACAATACGTTGCGCAATGGCAATCAGCACTTGATGTTCACTCATGGTCGTAGCACGAGCGTAAAACATCCTTCGCGACGAAAATTATGCCACTCTGTTCGTAAGGCTATCATATACTCAAGCCACGACCTTCAAAACATACATTTGCGCCATCTACAGCGTTCGTCTCGATCGTACTTGAACCACCCTCGTAGTTTTTTAAATATGATTTGCTAAATTTTGTTGTTTTTGGGGGTAAGTGGCAAACGGAGACACATTTCAAATAATTGCACATAATTTATTCGAAGATGTTGATGGTAATTTATTCCTCGAGGTCGAGATTCAAAAAGAAGGCCGCTTCAATTGGCTGTAACCATAACGCAAGAGGTGTTAATTGCGTGGTAGCAGCCGGACAATCGAAAATGCGGTCCACATCGTATGGACTGGTGGTGGAGTTGAGCCAAGTTAGTGCTCATTGTTGTTCATCAGGGAGATCGCTGATGGTTTGGTGCCAAGTACGCGATTGTTTGGGAGAATACGAGTAGCCTTTAGAACCTCTTGTGTGTGGATGTTTGCAATAGCCGCCCTTGCAGTCGGAGTTATCGAAGGGAACTTTTTTATATTGCTGGACTTCACGCTTTTTGTCCATGATTGAGCGTTTAATTCGACGTGGAGGAGGTGTTTTGTTTATAAGTTGGTTGTTCGGGTTGTTAGTTCGATAAAATCCGACTAAATATTGCATGGTAAAGAGCTCATCATGATTCCTCAAGCGCATCATTTTTGTATCATGATGTAGGTAAGGAGGTCCTGTGAAGACATCTTAACACAGTGACGGTGCGTAGTTCTGCGTTTTGACAGGTCTGTATTTGATTCCCAATTAGTGTTGCAGAGACTATTTGTCCACGTCGGTCCTGCGTAATTGACTAGGGGGGGGGGGGGGGGGGGGCGACCAATGGCTTTGTACGTAGCCAATAGCGTTTCTTTATCTGTACCCCATGTACTGCCGGCAAGAGCTTTAAGTATTTTGTTTCCGCTCCTAAGTTTAGCACAGATGTGTTCAGCGTAGGTGTTGAATTTGCCATGGTTCTCAATGGGTGGCACCAAGGATTTTGGGAGTTCGTGTAGTTAGTAAAACATGAGTGTCGATATGGATCTGGACATGTATGGGAGATAGAACTCCACCCCGCGGGACGTCTTGCTTAATTTTTCTAAGCTTACACTTCCCGTTTCTAAACTCGGTACAGGACTGACGACCGGCAAGGTAATTTGCGAGTCCATTAAAGATGTTGGATGTGATAACATCAAGAGCGGAGGTTGTGCTGTGTATCTTTCGAAAATCATGTTGGTGACTTGCAAGGTGGATGTGCTCTAGGAGTTTCGGCAACACTAGCGCCTCAAGTATTTTAGCCACAGGAGACAGAAGCGTTATTGGACGATGCGGCCTTTTTTTCCATAGCTCATTTATGATGAAAGATATTAAGGATAAGTTCCTTGTAGCAGTGATATACTAAATGGCCGGTGAGTCAAGGTGTTTGAGCATGATCATGGCAATACCGTCTGGACCGAACGCTTTGGAATTTTTGGCGTTTTTATTTCAAGCATCACTTCATTGGTGGTAACATGAAGATGCTAATTTCCTATGCAGACGATTGCACCGTACTCACCTCGGGGAATGATTTAAACGGCATGTGTGCTCGACTGAATGACTATATTGAGAAACTGGTGGAGCTCTTCAATATCCGCAACCTAGTCATTTCGCCGTCTAAATGTACTGCAACTCTTCTCAATTAGGAATTATCGGAGGTGCTTGGGATCCGTACTGGTAAACATGCTGAAGACGTTGTTCCTACTGTTACTAACCCCAAGATCCTTGGTGTCTATCTAGATACCATGATGAAGTCGAAAGATCACGTCGAGGACGTAGTCGACAGAATGCACAGTAGAAACAACGTCCTAAAGGCACTAGCCGGGAGTTCCTGGGGCAAGGACAAAGAAACTATGTTGGTCACCTACAAAGCGATAGGTAGAGAAATTCCCAGCTACGCACCACCGGTGTGGTCACAAACCGTTTTTGAAACAAACTGGAATAAGATTCAATGAACATGACATGAAAACGCTGCTCTACGTATCGCTACAGGTTGTCACCTAATGTCGTCCCAGGATCATCTTCATCAAGAAACCAGCATGTTACCAATACGTGATCACAAAATTCTTCTGTCTTTACAATATCTGGTCGGTTGCTATCGAGAGGATCACCCAAACCATCATCTCATGGACAATACTCCCCCTCCACGACATGTCAGGAGTGGAATCAGAGATCTCGAGAGAGACGTCCAGAGATACAAACGGGAACCTCCCGATATGTTCGATGACATGCTGTGTCACCACGCGGCCATCGCAAATATTCACACAACCGTTGTGAATCGGTCAATAGGGAGATTAAGCATGCATAGAGTCCTCTCAGCGCCCCCACCACCTATATCACCTGAGGCTCCCGAGAGCCACACGAACGACACTAGCCCAGCTCAGGGCGGGTTTTTGTTCGCGCCTCAATTCATACTTATCTCGAATAGACGCGGATATTCAGAAGATTTGTCCGAGCTGCGGTGGTACGCCCCATGATATGGCCAACAGCTCTTGCTGAGGAAACATGACCGGGACAATATTTTGAAGCAGTGTCGGGTACTTCAATTGAGCCTACACGCAGGTCGAGCAACGCGAAACCATGGAGCGGTATAAAAAACGAGGCAAGGAAGAAGAAAAAGAAAGTCGGGTACTTCAATTGTGGGGTTTTTGCCCTATATTCTTCGACACCACCTGATACGCCATTTCCCACGGGTTTGTGTCCGCGTTGTCAAAGAGTTTTCTCTAGTAGGACTTCATGAGCGTTTCTTTGAGTTACCCACTGACACAGACGTTGCGCCTTCAGGCAATTGCGCCTGAGTCCCGCAATTTCCTCAGACCACCAGTAGGTCTTTGGTGCATCGCAGTCGCAGGCCCTCATCAGCCGCCTTATGATCCGTACTGTGTTCCGCAGAACCTTCACTTTGAAGCTGGACTTCGTTAAATCCCTTTCCAAACCATTCTATGGCACATTTCCCCTCCTAAGGATGTTATTATCATCTGTAGAACAACATCCAGCTGTGAAAACGCATCAAGTACCTTCCCACGCCTATTTGTTCTCCCGGCTCCCCATTCCGTGGCCCACGGATGGAAATCTCTTGCTACTTCAACAGGGCTTTTCGTATCCGCGTCGTGCACCAGCCCGTCCAGAAATTGCTCAAAATCAACACTGAAGCAAGATAGTTGAAATAGATTGGATGCGTCAGCATCGGCATCGACATCAGCATCAGCAGAAAAATTTCAATTTAGAACACACGCATTTGCCTTTGATGACCCACATTGACAGCAGCGGCAGAATTTCTGCTTCGGCAGAGGCTGATGCTGACGCGGGAAATGTATTTCAATTCAATTCAACCAAGATCCAGGCATGTCTGAATCCTGCTCTACGTATCGCTACAGGCGGCCACCTGATGTCGTCACAGGATAATTTACGTCAGGTAACCGACATGTTGCTTATGTATGTATGTATGCTACCGGGAGGACTACCCGAATCACAACCTCATGGACAGAACTTCCCTCCACGACATGGCAGGCGTGGTATCAGAGACTAAATGGGGGAAGTTCATTGATACAAAAGATCCTTCCGATGTTTTCGATGACACAGCATACCGCTCATATCGCCTGAGGAGGCTACGCTCCCGAGAGCCACAAGAGCGACACTAGCCCAACATAGGTCAGGCCTCAATTCCTAGCTATCTCGAACGGACCCGGACATCCAGAATATTTGTCCGAGCTGCGGTGGTACGCCCCATGATGTGGACCACCTGTTGCGATGCCCCGCTGCACCCACTAATCTCACTCCGAGGGCGTTATGGGACAACCCTATTGCAGCTGCTACGTTCTTTTTGCTTGAGACAATAGGCGAGCATAGAATACTTCCACAGACATGCACAACAGTTCACACCTTTCTGCACCGCTACTACAACAACATGGCAACTGACTAGAATGGGAAACAAACTTGGGGACCTTCCCCTCCAGATGCGCCCCTCCCGCCAATCCCACCGTTCGGGAGTGAAAATTGAAAATTAATAGCCCTTAAAAACATTTCGGGATGGGCAGAGCCCTAACGACCCCTCCCCTGACTACGTCCCTATCGACTTGGTGTACATTAAATAAGATAGATAGATAGATGTTTTATTAAATTTTCAAATTTAAATACAGGTATTTCATATAAAGTAAATTGCAAAAACACAGAATGGCGTGGCATGCAGCCGTCTGCCAGGATTGATTAATGTATATAATTGTAAAGGGTTTTCCAATAGGGACGCTTGATCTTTGAAATGAAAAAAAAATACATGTAGGAGAGATATTTGCGAATTTTTTTTTTTATTTGAAAGGTCCATCGACCCCATTACATATGGAATATGACATCATTCAAATGACCGCCACGGCTTCGGTTGGTGGCGCGCACACGAAAGGTCCAATTTTCGATGACTCTGGCGCACAAATCGGGCTGTATACCGGTCGATGATAACCAACTTCTTTTGGCCTGAAATCGAGAATATGGATCTGCACAACATGTGGTTTCAACAGGACGGCGCTACGTGCCACACAGCACACGCTACGATGGATGTTCTGCACGAGCAATTTACGGGCATGGTCATCTCGCGCGGAGGCGACGTGAACTGGCCACCGAGATCGTGCGATTTGACCCCGCTGGACTTTTTCTTGTGGGGTTTTCGTAAGTCGCAGGTCTATGCCAACAAACCGCAAACCACCGATGCCCTCAAAGTTAACATACGCCACGCCATCGATCAAATACAGCCCGATTTGTGCGCCAGAGTCATCGAAAATTGGACCTTTCGTGTGCGCGCCACCAACCGAAGCCGTGGCGGTCATTTGAATGATGTCATATTCCATATGTAATGGGGTCGATGGACCTTTCAAATAAAAAAAAAATTCGCAAATATCTCTCCTACATGTATTTTTTTTTTCATTTCAAAGATCAAGCGTCCCTATTGGAAAACCCTTTATTATTTACTATTTGTTTACATAGCTATTATATTAATATTATTCATTTGTTATGGGTTTTCACGGATATTAATTAGTTTTTTTTTAAATACAATATTTTTTTTTTATTTTTAATAATTTAGTTTTATGTGTGGAATGTGGTGGTGAAGTTCACACAACTCCGTATTCTGCATGTTCACCTACCTACATCTAACTTCCACGACCGATGTTGCTGCGATGGTATTTTATTTATTATTTTTTTCTTTAAAAGTCACCATTTATTATACGTTTGCGGTAATTCAACGCCACCTTGCAAAATTCTTAGAGCGAATCTCAATTAGATCATCATTTAGGAGATGGATTACTTCTGCGTCGTTCAGGGTATCCTTTCCTATGCAAGAACGTCTAACTTCCTTCAGGATGAGGCACATCTGAAGGTCCTTGTAAAATAGCGAATTCGATTGCGTGGCGTACATTAGCACCTTCTTTGGCAGTCTGTCCATATTCTTTTTCGAAACCTTCGTAAGATAATTTACGTGAATTTTTAAAATCTCCACAAACAGCGGCATTAAACCTGTTTCTCGCAGCAGCATGTAGTTTGGGGTTTTCTTAGGGAGGCGAAAGATACGTTTCAGGTAAAACCGCTGCAATTTCTCCACGTCTTCGTACTGTTGTCCACCCAAACCTGAGCATCATACAAGAGTATTGACCTAGACACCGATTGGTATATTTTGTATTTCGCCGTATGTCTTATGTCAGTGTTTATAAAGCAGTTCCTCCAAATCACGCTTATCGCCCATTTGGCCTCTTTAAGATTTAGCTGCAAATGTGGCTCCATGCTTAAATTGCTGGCTATATTGATGCCGAGATATTTATATAGCTTAACTACTTCAATCTCATTTCCGTCGTAATACCACTTCTCGTTTCTGGCCAATGTGACCGGGAAAGTTAAAAGGGGGCTATGTGGTAAAAACAAACAAGCGAGTAAACGGCCGATAAAGAAATCAAGTCGGTGCGTTGTGTTTAATTGATTTGTCGTGATATGATTTTTATGAAACTTGGTATCTATATACTTTCGATGATCCTGACTTGGATACTGTTACCGGAAATGTAATTAGCGGGTAATATAACAGTAAATCCAAATGTAAATCAATTTAAATTAATTTTTCGACAATTTCGAGCATATCTTCAGCAGATTCTTTGCTATATTTTTTGATTGTTGATATGCAGGATCTATTGGTGACCACAAAAGTGTTTCAGAGATTGCAATGTTGGCCAGTGACTGGAATAACAGTAAATCATCCTGTAAAGATAACGATGCAATTTCTTTCAATTGCTTGCCTTCATTCTCTTCGGGTGCTAATTTTAATAAAACATAAGTAGTTATTTATCAGCATGACACTTTATATCTAAAAGTACATACTAATCCCAGGGAATACCCGTAAGGACAAAAGGTCCTTTTTTCCAAAAAAAGTCCAATATGAGCAATATGGATATGAAAATACAAGACTTGGTGAGACAAGTGCTCCGAAATACTAATTGTACATTTTTTAAATCTTCGGAAAGGATCTTCTCTCCTAAAAAGGACATTTTGGAAAATTAGTTGTGGATAGCAAAGATGGGTTTCAAACGATAGGGACGGATTAGAAGAAGTCATTGAAATGGGTTTAAATATTTTTTGGCATTTGGGGACACCAAAATATCGCTATATTCTAGTTCGAATCAATAATATTTTATTCGCATATTATACAGGGTTATTGGTTAAGTCGACCTATTCCCTGCAACACGTTATAATAGGGTCAAAATGCAACCAAATGAGGCCATAAATGTTAGGCCGATTTTCATGGTCACTGAGATATGTATATGCATTTTTAGGTTTTTTTGAAATAACCTAGAATTTTGCCATTTAAAGTAAGAATTAAAAAAAAAAACTACTAAGGTAATGGGCTTAAACTTATTTTTGGATTTTATTCAACACTATAGCAGACATTTCTTAATCATTTAAAATTTCAAAAACCCATCACAATTCGAAATTTTTAATTTTAAATAAAAAAAAAATCTCTTAAATTTTTTTAAAGATATTTTTTAATGTAGTATTACTAAAAAAAATTATATGACATGGAGTCTGCAGACCACTGGAAAAACATACGCGTATTGTCAGCTTTCTAAAAAGGTGTCAATGTCAATACAAATATTTGAAATAATTGAAACAGCTAGCTGCAACTTGTTCGGGAACCATAATTTCCTTTGATAAAAAATTAAATAAATGTAATTAAATTCAAAATGCATCGTATAATGTACCGCTTTATTTCATTTTTTATCAAAGGAAATGATGGGACTTCCAGTAAATATGGAAATTATCCACAAAGTCGAAAAGAACTTATGACAATAAGCGCGTTTTTTGCCATCGCGGTTAATGCGTGACTCAAAAGAAAAAAAGTTCCCCGGTAACTTTGCTCAAACAATTGACAACTGTTCTACATTTTTGCCTCACTCTCGTCGGCTTATTTTTGAGATTTGGTTGATTTCGCCACAGAAGAATCTGAAAAATCTAAATACCTCAATAAGAACATTCGCTGTTCTGTTTTGAATTTAATTTTTTAAAGGTACTCAAACTTAGAAAATGAAATTGCCGCATTTTTTCCTCTTCATTAGCCATCTACGTTTCATTACCCTAAACTTTATCCCGGGCAGGGTAGTGGTAGTGAAAATCAATTGGGTAGGTGTATTTTTTTCAATATAGTTCGTTACTCAAAACTAGTCGGGATGATGAAGAAAACGCAACTGGTGGTATTTTTCAACGAACCAACGTTGAAAGTTTTTATTAAAAAAATGAAACATTGGTGGGTCGGGTGACTAGGAGCTCCAATCGCAATAAACCAAAAGTTAGCACTCTGCTCGAATTTTGTGGGGACTTGTGGACATGCCGTTTTACTATGTGGATATTGGAGGCCTTGACCAGAGCGACTCAATGTTTCCCCCAATGAACTTATTGTGAATGCTTGTACACAATTTTACGGGTGAATTAGCATTCTTTCAAAAGCTTTTAAAAAAGATCTAAAATGAAAATATTTTAATTTATGTTTAAGTCTAACGCCGAAATATTCAATAAAATTCTAATGTGTTATGTATATTATTGCAAAGATAATTGTATGTATTTTTTTTCTCATACCATTTTTCTGTATCTTTTGTCGTTTTTGAAATAATCGCAAAAAAAACCCGTTCCCCTATTTTTTTAAGGTTTCTGACCTCCAATCGGTTGGGACTTTTTTTCCCATAATCTGGGGACCATCAGCAACCATTCTGCAAAAAAAATCAGCGATGTTAGATTTTTTCCGATCGATGGCCATATTTTGGCTCAATTTTCTTAGACAGATAAATATGTATAAAAATCTGCATTGTGTGACATTGCCACCATGACTGGCACTCGAAAATCGAAAATCATTTTTCAAAACGCAAAATGTATTATAGAAGTCTTAGGGCGGAATTCATAGTCCCCACTTTTACTTAAGGGAACCCTTAAGGGAATCCTTATTAATTTTCCGATTTAAAGTCATCAATACTTAAGAAATAAAATTCAATTTTGATACTACTAGATAATTTTTATATATTTTTTTAAATAAAATACAGTGCGTACTCGATAATCCGGACTAATGAAAACCGGGGTCGATCCGGACTACAGAGGAATTCGGACTAATTTGCTCTAAATTTCGAGGAAATGGACGAATTATCAAATTGTTCGTAGAATCTGTTTTCTATTTTCAAAGAATTTCACTCTGTTATTCTAGATTTTGTTGTTTCCAAGAACAAAGAAAAATGTTGTTTTCATTTTGGACAATAATATCACTGTTATTTTGAGAAAAAAGTCAGATTCGGATTAGAGAACCTCTTGAAATTCGGACTACAATGTGTGTACAATGCAATCATTGAGGTGATCCGGATTACTGGAAATTCGAGGTTTCGAGGCTTCGGATTATCGAGTACGCAATGTACAAGGTGTCCCGCAACTGGTTAGCCATAGATAAATGGTACTCTACAGGATGTTTTTGGAAAAATGTCGCAAAAATTATTTCTCTAGCTTTTACCGTTAAGGAGTAATTGCCTTTTTTGTGATTCTTGTCAAAAAGCACGACTTTTTTTTTAAACTCCTATTTTCTAGCTTCCACTTTAGCCAAATTAAAATTTTTCATATCCTTCTGTTGTTGAAGTTGAATTCGGCAATGCCTTTATAAGTGACGTTTTGCATTCTCTTATACTTATTCCTTAAGGGAATCCTTATTCCTTAAGTAACGACTATGAATTCCGCCCTTAGTTGCTTTACATTCTAAGAAGTCAAGCAACTAGTATTTTTGTCAAATTATGGCTTTGCAAATACAAACATGGTTATTATGAGTGACTCTGAAATTAAACCTTTCCCGGACAGAACGTCTATAGACGTCCAATTTTGAGCATTTGACATACAAATCGTGTCAAATTTTTGCGTTGTGTCCGGCAATGAGTTAATCTTTTATACGCGTAAGAATGAGATGTATTAACGGATTCGAATGTCCTCGACGTCTCCTTTGATATGATATCGCACATGACCGTTCCGCGGTAACGATATTTTTGTGTCCTTTTTCAAATAAAAATTAATAGTTGAACTAGCTTGATATCTAGCACCCAAAGGATTATAAAACAACAAAATTGCCTTTCATGATTTTTTCTATGGAAAATTCTAAATGAATTTCATTTTTTAAAATTCTGTAGAAAAATATACTTTCTATAATTTGATAATAAATGATAACGGTAAAATATTGAGGTTATATCATTACTTATATTATATACAATAATGCCAGCATCTCATAAAATTTCGAAACTTAAAAATCTTAAATTTACTAAAAATTTTGCATTCGATACTACATTTTTTGTTTTCATACCGCTCCCTACCTCAACTCATGCAGACTTATATGATTTGCGGTATTTATTGTTACTTCTAACTTAGTGAGTGAGATGTCCTGAAAATTTGGGTAAATTTGCTTTAGCGGTTGAAAAGATATTCATAGATACACAAAATTGCAATTTCACAATGGATTTTGATGATTTGATCGCGAACTTCAAGATCGATTTTCGGGCTCATTTTTGAAGTTTTGGCAACTGCGGTTTTCACCATTGGAAAGAGCACATTGTTTTCTGGGGAAATCAATAAAAAAGTGAAAATCGAAATTTTTACACGATAGCCCCTTTTTAACTTTCCCGGTCACATATGTCTCTTCTTAAAAGCCATTATTTTTGATTTTTCCAGATTAACAGTTAGGTTCCATTGATGGCAATAAGTGGCTAAGTGATTTATGGTTTCCTGTAAAGCCTCAAGGGTCTCCGCTAGAAACACAATGTCATCCGCGTACATCAAACCTTTCAGTTCTATACCGAAAGCTTCAGCTCCACCAGGACAGTTTTCCAGAATGTCGTTTATATAGATCGCAAAAATGTCTGGGCTTAGTTTACACCCTCGTATCTTCGTACATGCTCTCCAACACTTTTCCGAATTTCGCTGACATCCCCGCATTATAGAGCTTGTAGAAAAGCGCCTGTCGATCTATCGTATCGAAGGCCGCCTTGAAATCAACAAAGAATGCGTTAAGTTTGCGGCCATTGTCCATATATAATCTGCCCAGATTTTGTAGCACAAAAATATTATCATGTGTGGCGTATCCCTTCCTGAAACCAGCTTGGCTTTCCGATATTGCCTCTCGTAGTTTAAGCCACTCTAGAAACCTTGCTTGCAAAAAGCTAGTAAATATCTTTCCAGTTGTGTTTAGAAAAGAAATTCCGCGGTAGCATGTTGGATCATCTACGTCGCCTTTTTTAAATAGAGGGAAAATTATCGCATCGCAAAACTCTTCTGGGACGTCGCCGCTCTCAAATATTCCGTTACATAGAATTTCCAGAAGATTATCGTTGCTGTACTTGTAGAATTCAACTGGAATTCCATTGGTTCCCGCTGCCTTATTGTCCTTGCATTGTCTAACCGCCATCAGTACCTCCTCTGCTGTAATTTCTGCATCAAGCATGGGTTCTCTCCAATTCGGTCTAGCGAATTGAACCTTGTTATTTATGTGTCTATCTTTGAGCAATCCACTAAAGTGCGTTTTGAGCCGATCGAGATTAAGGTTACTGCCCATCTTATAAGTATCTGCATTATTGATACTTTTCGCAACTCGCCAAAAGTCCTTAGAGTTGGAACATTCACTTAGTTTTTCGGCTTGCTGTTGATAGTATAAAAGTTTCTTCTGCTTGCATAGGGATTTGTATTCCCGCTTTTTATGGACATATACTTTCTTAGCTGCTTCGTTATTCGTCTTTTTAAAGGTTGTCAGCTATGCAAAAGAGCGACGCCTGCTTTTCTCGCATTCATTATCATACCATGGATGCTTAAACGGCTTTTTCGAATTTCTCGTCTTATACGCACTTGCTTTAATGATTTCATTTAATTGTTCAATAGTGGTGTTTTCTGTTTCGGTCAGTTTTACACTCAGGTTAGCATTATATAAAGCGACATATTCGTTTCTCCAAATGATCTTTTAGAAGTAAACTCATCGGTTCTACGTTAGTTTCAGTACTACCGAATCGATCTAGCCCAATCGTAGCTATTATTGGGAGATGATCGGAGTACATTAAATAAATAAATCTGTTTTTTATTCAATTGTCTTTATTATTAGGATGCACATAATTGTCTACAAAAAACAAGTAAACCTTGTAACTAAGCATTGTACATAATTAACCTATACCGAATAAACTAATCCTCTTCTCTTTTTAATATGTATATTTCCATTTAAGTTTTCGGCCTTGATATGAATTTCAATAGATTCTTGTGTGATCATTAATTTTTTCTAAATATTTTTGTTTCTATGATATTTTGGTGCTGAGAATTTATTTTTGATATACATTATAAAGTGCAGTGTTAATATTTTAAATTGGATAATCTTTTTTTTTCACAGGTTTTATAGTAGGTACAGCTCTATATTCAATTGACCGTTCGGGATATTTTACATAATGTATTTACTGTTGAGATCTGTTAGAACAAAAAAAAATTAGAATAGCGCTAATTTAATTAAACACTTTGTAAAATAAAAAAAAATAGATCACATTTTATTATTCTTTACGTTTGCATTGCAAAGGTCAATTCACACATTACAGTCACAGTCATCGAGATATTCCACAAACAAATTTTATGACTGAAAATATTTTTGGAAAATTCTGATGACCGTAATATGTGAATCAACCATAATTTTGATAAAACCGTTCATGTATGTATTTGAATTTAGTTATCATAAGAAATTGCCTAAATCGCTTAGATATATTGGAAGCTAATTTCGATGCACTTTACAGACATTTTTTTTTAGAATTTGAAAACATTCATTCCTTGCTAATTGTACTTGTTTAACCATTGGCATAATTGGTGTTCAAGTAAACTTTTCTCTGTAGCTGTAGCTGCTGAGAGCAATAAAACCATCGTCACTTGAAGATATTTATTATTGACACTTTATTTTAAATACTTTGCAAAAAAAGAACAAGTAAATTCTTATTTTCTAAACATAAAACCGAAAACACAATACGCTATATAGACGATATCACCCGAAAAATAAGTCTCTTTCAGATGAATTGTTTTTTTTTTACATTTTCATTCATCTATCTAAATTCTAAACTATGAATTTAAATATACAAGCGCATTTGTTTAAAACTTAAGAGAGAATTACTATATCATCATCACATTCTTTATGGTTCCAGTCCATTACGAACTGTGTGTTCTCCTCCCAGTCTCGACCTCCGTCTTCATTGACACTCGCTGTGTCTCCTTTCTGGTGGATTTTTTTTCTCGATAAATCCACCGACTCTGTGATGTTTCTGTCGATTTAGAGTTTCTAGCTGAGATGTGTAAGGGAAGGGAATTTTCTGACTTTGTATTTTTTTTTTGTTATAGAATATACCCTTCAGAGTTGTGATCGTTTGTAGATTTATTTAGGGTAGAGCGATTTGTCGGTCATATATGTTTTGATGAATTCTTTTTTGGTTTCGTGATACTGTTGAAGTCGTGTTAGGGCATAATCCTGGAAGAGAAAAAAAAAACGAGAATATGGTTAGACTGAATTGAGCTCTGAACATTTATAAAAATTTCGCAATACAACCAATTATTGTTATAAAGTTGTAGTTGTAGCAAAAAGGGGCGAACCGCTGTGTATGGCTGTGGATGTGCTTAAGTTTTTCTCGTCGTTCTCGTCAGTTATCTCAAGCGACAAGAAAATAGCAGCTGCAATAAGGTTGACACATAGTGCCATCGGTGTAAGCCTATCGGGTGCAGCTGGGCATCGAAAGAACCAGATCATGAGGCGCACCACCGGAGCTGGGACAAATGTGCTGAATGCTTGGGTCGAATCGAGATAGATAGGAAATGAGGCGTGAACAATAGCCTGACCTAAGTTGGGCAAGAATCGTTCTTGTGGCTTTAGGAAGCCTAGACTCCTGAAGTGATATAGGTGGTTGTTGTTGTTGTATTAGCGGCATAGACAGGAAACGTTTGATTAGTTGCATCATATTTATTCGAAGATGGTGGGTACAGTCTTGACTCGATAATCCGGATCAATTATTGTAAGGGGTAATCCGGATCATTGGAACATCCGGATTAGCGCAATCACATTTTTCTGAGGAAAAACAATCCAAACAAATAAAAAAGCGGAACAAAAGTCGATAAATGTTTTATTTCTTAGAAATTAGCCAGCGTCATGTCATTTGCTAAACAGTTCCGTAAAAAAGTACGAGACCAAATCTACCATTTCACCCTGAAAATCTCAAAGATCCGGATTATAGATTGAAAATTGCTGCCGATATCCGGACTATAGAATACATAGTGGAAATATTCAGTGATCCGGATTAGCGTGATATCCGGATTAAAGGAGATCCGGATTACCGAGTCAAGACTGTATTCCATCTTCGAGGTCAAGGTTTAGGAAAAAACTGCTTCAATTGGTTGTAGCCATAACGCAAGTGGTGTAAGTTGCGTGGGAGCAGCTGGACAATCGAAAATGTCGTCTACATCGTGTGGACTGGTTCCGCAGGCTGGGCAGGTGTTCATTATTTATACGCGATAAATAAGAATTTAGTCGTGGGCACCAACCGGTTCGGAGCTGTAAGGTGGTGCGGGTAGCTCTCGGTAATTGTTCTTCATCAGGAGATATGGCTGGAGGTTTGGTGCCAAGTACACGATTATTTGTGAGGCTTTGAGTAGCTTTAAGAACGTCTTGTGTGTGTATGTCTGCATTCGCCGCCTTGTAATCGGAGTTATCGAAGGTAACTTTTTTGTATCGCGCTCTTTGTCCCTGATCGAGCGTCTTATTTGTCGTGGCGGTGGTGTTTTGTCCATGAGTTCATTGTTCGGGTGATTTGTTCGATAACATCCGACTAGATACTGTTTAGTAAGAAGTTCATTGTGGCTTCTCAAAGTCATCATCTTTGTCTCCTGGTGCAGATGATCCACTGAGGACATCTTAACACAGCCGGTGATGGTGCGAAGTGCCGTGTTCTGGCAGATTTGTATGTGGCCCCAATTTGTGTTGCAGAGACCATTTGACCACGTCGGTGCTGCATAGTTGACTAGGGGGCGACCGATGGCTTTATAGGTAGTCAGAAGTGTTTCCTTATCGGTGCCCCAAGTACTACCGGCAAGAGCTTTAAGAATTTTGTTTCTGCTCCTGAGTTTTGAGCAGATGTTCTCAGCGTGTGTGTTAAATTTGCCGGAGTTGTCTATCGTGACACCTAGGATCTTGGGAGTCCGAATCGTAGGGATAACGTTGGTGTCGATAAATATGGGGAGTTGCATTTTGTACTCCTGGTTGAAGCTGGTGAATAAGGTGGCGGAGGACTTTGGTGCCGAGAGCTTCAAGCTCTTACTCGCAAAGAAGTCGTTGAGTGTCAGCAGGTATTCGTTAATGCGGTCGCATATTTCGGGAATGACGTTGCCAGTCGCCACGATGGTACAGTCGTCAGCATAGGAGATGATTTCGAGTCCCGTGGGTGGTGTGGGCAGTCCTGAAATGTAAAGGTTGAAAAGGATGGGAGATAAGACTCCGCCCTGTGGAACGCCTTGTTTAATTTTCCTGAGTTTGGACTTCTCATTCCTAAACTCAGTGCAGGATTGACGACCGGCAAGGTAGTTTGCGATCCATTTGTGGATACATGGAGGAGTAGTGTTACGTAGATCTGTCGGAAGTACTGTGTGGATAACAGTGTCAAACGCTTTTGACAAATCGAGAGCTACGAGGACAGTGCGCTTGCAAGGTTTCGGCTGATTCGGTCCATTGAATATGTTGGAGGTAATCTTGTCTATAGCGGTTGTAGTGCTATGCATTTTCCGGAAACCGTGTTGATGATTGGCAAGCTGGACGTGCTCTAGGAGTTTAGGCAACACTAGTGCCTCGAGTATTTTGGCCACGGGGACAGTAGCGTTATTGGACGGTATGATTCTGCTAGAGTATGATCTTTGCCTGGCTTCGGTATGGGGGTGATACGGCCTTTTTTCCATAGCTCAGGTATGATGAAGGTTTTCAGCGAGAGGTTCATCGTAGCAGTGATATACTCAATGGTCGGAGAGTCAATGTGTTTGAGCATTATCATGGCAATACCATCTGGTCCGTAAGCTTTGGAATTTTTCGCATTTTTTAATGCAAGCTTGACATCATTTGGGGTAACCTGGAGGTGTGGGTCAGTTGCGCTGTTGCGGATAGCTCTAGTAATTATGCGCTTGAGCTTATCTTTTCCGGGATGTTCGACGAATTGTTGGTTAAATTTGTGAGCGCATTTGTCGTCGTTGTTGTATGTGTTATCACCAAATTTTATGGCTACCTTACCTTTGGGTTTTGTGGGATTTGATAGAGCACGTACCGTTCTCCAACGGTTGCTTACGCCGGATTTTACGTGGCAGGTTTTTAAATGCGAATTCCATAACTGTTTCTTGTGGTCTTGACTTGCTGAGTTATAGCGTTGTTGAGATCGCCGATGCGAGGATCATTTGGGTCTGCTGTTCGTAATTCATCTCTCGTTTTTGCCAATTCTGCAGCGGAAGATGGGAAATGTGGTCTCATGATGGTAATGCGGCCCGCTGGAATGTGTCTTTTGGCTGCATTCAGGATAATCCGTCTCAGGTTTTTTTCAGCAGTACGTTGTTAAGGTTTGAGTGCCATAAATCATGATGAGCATTGAAGTCGCCCAGTAGTAAGCGATATCGCCCGGTGCGTAGGGTGGCCGATTCACAACAGAAGTGTGAGTATCTGGCATGGCCGCATGGTATGCTGTGTTGTTGTAGCGGTGCAGAAAGGCATGAACCGCTGTGCATGTTTGTGCCCCGCAGGGGGGTCTGTGTCCGTGTGACACTCAGCTCGGAAGGCTGCTTGTAGTCGGACAGAGATCTTTGGTGAGTTGTGACACCACGGACCTAACAGCGCAAGGGGGCCCCTGGTACAGTTGATACGCCATGGCGAGGATCTGTACAAAGACCATTCGGGCGCTAACGGTCCCGTGCTCCTGAGTTATGCACGGGTGGCTCTTGGCGTGCCTACCTCCCCCCATAGATTGCGGGAGGGAAGCACTAAAGGCCTAGCACGATTTTGATGTCCTCTGGTGGGGGGGGTGCATCATACGGAAGTCGTGTGAGCTTCGGAGGTGACGGCTCCGCATGACCCGAGTCCTGAAGGGGCTAGCTAGGGAGAACGGCCTTGGTGGAAAATGCCTACGCGCCTATATCTAGCTAGTTTGTGGATTGATGACCACACTGCCTGAGTCGCATTGCTGACTAGTAAACTGAAGGGGCCGCCTGGATGTGAAAAGCAGCGCTACGTTGTCTGCACAGACGCGTAGTCACAGGTCCAACGAGCCTGGGGTGTGCATGCCCGAATTCGACGTAAGGCTTAACCAATAGGGGGCCGAAGGAGGATCACACCTGCTATGGAGAAGTCCATAGCGAATAGTGTACTACGGGGATGGGTGTGCCCAGGGGACCATGGTCCTTGCCCATCAAGGTGTTGGACTCGTAGTGGCTGGAGGTTGTTACCCAAGTCATCCAGCTAGTGATGCAATCCCGGGGTTGGATTCCGGATGGTGTGTGCATGCGCCTGATGGAGAAATCTCCGTCTGACAACAACACCTTGTCAGTAAAAAGCCGAAGGTCCAAACATTTTAGCGGGACCGGGAGATAAAGGCCGAAAGGCTAGGTGCTCCCCTGACGGTATACCTGTAGATGGTTAGCTTGTGCATGTTTGTGGATGCGTTTTAAGTTTCGTCGTCGTTCTCGCTTATTGTTTCAAGCGATAAAAACGCAGCTGCAATAGCGTTGTCCCATAGCGCGCACGGAGTGAGGTTAGTGAGTTGAGTGCAGTGGGACATTGAAACAGATGGTCCACCTCATGAGTAGGTGCACCACGGCAGTTAGGGCAAATGTTCTGGATGTCCGGGTCTATTCGAGATAGGTAGGAATTGAGGCGCAAACACACAGCCTGACGTATGTTGGGCTAGTGTCGCTTTTGTGGCTCTCGGGAGCCTAGCCTCCTCAGGCGATATGGATGGTATGCTGTGTCCTGGAAAACATCGGGAGGATCGTTTCTATCCCCGAACTTACCCCACTTAGTCTCTGATACCACGCCTGCCATGTCGTCGAGGAGAGTTGTGTCCATGAGTTTGTGGTTCGGGTGGTTCTCCCGGTAGCATACCGGCAACATGTTGGTTTCCTGATCTAAATTACCCTGGTATGACATCGACATCATGTAGCGATATGTAGAGCGGCATTCAGACATGCCTGGTTCTTGCTTCAGTTTGTGTCACATACGGCTTGTGACCACGTCGGTGCAGCATAGTCAGGAACTGTTCGACTTATCGCTTTGTAAATGACCAGAATGGCTTCTTTATCTTTGCCCCAGGAGCTGCCGGCAAGTGCCTTTAATAATGACTGTGACGTGTCGATTCGATTTCATCATGGTGTCCAAATGGACCCCAAGAATTTTAGGGTTTGTTACAGTAGGAATAACATCTCTATCACGTGTGTATATCATTTCCTAAATGAACTGAACTTTTGCCAACCAGAACATAATCTTCTGCTGCAAACTGCGAATGAGCAAGCTATCGAATATCGACGTCGCAATTTGCTGTGATCATTATAAAAACTTGGAGGAGCAATTTGGTTCGCAGACAACGATGATAGCCATCTGGAGATTCGAAGATAGTCCCTTTCAGCAAAAATGTCCGGAGAACTAAGAAGAATTCTCAGAGCAAAGGTCAACGGCATATACGCTTACAGCTGTTACGCTCCACCAGGATAGAACGACGTTGACTTCGAACATTTTCTAGAATTTCTGAATTTCCAGTGCGCGACGTGGATACAAAAAGCCCTGTGGTAATACCAAGAGATTTCTACCCGTGGGACACGGAATGGGTAGCCGGGAGAACAAAAGGCGTGGGAGGGTATGCGTTTGATGCGTTTTCACAGCTGGATGTTGTTCTACAGGTGATAATAACATCCTTAGGAGGGGAAATGTGCCATAGAATGGTCTGCAAAAGGGATTGGACGAAGTCCTGCTTCAAAATGGCAAATCGAAAGTTCTGCGGAACACAGTACAGATCACAAGGCACATCAGACTGATGACGACCTGCGACGCACGAGAGACCTATTGGTGGTCTGAGCAAATTGCAGGACCCAGTGTCAGTGGGCAACTCAAAGAAGCGCCAATGATATCCTACTAGAGTCTTATAAAAACGCTTGACGATTACTGAACCTCGGTATTAAAAACAGTAGGAAAAACTGTTTCAGAAAGCTCTGCGACGTCGTGGACACAAATCCGCGGGGAATGGCGTATCAGGTTGTGACGAAGAAGATAGGGCAAAAGCCCCACAACTAAAGTACCTGATGCAGCTCCAAAATATTGTTTCGGTCCTGTTCCCTCAACAAGAGCTGACCAGGTTTGTCAAATCAGACGGTTCGCATTCCTGCTATCACAGACGAGGAACTGTGACAAGCTGCCTCAAGATTAGAGGAGGACAAAGCTCCAGGACCAGACGGAATCCCTAATAAGGCATTGAAAGAGATAATCCGTGATGTCCATTAGAAGTTTGTTGAAGTCTTTGAAACTTATTTGGCTGAAGGCAACTTACCAAGGGCATGGAAACGACACAATTTGGTACTCCTTCCCAAACCAAATAAACCGGCAGGAGAGCCAAGCTCATATCGCCCAATCTGCCTGCTCGACACCCTGTTTGAGAGAATAATTTTTGACAGACTGTTATCGGTCGTGAAAGAAAAAGAGAGTTTGTCAGAACGACAGTACGGTTTCAGACGGGCGCGGTCTACGGTGGATGCAATTGAATTTGTTACAAATTTGGACATGAAATCGCTCCGAAATGGCATATGCTGTTCTGTGGTGATGCTCGGTGTCAAGAACGCTTTTAACTCCGCAAACGGGGTGTCCATTCATGCCGCTTTACAAAGAATATATGCTCCAGACTATCATGCAGCTATAATCAGGAGCTATCTCTCAAATCGTGTCCTTTCAATACGGTACCTGCGATGGACCTACGTAGTATAGGGTCACAGCGGGAGTTCCACAGGAGTCAGTGCTTGGCTCACTGCTCTGGGTAATAATAATGTACAACGGCGTTCTGGAATTTCCCATTTCTAGAAAGTTGACAGTGGTACGCTTTGCAGACGACATTCCCATATTGTGGTGGTAGCAAAAAAACTACAGTGCGTCTACGCCAACGAGGCGATTACAACTAAGTATCGAATTTGCTGAGCTAAAAGCGTAGGCTGTTCTAATCAGCGCAGAAAAGGCGCTCTCTAAATATCAGAGTAGGAATCAATATCATAACCTCCAAAAAAGCCATTAGGTATTTGGGGGTTATGATTGATTTGAGACTTATCTTTGGAGAGCATTTGAAGTTTGCATGTGAAAAAACGACGGTCGCCCCCAATGACACGGTGAGATTATGCCACATATAGGCGGCCCAAGATCAAGCAAGGTAATTGTTGTTCGCCATGGTTGTTAGACTCAGCGACTTATCGGCCGATCAAAGCTCATTTATGTGGAGAAAGCACATTTTCTGTGGAAAAAGCTAATTTTCTCTTGCGGATTCGGTAGTGGAACCTAAAAAATGTGCTTTCTCCACAGAAATGAGCTTTGATCGGCCGATAAATCGCTGAGTCTATTGGGCCCTTTACATTACATCCATACTAATGTATGGCTTTGTCTATTGTACAAGATTCCTCTGGAAACTTCCAGAAATTAGGCTCGTTTCATCGTAGGTAAACTGAGAGTGTGCACGTATTTTTTCACTGGCCTATATTTGCCGTGCCGTGCGCGCGCAACTGAAAGTTGTATTAAGCCCACAGGATGTGGTGAACCGTATGCTGGAGTGCCAACACAATTAGAAGGCAGAGAGTAAATTTGTGTGCAGCATCCACAAAGAACTTTAAAGAAAAGATAAGCTATACGGAAGTCAGCAACTCGCCATGTTGGCTAATTAGCCGAAGCCGCCCCTGTTAAAATAATACTGAGAGGTGATCCTGCAATGAGCAAGGCGATAGAATCTAACGAAAATTTCCCACTACGTTAAAAAAGGGTAGGAGAGAGAACACTACCCTGTGGAACTCCCCGCTTGATTTTTCTATGCTTTGAACGTTTGCCTGGAAATGGTGGCATAGGATTGCCCCCCAGTTAGGTAGTTGGCAATCCATCTTATCTCTTATGCAGGAATACACATGTTAAGGAGATTTGCAGGAGCAGCGATGCATTGATAACCGTAACGAAAGTTACGGGGTGAGTGTAAGTGCTTCGAGCGTCTCTAGTGGAAGGATGGTGACTGCACGATAGGAATCAGCGAGACTTGGCTCTTTCCCAGGTTTCAGAAGGGGGATGATCCTTTCCCTCAGAATTCGGGGATGACAAGCGTCTTTGCTCGCGCATAGTTTAGGATTCGTTGTTGTTTGTTTTTGTGAATTTTATGGCTATATTTCCCTTGTCTTTGGTGGGGTGTGACAAGGCACGGACAGTGGATAGTAGTAGTCATTAACTTGTCGCTTCATTGACAAACGTACGCCGCTCTGACTTCGTCAGTTCAGCCGTTTTGTCAATGTTAATAATCAGAGAGAGTCGTTGGAAGTCTCCTAGCGGGTTTCACTAATCAAACTGGCACTTACAGTGGTTACGTCAGGGGAACTAGTACAAGTACCAGCAATGTGATTATGAATCGGATAGGTTTAATTTTTACACGATGTCTGCCAGAGTTCGTGATGAGGTCCAAGCAGGATCCTATAGTGTCCTCTAAGGACTGGACCAATATCAAATTTGTATTCACATGGACAACTGGATACAGGTGGTATGTAAATATTGATGATTTCGATACACGGTATTGTACGGGCCTGTGTATTAAAAATGCTCGCCCTCCTACTGAGTTAGGACCCCGCCTGCTGACTATATCTTCTGAAAAGTATGTAATCACGACGGATATCAGTGTTCCTACTGGCAGCCACACCACACTGTTTCAATTATTGTAATTAGAAAAAACAAAATAAACAAAAGACGCGACAGTCTAGCACTGGATCAAGACCGCGTATGTTAGTGACATCCAATCTCCATGATCTTAACTGCCTTTTTGTTGAGGTGTTTAGAGCACGTTCAGCAGTTATTTATCCCTATAAAGGGCACTAGTTTAACATCTAAGTCAAATCATCCGTCCATGGGTCGTGAGTTAAAAAAACATCACAAACTGAATTCGCTCACGGTGAGACTCGAACCCCGACCCTATGCTCCGAAGGTGAGCGCACTCACCACTGCACCGCACTAACCAGACCACAGTGTGTTTATTATATGTTCTTAAAAATACTTACGCAATATCCAAACTCGATCAGTTGATAAAGATTAATAATCGACCACAATCCCCAGAACAAATGTGAGGCCATTGTAAAGCAACTTATCTCCTCCATGAATGCCTCCATCTCCCGTTTGCTAGGCGTGTACGTAGCTGACTCGTTTGTTGTTTTTAAGTACTGTTTAATGAACTGAACGCGCTGCTCTAAGGTGGGATACTTATTGATTCGATGCGAATAGTATGGATACTCCTTAGCCGTATAATCAATTGTCCACTCAATAAAATGGTTCGCTATATCAAATCCCCGATAATTGTAGGCACAATATTCGTAGTCAATTATGATTAATTCCAAATCAGAGTCATCTGTATCGTCGGCATTTCCGTTGCAAATGGCAGCGTTTGGTGATGCGGTGCCATTGTCTATCTGGGTATCAGTGGGTGTGCTGAAACCAAAGGATTTTGTTTATCATGGTTGAATAATTTAAATCAATAAAAAAACCTGAAAAAGTAGAATTAAAAAAAAATACAACATGACCGTGCAGACTTGCCAGATTCAATTGAATTTCGCTAATTTGTTTGTTCTAAAAAATACAAACATACTCGACAGAAAATTTAAATGATTAACGTCTAAAAGCGGCTTCAGACGTAACTGTTTGCACACATATTTGGGTTTTGTTAACGCACAGGCTTGTCATGCGAACACATGCACAACAGTTGCGTCTGCACTCGCTTTAAAAATACCCGTTCAAAAAACAACTTTAACATCTTAAATCTAAAATGTTTTTCCAACCTGGAGTTTCCGTTCAGATCATCTTTACACTCAACATTGGTTCCATTCTGATTTCTCCTCAACCATGCGTTGTGAAGTTGACCTAGTTCCACAGGTTCGGTATCACTACTGAAAGAACATCAAAAAAATTTTAGGTGTTCAAGACGAGATCACTCTAACTAATTCAAACAACGAAAAATGTGTGCAGATTTAAATGAAAATAATGAATTGAATCAATTACTAGTAGTTCCTCGCGTGGATGTGACATATTTTTTGCGAGCACTGATCTGATATTGATTGACTTTACATTTTCTGGGACAATGAAACACAATTGAATGAACATGATACGACAAGATGGTACCCAGAATAGAGAAAATCTCGACGCCATCTATTTCAGATTGGATCACAGAATAAATACACGCCCACCGAATATATTCACGGTGTTCCAGCTTGGCCAAAACAGTGTGTGTGTGTGTGCATTTTCCAATCAATTTCATTTGATCCTTTCATTTCATATTTTTTTTAACAAAACAAATTCTATGTATGTATATGACATTGCATTTTTGCACCCCCACTTCTCACAATTTCCAACTGGAATTAAAAAGCGTTTTTCGAAAAAAAGTTAAATAAAATGCGAAATTTTGAAAAAATTACCTGATCATGTCCATCGGCGCAACGCGATCGCTAGTACTAGTGGAAAGGCCTTTAACTAAAATATTGCCCTCTTGCATGTCGTTGTGCGAGAAGACAACGGGATAGTTGGCGCGAAAAATGTGATCCTTTAGCCAGTCAACTTCTTTTGCTAGATCAGTCTTGCGGATTTGTTGGATAATATTGTGCTGATGGGGTGTGCAGTCGTGCCTGCAATAAGTCAAGATTAATCAAATATTTTCCAAAAAGGCTGGACCATCAAATATACTTACTTGGGTGAGTCTAGAATTGATTTAGAAATTTTCAGCCATCGTCCCATTGTCTTCCATATCCATTCCGGCTCTTTGGAGATGGGTATATTTAACGAATGAATTTCAGCCATTTTTTCAGCAATTTTATTGACAAGACAGGGTCTAGACAGCTCGTGTGTTTTAAGTGCTCGTGCCTAAGATCGATAAATACATTCAGAACAAAAATCGATGACTATCGTAGTAGTAGCGAACTTACCGGTATATATTGTTCGATACGCCCTCCGGGAAAAATCCCATGTAATTTAGGTCCCAAATTTCTCTCGCTGAGCAATGTGAAAACAACTAATTCGGTGAGCATAGCAGACTCGCCATGCGATTGGCCGTAAATTCGTAATAAAACCTGAAAGGAAAGAGATAAATTTATTGTATTTTCAATTGCAAATTCTTATTAAATGAAATATGCTGTTTTCTGGAGCACACAGCAGAGAACTGTGTGTCTCGCGTGCGGTCATTTTGTATCGGGCGTTTTGCAAAGGTTGTTGTTGGTGTAGCGGCGCCAGTGAAGGGTGGGGGGAACTAGTGTCGTTATTCGTATATCGTTGGCATCCTCTCTTCCAGTTCGAGATCTAGGAAGATTGCCACCTCAATGGGATTTTCCCAGAATGGGTGTTAGGTGCGTTGTGCGGGCTGGTTCCACATGCTGGGCAAATATCTGCAATAGTGCTATCGATGCGAGACCAAAATGAATTTAGTCTGGAGCACCATCCTGAGCGAAGCTGAGCCAAGGTGGTACGCGTGGCTCTAGGTAGCTGTTGTTCGTCGGTAGAGATGTCAGGCGGTCGAACGCGTAGGACACAGATCATTCGTGGCTTTGATTACCTCACTAGTATGCAATTGCTTTAGAATTGTCTTTTAAGTGTTGGTGTTATCGAGAGGAACTCTTTTCAATCTTTGGACGTCCCTTTCCTTGTCCCTTAGCGAACGTCTTACGTGACGTTGCGGTGGGGTTTTGGCCATAAGATCGTGGTTCGGGTGTTCACTACACTACGATAGCAACCAACAAGATATTGCTTAGCGAGGAGCTCATTATGACTTTTCAAATTTAGCAGCTTTGTCTCTTGGTGAAGGTGATCTGGAGGTGTCATGCGTACACATCCTGTAATTGTACGCTTCGCTGCATTCTGACAGGTTTGAATCCGCTTCCATGAAGTGTCGCAGAGATTATTCATCCATATAGGTGCTTCATAATTTACCACAGAACGACCGATGGCTTTATATAAGATTGTACGTGGCAAAAAGCGTGGCCGAGGATTTGGGCGCTGATAGCGTCAGGTTCTTGCTGTTGAAGATGTTGAGGTCTTCAAAGTAACAATTGATTAGTTGGCACATGTCAGAAATATCATTGCCGGATGTCATGATGGTACAGTCGTCAGCGTAGGATATTATGTCGATTCTTTCAGGTAGGGTGGGAAGCCCTGACATGTAGAGGTTAAACAAGGTGGGGGATAAGACTCCACCTTGTGGTACTCCTTGTTTGATCCTTCTTAGTTTAGATTTCCCATTTCTAAACTCCGTACTGGATTGACGTCCGGCAAGGTAGTTTGCAAACCATTTTATTATATGTGACGGGGTGGATGTGTTACGAAGATCCGTCAGTAAGAGCGAGTGATTCACCGTATCAAACACTTTCGATAGATCTAATGCAACTATGATGGTAAAGACCTTGGACATGATTCGGTCTAATGCAGTGGTGGTGCTATGCATTTTCCTAAAGCCGTGTTGGTGATTGGCGAGTTGTATGTGCGAAATAAGAGTTTTATCAGCGTATCAGCGATTCCAGTATATTTGCCACAGGAGATAAAAGCCTGATCGGGCGGCAGGATTCTCCTAAAGAGTTCTTTGTACTGGTTTATTCCTTTATTTATAACCAGATTTTAGGCAGAAATTTCGTCATTCATAATTTGGATCGCATGAATTGGTCTAATAACATCTATCCTTGAACTTGAAGCCCTCGTTCATCAACGTCAATGTCTACTGGATCGAATAAGATGGAACTTGCTCATACTAGAATCTTTGTGGCAATCGACTCTTCAGAAAGATCTAGGGACAGGATCTCCGGAATGTAGGGAGGGATGTAGTTAAAGCCATTGGGCATCTATCGAGAGATCAATCTCGTCGTCGTTGTTCAACTAACAATAATTATGTATTAATAATTGTAACACTAAAAACTTTATTAGGCTCCTGGAGAACTACATGGTCACTGCAGGGATACCGCAGGGATCTGTTCTTGGCCCGCTCTTGTGAAATATCATGTACTTTGCTATCCTGGAGATCGCTATGCCAACAGGAGTGATAATGAGAGGTTTTGCTGACGACATAGCAGTCGTAGCGGTTGCAGGCGACCGGGAGTTGGTCGAAATATACACAAGCGAGGCGATTTTAACTATCAAGCTATGACTGGCTCGCTGAAAAGTGAAGCAATCCTGATTAGCAAGCACAGCACTCTCAAAATCAGAGTGGGAGAGTGTTTCATAACCTGCTTAGCTGTTTAGCCGTCAGTTACTTATGGGTTATGATGATCTTATAGAAAGCATAGCAACCCATTGCATGCGTTAGTCCAGAGTGGGCATCAGAAAATAAAAATGGCACCGTTTTCACACTATCGCAGTTCACACATACTAAATAAAAAACAAATGAAGTTAATTCGAATGTCAAATTTTTGATTACAATTGAGAATATAATATCCGCGTAGTATTTATTACTCTCTCAAAATGCCAACGTGATAATTAACCCTTCTGTTGGCATATAGATCTAGACAGACCATTGGTACTATATCATGGTGAAAATATATACATTCGTAAGACATTGTATGTAAACTGTTTCTAGAACCAAAATTAGACCTCTTCAAAAAATAAGATTAATTTCACAGAAGATTCCACTACACCTTATACTTCAGGCTTTTGGTAAAATTAGTGTGCATGCCAGGCACTGTCTGAGATTATTTTAGAAATCGGTAGGGGCTAAGTCCTAAAGCTTAAATAAGTTAAGTTTGCACCACTTGGAAAATTTTCTAACGGTACTTATCAGAGTTTTTGTCTTGTTTGGGTTTTTTGCGTATATCTCCGCACCTCATGGTCGGACTTACAAAAGAAAGACACCAAATTGTTCGGTACGAAATTGCTTTCATCTTTTGTATACTAATTGTGCATATCAAAGCAGTAGATAAAATCAATTTTTTGCAAATAAGTCGATAAGGAGGTTTTCACACTTACGCCCAGATTACGTAATCCCATTGCTTATTTAGTTTTTGTTTTGAGCCTAAATTTCTATATATTTGTTTCAAGAATCCGCTGCAAGCCTTAACCTTAAGGTCTGGATAGACCTCGGGCGGAATGAAAATGAAATTTTTGTCCGCTGCGATTTTACCAATGAAAATGTTTACATACTGTCGTGGAATATGCCGCAAACGCTAGGGAATTCCATAAGCAACCATCCGAGAACGGTTCCAGAATTATTCTCGGCCATTTGATGTATTATTTTTCGATTCCCCGGTCATTAGATATTTTCCACGATAAAATGACCGGGGAATCGAAAAATAATACATAAAATGGCCGAGAAGAATTATGGAACCCTTCTCGGACTTTAGTTTATGGAATTCCCCAGCATTTGCGACAAGTTCCACGACAGTATACATTTTCATTGATAAAATCGCAGCGGACAAAAATTTCATTTTCATTCCGCCCGAGGTCTATTCAAACCATTAATAGCAAAACATTGCGAAATACGCTATATTTCGACAGCTAAATACCACGGGTGATAGCGCCAACGATTAGACAAATCCGCATAATAAATCACCGTGCGGTGTCACAATTTCTGCACCGGTAAAATTAATCAATGACATGGCAAAGTGTTAATGCTTTAAAATGTGACGCTACGAAAAGTTTCAGATCGAAAAAACAACGTGAATTCAACTGCACTTTGAAACACTTTTGTATACCGCTCTGAAAAATAGCACCAAATAGTACCCCAACTTACGGCAGCAACATCAAATATCTAGTAATATGGATGAAATTAGCCCCCTCCAGGACGAAATCCTGGTTGCGCCACTGGGTAGGAATGTGCAGAATGGTTACAGTCTTTGGCACATATACCTTAGAAGTTGGTAGGAAGAAGATAACAGGGTGTCCCGAACGTTTGAAAAAAGTCGACTTTTTTAGTTTTTATCGGAGATTGACGTATGGGTATTTAAATCAAAGATCTACATCTCACATCAGTTAAAATTTTCCAGTTTCGAGTAACAGTAAAAAAGTTATTGGCGTGTAAACTTAAACTTCCTTTTCGACCTCCGTCTCTCTAAACCGTTATAGGGATCGATATGAAACTTTGCACAAAGATTGGTCAGTATGGCCTTAATATACGTTAAATAATAAGACTGTTGACTTTTGCTAAGGAAAAGTGAATAACAGTAAATTTTGAAAATTTCAATTTGTTCGTGTGTAGTCCCTTTTAGGTTTCCAAATTTGAAAATTCTGTTAAGGGTTTATAGAAAATTAAATAGGGGATATGTCTACGAATTTTCATTTGAATAACTGTATCTAAACCGGAAATATAGCTAAGTAAGTATTTAGTAAGGGCCTTTCACAATGCAAGCATGTCTTCAATGCATATTTTTTAACTTGATAAAACAATGAACATGAAATTTGGTGGAAATGAATAGAATGGTAATAGTGTTTGCCACAAATATTTTTGAAGTTTGTAGGACCAAGTTAACAGGGTGTCCCTGAATAGCCTCAAAAGTATACTTGTTCAATACTCATAGGAAAGCTTGTGTGGGCTCTTATGTCAGGGGATACAATGGAATCATTTCATATAAGTTATTTTTCCTTGATTAAAAAACAGTAACAGTAGATTTACAGCTAATAATTCAGTTCATAAAGCCAAGCCATCCTTACGTTTGCCTGAGTTTGTTTTTGCTCAAAGGCCATCAGAAATCTTAAATCGAAAAATGCCTGTAAATTTGCCTTGGAGTACTTTTATACAAACTGGGTAAATAGTAAATCTATTTTTGGAACAGAATGTGAAAGGCGCTAGCCTTTCATTCTGGAACGCGTTTATTTAGACCAATCCAAAAATAGATTTACAGGAAGCGTTTCATTAATGCTGTGCACAATTCTTATCTATTGCTTATAAAATATGTATAAGTACAAAAAATATTCATTATGCATCAGAATTCCAAAAAAAACCCTCGTATTGCGGGCGCAGCCCTCTGTACGCTGGTATTTTTTGGAAATGCTACCATTAGGAGCGGAGATATACGCAGAAAACCCAAACAAAACAAACACCTTCATTAAGTACCGTTAGAAAATTTTTCAATTGGTGCAAACTTAAATTTAAGCTTTCTGACTAATACCCTATCGATTTATAAAATAATCTCAGACAGTGCCTGGCATGCACTCTGAAGCCGGATTTCACGACCAATCGCCTGAAGTATCAGGCATAATAGGCGGCGACAGAAGGGCTAATAAATTGCATCGACAATTTTTTGTCATTTGAATTTGAAATTCGCGGGGTGTAGTGAAATTAATTTGGAGTCAAACACATATGGGTTGTGTGTGCACATAGCCACTCTGCACTAACGCATGCAATGAGTTGCTATGCTTTCTCTAAAGGTCCACCTAGATTAGTCGCCAAATGGCGTCAGGTGCAGCCAAATGGCTGTTGTCATTCCATCCAAACTAGTCGCCATTTGGCTGTGCGTCCAGTTTTGATATTCAATATGGCAACTCAACCAACCGCTTTGACAACCGCTTGTCAAATTCAATGTGACAATTTTGCAACTTTTGTTCGTTATTTTGTGTGAAATTTAATAATTCTTGAATGGCCGTGTAAAAATTAAAAAAAAAAAATCACCAAATTGAAATTTTGGTTATGTCATTTTCTGTCTCCATTTGGGTGCTATAGTGTGGATGCTAAGCAGCAGCCAAATGGCTGTACGCGATGCCAGTTTTTGGACGCGCAGCCATTTGGCGCCTAATCTAGATGGACCTTAAGGAATGATGGCGTTGAAGGAAACCATAATTCATAAACGGCATCAATAGCGACGTTTTTTTCGTATCGCGTGTAAATCTAACTCGAAAAAAAACGATCGCGGGTAACATCCCGGTTAAGACCAAACAGCTGACATTTGACAGTTTTTGCGCATCTTTAACTCACCTTTGTCGGCTTATTTTTTAGATGTGGTGGATTTTATCACAAAAGATGATTATTTCTTTGAAAAATCTTTTCTCGTGATAACAAAAACGCTCACATTTGGTTTGAAAAACAAAATTCCCTCATATTTCCCCTATGCGTCCGCCATCTACATCTTAGCTCTATCTCGTGTAGGGTAGTTGCACGCGTGAACTTTACTTGGGTAAGTGTCATTTTTTTATACGAAGTTCTACCCAAACCTGCACGGGATAAACTCAATAAAACGTGCCTAATATAGAGTTGTGCTTTTTTGTTTCTTATATTTTTAGGGTAATGAGAACAAATCCGAGGCTTTCCACCAAAACTTCGATACAAAAACCAAATGGTGACTATTAATTGCAGCGATATCGACGCACAATCGTATGCTTTCTATTTTATGATTCTTCTTTAAGTATTGCAAATTGTTGTCAGAATGCTGCCAGTTGAACTAATTCGCTGACCAATTTTTAAGACAAAGACATGACGGAATGAAATTATTGATAAGATTTTATGTATGGTATTTTTTTTCCTTCGACAAAACCGTCTCATATGGAGCTACTTGTGGCAGAGAGGCATCGCGTATAATCATAAATTTGGAAAAATTTCAAATGTTTTAAATGTACAAATTGAAAGTCGTTAAAACTTGACTTATAATTTCGTCAGGCATTAAGCCGCCAAGGGCCATTGGCCTTATGATAATCCGGCCCTGCTGAACAAGGCTGTCGTACAGGGGAGCGGGATTTTGAACTGGCGAAATGAAATGAAATGAAATGGCAGGATAATGAACGTCAGGATTTTGAAAAAGGGGAATATGATGGGCGGGATATCGTGGCCAACCCGTAAGAAAAATACTTTCCTTCTATGACGGTATATTAAAAAGCGGGATATTGGAAAGCGGTATTTTGAATTAGCGGGTTTTTGGAATGGCGGGATATTAAGTTGGTGGGCTTTCGATTAGGCGGGATTTCAATTGAGCGGGGCTTTTCATTCGCGGTATATTGAAATAGGAAATGTGGGATATCGTAGCCAATCTTTTGTATTTAGCTTTCCTGGGGTTGAAATTTTCAAGTTAAAATTTATTACAAAACTATTTTAGTAAAAGATTGCGAGCATAATGATTGGTTATGGGAGACCTGAACTCAAAAAAATATAACCTTAGCTAATAAGGCTCTCCTCATAAATGAAAAGACTCATTTTGAAATGGGCTTAGAACAGTGGTTCCCAACTCGCAAATGACTGCGGATTTGTTTGAAAATGCCACTGCACCAATTAACTTAAAAGGTAAAAACAATTAGGTACAGACACAATAGTGTCCACTGAGACCACTTTATGCAACTTAACTTAAGGGTTGTATTCTTAAGTATTCAGTACATATTTATATTTATACTATAACATTTTTCGAAGCGCATGCGTGTTATTTTAATTAACCCCGATAGTATCACGCGGACCACTTTCGGGTCTCTCACGGACCACCTCCGGTCCACAGACCACCTGTTGGAAAACAATGGTTTAGAAACATTGAACGATTGAGCGGGCCTAGCGAACAAATTATGAACTCAAGAATAAGTCGCAATACGAACAAGATTGGGAAATGCTGAAAAGATTTGTACAGAAATTTTACGTTATCCTGTCAAGCTAGTGTACACTTAATTCTCATGTGTATATTCTGCTATGTGGAATGTTCTAATAAAAGCAGTTAAAATCTTCTTTGTCGAGAGATCAATGCATTTTTTAACTGTACAGTTATTGATATTGACGAAACAATGAGTTTGATCTCTCGGTCCTGTAAGAAAGGTCCGATTTCTCTAAAAAACAACACAGTTACTTTTCAGATTGGTCTGCAATTGATAGAACATTATGTTGCCGTTACAGACCAAAAAAAAAATCAGAAATATTAGCATTTACAATTACAGTACATGATCAATCACAAAAAGGCGTGCATCTGTTTGGCCGCAAAAGACTATTTCGATTATTTTATACAAGGAAAACCAAGCCAACTTACATAAAAAATAAATACAACAAATCATATTTTTTTTACTTACTTATACAATAGGGAATATAAAATAATACAATTGCAAGAGGTGTCGATGCACCCAAAAGATTAAATATTTGCGTAAGATTAATAATCGTAAATTTTTTTTTTGTTTTTTAAAGTTTGCCTTCAAAGCCTGTGGACTTCTTATCAATTTTACCATTATAAAAAATTTAACATAATGTGATTCGAAATTTCCAATACATGCATATTTGTGACTGCAATAATATCGCAACACCGTACGATTGCTACTAACTAACTTGGAAACAGAGCCCAGATAAAAAGTAATGCAATGCATTCAAGAGAACTTAACATTTTTTTATTTTCTTTATTCTGTTCACGTTTTCAGCGGTTGGCTAGACATTAAATGTGCGTCTTAAATTACATCGATCAATATACATTAAGTGTAGAGTGTTTACTTTGACGTTAATATGGATACATTTGTCGCACTTGCTTTGACAAGATTACGAATTAATTATGATCGAAATTGCAATTTGAAAGCCATAGCCAAATCTTTTATCAGAAGAAACGAAAAAAAAAATAGTTCCAGTAAAGTGGGAGTGGCAATGATGAATCTGCCAGGCTTTTTTGTTTTGAAGTCATAATTGTTTGAGTGCTTCACTGTGTGACTTTTTATTTTTCGACATGTAGTATACATACCACGAATTGAGTATATAATTACAAACTCAATAAAAAGAAATCCACCTGATAAGAGGTTATTCATTGTCTACGAATCTTAAGATATCGTACAATGCAACTGCCATTTCATGTTATGTGGTAGCAAACTCATTGACATAAATTCTGATCGGAAACAGAAAAAAAGATGTTTTGAATTTAGTTCAAATCAAATACGTTGCAAGAAGCTATTACATCTAGCTATAAAAGCTTAAACAAAGTAGATTACAGAGCTTTTAAAGGGTTAATTGAAAAAGAAGATTGGTCTGATATTAATTCTTGCAATGATGTAGATTTAGCAGCCCAAAAATTCGTTAGTAAGCTAAAACTGAACATGGAAAAAGCTACTACTGTACAAAAATTAAAAATAAGTCATAAAATGAAAAACAAAAAGCCATGGATTACGTCTGGATTAATGAACTCACTTCGTAGGAAAGATAAATTATATAAACTAATGAGCAGAAACAGTGACAAACAAAAATTCAAACAATATTTTATCCGCTATAAAGCATATTCAGAAATTTAGTAGGGAAAGCTAAAGACGATTACTACAAAAGGGAAATAGAACGTGCCGGGCAAAACGTTCAAAAAATGTGGGAAACAATATCGTCTGTTATCTCTACTAGGAAAAAATCACACACTTCGATAGATAGGATTAAAATAAACAACGAATTTGTAGACTTCAGAGACGATCCAAATAGATGTTTAGAATCCCTTAACCTTCACTTTTGCAATAAGGGTAAGAAAATGGCGGAGAAAATAATAGACATTGAATCTTATGAGTCACCAATTGCAGAAAACAATCAAATATTTAAATTTGATAGGGTATCGATGGAAGAAATACTTAAAGTGATAGGAGATCTGCGCATAAGTTCTAGTCCGGGATGGGATGGCATAAGTGTTAGAAGTTTAAATGAAATTAAAGAGCACATACTCTCACCGCTTTGTCATATAATCAACTTGAGCTTAACGACGGGAACTTTTCCTGATTGTTTAAAAATCGTTCAAATTACGCCAATATACAAAAATAAAGATAGAACACTACCGGAAAACTATCGCCCAATCTCTCTGATATCTAATATTGCAAAGATAATAGAAAAAGTCGTAAAAAATCAAATTAACGCATATATAGAAAACAAGAATATAATATCTCTGAGGCAATTTGGCTTTCAGACAGGCGTCAGTACTAATGACACTATTGACGCTGTGGCATCATCAGTATATGACACGCTTGATAAGGGTCTAAAGCCAATAACAATATTTTTAGATTTGGCTAAGGCATTTGATACGGTTTCACACAAATTGCTGATCGAAAAATTGGAGAACACTAGGGGGCTTCGCCCCCTGCTCGCTACGCTCGTCAACCCCTACCCCCCCCCCCCCCCCATATGGATATGGATCAATAAAAACAAACTCTCCATAAATATATCCAAAACTAAATTTATAGCCTATTCAATCTATGAAAGCGGACAACCATTAGACAATCTTACAATCAAAATACATGATCTTAACTGTTACACAACTTCGGGATGTCATTGTCAAAATACGACTGACAAGGTTAACAAATTAAGGTATCTTGGCGTTGAATTTGACCAACACCTCAAATGGAGAGAACACATAAGGATTCTTACAAAACGTCTAAACCGAGTCGCATATATCCTGGCAAGATTAAAAAGAATTCTTTGTATTAGAGCTTTAAAAATTGTATACTATGCCTTGGCGCAATCAATTATATCATATGGTATATTGTCATGGGGTGGTACATACAAGACAATTATAAAACCGGCCGAAATAGCACAAAGTGATATTTTAAGGGCGATGCTAGGGAAGAGGCGCGATGAATCTGCTAGTATCTTATATGAGGAAATATCAGTCCAAAAACTAATGGAGATCTATGCATTAATGGCGCTTAAACGCATACAAATACTTAAAGACATTCTACCAGTTACGTCTCATGGACTCAGAACTCGATCTGAGACAAATAAGAAGTTAATAATACCAAAAAAACTAACAACTCATGCCCGAAGACATTGGTCGTATATAGGGCTCAAATGGTATAACTCACTTCCGTCAGAGATTAAAAACACCGAAATTATTACAGCCTTTCATGGAAAATTAAAGAAATTCATCTTGGAAAATTCGCTACTTTTCGAAACAGATTAGCACGCTTGAAATATAATGAACGGTTCAAAATTTGAAATAGCATAATGTATACATATATAACTATGAAATGAACTTAGTAGTACATTAGTATAACTTATCTTGAAAATTAGTATGTATGTAACAAAATGTAAATAAAATGAGCTCAGTAGAATCCTTTCCACGCTCTGGCTATAGCCATTGTGGAGAGTAATTCCTACTTTTTTAGATTATTTTTATTAATGATATTTAATTATTTAGTTGTATATTGCAGTGTAATTTTTAATAATTTAATATTAAGGAATAAATGAATTTGAATTTGAAAATAATTTTTTTCACATTTATGCACCACATCTGAAACCAATACAACTTCCACATCGGGTCTCAGTGTTGTTTTTCATTGCCAGAATGACACACTGTCGGAGCAAACTTGTTGCAAACTCTATGACATTGAATTGTTAATTACATACATATTAAAATAGTGAATCATTATTCGATTACGCAAAGATTAAACTCAATTGCGTAAAATGTTCAGTACACCGTCATAATACCTACATCTAAACAAAACAATATTGATTTCTCCACTAACCTCTTTTGGCTCTGCCTCTTGTGAGCTGTCCCGTCGAAGTCTCTTCGTAGCTTCTTCGGAGAGCGGTGAATTTCTATTATTATTATCATAATCATCCGGCAAACTAACGTAATACAAAAAGTTGGATAGACCGCCACTGTAAACATGCAAAAAAGGAATTCAATGTTATTTTTGGTCGGCTCCTGAATAATTCAAATCCATTCTTACCTTATCCTCCGAAACTTAATGTCATCAGAACTAACCGTCTTCCAGGCACCGTGTAAATAATCACGACAAATTCGTGCCGCAACCTCTCGCATTTCGTCAATCGATGCCGAGCTCTGTAACCATAATCATAATTAATTAGTACTATTACATTAGACGAAAAGGATTTTTTATTTATTATTTGAAATAAAATGGCAAAAACAGTCACAAATCAATATGCAAAACATCGTACATTTGTTAGAACTTTGCGTGCGGCCTTTTCGGGACGTGTAAACACTGTAAATTTATTGTGACGATATGAACGTTTCAGGACAAAGACGAACGGATTAAGGATACGTGCAATTATTTTGAACATATGAAATTCGATGAATTTTATTATAAAACTACTATATGATACAAAAAGGCTAGAAGCTGCGGATTTCAATCGATACACTGTTGTTACTCCGAACATGACGGATGACGAACTCTGCAATGGGAGGGTTTCTGGTTGACGGGTTTTTGCGACCGGGGTGATTTCTTTATTTTTAGTAGAGCGCATGACAAAAATATATACCTTGGATGCAAAGTAGGTATATGCACGCATACCTTTTGTGAGAAGTTTAAAATTGCGTAATGTTAAATTTACGTATCGTTATGTTTGAAATGATACATTTTAGGACATTCGTGGGCATTAGAATAGTTTGGAACAATTACATTGGAATTTCTATTATAAGATATCCAACAATAATCTGTGTGTTGTTCAATTGCATGTTTTGGATATTTTTATTTGTTGGAATTTCCGTGTTACAATTATTTTATTGAATTATAATCCAGACTTGCACATTTTAGGATATTTTCAGTGTGAAAAATTGCACTCAACAGAACGTAAGGACTAAAGCTTAGAAATGTGTTCATCCTTCTAAAGTAGGAATGAACATCGAACATCGATGTATCGAAAACATCGATGTTTTTGGTCCGATGGTCGATTTTTTACCATCGATAGTTTTGCGTCGATGTTTTTCACCATCGATGGTTTGCGTTTCGATGGTCGATGTTTTTCACCATTGATGGTTTTTAACTATCGATGTTTCCTTCCTCAACATATTTTTTTTCACAACTATCAACTTTGTCTTTAAAAGTGGATGGAAATACCTTCAAACAGCTCAATCAGAAAAAAATGTGAATCCATCGTAACATACAACATGCAATCCATCTATCGTGAACACTGTACACACAAAAAGGAGTGTCTTTCTTTATACGCCCGGTAAGGCACAATTTCCAAATGTGGTTTCACCCTGAAATAGTTATCAACCTTTCCTCACTGTTTACGTTGAAACGTTGAAATTTAAAGAAATGCGGTAGATGTGCTACAATTTCGTCGTGCATCTTTTCTTTTCATGCACCGACCACTGTCCACTCGTCAAGATAAATGTACGACGGACGGCCGAAGTACATCCGATTATCGTTCTTTCTCCCGCAGTGTTCAGAGACTATGGAGAAAGTGGAATTCCGTCGCGTACTTTTCCAAGTCATCGTCACACGTCACAGATTCCCGCGCGGTACCGCTGGTCGCTCTATGCCAGGGGTGTCAAACTCAAAGCCTGGCCTGGGCCAAATATCAGTGTCCTAAGGTTTAAGCGGGCCGCAGAATAAAAAAAAATGAAAACGCGTATTGAAACCTATGTATTTTTGTAATTTAATCCCAGAATATTTCCTTTAAGATGTGACTATTAATCACAGTCAGTAGCTTCCTAGGGATTACGTTCTATAGAAATTACATCTTTTGAAAATGTTCTTCAAATAAATTGAGAACCTTAGATAAGAAGTTAAAACGCCAACATTATTTGTGAATTAATTTCTGTCAAATTTTGGACAGCTGATCCGAACATTGTAGAACCGGTCATAAACATCCAGGTAGCCCAAAACAACCTTGGGAGCGCAAATTCTTAGTCTGAGTTACATCAAGTTTGGTCAGAAAAAAAAGGCTAAAAATAGACAGAAAATTTGTTCTGTGATGAGGTGCGAAACAAACACATGTACCACTAAAGCTTAATAAGCTTACAGGAAAAAATTCTGTACTTGGGCTGAAAGGGCCATATTTATAACATTTCACGTCTAGGTGATTTCCTCACCAAATATACGAATTCGGCGCTTTAGGACTTTGTCCCTCAAACAAATCTCAGCCCAAGATGTGCTAATCTAATAACCTGAACGTTGCGAACACGAGTTATACTGCAACGTGGCGGATAGCTAGCAAGCTAGGCTAATACTAAAAAAAACTTGACCGAATTTCGGGACAAAACAATTTCTCGAAAAGGCTTAATGTTTTCCTCCACAAAAAAGGATGCCTTAAGCAAATGAACTCAAATAATCGTCGGCGATTTTTTCAAGCGTGCATAACCCACCGATTCTCGACGAGTTTTAGTAAATCTTTGAAATGTTTAACAGCTCGAATTTGTGCTGCCACACATTTTATTAATTAAGTTCTTCGACCTGGCCGCGGGCCGCGAGTTTAACATGTCTTCTCTATGCGGTGGGTTGTGGGTACGATACGAATGCGTATTACGCAAAAAAAAAAACGCAAGGAGAATAGTCACATTCTGGTGGTTGGGGGAAGCAAGGAATGAAAGCCATAAGCTAAACCTATCAATCAATCAGCTTAATTTTTGATATTAAAGTGATTTTTTTGAGTACTCAAATAACCCAAAATATCGATGTTTTTGGTTCGATGTTTTCTCACCATCGATGGTTTCGTCTTGATGTTTTTTCGATGGTAACCATCGATGTTTTTCTTTCGATGCTCATCTCTATTCTAAAGTAAGTGAGTGTGATTAGACACCTAAGTTTTTGGGAGTACCAACAGAGCCGTGCGAAGACAATTTGGCGCCCGGGGCAAAATTTTGATCTAGGCGCCGAATCCCATATTTTCATGCGTTTCATTTCATGGCTTCTATGAGCTGCAGAACACAATTTTAATCATCACATGACGTACTCTCCACCCAAGTAACAATTCGTATGCTTTAAAGAAGCACACAAAATCAGTTTATCGTGTGACATCGCTTATAGAAGTATTTTAATCTGATAAAAACTCCTTAAAACACTTTTCGGAAAGCTTAAAAAGTTCTTATATAATCAATTCACGATGTTATCAGCATCTCAATCCCCATAACCAACGCCATCTAGATACATCAAGGCCGTAACTCAGCTGTGCCGTTTGCCTACTAATTGTGGATTTACACGAACAAACAACAACAAGCATATGACGTCATTAAAAGGAACAGCAAAACAGTGCAAATAGTAGGCGAAATATTTCTACATTGCAACCTTAATATAAAGACGGCGCCGCGGCGCCGGTGCCATAACCCTGTTTTTTCTTCTTCTTTTTTACTACGTCGCTGTATTCGTTTTGTTTTTCTTTAAAAATTCAAAACATTGTAATGAATGAGTCAACATTGTTTTTGTTTTGATCATAAAACTCTAATTTACATAACATACCTACTTATCTTATAATGTATTTAGGTTTTCCTACGGAATCTTATAACTATGAATGAAACGCAAAAAGCGGAATGATTGGTTTTGATAGACGGCTTGTGGCAATTATGCTACAATATTCGAATCGCAAAATAAAATGCGAAAACAACACTCTGTATGTATGTACATATGTATGTACCAAGGTGATACACGTGTCAATTAAATTCGATGGAAATATTGCTTATCATCATTCTGTTACGGAATTTCGTTAACATTTTGCAGAGAAACCTGTACATGTACATCTATTCAAATGTTTAAAGCTAAGTCAGATGGGAACCCTACAATCTTTCCGACCCTAAAGGCTAGGTAGCTGTTGTGAATGAATTAAATCATGAATATCTAAACTAGCACATTTTCTAATTATGTATAGACACAGGCAAGACGCCAAATTCGCACATGTACTCACATACGAATCTTAGCCGGTAAAACTACAATAACTACGCGAGTTTCTGAATGACCTTAGAAAAATTTACTTCATGTGAAATGCAAATTTTGTACATGTACATGTACATATTCCATATTATATACAGGGTTATTGGTTAAGTCGACCTATTCCCTGCAACACGTTATAATAGGGGAAAAATGCAACAAAATGAGGCCATAAATGTTAGGCCGATTTTCAACGGTCACTGAGATATTTGAATTTTTAGGTTTTTTTAACTAACCTCGAATTTTACCATTTAAAGTAAGAATTAAAAAAAACTACTAAGGTAATGGGTTAAAACTTATTTTTGGATTTTAGTCAACACTCTAGCAGACATTTCTTAATAATTTAAAATTTCAAAAACCTATCACAATTCGAAATTTTTAATTTTTAATAAAAAAAAAATTATCTTAAATTTTTTTAAAGCTGATTTTTAATATAGTATTACTAAAAAAAAATATATGACACGGACTCTGCAGACCACTGAAAAAACATACTCGTGTTGTCAGCTTTCCAAAAAGGTGTCAATGTCAATATAAATATTTGAAATAATTGAAACAGTTAGCTGCAACTTGTTCGGGGACCATAATTTCGTTTGATAAAAAACGACAAATCCATAAAACAATAAAAACAAGTCTGTCAAGTTAGCACTACCACTTTAAAATTTCGACAAACGCTATAGTGCATTGAATATCGCGATTTTGTCGTAATTCAATGCAAAAAGAAAAAAATTTGTCGCGCCCCTCCTTCCCTTTAAAAACTACCCTTAAGTGCATTTGAGCCACAGTTAACCAAATTCGAGTTCCAAGAATCCCAATGCTAAAGGTGTCCAGTAAGATATCACAGGGGCTGCTTAAGAGATTTCCACCCTGAAAAAAATTGTCGCGCCTCTCCTTCCCTTAAAACCTACCCCCCTCAAGTTAGCACTACCACCCCTGTAGCGGCCAATTCAAGCATTTCCGTAAAACTAAAAGTATCCAATTAATTGTCGCAGGAACCGAAAGGCATATTGCACGCTTCAAAAAAATTTTCGCGCCCCTTCTACCCCTTAAAAACTACCCCTAATTGCATTTCAGCCTTAGTTCGCCAAACTCGAGCTCCAAGAATCGCCCCAATACTAAAAGTGTCCAGTAAACTCTCACTACGGCTGCTTAAAAGATTTCCATCCTGAAAAAAATTGTCGCGCCCCTCCTTCCCTTAAAAACTACCCCCGTCAAGTTAGCACTACCACCTCTTTCGCTTCCTGCGAAAATTAATTGGATACTTTTTGTTTTACGGAAATGGTTGAAGTGACCGCTACCGGGGTGGTAGTGCTAACTTGACGGGGGTAGTTTTTAAGGGAAGGAGGGGCGCGACAAATTTTTTCAGGGTGGAAATCTCTTAAACAGCCCCTGTGATATCTTACTGGACACCTTTAGCATTGGGGAGATTCTTGGAACTCGAATTTGGTTAACTAAGGCCCAAATGCACTTAAGGGTAGTTTTTAAGGGGAAGGAGGGGCGCGACAAATTTTTTTCTTTTTCCATTGAATTACGACAAAAACGCGACATTTAATGCACTATACCGTTTGTCGAAATTTTAATGTGGTAGTGCTAACTTGACAGACTTGTTTTTATTGTTTTATGGATTTGTCGATTTTTATCAAACGAAATTATGGTCCCCGAACAAGTTGCAGCTAACTGTTTCAATTATTTCAAATATTTATATTGACATTGACACCTTTTTGGAAAGCTGACAACACGAGTATGTTTTTTCAGTGGTCTGCAGAGTCCGTGTCATATATTTTTTTTTAGTAATACTATATTAAAAATCAGCTTTAAAAAAATTTAAGATAATTTTTTTTTATTAAAAATTAAAAATTTCGAATTGTGATAGGTTTTTGAAATTTTAAATTATTAAGAAATGTCTGCTATAGTGTTGACGAAAATCCAAAAATAAGTGTTAACCCATTACCTTAGTAGTTTTTTTTTAATTCTTACTTTAAATGGTAAAATTCGAGGTTATTTAAAAAAAAACCTAAAAATTCAAATATCTCAGTGACCGTTGAAAATCGGCCTAACATTTATGGCCTCATTTTGTTGCATTTTTCCCCTATTATAACGTGTTGCAGGGAATAGGTCGACTTAACCAATAACCCTGTATAGGTATATGTACATACAAACCTAAGTATGTACTTATTAATTTTATGTACGAAGACCCGAAAGCCTTACCTTTCGGGTCACAGAGAATTTTAATATCCTCGCGTGAGTCATGTGGTTCAGTCGTGGATTTTTTCATTTTCATAGCGTCTCACGCGATAGACGTTTCTATGTCGAAATACATATATGGAACTCCTGAAACTGTGATGGATTTTCATACAGAAGGTGTGTTTTTTTGGTTATCCCGTGTAGGTTTGGATAACGAAACTCCATATAAAAAAAGCCAGCTGATCCACCTGTCATTTTTTTTATATGAAGTTTCGTTACCCAAACCTCCACGGGATAACCAAAAAAACACACCTGGAGAAACTAATTGTTTTTGGGGGTACTAAAATTTTCCACCAAAAAAATACGACATCCATCCGCAAAGAGATTTCACTCGGTTCATATTTGAATGATATGTATGAACAATTGACTACTTCTAAAGAAAATAATTGGCATTATTAGGTGTGTTTTTTTGGTTATCCCGTATAGGTTTGGGTAAAGAAACTCCATATAAAAAAAATGCCAGCTGATCCACCTGTCATTTTTTTATATATGAAGTTTCGTTACCCAAACCTAGACGGGATAACCAAAAAAACACACCTATTATAGGTCCCGATATTAAGTCCAAGGCCATTCCTTATCAATCAAACTGCAAAATAATTTGGAAAACTATTATCGCGGCTATTCAAAATTGTTTGTCGTCATAATGGTGCAACAGCCAGACATCGAGCCTTGGCATCTATTTATCTGGCTAGTCATATCATATTTCATCTAAACTTTCGTTGCAAAAGTAGAAAAATAAATTTTAGAAAAATTGTGATAATTTGACGCAATTGATTATGGAGAAAGCGACTGATAATGATAGTGATACTAGTGATTGTTACTTTTGTATAACAAGCTTGACACACTTATTTTTTCGAATGACGCAAATACGTCATTATGACGAAAATTTACCATCATTAGCACGAATTACAAATTACACATTTGGACCATCATTTGCTCAATAATGACAGAGGACGCCATCTTTTGCAAAATTGAAGAACAAGAATTTTTGCAAAAATATTAAATTTGTTATTAATCTTTACACATTTCTATTCAAATTCTTTAAGAAAAGTGTGTCTTTAAATTATTGAACACAATATTCATCAAAATGTCGCTGTTGTTAGGGACATTTTCATCATTTCCCAAACGTCAAAAGTAAATGACGAATTCTAATAACGAAAACATATGTGTCACCTCAATTTTGAACTGTCATCATTATGACGGATTATCGTCAGATTGATTTGGATATGTGTCAAAGCTATTATAGTAAGTATAATACGTCGCGTCGCGTAGGACTCAAATGGGTATATATTTTTTGTATAAAGGTTTGTATTCATTTTTCAGAACATTAAATGATTATACATATCTACTAAATTGGTCATTTTCTTAATAACACTACATATAATGCTAATGGGAAAGAAAACAAAACATTTAGTTTCAACTTAATATAGAAATCCTATTTGCATCACATGGCTCATTAGTAAGTAGATAAGCATAAAATATAGGAAGTTGACGAGTAATTTTATAATTTATTTTAACCCCAAAATGACACTGAAATTGCAACAATTTCGATTTGCTAATATAACATAATAAGAATTTAACATTTTATAAATATGCAGGGAGTCATTTCAATAAAAAAATAAATAATATCTAATAATAGAGCGTTTTAGTATGTCGTTCACTGTAATATACGTTAACACTTTACGGAATTCAATTCACTATAATATGTAAATTCGCGCGCATACCGTACACGAAAAAAGAGATTCGAAATTTTTAATTTTAAAGGTTTGTGTTCGTAGAGACGACTCATGTGATGATCGCTCAGCGATCGAAGTTAAACCATCGGTTCTGAGCACTACTTACGGAAATTTTCTATACAGGGATGTGGTTTAGGTCATAGTCGATACAAGGAAATTGCCACCATACAATAAATATGGAAATATGGCTCGGAATTGGATGCAGAACTACGATCGCTGAGCGGTCATCACATGAATCGTCTCTACGAACACGTACCTTAATCGCAACACGACCCGTTAGTCTTGACTGTTTTAAGTACGTCAGATACACTTAAGGTACGTGTTCGTAGAGACAATTTATGTGATGATCGTTTAGCGATCGTATAGTTTTGCATCAAATTTCGAGCCGTATTTAAATATTTGTTGAATGGTTCCACTCTCCTAGTATCGACTATGGACTAAAGGAACATGTCTGTATAGAAACTATACGCATATAGTGCTCAAAATCGATGGTTTAACTTCGATCGCTGAGCGATCATCACATGACTACTTGGGGGGACATGCGATCATCACATGCCTACTTGGGGGGACATGCAAAATTGTATTAAATATTCTGTTTTATTTACGTTACACAAGCGAACTTTTTTAGAATTTCAATTACGTTGATGTAGTTTATACGACTTGCCAAAATTCTCTAATAAAAAATAATCAGCAATTATCATTTACAACATTGCTTTTGGCAGCATATGCATATGCGCCGATTACGCATGAATTCTTATCTGCCTATTCATATTTTATTGATAAATGATAATAAAACATAACATTTAGCTTCAAATCCGAAAATTTTTTGGGATTGGCCCAATTGTTGTGCAAATTTGTTGACATAATATGTATGCTATATGCAATAAATTTAGCTTTGTGTAGTATTAACTGACGTAGAATACAAGGAAAAGAAAGACAAATTTTGGGCCAGGCCCAGTTCCACATTTCAAGCGAATTCTACTTATATCATGGCTACAGTCATGAATAATATGTACATTTTGTAACAATAGGTGTGTTTTTTTGGTTATCCCGTGTAGGTTTGGGTAACGAAACTTCATTTAAAAAAAATGACAGGTGGATCAGCTGGCATTTTTTTGTATATGGAGTTTCGTTACCCAAACCAAACCTAATATATTTCTTCATAATTTTCAAATTTGTTTTCCCGCCCTCTACTCCTACTTAAATTACTACCAACGCCATTCAGATACATCAAGGCCGTAACGCAGCTGTACCGTTTGCCCACTAAATTGTGGACGGATACGAACAAACAACAACAACACGCATATGACGTAATTAAAAGGAACAACAAAACAGTGCAAATTTAGTAGGCAATTTGACGTTTAAGATTCTACATTGCGGCCTTAATATCTAGACGGCGTTGCTACTACTTAGGGCTCCATTACACAGTCATATTTCTATTATAATATCTATTATGAAATAGAAATATTATCATATATATGACCGTGTAATGGCATTTCATAATAGATATTATCATACATGGAATAGACAGCTAAACGGAAAGGAAAATCCGCTGTCATCCCATACAAACTGCATGGTCCGGTTTGAAACACAACAAAAAAAAACATTCCACTTAAATGCGTTCCCTTTCTGTCAACGCTTGTCAGCTGTTACAGGCCAAATACACCTGCAACTTGGTTGCTAACCTAGGTTGCAGGTACGTTACTACACACTTGCAACATTCCGGCAACCACGCCATTCACGTTCTTGCAACCTGGTACTGAAACCTGCAACATGCCTACAAACCACTTAATTTCTGGTTTTTTTGCGTGTTGCCAACTTAGGTTGGCAACCAAGTTGCAGGTGTATAAGGGCTGTTACACGTTCTGCAAATTCTCAAGAACATACTTGTCGCGTCGCGCGTTTATTTTTTGTGAAAACGTATTTCTTATATCATTTCAGTGTTTTTTAAGTGAAATCCAGTTACTGAGTGTGAGTTTGTGAAGTGAATTTCGCGCCTACATTTCAATGTTCCCTTTGTGTCAAATACATGGCCATTAGTGTCATTTCAAAAACTGAACCATTTGAGTTTGATTCGGGCCTATCCTTTAGTTCTTTAATCAATGTTATCATATGTACTATAAATAGAACCTATCATCATATCTAAATGTCAAAATAAAAATTCGTAACAATTCCGTGTTCTTCGCGTCTGGCGACCCAGGGACGTACCCAAAGAGGCTTTTTCTACCTGTTCTTCTTTCTTAGAATCAAATAGAGAGTAATAAGCGACTCGAAAAACGCACAATTCGCCATTATTTGATGCATTTCCGCGACTAAAGGAATAGGCCAATCAAGGAAGACATTATAGAGAACATCGAAGGGGGTGACGATTTTTTCTTCGGTATTTTGTTAGGAGTAGTTAGGAGGTACTAATTGCACTCGGAGCTGAGTGGTGCGCTAACGCGGGGAGGGGGGGGGGGAAGCAGTTAAAGGTGTAATTTATGTTATGTTAAAACCGAATTTGCAATAAATACATTGAATTGAATCATATCTCGAAAACGGTGAGTCGCAGAGAAAAAAGTTGTGAGTAAGCATTAAAGCTTTGTAAATGTCCTATTTATTTGTCCGTACTTGCTAACGGTTCTTCCAATATTGTTTATTAAAAGTCGAAAATTTTAAATTTTTTCAATTTTCTCTATTTACAAGGATAACGACAAACGTTGTGATAAAGAGGGAGGGGGGGGGGGGGGTGTGACTGTTTTTATTTCATGGATCCATAATAATGGATGGTTCGGAGTAAAACATACATAAACAATATCGGAAGAACCTTTAGGAGTTTTGCATATGTATGGGCAAATAAATAAGACATTTAGAAAGCTTTAATGTTTACTCACTTCTTTTTCTCTACGACTCACCGTTTTTGAGATATAGCCCAAAACACAAAAAATAGCACTAAATTGCACATTTAAACCACCCTCCCCGCGTTAGCGCACCCCTCAGCTCCGAGTAAAATTATTAGCCTTACCTCCTGACAACTCCTAACAAAACACTGAAGAAAAAAATCGTCCTCCTTCGATGTTCTCTACACCCGCTTTTTATGCGTTCATTGCTTGGCCTAGAAACAAATTTTGTATTTGACACTTGAATAAACAATAGATATTATGATATAAATATGATTAGTGTAATATGTAAAAATTTGATTTTCCATGATAGATATGATCATATCTATTATAATAGATATTATAATATAAATATGACTGTGTAATGGAGCCCTTAAACTACTTAAAGTGTTTTTTTTTTGGTTATCCCGTGTAGGTTTGGGTAACGAAACTTCAAATACTCAAATAAAAATGACAGGTGGGCCAGCTGGCATTTTTATTATATGTAGTTTGTTACCCAAAACTACACGGGATGACTAAAAAAACGTACTTTTAGTTGAGAAGCGTCGAAATTTTGCCCTAAGTAGAGGACTTGGCGCTATGTATCACAAACACTGAGTGCCTTCTGGTAGAGAGTAATGTAACCAGCAATCGCTATATTTTTCTCGGCGAAATGTACTTAGCGTAGTGTACGTGAACACACTCAATGTTATGTTATTATAATTTCAAAAGAATGCTACAAGCACAGCCCCTTGGTAGAAGTTTGAGAAAATTGAGATAGAAAAATAATGTCTTTTGGAGTGAAATCAGAAAAAAATTGCAGGGTGACGTAAGGGACGTCTTCAAACGATATCGACAATCGAAAATTGTGTAAGAGGAAGAGGCGTAATCACCTCTTAAGTGACATTAGAAAAATCGTTTAAAACGAAATCTCAACAAAGATGACACAAATCTAAAACGTGCCCCTAATAAAGAAGGCCAAACGAATGGATAACCGAACGACAGCATGGTAGGCCGCCGAGTATGTCGCGAGTTTCTACATTAAAAAAACAAGATCCACATGATGTGGACCATATTTTCGATTGTCCAGCTGCTCCTACGCATCTCACACCACTTGCGTGGTTGTGCCAATCCCATCGAAGCAGCTTTTTTAGTTTGAATGGTCATGTCTACATATGTTCCTCTTTCGTCTTCCCTATCGTCTTCACGTTCTGTTTTCTCTGTCAACATGGAACACGTCATTGATTGCATCAAGTAAACAGAAGAGAAAAATGCCTTTGTATACTTGCTCAACAATCGACGTAAAACGGCAAGCAAAGCCCAAGCCCATTTGACACTAATTTGAAGTTCTTCGCAATGTTTTATCAAAAGAAATGACTGAATATAGTTTTGTAGGGGAGGCAGGGGTAGGGGTAGTCAGACCTTATCCACTTTCCACCATCTTCAAGGAAATGACACAATTAGACATTGATCCAAATTTCAGGTCGCTAACGATATTCCGTGGAAAGTTATGGACGAATTAAAATATTAAGGAGGGGTAATTTGTATGGGAGGTATTTCAATACCGTCGAAGATTTTGTCAAAGCAAACATTAGCTAGCTTTATTATATTGGGAGTTATCGTGCGAACAGACAGACACACGGACAGACAGACATGGCTTATTCGAATCAGAGACCGATCCTGATCATTTATAATATGTATATACAGGGTTATTGGTTAAGTCGACCTATTCCCTGCAACACGTTATAATAGGGTCAAAATGCAACAAAATGAGGCCATAAATGTTAGGCCGATTTTCAATAATCACTGAGATATATGAATTTTTAGGTTTTTTTGAAATAACCTAGAATTTTGCCATTTAAAGTAAGAATTAAAGAAAACTACTAGAGTAATGGGCTTAAACTTATTTTTGGATTTTAGTCAACACTATAGGAGACATTTCTTAATCATTTAAAATTTCAAAAACCCATCAGAATTCGAAATTTTTAATTTTTAATAATAAAAAATTTACTTAATTTTTTTAAAGATATTTTTAAATGTAGTATTACTAAAAAAAAAAATATGACATGGAGTCTGCAGACCACTGGAAAAACTTACGCGTTGTCAGCTTTCCAAAAAGGTGTCAATGTCAATACAAATATTTGAAATAGTTGAAACAGCTAGCTGCAACTTATTCGGGGACCATAATTTCGTTTGATAAAAAATTAAATAAAGCAGTACATTATACGTACTCGTACGATGCATTTTGAATTTAATGACATTTATTTCATTTTTTATCAAACGAAATGATGGTCCCCGAACAAGTTGCAGCTAGCTGTTTCAATTATTTCAAATATTTGTATTGATATTGACACCTTTTTGGAAAGCTGACAACACGCGTATGTTTTTCCAGTGATCTGCAGACTCCATGTCATATAATTTTATTTAATAATACTACATTAAAAAATATCTTTAAAAAATTTTAAGAAAATATTTTTTTGTTTAAAATTAAAAATTTCGAATTGTGATGGGTTTTTGAAAATTTAAATGATTAAGAAATGTCTGCTATTGTGTTGACTAAAATCCAAAAATAAGTTTAAGCCCATTACTCTAGTAGTTTTCTTTAATTCTTACTTTAAATGGCAAAATTCTAGGTTATTTAAAAAAAACCTAAAAATTCATATATCTCAGTGATTATTGAAAATCGGCCGAACATTTATGGCCTCATTTTGTTTCATTTTGACCCTATTATAACGTGTTGCAGGAAATAGGTCGACTTAACCAATAACCCTGTATAAATGATCAGGATCGGTCTCTGATTCGAATAAGTATACTTTGCCATACCTCCGGTGGTTCCTTTGAGGTGTTACAAAATATCGGCGTAACAAAAACAATCACTCTAAAAAAAATTACTCCAATAATAGGAGGAAACTTTTTTTCCTTCTATTATAGTAGTAAATTTACACCACGATATAAACGAGAGTAATTTTACGCTTTACGGTGTAAATATTTACTAGAAAATTGGTGTAAATCTACAAACGGTAATAATTATATTTGCACACATAAATAAGTAAACTTACTCTTAGACTTATGTAAATTTAAATCAGAAATAAGCAAATTTGCACTGGAAAAATGTAAATTTACACTGGCAAATATGTAAATTTGCATCCGGGTTTATAACAATATTTACGGCAGCCGGTTCTTCGATGTAAATCGTCCTGGACCTACCCGTTATTCCAACGGCCAAGAGCTGCCACACCCTCTTTGGTTCAAGAGCAAAAACGCGCTACAAAAAAAAAACAATAATATGATGCTCGCACGAGCGCACTTCGGACGGAACAGAGTAACTGCACACAGAACAAGCCACTTGTGACATACAGGAAAATGCAATAATGCACAAAAGTATTGTGACACACTCAGTTTTACACAAATGTAGGTGTCATTTTTTACACCAAAATCGTAATATTACATGAAAATGTAAACTGAAAATGTAAAGTTACACAGAAATAAAGTAATGACACATCTTCACTCCAAATTTGGTGTAAAATTACACCAAAATAAAGTAATATTAAAAAATCTGTGTAATATTACAAATTTTGTTGAAAAATAAACGTTTACTGTAATTTTGCGAGAAAAAAGGTGTAAAATTCAACGATTTTTCGATGTACAATTCAACCTTTTTTTTACAGTGTACCCTACACCATCTTATGGGTATAAGATATAAATAGGCTTATGTAACGGGTAACGCCCACCGCAGATACATACACACCTCCCACACAGCAAATTATAAAAATGTTTAAAGAGAAGACGATAGCGCATTTTGATCTTTGAAGACGGAAAAGAATAGTTTTTGTCTAAAACTGAAGGCGAAATTGGGATTAGGGGAATTAACCCCCAAATTATTAATTTGTTCCTCGAGGATTTTCACAAAAATAAACCCCTTATAGCAGAATATCGGTAAAAGTTTTGCTTTTTCTCTCATGATGAGGTTTTTACCGAAAGTGGTCCCCTCTTTGATAGTCCATCTTAGGACTTGGACTACTTCCTTTTCTTCTTCGTCATTGGCCCATTGTAGACCCATGTGAAAAAATGTGGTGTCAAAGTCCTCACTCTTCTTTCATTTAGCTCTATTGGCAAATTAAGCAGCGAAGTTATTTTGAAAACTTCCGGTTAGGGTACTAGGAAATCCGTTACAGCGTTGCTAATTGTAGTTGTTTTCGTTTATTTTAGGAAGCGTGAAACATGCAGTTGGTGTTGGTTTGCGGTTTGTTGCAAATGTTGTTAAGAATGGTGTCTTAAATTAGCCTCCATAAGTTAAGGGCCCCATAGACTCAACGATTTATCGGCCGATCAAAGCTCATTTCTGTGGAGAAAGTACATTTTCTGTGGAAAAAGCTCATTTTCTCTTGCGAATTTGGTAGAGGAACTTAAAAAATGTGCTTTCTCCACAGAAATGAGCTTTGATCGGCCGATAAATCGCTGAGTCTATGGGGCCCTTAAGATAGGTCCCTGTTTCACCATAAATGGAAAGCTTTCTTACTCCGTTTCATCAGAAACGAACCTTTGAAAGCTTTGAAAGCACTCCAATGACTCAACCTCCTGGTCCATTTCCTCAACGAGTGAAATCAATCGAGTAGCGAGATTTTAATGCTGTATCTACATTGACTCCAAGTGGTAGCTCGTCAAAAAACTGGTATCGCGAGCTGCCATTTGACAGCGCATGCTACCAGCCCTAATGTGCGACAGACAGGGAGAGGTCTGAGCGCAGCGTAGGGCGAGATACAGGATCTGAGTGTACGTATGTAGGAGCCAAAAGTCTGAATTTTACGAATTGCCTTCCATAGACTCACCAGTCGCCTTATCCTATTTCGCAGCTACGCAACGTATCAAAAATGTTGGCGAATTCTGAAAAGCGCGACAGATAGCGAGGTCTGATCGGAGCGAAGGGCGAGCTATAGGATCTGACTAATCTAAAAGCTGACCAATTGCCTTCTATTAGCTCACCGGTTCACTTCCAACCAGCGCTGGTCGCAAGGATGTTGGCGAATTATGAAAAGCGCGACAGACAGAGTGAGGTCTAAGCGAAGCCAAGGACGAGCCACAGGATCTGAGTAAATGCATGGACGAGCCGGAGATCTAAGTCTTACGAATAGCCTTACATTGGCTCACCGCTCGCTGCGCTTGCACTTCGCCTTATCCTATTTCGCAACAGCATTCGTCGCAAAAATGAAAACATTCTCTAATACGCGACAGACACGCAGAATTAAAGTAAGGCTAAGGACGAGTCAGAGGCCTAAATCTTATCTAAACCTGGTTGCAATATTTCTGGAGTAGAGTATGCATTTATCCATGGTTGATGCCATGCCGGCCGGTCCCCTGGGCTCTTTATCGCCGTTTTAAATTGACTCTAAGGAAATGTGGGAAAAAACTGTATCCACACCTATGCCGAGTTCTTTCTTTAGTATACATTTTCCTATATAGGTTGATAAAGGAATCGGATGGACTACAGTGGCTGATTTTTCTATCGTTTTGTCATAGGGAAAATAAATTAAAATATTTTGACGGTTGTAACCTCTGAACCTTGGCAGCTACAGCCTTGAAATATTCACCAAATTTATCCATGGTTGATGCCATGCCGGCCGGTCCCCTGGGCTCTTTATCGCCGTTTTAAATTGACTCTAAGGAAATGTGGGAAAAAACTGTATCCACACCTATGCCGAGTTCTTTCTTTAGTATACATTTTCCTATATAGGTTGATAAAGGAATCGGATGGACTACAGTGGCTGATTTTTCTATCGTTTTGTCATAGGGAAAATAAATTAAAATATTTTGACGGTTGTAACCTCTGAACCTTGGCAGCTACAGCCTTGAAATATTCACCAAATATGGGCAGTATCCTGCCCTACAAGTTTACCAAATTTCGAAATTCCGCTCAAGAATTTCCAAGTTAAGCGCAGGATAGACCTCGGGCGGAATGAAAATGAAATTTTTGTCCGCTGCAATTTTCTCTATGAAAATGCATGCTTACTGTCGTGGAACATGTCGGAAATGATGGGGAATTCCATAAGCTACAATCCGAATATGGTTCCAAAATTTTTCTCGGCCATTTTATGTACTATTTTTCGATTCCGCGGTCATTTCACCGTGGAAAATATCTAATGACCGGGGAATCGAAAAATAATACATAAAATGGCCGAGAAAAATTTTGGAACCATGTTCGGATTGTAGCTTATGGAATTCCCCATCATTACCGACATGTTCCACGACAGTAAAGGTACATTTTCCTCGACACGACTGCACGACAGCGACTCGCTCATTCCATATAAAAACTCGTTTTTAAAATGAGAGAAAAACGAGTTTTTATGTGGAATAAATAAAAAATTATGACTAATAGAAGCTTTTTGAGCATTTTCTGTACAGAAAAAATACGAGTTACCAAAGGGGCCATAATACTTGTATTTATTACGAGTAGTCGCGATTTTTCAAGGGGCCAAGAAAATGTTACGAACTATCGGGGTTTTCCATTTATCGAGGTTCGACTGTATTTTGTCCAAAGATTTGACAGTAAGCTCTCCAGTTAACAAAAAAAAAAGAGTCCAAAAAACATAAGTTCAAGTTTCAGCAAAAACCCAGTCCCAGTCCGCTCTAAGCTACAAAAAGCGCATGCCGCTGCTGGTTCGTTGAGGAGCCTTATCTTTGCACGTTTGTAGGGGCATTGACTTCGTCTCTTCACTTTCCTTATTAATACATACTATTTCTGTAGAAGTTGTGATGAACTAAACACATCACTTCCTCTCTGCATTGACCGTCTCCGACTCAGAAACGAACAATTCTTGGTTACTTGTATACAGGGTCTCCGGAAACTGCCACATAAACGCACCGGATTGTGATTCCTCATTTATGATTTCCAGCAAAAAACTTGTACGCGACATACGCCCTTAGCTTAACCCTTTAGCTGCCACAGGCATTTGAAGATTTTTTTGTAATGTTGGGATATGTTTATTACAACCCCAATACCCTTGAGGCAAAACAAAATTCAACTCAGCATTTGAAGATTTTTGAAAAAATAATTTTCTTGCACGACTTAAGCCCAATATCTGCAAAACTAGACCAGTTAGAATAGTGAAACAAAATGATTATTACAGCCAACAAATTTACCTATAAAATAAAACTAATCACAATAAAATCCGATAGGAGGTTTGGTTTTTACAGAGCTTCAAAGTCAAATTTGTGTGATTTGACCCAAAAACAATCAATCATCTAAAAATTAACCCTAGTTTTTTTGCACTTAAGGCATTAAGACTGTTAGAAATAACGAAGCTAGAATAAAATAATATAAGAATCAAATGATCGTTGACTATGCGCCAATTTTTATAAGAATCGTACGAGCACCTCACCTTGGCAGAAGTTGGAGAAAATTGAGATGGAAAAACATATTGTTTTTGGGTCAAATCACAAAAATTTTACTTTGAAGATTTATAAAAACCAGTTTTATATAAAAAAAAAATTCCGATTTTAGTGCCGTTAGTTTTATTTTTTAGGTAAATTTGTTGGCTATAATAATCATCTTATTTTGCTATTCTAGCTAGTCTAGCTTTTGAGATATTGAAGTTTTAGTCGTACAAGAAAATGATTTTTTCAAAAATCTTCAAATGCCTGTGGCAGCAGGGGCGGCGCATAAGGGCCCGCGTGGCGGGGGGCTCACGAGATTTAGGGGCCCAAAAGCCACATGAAAGATTTGTCGAACCATAAGAACAGCACGACTAAGAAAAACAAGACGACGTGGATATTTTTTGTAGACAAGAAGGGAAAACAAATGCTAAATTTATTACCTATTCCTCTTTCAGCAGGTCCCTTGGTTAAGCAAATTTAATATTGTTCTAAAATCTTTGAAAGTTCAATCCGGATCCTCAAATGGCATGGCTGCGCTATTTGCTGTAAGTGTAGCCGCTGTTTGCAATCCGACCCACCCTTTTCCTTGCCAAGTACCATATTGGCAAAAAGAATCTTTAGGTCCCTCTGCAAATAAACTATCTTAAAAAGTGTTTGGTGATAGTACCTTTTCTAAACTTTCGGACTAAATTCCAATCTGCAGGTATGACATACCTGTCAAACACAGCAAAATAGTTTGAGATTGATGTGGTATGAAACGTAGTTGAAACAAGTTAGTACGGCCTGTATATGTCGTATAAGACTAAAATATTTTATCTAGCTTGCGGTGTATACACGGTCATTAGGGCTGTGGTGCAGAGGCCACATTTGGTTTGAAAGAAGTCTTGCTGTATTGAATTTAATGTTAAGTACAAACGTTCTTTAAATTAAAGGATTTAACCTTCATCTTCCCCTGAAAAAAAAAACTTACCTTAAGTATCCTCATGTGTGGATTTTCACACATATGCAATTTTAGTGTAATTTGGGCGAATTTCTTAAAGGTAGAAATGTGCTTTATGTTGAATTGTCCACTATTTCGGTTATGAGAAGAGTATATTGTCGACATTTGACATTAAGGGTCGGTTTATCAATGCCATGAAAAGCCGTAGTTACGTACTACTACAGTTGACTCATTTACATTTAAGCTCGATTTATTACCTTGAGGGTCCTGAAAAAAGGAAACTAACACTGGATTTGCAATGTACTGGAGGTCTCCTTTGAAACAATATCCCGCATGACGACCTCAGTTCAAGGATTAAAGAGTATCCTTTTTGTCCTTTTTGGGACCTTTCCACTCAAAATTTGTTTTAACGAAAATGAGTTTTAGATTTTTGGGAGCCCATTGATTCAAAAACAACAAAAATTAGCCTTACTCTGATTTTTTCGTATTTGAAATTCTAACGTGACTGGACCACCAGGACCTGAGTCTGCATGTTTCAAAAGATGTTCAATTAGGTTGTGTCCTAGAGCAGAATTTCATCATGAATCAAATTTTTCACATAAATAATTTACTCCAAAGGATATCGATTCATGCATTCTGTAAAAAAGTAGATTTCGCAATATTATTACGGTAAAAACCAAATTCACCCATATCAAACACACAGCTAATACCATATGTGTGAATTTTCACACATGAGGGTACTTAACGTAAGTTTTTAAATATCTAAAAATAAAAAATATATTTTTTTTGAAACTCATGTTTTTCTTTTTAAAACGAAGTTTTAGGAAAAGTCAAGGCGAGTTATAGGTATCGGTTGGAAAAGTCATGGGGAAAAATCGAAAATAAAATGCGTTTGTGTGATTTTCCACACAAGGGTAAGATTAAGGTTAAGTTAGAGCACACTTATATTTAAAGATGAAATAAGGAATAGAGTTAAGATAATAACGTGTCGCTTTTTTCAATTGTCTAGCAAGTTAAAAAGTTAGGCCGTCCGAATCCATTTTTCGTCAACATTTTCCTCGATTTTGACAGAACGAAAATTAATAAAAAGGATTTTGATTGATTGTGTGTGTGCGGCATTAGGGTAGATAGGGTCCTCGTCGTCAAATTATAGGTTCGCGGGATCGAGTCCCATTGTAGGCGAAGATAATTTACTATGCTTAAATACCACCAACACCTATAGAAGTCAATGCTGCGCTGTGTGGGCGTTTTTATTTAAAACAAAAGAAAAAAAACGATTGAGCAAATCATTAATTGAATAACCGTTACAACAAGAACGCTATTACCAATATAAGAATGCAAACAGTCAAAGTAGCTCTTAGCAAAGTTGTTTTAAGTACGACGTTCTTAATTTTAGTAGAAACACTGTCGTCAAAATCATGTTTCAAAAGCGCTGGTTTATGGACGATCCACACTTTTTAGTCATCAGTCACAGTCATTTCCCATACAAATTGTCAACCAATTAACTGAAAATCTGTCAACTTGTATGGGAAATGACTGACTGATGACTGAAAAGTGTGGATCGACTTTCAAGAGTGTTTTCGATTGATTTCACTCTGCTTTTTTTTTCAGTGTAGAGGGCCCACTCAAAAAGTTGGCGGGAGTGAAGTTGCTCCGCCACTGGGTGGCAGCTAAAGGGTTAAGCTAAGGGGGTATGTTCCGTACAATTTTTTTTTGCTGGAAATCACATGAGAAATCACAATCCGGTGCGTTCATGCGGCAGTTTCCGGACACCCTGTATACTTTTACGAGATAGATGTATAATCAAGGTACATACATACTATAATCCATTGAGAGCTAGCCGCATTCTTTTAACCCCGGTGCACTGACTCGGGCACCAAGCGCATAAAATAAATAAGAAATACATTTTCCAATACGTTTGTTGCGATCAACACAATCGAAACACCGCAAGTAACAATAAAAGCCACTTAATCAGAGACAGGTACACATTCTCGCAAATTTGTGACGCAAATCAAGATAAGCGCATTTTCTTTTTCCTTTTAGAATTTGCACCTCGGATGTTCAACGAGTGAAACAATACGTAGAATGATATGAGCATATGAGTAATGTATGTAATTCCGCTATTTTAGTTTGATAAGCAACTAAGTATAGGAGAGGCTTCAACCGGTTCACTGTAACAATGAACGACTAACAGGCTTATCAATTCAATGGCTTTTTAATGAAGTCCCCTTTACTGTAAATATGTTTTGTCTAATAAATAAATGATAAGAATCGTGGATTTACACGCGAAAATAGTTGGAAAGTAAAACATTGTAGTAAAATGACATTGGACATTCTTATTCGCAAAAATGAGAGACCCTTATCTCCTTTTGTTTTATCAAATTCGAATTTTAATCAAAATCAAAAAAAAAAAACTAAAATGTCTCAAATAACTTACCGATAAAACCGACGCGTACATCGACATAGTAGAAGAAATGTTGATTTTTTCCCGCTTCTCCAAATGAAAATTTACATAAAAGCTGGTCGAATGCGCTCGGTAATTTTCCAGTGTTTGATCAGACGATCATGCAACACAATTTTGAGTCACTCTTGATAATGATCAGGAAAGGACAGTGGCACTGAATTCAACTCATTCAACTATACACATATACGAGTCAATTTCGAATTAATTCACCTCACACGTGGCACCAATATTAGATAAGTAAATTAATTAGCAACGCATAAGTCGAATAGATTATTCAAATAATCTTCACTCGATACAAATCTTATTTGCAAACGTCTAATAAGAGAAGCAAAAGCAACTGCTTAAGTCAAGTACTCAACGACTACTAACTGAACTGAAACTCAATGTAATCGTTCGTTACCCAACCAGAAATATGGTTTGTTGAAGCCTGTTTCGGCTTCTACTCGCATATTATGACTGATGTGGTGCTGATAAACCATATTAGGCACGTTTTATTGTGTTTATCCCGTGCAGGTTTGGGTAGAACTTCATATAAAAAAATGACATTTCCCCAGGTAAAGTTCACGCGTGCAACTACCCTACACGGGATAGAGCTTACAGGAATCAAATGTAGATGGCGGACGCATAGGGGAAATATGAGGGAATTGGTTCTTTCAAACCAAATGTGAGAGTTTTTCTAATCACGCGAAAATATTTTGCAAAGAAATAATCATCTTCTGTGATAAAATACACCACATCTAAAAAATAAGCCGACGAAGGTGAGTCAAAGATGTGCAAAAACTGTCAAATGTCAGCTGTTTGGTCTTAACCGGGATGTTACCCGCGATCGTTTTTCTCGAGTCAGATCTACCCGCGATACGAAAAAAACGTCGCTATTGTGAGAATCGTGCACTCAGTGTCTGAGTGTGACTTTCCATATCAGCTGGTGAAACCAGTAATCGAAATTGAGCAGTCCCCCTTGCCCGGTAGACTCTCTGCCTTCAAATATAACATTTCATTCTGCACTGATAAGCGATAAGGGAGGAATTATTATTTTAATTGCACTTTTGGAGGGGGAGGTGCACATATTAACACAAAATGCAATTTATTTGTTGTGGAAATGATAGCGGAATAAATTGTTTTACATTTATAATTAATTAGGGAGACTAGAATCTTCAGCTTCAAGTGCCTGACGCGGACAATGTGACTCACTGAATTGAATTGACATCGACTTCCTAAGGATTTATATGACCACGTATACGACATATTCGTACATTTATTATAGACCCCAATACTAAGGTAAATTAATGTAAATAGGACAATCGGGGCGTCATACCTAAACAACAAGGAATTGCATCGCATTTATACTCTCGCAGGTCTGCTTCTTTGTTTGCTTTGATTGTTTAAAGCATCCTTGAACCCTTTTTCCTTCCGTGACGAGAGTAATTTGCATTCAACTGCTACAACAGTGTTTCGTGTCAGGCGAACCTAAAAGTAGCGGCTGTAATTCCATAATAAACAACAATAAATAAAACTCGCGTTCACTGGTTCTGCTTATGTGCCTTTATTGATCACTCAATTATTATGTATTATAGTTTAGTATAACCAAAACTCACTCACTTAATGTAGCTAAAAGGTATACTCAAATTATAGAATGGGCTCGTAAGTGTATTCTCTGCCATTATGAATACACGCCGATTCTATTTGCCTGCCAGCTTTCTGGAGCGTCCACTGCAATGTTGGACGCATCCACGAGCCGCTTCTATCGGCTGCGCTAACACGACTGAGTCTGCCACTAGAGCTAGCGTATAGTTCCTGACCAACTATACGCACATTAATATGGGCCATACACTTCAGATTCGTATGGTCGCTGTGTACTCTTGTTCTGCTATATTGGCATTCTGACCGAATGCTTAGGATGCCTTTTAACACTGCCCCCCATGAGCCTGCTCATTACTCGAATTGTCTATATGGACAGCATCATCTAAATAATTTTCAAATAGAGCACACTAATATTCAGCCACTAACTTGGACTTCCGCCTGTGTAAGATATTATCCTGTTAAAAGGCATCCCAAGCATTCGGTCAGAATGCCAATATGTATAGCAGAACAAGAGTACAGAGCGACCATACGAATCTGAAGTGTATGGCCCATATTAATGTGCGTATAGTTGGTCAGGAACTATACGCTAGCTCTTCGGCCAAATCAAATTGCAACTTTGTCTTACCAGTCCTGACAGTTGCTTAAATAATATTTTGTTCGGAATACTAAGAGGCACAGAAAAAAAGCCAGCCAACATTTCTTGGTAGTTGTTTTCTTTGTGCGCTGTTTTAGTCACTCACTTGTATCCAAGCTGCAAATCCTCAGTCATGAACTCTACAATTGGGTCTAAAACTCCAGCTAGAAAAATAGCCTGAATGCCATTTTTCGAGAATCACCTAATGACAATTCATCGGTCCTTAGCAGTTTCTGCATAATAAACTGACCGAATTTTTAATAACAATACCGCGAAGACCTCTGCCAACTTACATTTCCGCTCCTCGCATTGGACAAACGGCAAATATTTGTTGAATTTTTGAAAATGAGCTCAATAATTCGTTCTGCAGTATTCATCCCATTTCAGAACAAAGGGTAATCTATACTATAGAACGTTCAGCACACCATGTTCGGTACGGTTTCTTGGGAACACATATCCAAACATGGGCTCTGCAATAATTAGCTATTGGGATGAGAGTATAAGTTTGTTATCCATCCTTGTCCAAATTTCCGCTTACTAATTGACACCAATTTCGACTGCCAAATTCCTGGCTGCTACTTCCAGTTTCTTTACATTGACATGTGCCAATGCATGACTGCCCCCCAAAACACCAATTATGAATAAATCAACTGCAACAAAATAAGACCTGCCAAGCTATGGTCTCAGATGAACTAATATGATATCATTCGAGTAGGGCATTGTATTAAACTGAAATACCCTAACACAATCCCTTGTTGTTACATAAGACTGCTAGGTTAAGCTATTTGAACTGCCGTTAAAATAATAAAAAAAAACTTTATTCTTCCTTTCCGTTACAATCGTTGGCTTGTATATTTTCTGGTGTTGATCTTTTACAGAAAACCATTTTCAAATCGATTGTAATCGTTAATATTCTGCATATTTTCCGCAATTTTCAAGTCTGCTCTGCTCAGTGTTTTTCTACTTCAGCAATCGCTTAGGGTATTATCGTGCTGATAAGCGCATCAAATGTCCCTCGTGTAGGCCAGACTTACACGCAGTAACTTTTCATTGTGCTCAGCTTCAAATAGCATGACGCCATGAGTCACTTCGATTGACATGATATGTTTTATCGTTTTAATGACGACAAAATGTGTGGAATTCCTTGATCTTTCCATCTAATGTCTGCACTTTCTTTCTCTATCTCAGGTACAGTCTGCATGTGTCCCTGTAGCTGTCAAGGTCTGGTTTTTCACCATAGGTCTGCGAATTCCTCTGAGTCTTCAAACAAAAGCTATGGTGCCTAATCCTGAATCAGAATCACTTCAGCATGATTCTGTTACCAAATTGTCATCCAGCAACTAAATGCTTTAGTAACGGCCAGATACGCCTGCAATTCTGTGCCTTTCCAGAATACTGGCTCACTATAAGGAATTTCGTTTCAAAACCCTGTATTATTCATTTGATCATCTACCCTGCCAGTATAAGGTATAATCGGATTAAATAAATTCTTGCCTTTGAATAAATTCAGCATTTCAACTTTTTCAGCAAATTAACGATTGTCGGATCTGATATTAGCTTAAATCATGAGTTTCAACTTTTGTTCTCCATTCAAATCTGGAGCTATTACCAAAATATAGACAGGTAATCTAATGAATAGTTCCATTTCATCGTGTATAATCGGTTTTGTCTGCACTGTGAGCAAAACTGTCATATGGACAACTTTGCTAATTGGTATCTTCCAACCATTAACCAACTGCTGCCTTACGCGTCCCTTAAGCCTGTTCAGCGATTTCAGCAATCAAGAACCAGCTTCTGCACAAGTCTGATTCAAGTGACATTGTGAACTGCTTTCTTAAATCAGCAACGGACCGCCCGCTATTTTGTGATCACCGTCGAGGTGCACTATATTTCTACAATATCTCCGCTAGTTGTCCCGCTTGTACAAGCCAACCACTGGCTTAACTGATGCTGGTTTGTCATCAGCCAACTGCTACTGCGATGGTTTCTACAAAACGTCTTTTCCAGCAAACGAATCGCATGCTTTACGATAAAAAATGGTTGTCTGATTATCGGATCAGTGACCTGCAATTTCGTCAGAGTTCGATTTTTTGCTCATAATATCGATTTGCGTTCCCTCATACCGAACCCAAATCGACTCAACTTCTTTCATTTTTTCTTCTCAATCGAATCAATTCAAAATGCATACTTTAGGGCATACAAACTGCATGTGCCGAAACTGCAATTCGATTTTCGGCATCGACTCGTAGCATCAGCCCGCTTGCATATCTTTGTTATGCTTGAAAGAGATTACGGGCGACAGCAGCAGCATCGACATCACGAAACGTAACCGCAATGTATTTTACATTGCTGCCAAAATGATGAACAGAAAGCTCGGCACTCAACACATTTGTCAGCTATGAGATTCTGCTTCCGCTGCTGCGCGGTATGTATTTCAATCATAAAATAATCGCCCACACTTACTCGTACATATCCTGCCAACGGATATTCCAATCTTAATGAAAAGATTCTTTTGATACTTTCCGCACACAAGCCCGTAGCCCGAACCTCGCATTGACTAGATTTTACGTATATGACCCGCACAATAGTCATACGTCATACCGTATAAAAAACCTACAAGCAAACAATCAAACGATTCTTTTCTTATACATCTGAACTGCATGGATAAACACTTTTCAGCTATATGTACTACATATGTATGTACTTCAGTACATTCGAATTCTACTATTATTTTCTCCAAATAGTTTGTTGTGGTTCTATTTATAGATTTATTACGACCAACATGTATTCGAGTAGTATCTGCGATTGATGCCAGCAACTAGTCTACTATGATCTTATGTTATCAACATGTAGATATGTGTGTATGTATAAGAAGTCCTGCTAAGATCTTATCGTTTCAAAACATGCGAGGGCGGAACCCTCAGATCAACGAAAATCTTCCGCTATTCTTTTCGTTCTTATGCATGTCGCAAAAATATGTGCGTGAAACCTTATGTTTCAACTGAGGCGCCTAAAAACTTTCCAAGCGACTTTAACCTGCCCGGCACGAATGTTTTCATTATTAAAATCCGTGTTGATTTGGATCCGCTATAATCCGCTACCAATTTTCCGGATTTAATAATCGTATTCGGTAATTATTTACATATTACAATCTACGGTGGCAAAGGCGTGAAATCACGGGCCAAAATCAAATTCTGAAAAAATATATTCTGCAGTATGTATTATGCCTATGACATACATATGTATATCGAAATCATTATGATGTAAGTCCGTCATAATGATGAAAATTCGTAATTGAGGTGACACATTTATATTCATCATTTGAATTTGTCATCTGCTTTTGACGTTTGTGTAAATAATGAAAATGTCCCTAACAATAGTGATTTTCTGATAAATTATCTGTTCAATAATTTGAAGGCACGTACTAAATTTAATATTTTCGGAAAAAATCCTGTTCTTCAATTTTGCAACAGATGTCATGTCTCCTGTCATTATTGAGAAAATTATGCTTTAATTCCGCAATTTGGTATTCGTCATAATGATAGTAAATTTGCGTGATAATGACTTTCATCATTCAAACATGCCTGTCACTGCTTGACAGTACTGGTAAATTCCTTGTGAAACTTCACCTTGCAGCATTATGTGACGTTTCACGAGAAATTGCCGATTCAAGCAAAATAGCACTTAACGAAAATGAATTGTTACTTACATACATTTTGGTTCGGTAATCTCTTCAAACACAGCACAACTCACTGTATTATTTTGATAATCAAAACATTTACTACACTCTACATCACTGCACTATGACACAAATCTACGCTAGAAAAATCTCGCCAGCAAAAACAAACAAAAATTTTTCTTAAGTGGTCTGCGCTATGTAGATACATTGCATATGACACTACATAATGTATCTAAACCACAAACTAAATTTTCTTTCTTTCCATTCAGCCATCCACATAATCTGCCAGCCATGAAACAAACTTGTAATTTGTTTCAAGTTCAGCTATTAGTAGCTTTTCCTTAAAATTACATCACTGCCAGCAAGTTTTCTTAATTTTCAGCACATTGAGTAACCAATAAAGACACGCATTTCTGCAAATATCGGATTTCCCGTGCAATTCGAGAAATCCGGCTCGACGGACCATGTTTCGTGTCAGGCGAACCTAAAAGTAGCGGCTGTAATTCCATAATAAACAACAATAAATAAAACTCGCGTTCACTGGTTCTGCTTATGTGCCTTTATTGATCACTCAATTATTATGTATTATAGTTTAGTATAACCAAAACTCACTCACTTAATGTAGCTAAAAGGTATACTCAAATTATAGAATGGGCTCGTAAGTGTATTCTCTGCCATTATGAATACACGCCGATTCTATTTGCCTGCCAGCTTTCTGGAGCGTCCACTGCAATGTTGGACGCATCCACGAGCCGCTTCTATCGGCTGCGCTAACACGACTGAGTCTGCCACTAGAGCTAGCGTATAGTTCCTGACCAACTATACGCACATTAATATGGGCCATACACTTCAGATTCGTATGGTCGCTGTGTACTCTTGTTCTGCTATATTGGCATTCTGACCGAATGCTTAGGATGCCTTTTAACAAACAGCAACAACCTTTACCTACGTACCGTGTACTGCCTGTACTAGTTAAGTTAACCTTTTCATAAAGGCGAATGTCTCGACATTTCATCGATTTCATTGTTATTGGAATGAGTTGCGAATATGAATAATTTATTCAAGTGAATAAGTTTAAGCACACAAAACAAATTGTGAGTACATTATTGTTTTGGGTTTTTGCAGTCTTTGAAATGTTACAGTGGCGTAGATAAGGGGGGGGGGGGGGTTAAGGGGATAAATCCCCCCCCCCCCCCCCCCTTCGATCACACATTTTTCATTATTACTTTAGGTACGTAAAACAAAGCAAAAGAAATCTTATTGATGGAATTATTCAACGTGTGTAGCGTTTCAGAAAATTTACACAGCAAAAAATATGCGGGGTACTCAATCAAGAGAATCCGATAGGATGAAAACGCAAGATTATTTCGGAGTAAACATCTTCAAAATAACTCCGCCATCATGGGTTTTATTAGAAAAGAATCCGAAACGGACGAAACGGACTTATTGCAAATATTAACCAATTTGGTATTCTGTATTACACATATCGGATCATTACCGTAACATGTTCAATCAAGTTATTATGCTCCACCGATCGAAATGAATTTGATGGTAGAACTGTGATATCGTTCTGTTGTATGATTACAAACTTCATCAATTAGTCTCTTTGGTGTAGTATTAGGCAGGGCGTTAATCTACAAATTATAGGGCCTCGGGATCGAATCCCACTGTAGGTAGGTAATTTATTATGCGTTTTATAGCGTAAAGAGGTACATAAATGGTCACCTATAGAGAGGTTATACAAAATTCATTTATGAGTTACATGTTCTTTCCCTGTGAAAATTGTGTTTTTTTTTTTTATCCCAAAAATATCGAGAATTACTCCTTTTGCTGTAATTGAAAGTATTCTTTTGAGTTCAAAAACAAACCCTGAAGATGGGCACTGCCCGAAATATATAGGTTTGAAAGAAAAAGACATGTTTTTTCTCGATATCGTTTGGATCAATGAGGTAACACAATCACAATTAAAAAGAACCATAGTCTGCAAATGTACCAAACCGAGTTCAATCTTGAAAAGGAAGTAACATTTTTATATCAAACATAGACTTGGTTGTTATGCATTATGGGAAAATACTTTTCGCTACTGTTGTAGATGCTACTTTACTCATTATAACGGTAAGTATAAACAAATTTGTTTTATGTGTTGAATTATTTGTACGAAGGTTCGCTGTGTACACATTAATATTGTGAGAGTATTTTTCATTTTCATCGTCTGAAGGATAAACATTTTGATTTGTCAGGTATTAATTAGTGTCCTTTTATGTCCTTTTTCGGAGTTTTCCGATCCAATTTTTCCTTAGCAAATTTAATGCTATAATCTTAGATTCTAAAAAATGGAAAAGGAAGTGGCAACTTGAATTATTCGCGTAGCTATGGCTTTGGAAAGATACAGATGATAAGTTACGGAAAACACGAAAATTTTCCATTCAAACGCGATTTATTCCGTTGAGGGTCCTTGAAATAGGAATCAAACACCGGATATGTAATGTACTCGGCGTCCCCTTTGATATGATACTCCGCATGCCGACCTCCAGTCAAGGATTAAATAGTGTCCTTTTTGTCCTTATTCGGACCTTTCCGATCAAATTTATTTCAGCAAACTGAGTTTTAGACTCCTGGGACCCCACTGATTCGAGACCAAGAAAAAAATAGTCTCACTGTATTTTTTCTATTGGAAATGCTTATACCTATGACTGAACTACTTCCACGTAAAAGCAAGATTTCTTCCACTTACGGACTATGTTTTTTTCCCTTTTACACATATTATTCACAAACTGGATGATTCTGTGCTTTATTCTTATATGCCGTTCGAAAGCTTAGAAATTGGGCCAACTTTTGTGAACTTTGCAGATTTGCCACTTCAATGTATCGTTACGAAATTCGGGTTTAATTTTGACATTAAAAGTTGAAATTGACATTTCTGCAAAATTCAAAACGTCGTATCTCGGAAGATACGAAACCGTTCGAAACGTTCGATATGTCCTTTTATTGGAAATTTTGTGTACTCTCAGAAGAATATGAAAAACATTGATTTGGCTAAAGTGGAAGCTAGAAAATAAGAGTTTTTCGAAAAAAAAGTCGTGTTTTTTACAAGAATCACAAGAAAGGCAATTACTCCTTAACGGTAAAAACTAGAGAAATAATTTTGGAGACGTTTTTCCTAAAACATCTTGTAGAGTCTACCATTGGTCTATGGCTAACCAGTTGCGGGACACCCTGTATATTAATGAAAGGAAAGTTATTTATAAGGTTTATAATATACTTTACGGTAAGGCATTTATTATATTCTTATAAAAGCCTTATTAGTAAGTATATAAATGCCATTGCGGACATAAGGCAGTTTGCAAATATTTATTTATAACATGCTCTGTGGCTCACTTGGTTGAGTTGCATTCTACGATGCTAGTAATATTGGGGTCGAATCTCGGCGTGTTCGAAGTACATGGTGCGGATAGGAAATATAAACAAATATAAATTAAACAAATGACTGAATGAATGCACCAGCGCCCAGCAAGGAGTTACAGAAAGAAAAAATAATTATTTGAAACTTTTATTAATGGATATATTTTAGTTGCGAAATGCCTTAGATAATGCTTCAGATAATACTTAAGTAATAATTAGTATTATTATAAGGCCGGCGCAGACGAGCAGACTGGTTCGACGAAGAATGCAGGGCCTCGATTGAGGCGAAAAATGAAGCCTATCGCCAATACACACAACGCGCATCCCGAGCCAAGAAAGAAAGATATAACGAGCTTCGGCGAGTATCTAATAAGTTAATTAGACGTAAGAAACGCAAACATTTTGACGAGCAGTTACAGCAAATAAACCAAAGATTAGCCAGTAAGAACATTAGACATGCGTACAAACTTATAAATAATGTTAAGAACGGATATCAACCCAGGACAAGCCTATGTAAGGACAAGGATGGTAACATCATCAGCGACATCGAAAGCGTAAACAAACGATGGGCCTCGCATTTTGAAGAGCTCCTCAATGCACCATCAACATCCCCCGCGGAGCCAGCTCTTGAGCAGTTAGCCGAACCAGGCCCTCCCGTTCTACCCCCAACAGTAGAGGAGGTGAGTCTTGCCATACAGTCGCTTCAAAATAATAAAGCGCCCGGCGCTGACGAGATCCCAGCAGAACTGCTGAAGCATGGTGGAACGTGCCTGACCAACGCAATACATGTGCTACTGCTGAAAATATGGAACGACGAGGAAATCCCTGAAGATTGGCGCAAAAGCATAATCTGCCCAATCCACAAAAAGGGTGACAAGCTGAAGTGTGAGAATTACAGGGGCATATCATTAGTTTGTACGGCCTATAAGATATTATCCAAAATTCTTGAAAAGCGAATTAATCCGTACGCAGAACGAATCATTGGCGAGTATCAAGGCGGCTTCAGACCTGGTCGATCAACGACCGATCAGCTTTTCACAGTGAAGCTACTACTCCAAAAGTGCTGGGAATATAACATCGACGTATACCAAATCTTTGTCGACTTCAAGCAGGCATACGACAGTATCGATCGAAGTGTACTGTACAACATTATGCTGAATTTTGGTATACCGGCAAAGTTAGTGCGACTCACAAGGATGACGATGACTAATACCGTCTCGCAGGTCAGAGTGCAGAATCGACTCACTGACCTATTTGAAACTCGTACTGGACTCAAGCAGGGCGACGGGCTGGCGCCGACGCTCTTCAACCTTGCTCTGGAGTATGTAATTCGAGCCATGAATATGGACAGCAGCGGAACGCTACTCATCAAGTCGACTCAATTAGTAGCGTACGCCGACGATATCAACATCATGTCTCGAAGGTTGGGTGATGCAGAAAGCCTTCTGCATAACCTCAATAACGCCGCAAAGGAAGTTGGACTACATATCAACGAAAGCAAAACAAAGGCCATGATGCAATCGAAAACAAGGACGCCAGCAAATTCAAGCATCACAGTGGGGGACCTTAATATCGAGTATGTAGACAACTTCAACTATCTGGGTTGTAACTTATCAAAGGACGCCAACGAAACCGACGAAATTAAGCGACGGATACAACTAGCCAATAAGACATATTTCTCGGTCCTTCCTATAATTAATTCGAAACTTGCGCACAGGAACACGAAGCTCCGCGTGTACAAAACGATCATCCGACCCGTGCTATGTTATGGCTGCGAAACATGGACCCTCACCCAAGCCTCCGAAATTTTGCTAGACCGATTCGAACGAAAGGTCCTTCGGCGAATTTTCGGGGCCGTTCGCGAGCGAGACCAATGGCGTATCCGGTACAACCATGAGTTGTATCAATTGTACGATGAGCTGGAAGTATCGAAAATCGTGAAGCTTCAACGTTTGCAATGGGCGGGGCATGTACAACGGATGGACGATAATCGCATGCCAAAGAAAGTGATGAACGCACAACGAATTGACGGAGCGAGGTTGCGTGGACGACCGAGAGCTCGCTGGGAGAACTCCGTAGGTGAAGACGCCCAACAGCTGCTGGGCTTCCGAAACTGGAGGACGAGGTCACGTAACCGTGACAATTGGAGGTCAACGATTCAGGCGGCCAAGGCCCGACGTCGGGCTATCGTGCCACATTGATGATGAATAATTATTGTTAATACCTTATCAAAGCATTTATTTTATTTCTAAAAAGGTCGTATTAGAAAGTATACAAAAGCATATATACACATATGGCCAAAAAAATAAGTACACCCCTCATGTACTTTTTTATGCCAAATTTTCATATCCTTTTTCAAATTGAATTACTCCAAATAGATAGCCATTACAACAATTAGGATACAACAATGCCAACGGAACCGAGAAACTAAATGGCATCCCCGTATTATCTTAGTCCCTCCCGATATTAGCTTTGAAGTGGGTTTTCAGCTTGGTCAAAATAATAAGTACACCATCGGTTTTTTAAATTTTTGACAACAACTTGCTATTTTCCGTAAGGATTTGTTTGTTTATTCATTGGTGTATACAACAAGCGTTAAATTAAAAATAAACAAAAATACTTAAGGGGCGAAAAATGCATGGTAGTTACGAAAAAAGACGTTTAGATTCCGAAAATTTGAAATTATTCTCTCATTAACGAAATAAACCAGCCAAACGTTGTATTTACTGTGTAATTCATTGAAAACTAAATAAAAGTAGTCTCAAATGCGGTTAGGTCCATGTAAGGGCCTTAAGGATAACTGCCGATCTCATTACCACTATGGCGAAAAAAGTTCCCTTGGCTTGACTGATGATTTTCGCGGTAAATATTGAAAATAGAGAATCCCTTTGAAAAGTTAATCGGAGAATACAAGAAGTAAAGCAGTTATGGTAAAAAGTTTAGAACTTTCCATGGCGATGTCAAAAAGTGTTGACAGTACAAGAAAATTTTGTAGGGATAGTTCTTTTTGTTCCAGACCGAACAATGAAAACTCACAGAATATTTTGTTTTATTTATGAGATCGTAATGAATTTGATTGGAAACTACTCTTATCGTAATATTCTTCATCCAGGAAAAAATAATATGATATACGGTACATCAACTGGCTATTTCCCAGGGAGGCGGAAAAAACTTAGTCTATCGCTTAATTTTCATAGTTTGGTTTCGTTCAAATATACCTAATAATAACCATTACTATGAAGCAATTTCCATATTGGAAATGTTAGTTGAGAGTCACAGAATATTTTACTGATGAGGTCATACACTTTAAATGGGGATTTCAGCAGGATATTAACCCTAACCATACCTCACAAACTGGTCAAGGATCCGCTTCAACCAAATCGAGTGGCTTTTCACGTTGTTACTAGAGTCAAATTGAATCCAGAATGTTTAGGGAGAGTTGAATCAATGAACTAGTAACAAAGTTTTCACAAAAAGGATCAAATACGAAATTTCCTGAGTAACTGGATATATGGATGTAAAGGAACATGCCATAAGAATTATCTCCAGAGAGCCAACAAAACACATTTTTTTCTTTTTTCAAAATAATGGACCATTTACTTTTAAATAATGAAATAAATCAAATTCTTGTCGAATCAGAACATAATATTTTAATTAAAACCACTTTTAATCAAATTAACTGACATGTACTTATTATTTTGTCCAGCCTATTTTAGTCAGTTCGTACTTTTTCAAGGTATATGAAAGCTGTTATTTATTATAATATGCCAATTTACATATTATTTCATTCCTCACCAATTAAGTATTTAAATCTTTCCATATGATTTTATTTACTCAAATAACTACTTGGCTACAGGGTGGTAAGAAAAATTCGTATGGGTGTACTTATTTTTTTGGCCATATGTGTATGTACTAGTAATTCAAAAATAATTCCTACAATCAGGTACATATATATACAAGATTTGGAAGCTTCAAAGCTTTAAACCTTACCGCCAATGACATGCCCCATGCTAAGGTAAGCCTTTCAGTAAGGATTTCCTCTTGTAAAAGACGAAGGCCGGGTTTCTGATAGCTCTTATTCAGTACCTGTTGGCTGGTTAGTCTTATATCATAGATAAGACACACACCATATTCAGAAAGCTTATCCATTGTATTGAATGGCATTTTTGTTTATTTTGCATAGCTACGCCATATTTTGCTTGCTTACGCCATCATCTTAGATTGAAAAAATAATTGCGCACTTTCATCCAACAGCGTAAATAAGCAAAAGATAACATAACTATTAGTCTAAGAAAAATGGCATATTTGGTCGGCAAAAATCTTACATCGGAAATTTTTTTGGATTATGGTTGGGAATGGTCCCCAGATTATGGCATTAAAAGTCCCAACCGATCGGGGGTCTGCAACCTTAAAAAAGAGGGGAAAGGGGGACATTTTTTCGGTTTTTTGCAATTATTTCAAAAACAGTAAGAGATACAGAAAAAAAAACTACATAAAAATATCTTTGCAATGATATATAACACATTAGAGTTTAATTGAATAATTCGGCGTTAGAATAGAACGTAAATTAGAATATTTTCATTTTAGACCTTTTTTAAAAGCTCCATAACTATTGAAAGAACGCTAGTTTAGCCGTACAATTTTGTATAGGTATTCACAACAAGTTTAATATAATTTTAACGTAAACATTGAGTCGCTCCGGTCAAGGACCTCCATTATCCCCCATTTAAATTTTTCAAAACGGCACATCCATAACTCCCCCCAAAATTGGAGCAGAGTGCTAAATTTTGGTTTGTTGCGATTGGAGGTCATAGTCATTCCACTCACCAAAAATCAGCTCATTCGGATAAAAACTAAGGGTATCTCCCATACAAAGTGACCCATCAGGAGTTTGTTCTACGTATCTGTACTACTCATTTTATAAACTGTAGAGCAAAGTTGTCATGGGTCACTTTGTAATGAGCTGATTTTTGGTGGGTGGGGTGACTATGACCTCCAATCGCAACAAACCAAAATTTAGCACTCTGCTCCAATTTTGGGGGGAGTTATGGACATGCCGTTTTGACATATTTAAATGGGGGATAATGGGGGTCCTTGACCGGAGCGACTCAACGGTTACGTTAAAATTATCTTAAACTTGTTGTTAATACTTGTACAAATTTTTACGGCTGAACTAACAAAAGTTATGGAATTTTTAAAAAAGGTCTAAAATGAAAATATTCTAATTTATGTTCTATTCTAACGCCGAAATATTCAATTGAACTCTAATGTGTTATATATCATTGCAAAGATAATTTTATGTGGTTTTTTTCGTCCTCAGACCATTTTTCTGTATCTCTTACCGTTTTTGAAATAATCGCACAAAACCGAAAAAAGGCCCCCTTTCCCCCTTTTTTTTAGGTTGCGGACCCCCGACCGGTTGGGACTTTCTATGCCATCATCTCGGGACCATCCCCAACCATAATCAAAAAAAAATTCCGATGTAGGATTTTTGCCGTTCGATGGCCATATTTCGGTCCAATTTTCTTAGACTATATGCAAAATTAACAAAAATGGAAAAGCTTTCAGAAAATTGTGTGGGTCTTCTCTATGCGATAAGACTAACCATTCTATAAGAGTTTTGAGAGAATGGCCTTAAGACGTTTTTTAATAATCTCTTATTGAGTAAGTCTTATTCTGTTCGAATATGTATAAAACTTGTATAAAACTTTCCGATTTTGCTGGGTAGGCTTGATTTGTGTGCATGTATTGCTGCTTCACGGCTTTCTAATAAAGGTGGCTTTGTGACAGATTCATTTATATAAGCTGATAATCCGGCTTGTATATCTAGATATGGCGCTGATTAAGCCTAGTACTGACCTCGAGAGTGAAATTTTTCGCCGCTGCGATTTTTTTCAATGAAAATGTATTCTTACTGCCGTGAAACATGTGGGGAATGCTGGGGAATTCCATAAGCTACAATCCGAAAACAGTTCCATAATTTTTCTCGGCCATTTTGTGTATATTTTTCCGATTCCCGGTTATTTCATCATGAAATGTCAAATGACCGGGGATTCGAAAAATAATGCATAAAATGGCCTAGGAGAATTATGGAACCGGTCTCGGATTGTAGCTTATGGAATTCCCCACCGTTTGTGACATATTCCACGACAGTAAGTATCCATTTTTATTAATAAAATCCCTGGGCGAAAAATTTCACACTCGATCTTAATTCAGTCCTTTATAGGCAAAAATGTATGCATGCATGGTGCAATTTTGTAGAATTTACACCTCACGGTGGTTTAAGCTCCGACTGCAGCCTTCCTTATTTTCGATGTGAACTTTTTCGTAGCTTAGCGTCATCGAATCGCGTGTTTTTGCGTAATCACCGTCCACCACAATTGGAGCAGATTTTCTAAATGCCCGGTACAACACGAGAAAAATAGAATTTTAGTTACCGAATTCGGGATAATATCGTTCCCCTCCATGGAATCATATCGTCTCAGGTGAGAGCATGACAGGACTATTTTTCGAAAGAACCAATTCAGTTCGGATGCTGCGATGGATACAGAGCGCTTTGGTCCTGCTCATTCTTTCACTTTAAAATATTTGTACAACAATTAACAATTAATTTAAAATATTTAATGTGTAACAGAAAAATGTTTTATTTTTTTATTATGCCCCTCCCGTGGTTGCGCCACTGCATGCCTCAACGATATATGGGATATGCATTTTTTTGGAAAACTATACGAATGAGCTCATTTTTTAGTCCACTTATCAGTTTAAAATTTGTCCAAGCTTTATCAGTATCATATAAAACATGCGTATAAAAAAAAGTATTTTTTTTCCTAAATGCATGTCGCTGCCGATTAGAAGATCGAAACGAATGATAAACCACACAATAAACATGTTTACGCATATTGCTTACGATGCGTAACAAATTCGTTATTTGGGTAGGCACGTACATATTTGCAGCAAAAGAAATCAACAACAAAAAATACGGACAAACATACAATCTTGCATGCAATCACTGACCTATAAAAATATGTGAACGAAAAAATAGGTACCGATATGTCGCCTTTCAAAAAATAAATTCAAAATACTCGTCGAAGTCTTTAAACACTCGTAAACACAGCGAAATTGCAAAAGCTAAAAAATGTTTGGCACAAACTTAATAGTGAAATAGTTGTTCGCAATTCACGCACCTGTATAATTCGCGGTGTGTTTTTAAGCAATTATTATAATCTACATATTTACAAAAAAAAAACAAGAAAAAAAATGTCATTCCCAATCGGCCATTATTTGTGCATAACTGTAAATTTAATTGTAAAACACATATACACTCCCAGTCACTTGAATAGGGACAGCCTTTTCGAGAGATGTTTATCTCAAAATATCCTCTTCCTTGCAGCAGAGAGCATAACTCAGTCTTTGCTTACAAAGGCTATTATGTTGCTCATAGTTTGCAAGAAAAAAATTGAAACATTTAATAACAACAGTTATGTTTCATCAACATTATGCTGATGCACTACTAAATTCTACGTTAAAAAATGGGTCATTTGAATAGGGACACTAGTGAAATCCTGGTGTATCTTGAGAAAAAATGCAAATACACTCGGCCGCAAAACTATCGACTCAACCTGATAGCGCGTGTATTTGTACGGGTTTTTTGGAAAGTATGATAGTTATCCATAAAAACCGTATGTCGTTTGAAAGTTTGAAACTTCAGCTACCTCTTAGTACCCTTTTTATCAATATTTGCTTCGCACTTTTTAAATTATTGCCACTTGTAGCAAAAAACCCAGAAAAATTGAAATTTCAGGTAAAGGTCAGGTCAGGTAAACTGCCCCTATAAAAGCGCCCGTAATCGGTTTCTCACTATCAGTTGCATCAGAAAAGTTAGGTAACTTGCATCTGAACTTATTTCAATCACTGTTTTGTCATCAATGGATACGACGCCAGATCAGGCGGCACAAGTTGTAGCCCTATTGTCGGAAAATCATAGTCAGCGAACCGTCGCTCGCCGTCTTGGAATGAGTCAGTCTGCTGTCTCGAGAGTTAGCAGGAGATTTCGAGAGACTAGGTAGCTTTAATTCGAGACCAAGAACGGGCCGCCCTCGATCCACTTCAGAGAAAGACGATCGTTTCATTGTTACAAGTACGTTACGAAATCGGTTCTTCACGGGTGTTGCTGCGCCAGCGGAACCTGAGGCGTGTTCGCGGAGTAGCTGTCAGTGTCTGGACAGTAAGGATACGATTAAGGGAAGCGAATATCACTCCAAGACGGCCTGCCAGGGGCCCCAAATTGACTGCACGACACCGACAAGCGCGCCTCTTATTTTCTCGAGATCATCATACTTGGAGCGATACGGAATGGAGCTCAGTATTGTTCACTTACGAGTCGAGAATGTGTCTGCATGGCAGTGACAGAAGATGTCGAGTCTACAGGCGTCCAACAGACCGATTTGCGCAGTGCTGTTTCACTGAAACGGTTGCATACGACGGCGGTACCTGTATGATGTGGGCTGACATTTCCATGGAGGGAAAAACGGATCTCGTATTCGTGCCCGCAGGAGGCCCAGGAGGAGGGCTGACAGCCGAGCGATACGTTACCGATATTCTCCATGTCCACGTTGTGCCCTATGCAGCATTTATTGGCGAGAACTTCACTTTGGTGCACGACAATGCCCGGTGTCATGCATCGCGTCTCACTGGGCAGTTCTTGAATGAAGCCAATATGTCGTCACTTAACTGGCCTGCACGCAGTCCCGACATCAATCCCAGTGAACACCTATGGGACGAACTCAATAGAAGAGTCCGAGCCAGAAATCCAGTCCCTTCGTCCACTGAAGAATTGAAGGCAGCCCTATTAGAGGAGTGGAACGGTATTCCTCAAGATACCATCAGCAACTTGATCAGATCAATGCAGAATCGGCTGGAAGCTGTCATTGGAGCAAGAGGAGGCAATACCAAATACTAAAATAATAAATACTTAACTTATTTTCCAACAGTTTTTGTTTTATTTGCAAAAAACCATTTTCATGTTTGCTCATTTTCACTACGATTTCGCTCAAAGAGCATCAATTTTAAAAGTTCTCACCAAATATTGGTTAAAATGGTACCAACGTAAAGCAGAGCCCTTAAGCTTTTCAATGACATACGATTTTTATGGATAACTGCTATACTTTTCGAAAAACACGTACAAATACACGCGCTTTTAGGTTGAGTCGATAGTTTTGCGGCCGAGTGTAGTATTCGATTAATTTTTTCAGTAATGCGTACTTCCTCCTTTATTTGAGATTACTTCAAAAATTCTGTTGGACATCGAATCATACAATGATTTGAGGTAATTTCAAGATATCTCATGCCACGCGACTTTGATTGCCTCTATCAGCTGACTTTTGTCCTCGATTGTCTGCCATCTTCGTAACTTTTCGAGTCAGCCATCCCCAAACGTTTTCCATTATGTTAAGGTCTGGGGAGCAGGCGCGCACAGAGGATTTACGGGGCCCGGGGCATATAAATAAAAGTGGCCCCTTTGAGAAAAATAACATTTGTCTTTGGAAACTCTATAAACGTTGTTCCTGCTACAGGATGCTGGTACCTGAGAGAGCGGCATTAGGGTAGATAGATAGGGCCCTCGTCTTCGAATCATAGGTTCGCGGGATCGAATCTCATTGTAGGCGCAGGTAATATTCTATGCTTAATCATCACTAACACCTATAGAGGTCAATGCTGCGCTGCGTGAGCATTTTTATTAAAAAAAAAACAATTGCTGAAATCATTAATTTAATAAACGTTACAGCAAGAACGCTATTCTCAATGTAAGACTTCAAAGAGCCAAAGTAGCTCTTAGCAAAGTTATTTGAAGTACGATGTTCTTAATTTTAGTAGAAAAACTGTAACGTCGAAATCATGTTTCAAAATACTTGGTTTCAGATCGGTTCACTTCACACTTTTCAGTCATCAGTCGCAGTCACAGTAATTTCTCATACAAATTGACAGATTGTCAGTCAATCAATTAATTTGTATGGAAAATGACTGTGACTGATGACTGAAAAGAGTGGATCGACCTTCAAGAGTGTTTTCGATTGATTTCACTCTACTTTTTTTCTCAGTGTAGGGGGCTCACTCAAGAAGTTGGCGGGAGGGCCCAGAGTGAAGTTGTTCCGTCACTGATGATGGCATTGCGAAAATCGAAATTCTTGTCTCTTCGTAACGTACTAAGACCGAGTGTGCACTGATCCATAGGAGAACGACAGTCTAAAACGAAACCAGTAGAAAACGTTGAGAAATTTTGCTAGTTCGAGAGCATAGTTACAGATAAGACTACAATGAGTTAACAACAATCAGAGAGAGACTTGAATAAATATAAATTTATGGAAACTAAATAAGAAATAGTCATTTAAAGGGGCTTCCATCGTTTTCAGTTTCTTGGTTAACACTTTCTCTATAAAACACAAAATAGTTCGAGGACACTCAGATTTTAAGGGAATTCCGATTAATTAGAGTGTGCTGTTGATCTCAACACCTAAAATATATCAAGATCAGTGCCAATTTTAGATTTAGCAAATTTTAATTGAAAAAAGTAGGTGAAGGGAAATCCTATAGCGTCCTAGAAATGCTTTGAATAACGCAAAACAAGATAAATAGAGATTTAAATAAAATTTATCTGACATCAATTCGTGTAATAATTTTGCAGACGTATGCGCACTACGAGACCACTGTCCCTGCGGGGCCCTCTCTAACTCGGGGCCCGGGGCAAATTGCCCCTTTTGCCCCACCCTCTGTGCGCGCCTGCTGGGGAGTATGGGGGCCACGCCATTACATCGACATTTTGGGTTTGGATCCATGTTTTTATCGACCGCGCAGTGTGAATAGGGGCATTATCGTCCTGGTACATCCATCATACAGGCCCAAAGATGTTTTGACATTGGGTGAGGTTATAAAACACAACGTTTCGCGCAACGTTTCAAATCAACCGGCCGTTACGGATCAGAAACTTCTCCCTACAAACAGATCCCCTAAGCGCCCCCTTGCGAGGCATAGCTTGATTGATTGACAGAAATTTACAATCTGCCGTCGAACCGTGCATTTCCGCCCTCATTTATTTAATAAACTATTTATAATCAATGTAAAATGTATCTGCATCTCGTTTAAAACTGGAAATTTTAATTTTCGAGCAAAACGTATCAGCTGTGATGTGTCAATTGTCACATTTGTCACTTTCCGAGAGATGGCGATGGTAACACCAAGTCTGATCCGGATCTATGCGTTTACAGAACACAATAGGAAACGTTTCGGAAAACGCGCAACGTTACGCGAACGTTGTGTTTTATAACCTCACCCATTGTGGAAATGCTGTTTCTAATCCCGTTTGATACGTGTGAGCAGTCATCTTATTGCTTTGGAAGCTCAAAGGTATCGCTCCGTAATAAGAGACAGCTCCCCAGCCATGACGCTACCTTCTCTGCTTTGATGCCTTGACAGAAGCCGTTCGTTTTTACGCAGATCATGGAAATACAAATGGTACCCATCTGGACCATCCAGGTTGAATTTCTTTTAATCCGAAAAAAGTACCCTGTTCCACTCCTGTCGCCATGTCATATTTTGGCGAGCAAAATCCAGTCGGTGGCTTTTTCCTCTTTGCGTCTAACTCTGAATTTTCTTTCGTTTGAGGTGTGAGGAATTCCTATACACGTTGCACTCTTGAAACACTAGCTGTAACGCCGACTTTAGCTCCAATTCTAGCCGGTGATAGTGCAGAATTAGAGGCGGCTCGCAGAAAGGCGGCTCGCAGAATTGCCCTTTTCTCTTTGGTGGTCAGGGCACCTCGCGTACGCTCTTTCATGTTTCGTCCATATCCACTTTTATTTTTTAAATAGTTAAACACAACTGATTTACTTTTTTTACTATTTTCGAAAATTCGCGTAAACTGTATTGTTCTTTTCTCAAAACATCGATTTGAGCCATTTGCGCGGTATTTAATGCTTTTGCTCTACCCATGATTACCGAAACTTACAAAAATTAAAGTCAAAACACAATCTGGGTGGATTAAAACAAAAACAGTTAGGATGTGACGCCTAGCACTTTCGAAATAACGACCGAATCGCAACTGTCCCTATTCAAGTGACCCAATTTTGAACATAGAATTTATTAGATCATCAGCATAATGTTGATGAAACAAAACTGTTGTTATTAAATGTTTAATTTTTTTCTCGTAAACTATGAGCAACATAATAGCCTTTGTAAACAAATTGTAAGTTATGCTCTCTGCTGCAAGGAAGAGGATATTTTGAGATAAATAACTCTCGAAAAGGCTGTCCCTATTCAAGTGACTGGGAGTGTACATCATTCAAAAAAGCAGTTGACTTACCGGTAGGGGAAAGATGGATTCCATACTGTCGTCGTGTAAACAATTTTTCGTCTTTTGTGATAATGAGTAGTGCAAATAATCTCAAAATTATAAATATCAAAAATAATGTAACCTTGCACTTGATTTTCACTATCTTAAACTTTCACACTTCGTATCTGCAACACCACCAAACTGAACTGATTTATTTATGAGGAAAACAAATTAGCGCTGACGCAAATATTTAGCAAAAATTTCTTAAGACACTTTTTTTTCGGGGAATCTGAGAGAGTAGGAAATTATCACAATAACATGTTTACGATTATTCGGTAGAGCAAATGTGCTTGCCCTTCACAAAATACATAAGCCCCACAAAAAATGGGTTATTTTTAGCAATAATATTCGTCGGCAGATACCGCCGACAAAGGAAGATCACTTTTTACACGATTTCAAAATCGCCTGCTGAAAATATAATGAATAGCACTCATTTACACTAGTGTGATGAATCGGTTGGATATTCTTCATCAATGGATAGTTTTTGTATTTTCTAAAAAGAGCAGCACTAATGGACTTCTTTTTTTTTTAAAGAAATTAATGATCTTCAAGTTTTGTTTTTTCGCGAAAATCTCGTGATTTTATTATAAAGTAAGATTTTCTAAGATTTCACAGCTAAACAACGGCGGACGCGCATTCAAGCCGAAGCGAACAGATTTACTAACTAAACTGACTGAATGCTGAAATCGTCGAAGCAGATTTTGCCTACTTGAAAGAGTGTGATGTGTCTGCCTGCTGTTTGGCTAGCTAGCTGTCTTGAGTTTATGCAGCACATGATACTCCTCGTACATTTTCTGAGAATATTTTTCTACCATATTTTTTCGATTCCTCGGCAACCAGAGTGCACGACGATGCACGACATTCTGATGAACGTGAATGAATCATTACACCAGCACTATACTAGCTTAGCTTTAGCTTCGAGCGAAATCAATAAATTTACATAAAATGCGGTTAGAGAAAAAACAGCAAATCATTTCAAGTGTTTTCGGAAAATAATAGTTTCCGTAATCGAATATGCAAAATAAATATGTACTCATATGAACAAAAAATTAGGTATACCCCTCTTGTACCATTTTATTACTTTGTAATATGTACACATATGGCCAAAAAAATAAGTACACCCATACGAATTTTTCTTACCACCCTGTAGCCAAGTAGTTATTTGAGTAAATAAAATCATATGGAAAGATTTAAATACAGGAATACCCCGATTTACGTCGCTTCGATTTAAGTCGCTTCGCACTTAAGTCGTTGAATAATTCCCACCTTACAACTCAATTTACGACAATTTTGCTTCGCACTTACGTCATTTCTCGTGATTTTTTTGTTGGAAATATAAAAAGCATTTTTTTGGCATTATAGAAAATATTTTGGTGAAAAAATCACATCTGTAGGAAAAACAATCTATGTATAACATTACAAATTGGACCTTTCGATAGATACGAGTCGCTAGTCAAAAAGTGTACGCATTAAGCTATTACATGAAAAAGGACTATTTTCCATTGTGGAAATGCTACTCAACTGGTAGGTCAATCGTATTTTACATAGTTTTGTTATCATAGATGTGGATTAATGATGATTAAATTATCTTATCTGGAGACTACTATGTAGCTATAGCGGCTATTGACTTCAAACCTTTGAAAGAGGTTTTAACCGTAAAACCTGGCCTCTTCTTCTTCTTCGAAAACATCTACAGAAACTCATTTTCAAGTTCAAATGTATGTATTTTAAAACCCTATGAATCTTATTCACAAATGATTTCGGGCTTGTTCCGAATTTCACATTTCCATCTTTTTTAGTCTATGCACTTCAACCAATTTGTGTAGACTATTTCCCAACAGGTGGTCCGCGGACCGGGGAGGGTCCTTGAGAGACCCGTCGGTGGTCCGCAGGGAGACTTTGGACTCTTATAAAAAAGTCAGGCGCTCTCATTATCATGTAACAGATTATTCATAGTAAATACTTTTCTACTTGATCTGTGATTATGAGAAGGCGATATATTGCTGAGGTGTTCAATTCCGAAATAATTCAAACTAACTAACTAATCAAAATTCGAACTCGATTGTAAAATTCAAAAGGTTTTCGCGCTAAACATTGTCACCAATCCGAGTCTAAAGACCGAGCTATACCGTTTACTGAATAACTTTCAATCGAAGTTAGCTCTTGCAGAACAGAAGACACCTATTCGTGTGCGAGAAAAATCTCTGCTGGTGAGGCAACTGTTGACGCGAACAAAACAGTTTTTCTCCCCTGGCAAACAGGTAAATCTTAAATCATGATTGCTGCGAGATGGTGTATAAAATGTCAAGCCCAATGGCAATCAATTGCACCTTCAAAGAGATGGAAGCCGAAAAAAAATTTGAAAAAAAAATCATCTTCCTCAGACTAAAGCACCAAGACAACGTATGTATGTCTTATGCGAAGGATTTTTACTTGATCAGTGGTTTTCCACTTTATTTTTAAGTAGGAATTGATAATCAAAAATGCCTAGGCAAGGTTAATTTGTGATGGGAGATAGAGCTTTTGAATGCAATACCTCGGCAAAAAAAAAATGAAACCTGAATTCGCTTCATTATTATTGAATGGTTGATCAGGTGACTTAAACATAAATTACAAATTCATATTCCAAAGACAATGGAAATAATTTGCATTTATTCCACGCACAAAAACTAATGAAGGAAACAAGAATGTCCTCATAAATTTTTTCATGTTGGAACGATGAATTAAAATTTTTTGCTTAGTGGAGGAGCATACAACGTTATATTGTGTTGTCTAATTCCTTACGGGGTCACTTCCAGCTCCACTGACCCCTCTTGTCTGTTTCAAAAATTCAAGTTTGTTTGATATCCACATTTCTTTATACGTGTAATCATATTTGTAGGGCAAGGACATTTATAATTTTCTCGTTGCCAATTTTTTCTCATTCACACCTAAATTTGATTCGATTTAAGTCGTTTCGACTTACGTCGCTTTTTTCTGGAACGTAACCCTGACGTAAATCGGGGTATTCCTGTACTTAATTGGTGAGGAATCAAATAATATGTAAATTGGCATATTATAATAAATAACAGCTTTGATATACCTTGAAAAAGTACGAACTGACTAAAATAGGCTGGACAAAATAATAAGTACATGTCAGTTAATTTCATTAAAAGTGGTTTTAATTAAAATATTATGTTCTGATTCGACAAGAATTTGATTTATTTCATTATTTAAAAGTAAATGGTCCATTATTTTGAAAAAAGAAAAAAGGTTTTTGTTGGCTCTCTGGAGATAATTCTTATGGCATGTTCTTTTACATCCATATATCCAGTTACTCAGGAAATTCCGTATTTGGTCCTTTTTGTGAAAACTTTGTTACTAGTTCATTGATTCAACTCTCCCTAAACATTCTGGATTCAATTTGACTCTATAGTAACAACGTGAAAAGCCATACTTGGTTAAAGCGGATCCTTGACAAGTTTGTGAGGTATGGTTAGGGTTAATATCCTCCTGAAATCCTATTTAAAGTGTATGGCCTGATCAGTAAAATATTCTGCGACTCTCAACTAACATTTTTTATATGGAAATTGCCTCATAGTAACGGTTATTAGGTACATTTGAACGAAACCAAACTATGAAAATTAAGCGATAGACTAAGTTTTTTTCCTCCTCCCTGGGAAATAGCCAGTGTACCGTTTATCATATTATTTTTTTCCTGGATGAAGAATATTACGATAAGACTAGTTTCCAATCAAATTCATTACGATCTCATAAATAAAACAAAATATTCTGTGAGTTTTCATTGTTCGGTCTGGAATAAAAAGAACTATCCCTACAAAATTTTCTTGTACTGTCAACACTTTTTGACATCGCCATGGAAAGTTCTAAACTTTTTACCAAAACTGCTTTACTTCTTGTATTCTCCGATTAACTTTTCAAATGGATTCTCTATTTTCAATATTAACCGCGAAAATCATCAGTCAAGCCAAGGGAACTTTTTTCGCCCAGTGGCGCAACCACGGGAGGGGCTAAGGGGGCTAAAGCCCCTCCCAGGCCCCGAAATGAGGAATGGAAAATTAAGTATGGAGCAATGATTTTCGTTGCAGATTTTATAAAAATATGAATCGCGTTCAAAGGGGCGAATAACCAGCTATTTTCGTTGATCTGTTCCTAGTTTTTAACATCCTTACTAGAATTTGAGAACAAGTTAGAGCTTTAAATATTCCACTTTTGAAAGATGTGCGAGGCATTGAAACTGTAATATTTTATGGGTCAAAATTGTGTTGCAGAAGTCCTATATTTTGGAAAAATATGCACAGCCAAATTGTTGTAAAAATCTTTCTTAAAAAATTTAACTGAACATGCACATGGTATTGATCGGTCTTTGTTTCGAATTTTGTTTGTGCCCTAGTTATAATATGTTTCTTGTGTTGTACCGGACATTCACAGATTCTGCTCTAATTGTGGGAGGTCATTTGTTTCAATAAACCGCCACTCCTCCTGAACTTACTCGCAAAACGTTGAGAGGTGGTGTGTTTCTCTTTCTGTGCAAAATAGAAAAAGATCAAAACGGCAAACGAGAGTCTAAGCCGAAACTACAGAAACCAATTCGGTCTAATGGTTATTTGCGACGATCACAGAATTGCTGAAACACACGTTTTCGCTTTGGCGGTTATGTGGCCCACCAAGTCCGTGAGAATCAGGGACACGAAAAAGTGTTATTAGTGTCCATAGATTGACTGAATTGCGGCAGCCCTATTAATGGTATTAGCCCCCTCCAGGACACGATTCTGGTTGCGCCACTGTTTTCGCCATAGTGGTAATGAGATCGGCAGTTATCCTTAAGGCCCTTACATGGACCTAACCGCATTTGAGACTACTTTTATTTAGTTTTTAATTAATTACACAGTAAATACAACGTTTGGCTGGTTTATTTCGTTAATGAGAGAATAATTTTTCCACTATTTCAAATTTTCGGAATCTAAACGTCTTTTTTCGTACCTACCATGCATTTTTCGCCCCTTAAGTATTTTTGTTTGTTTTTAATTTAACGCTTGTTGCATACACCAATGAATAAACAAACAAATCCTTACGGAAAATAGCAAGTTGTTGTCAAAAATTGTAAAAACCGATGGTGTACTTATTATTTTGACCAAGCTGAAAACCCACTTCAAAGCTAATATCGGGAGGGACTAAGATAATACGGGGATGCCATTTAGTTTCTCGGTTCCGTTAGCATTGTTGTCTCCTAATTGTTGTAATGGCTATCTATTTGGAGTAATTCAATTTTAAAAAGGATATGAAAATTTGGCATAAAAAAGTACATGAGGGGTGTACTTATTTTTTTGGCCATATGTGTATGTATAGTCACTATAGTCACTATAGCAAACAACAGTGCCAACGGGACCGAAAAAGAAGATATTCCTCCGCTACTTTCTCAGTCCCGGCCGGAATAAGCTTTGAAGTGGATAAGGAGCTTGACCAAAATAATAAGTATGTACGCCATGGTTTCTTTTACATTTTTTTCACAATAAGTTCTGATTTTTTTATTCCTTTTTGTGTGCAACTGACGACAAATTAAAACCAAAAATAAGCACACTTAAAGGGCGGAAACGGGTACTAGCCCCGCAGAAAGGCGTTTGGGATCCAACATTCTGAAATGGCGGCTAAACTACTCGCTCGATCACGAGCTAAACTGCTGGACGTACGATAAAGTCCGTACGAGGGCCGAAAGGGTAACTGACAATCACATTATCACTATGGCGAAAGAGTTCCCTAGGCACTATCGACGCTTATCGCGGGAAATATTGAAAAAAAAAATCGCATCTCTCCGAAAAGTTAATCAAAAACTTCTTCAATAAGTAATTTTGGCGAATAGCTTCAAAGTTTCCTTTGCAATAAAAAAAAGGTTCATCAAAATGTTGAGAGGTATAGTCCTTCTTGGCCCAGACAAAACTATGAAAAGCAGCGGAATATTTTGTTTTAGTAATCAGTTCGTAGTCTGTAGTCTGGCTGGTCTAGCGGTTAGTGCGCGCACCTTCGGTGCACAGGCTCATGAGTTCGAATCTCACCGTGTTCCATGGTGTTTTTCGAACTCACGAGCTTGTGACGGACTATGATCTCACTCAGATGTTAAACGAGTACCCATTTATGGGGATAAATAACACTGCTGAGCGTGATGCTGATCTCATTACCTCAACAAAAAGCAGATAAGATCTTGAAAATAGGATGTCACTAACACATCCTGCGGCCTTAGTCCAATGCTGGATTGTCGCGCCTGTTATTTATTTAATCAGTTCGTAATAAATTTTAATGTATAGGTTATAGGACTCATATCGAAATATTCTTCTTCTGGGTGAAAATGAACTTCATCTTCATCTAAGCTATATCGTCCGTCAACGGCACCTGTAAGTCACTTAAAGAGTTTGCTGTCCTCCTAAGCAGCTCTTTATCACAAGACTCGCTTATGATACGACGGAGGACGAGATAAGACGTTATATAGTCGACAAGCTTAGATATACGTTCCTGCATTACTGACTTGTCGTAAACTTACGAAGGACAACCTTCCCAATCGAGTTCTTTCGTCTTTTAAAATCGTGGTTCCCAATGAAATTGATGTTATCTTTGCGGACTCTTTTTGGCCAACCGGTATTTTTATGAAGGAGCTTACTAAAAATTTTCATCGTCCCAATTCAAGAAAAATCCGAAAATAATGAATTTCAGCTTATATTATCAAAATGTACGGGGATTGAGGACCAAACTTCAAAGTTTCAATATGTCGGTACTATAACATCAAAGCATGACTTTATATGTTTGACTGAAACCTGGTGATGTGATTCTATATTCACAACGGTGAACTGTTGGAAGGATACGCATACACTTTTCTCCGTTGTGACCGTAATTTGTCTTTATCGGGCAAAAAGCGTGGAGGTGGTTCTCTCATTGCTGTTCGTCAAACTATTGAATGCTCTTTAATTTCTACCACTGAATGTGACACTTTCGACTGTGTATCGGTTATTATTCCCACTCTTGCTTCTTCGCTCCTGATTTTCTGCATTTATGTTCCATGTAACTCCTCACTTACCTACTATTTTTGAAGACCTATTTAAGTATCTTTCTAATATCATAAAAATTGGTCCTCGATTATATGTGGTGATTTTAACATGCCTAACATAGGTTGGCCTGACTTACCTGGTCTCCCCTTGGAACCTAGTGTTCCATCTTCGCAGTTCCTTTCAGTAAATGCATTCATGCAAGTTTATGATTTACAACCGTTTAACATTACAAATAATTGTATGGGACGTAGGATTGATTTGGTTCTTATCTTAGTTATATCTCAGAGCACTGTCTTAATTGTGTAAGAGCGCCCATAGATCATGTGACTGTTGATTCTTACCACCCCGCCCTATCTGTCGACATTAACATCCGGTTTGATCGTCCTCAATGCGCTGATGGCCATACTTACTTCAATTTCAGGAAAGGTGACTACGACTCTATCAATCAAAAATTGATAGATACTACTTAATGGACTTACTTAGCTGTGATGCAGCTTTCAACAAGCTTTACAGTGTCCTTTATAATAGGTGTGTTTTTTGGTTATCCCGTGCAGGTTTGGGTAACGAAACTTCATATAAAAAAAATGACAGGTGGATCAGCTGGAATTTTTTTATATGGAGTTTCGTTACCCAAACCTGCACGGGATAACCAAAAAAACAAACCTAATATAGTCTATGAGTTTTGACCCATATGTTCGCAAATGCGTAAACAATACCCAGTTTGGTTTACACGTTCTATTCGTAGTCTACTTCGAAAGAAAAACGATATCCGTGTTCGGTACAAACGGTTTAAATGCCCTGCAGATCTTTTACGTTTTAAGTCACTTCGGAACAAGGATAAATCTTTAATTCGCGCTTCTAGATCTGCGTACATTGCTAGTATTGAGAATAGTGTCGCTAATCACGAAAGTAAGTTGTTTTGGTCTTATGTGAAGAAAATTAGATCTTCTCCTGCATTTCCATCGAAGCTTTTTTGGGATGATAAAGTTGCTAACACCCCAACAGAAATGAGTGAGATTTTCGCATCTTATTTTCCTAGCATATTTAATAAATCTGACTCTACTTTTTCTTTCCGTACACTGTCTGCAGATTCTGACTCTGTTCCATCGATTAGTTCTTCATATATCGAACTTTTAATTTCTTCCCTTAAAGCTACCACTTCTCGGGGTCCGGGTCAAATAACGAATTTGTTTCTAAAAAGAACCTCTAGCTCTATTGGTCTTCCGCTTTCCATTCACTGAAAAAATCCATAGCTACACTGAACCAAATCGCCTGCTAAAGTAAAGAAAATATGGCTCAAATCAAGCAAAAAAGACAACAAAAAACAGCCAAGAAATATTTCGCTTTATTTAAGAATTATTTACAATTATGCAAGTGAAATGCCAATCGCAGCACTTTAAGAAAAAGTAACCTTGAATCAAGCAAACTTTTCTTATGAAAAAGACAAGAGAATCTGAAAAAAATAAAAAAATAAACTTGCATCTAACTAACATCGAACCCATAACCCCATTCTTCCCAGTCAAACTTCTGACTAATCTACTACAACGCTCTAATATAAGCTAAAGCTAAAGTAAAGCTTTTCCACGAGCTTGACATGGAAAATGTAAAAAAAATCTATTACCAAGCATTTGTTTGCTTAAATTGAGAATAATGGTTTAGGCTTGAATCTACTTCCTATATTTCTCAAAAGAAGGTCTTGAAAATACGATCAATTCCAGAAGAAATTTCGTCTGAGTTCGGGAATTTTGCAAATGAGAAAAGAGTTTCTTAATTTTAGATAGCCCAATTTATTCAGTGTAAAAACAAGAAAAAAAACAACAAAAAACAGCCAAGGAATATTTTTTTCTGATTTAAGATGTATTTTCCTGTTTCAAGAAAAGTTTTTGCTTAAAATAAATAAGTAAGCATTATTTTAAGCAAAGTTTTTTCTTGGAACAAGAAAATACATCTTAAATCGGGAAAAAATATTCCTTGGGTGTTTTTTGTTGTATTTTTTCTTGTTTTTAGCAAATCATTCTTTCAGTGTTATCTTTAATAAAAGCATCGTAGAAGGCATATTTCCTTCTCAGTGGAAATGTTCTCACGTTGTTCCGATCCCTAAGAAGGGAGTCATTACCTGTGTGTCTAACTACACTGAAAAAATTGGGCTATCTAAAATTAAGAAACTCTTTTCTCATTTGCAAAATTCCCGAATTCAGACAAAATTTCTCAAAATGTGACAATTTTTTCTTGAATCGATCCTATTTTCAAGACCTTCTTTTGAGAAATAGGAAGTAGATTCAAGCCTAAACCATTATTCTCAATTCAAGCAAACAAATGCTTGATAATAATTTTTTTTTACATTTTCCATGCAAAGCTCGTTGAAAAGCTTTATTTTAGCATTAGCTTATATTGGAGCGTTGTAGTAAATTAGTCAGAAGTGTCTATGGTTCAGTGGGTAGCGCGTTTGACTGGGAAGAATGGGGTTATGTGTTCGATGTTGGTCGGATGCAAGTTTCTTTTTTTATTTTTGTTTAGATTCCCTTGTCTTTTTCATAAGAAAAGTTCGCTTGATTTAAAGTTACTTTTCCTTAAAGCGCTGCTAATGGCATTTCACTTGGATCAGTGTGACTAATTCTCAAATGAAGAGACATATTTCTTGGCTGTTTTTATTGTCTTTTTTCTTGATTTGAGCCATATTTTCTTTACTTTAGCAGGCGATTTGGTTCAGTGTATCGTCCTGTGTCTCTATTGTCATCCTGTTCTAAAGTGTTTGAAAAGATAGTATCCAGCTACATTCAAGTCAACTTTGGTCACCTAATATGTCCCAATCAACACGGTTTTCAAATAAAAAAATCTACTGTAACAAACCTCGTGGAAATCGTCAATTTTATAACAAAATCATTAAATAAACATCTTGATGTACACGTCCTCTACACTGAGTTCTCTAAGGCCTTCGACTCTGTTGACCACGGCATTCTTATGAACAAATTGTTATCTCTTAATTTCCCTGAAAGACTTCTATCTTGGTATTCATCCTACTTGTCTGACAGATCGTCGAGCGTAATTTATAACAAAATCGTCTCTTCGTCCTTTTGTCCTGCGTCCGGTATGCCTCAGGGCTGAATTCTGGGACCTATATTATTTTCATTTTTTATAAACGAGCTTCCCTCGCTACTAAATAATGATGATGATGATGATGATTGTAAGATCTTCAAGCCAGTATCATCTGTAGTACATAGATTGTTTGTCCTTACAAAATGATTTGGATGTCGTGGCATCGTGGTGTTCTTCTAATAGGTTACTGTTGAATGTGGCTAAATGTTCCGTTATCATCTATTCCTTAAAATCAGATCCCGTTTGCTTCACATATAGTGTACATTCGCTACCGCTTAAGTGTGTGAACTCTGGTAAAGATCTTGAAGTAACATTTGATTCGAAGCTTAAGTTTACAGAGCACTATTCCGATGTAATAGGCAGGGCATCTAAGCTCGCTGGCTCTATCATTAGGTGCTCAAGTGATTTTCGCTCGACGTCTACCCTTGTAAATTTGTTCATCAAATCGGTTCGTAGTATTTTAGAATATGCTTCGGTAGGGTGGTCGCCGTGTGGCCGCCTTGGTTACACTGGTGCGATAGAGCGTGTTCAAAGGAGATTTACCAAGTCCCTACTTTTTAAATTTAATTTACCATCTCATATAATGATCGCCTTAACTTTTTAAATATGCAGTCCCATATATAACACCAGATCAAACTCTATATTTGTCCCTCCAACAGCTCACCTATCATTGTACACTCATACCTCCTTATACGGCATATGTAGATTGGTTCCTGACAATTTGGCCGTTAAATGAAACGGCCGTATATCGAAATCAAACAAATCCATCCATAGCAAAAGATCGGTGTTAACTTATCAAAAAATGCATGGTTGATAATAATGTAACTTTTCTAACTTTCTTTCATTGAAAGGTTTCCGTCGCTTCCATTGATAATCTGCTGGAAAATTCTTCGTAGGTAATAAGCCTTGAAAGGTGCTATTATTCCGTAGTTCACGGGTTGTATAATAGTAGTGGTATTTTTTGGGAGGTATTCCACTTCTAGCATCTGTTCCGAGAAGTTGACGGGATGCCCTGGAGCAATATCCAACAAAAGCAAAAACTGATTATTGTCATCCGATAAATTGTTCATCGTAGTTTTATAGGAGGATGGACTTTGTGATTTTTTAAAGAGTTGAAAGTTATGAAGCGCTATGGAATACTAGGATAGAAACTAAGTTTCAATAGAATTGTTTGAAGTCTTGCATGAAACCAACATTTCCTCACTCTTGTTAATTTCGGAACCAATTAAGATGATCTCTGCTGGCTGCATTTAATTGATGAATGTGTGGACTTGATCAACGTCATTATTGGTTAAGGTAACTGATTGATATAAAATAGAAGATTTGTAGGGGTACAACCGGTTGCCGCAAGAGGCGCAGAGTGAGCTTAGGAGAGACAATCGAATTTCGCAACGAATTGAAATGTCATCGCACCGTTCTTCTTGTTTTTAGAACTTGACCTGAAAAGACGTGTTTTTATAAATTCAAAAGAATAAAGTTTAATTATTGTTTGTTGTGGAAAACAAGACTTTTTCATTATTGTGTACTACAGATTCATTGCAGATGATTCTATAATGAATTGTTAAGCATTTCTATAGAAGCAACTAGCAACCATTTGCAGTGCTTACGAGCAAAGCTGACTAATGCCTATGACAGATATCCAAATCATTATGACGATAATCCATCATAATGATGAAAGTTCGAAATTGAGGTGACACTATGTTTTCGTCATTAGGATTCGTTATTTACTTTTGACGTTTGTGTAAACGATGAAAATGTCCCTTACAACAGCGATATTTTGATGAATATTTTGTTCAATAATTTAAAGACACACTTTTCTTGAAGATTTTGAATAGAAATGTGTAAAGATTGATAACAAATTTAATATTTTTGCACAAATTCTTGTTCTTCAATTTTGCAACAGATGGCGTCACCTGTCATTATTGAGCAAATGATGGTCCAAATGTGTAATTTGGAATTCGTCATAATGGGTGAGGTTATAAAACACAACGTTCGCGTAACGTTTCGCGTTTTCCGAAACGTTTCCTATTGTGTTCTGAAAACGCATAGATCCGGATCAGATTTGGTGTTCCCATCGCCATCTCTCGGAAAGTGACAAATGTGACAATTGACACATCACAGCTGATACGTTTTGCTCGAAAATTAAAATTTCCAGTTTTAAACGAGATGCAGATACATTTTATTTTGATTATAAATAGTTTAATAAATAAATGAGGGCGGAGATTCACGGTTCGACGGCAGATTGTAAATTTCTGTCAATCAATCAAGCTATGCCTCGCAAGGGGGCGCTTAGAGGATCTGTTTGTAGGGAGAAGTTTCTGATCCGTAACGGCCGGTTGATTTGAAACGTTGCGCGAAACGTTGCGCAACGTTGTGTTTTATAACCTCACCCAATGATGGTAAATTTTCGTCATAATGACGTATTTGCGTCATTCGAAGTTAAGTGTGTCAAGCTTGTAAATCTCAAGTTGGCCGAGTGCCGAGTGGTTAGCGCGTAGGTCGGGCAATATGATAGTCATAGGTTCATCACCTTATAAGCATCCTATATTTAGTTGGCAACACTAATAATAATTCTTTTCACGTTGGTTATCGGAGCAAACTCGCGAAAATAAAGCTTTTGAGCCATTTTGTTTCCTAAATTGCAATTAGGCTAACTTCGTATTTTTCTACCTGATCCAGGAGAGCCCGGTCTATTCCGAAAGTGTAATCAGTTGCTCGTTTGCGGGATCGTCGTTGTTTTTCCTTCGTCCAATCCGAGGTTTTTGCTGCAGGTTTCTTGACTTGAAGTGCTGGATGCTCAGTTGGTGATTTAAAGGCAAATGTCGTATTTTCTCTGGTCGAGTCCGACCAGAAATGCAGTCGTCGCTGAGGGCTTAAATGCTTCTTAAAAATGTTTGAAAAACTTTAATTCCTTTCAAGTCGCTGCCGCCTACAAAACTTGATCGCATATCACTGTCGAAGCAAACGTTTCATCGCGCTGTGCTACAAATTCCTTAAACAGACCACACGCAGAGGGTCGTCTTTTTACTCACGATTCTCTGGAGCAACTTCGCGATCGGCTGCTTTGGAAAAAGAGACTCCTCGCTACATTTTTCGAGAGATAGATCTCGTAGTACTCCCACCACCTACTCGTATATCGCTTGAAGAGACAAGAATAGGGGCATTCGGTAGCTCAGTGGCAGAGATGTCTATCTCTGAGTTGCCGGTGCGTGGGTTCGAATCCCACTGTGACCCATGGATGTTTGTGTTGTCCATAAAATGCTCCTACGGCAGCCGGTTCTTCGATTGTAAATCGTCCCGGAGCTACCCGTTGCTAAAAACGGCCAAGTGCTGCCAAGACCCCCTTCGATTCAAGAGAAAAAAAAAATCTCTTGAATCGCTACAACAACAACAAGAGACAAGAATCCCGAGAGCCACCAGAACAATACTAGCCTAGCTTAACAAGTTCACTGTCTGAGTCTTTTTCGTCGACATTACCACCACCACCACATAGCTATCTTCCGAAAATCTTTTGTTCTCCCTTTGTTGCATGAGTCACATGTGACTCACATATATGAATGGGGAGGAACGCTGTATACACATGTGACTCATACGACAGTGACGTGTTGAATGGTGCTTACGGCTTCACTCAGACTTTTCTCAATTATACCCGGGTTGTCGTGTGTCTTATGATGCGGATCTATATTTCGATGCCCCACTGCACGTATCGATTGCATCTGCTAAAAGAAACATACCGTTAATCTAGCAACATCACACCGTACTGTTGGGATATCGTCGGTCTAATTCGCAAAACGGCTAACTCCACTTTTTGGGGAAATATGCTTTTATAATGATTTTGAAAGGAAATATTAAGAAGCAGCAAATAAAGCAACAATTTCATAGAAATTACCATCAGAAAACGTGTTATTGGCTTCGGAAAATTCAGCTAACTCCATCCATACATTCATTCATACGAATATATGCTAACTCCGTAACTGAGGAGATTTGTGAACTGTTTTCAACGTATTTTGCTAGTACCTACTTAAAACCGATCTTCTAGCACATTAGCAAACTTTTCCAATCGAGCAAACCAATTCATAACACTTCCTTCCCTACCACTAATTACTCTTGATTCGGTCAGTCAATTATCAATCGTCCTGTGGACCTGATGGTCTTTCGAACACTTTTTTGAAGAAGGTTAGGATTGGGATTTCTAGTCCGCTTTCAATAATATTCAATAAAAGCATTCGAGAGTGTATCTTCCCAAGTCAATGGAAGACTTCCTTTATAGTACCAATTCCAAAAACTGGGGACCTTAATCTTGCATCAAACTATAGACCGGTTGCGCTGTTATCATCTTGCTCAAAACTGTTAGAACGTATTGTGTACAATTATATTGATGACAATTTTGGTCAACTAATATGCTCTTGTCAACATGGTTTCCGTAAGAAAAAATCCACGGCCACAAATCTGACTGAATTTGTCGATTTCGTTGCAAACACTTTTCACAAGCGTCTAGAGGTCCATATACAATATATACGGATTTTTCTAAGGCCTTGGATACGGTTAACCATGTTCTGCTACTAAACAAACTTCGTGGACTTAGCTTTCCTCCTTGGCTTATTTCCTGGGTGTCATCATACCTCGTCAACAGAACCTCTAAAGTAATTTTTAATAACGTTACTTTTTCTGAATTACCTTAAGATTCATTCCCTAGAGAAGCGAAGAACTTTTCTTGAACAATGTTTTTTATACAAGATTTGCCGCGGATATCTGCATTCTACTTTGGCAGATAGAATTAATTACAGAATTCCATCATATCACACACGATCAAATGCCATTTTCAATCCTCCATTTACCGATCTTGCCCTCTTTGCGAATTCGCCTTTAATTAGAATGATGAGAACGTATGACTCTATAGAGATTGGACCTCTACCCTCTTCTATTTCAATCTTTAAAAATATTCTTTTTCAAAAACATTACATTACATTACATTTGGAGCGAGACTGAAGGAGGCGTCAATGCGGAGGAGTTTGCTACCATTTTAGTTAACTTTTTGACTAGTAAAGTCCTTCCACTCGCTTTTAGTGATAATACAAAAGTTATTATCTATAGTGATGGCTGTGCAGCTCAAAACAGGAACGTAACATTGGCCAATGCCTTGCTGAATCTTGCAATGAAGCACAGCATTATAATTGAGCAGAAATACTTGGAGGTTCGGCATACCCAAATGGAAGCAGACTCGATGCACTCCGTCATTGAAAAAAAAAAGTGAAAGCGAAGGACATAAATGTGGCAGCAGATTATTCCGATATGAATAATATGAAGTGTCCTATCTGACGCATACTTTTTTCAAAAGTTTTAAGGATGTTGAGTTCATGAAGACGATACGACCTGGCCGTAAAAAGGGCGACTCCAAGGTTTAATTTTTCGCATTTGCATATTTTGGATCACTAACTGAACTTATTATTATAGGTTACAGACGTACGAGCGTTTCAATATAATCCAGATGGAACCGTTAAATTTAAACTGCGATTTACTAACAGCTGGGAGCTACTTCCGTGTAGGAAAATACTAATTCAACCTACGGAATTTTCTTCGCTAAAGCCGTTATACAATGAACGGAAGTTTGGAGATTTGCAAGACTTAAAAAGTACTGTGCCAAAAGATTATCATTTCTTTTATGACAATCTACCTCATAACTAACTTACTTGGAATAAATTACTATCGAATATTAATGGATCCTTGAGAAAAGGTTTGTTTCAATTGTTCGGGGAATATTGTGCTAACTCCACAGCCGAATGGAAATATACAGGATGCAAACGGGCTAACTCCATTTGTTGCTCCTAGTTTCGCAATGAAAGGAGGAATCATTCAATAAATTCCAAGAAAATATCCCAAAGTTCCCTCCACAAAACATATCCGAAGGGATTGCTTCAAACTTTACTGTAGACTGAGATATTAAGTTTTTTGTCCCTCCTGAACATTTTCGAGAAACGGAGTTAGCCGTTTTGCGAATTAGGCCGACGTAATATGTACTTTGCATTTGATACTGAACCCGTATTGATAAATCATGGTCACTACAAACTTATTTTCCGTCTATTGAAATGGCGCAATTCAACATTTTATCATGAAACAGAAGCAACAAAAGTGAATAAAAATTCTTCTTAATGTCTTTTTCGCATTTAATTGTCTAAATTACATCATCGGATACTGGAACGGTGAGCAATATGAAGAATTTCTCACGAAATTGAATGAGTTATATGACTACACCCTTATTACTGTGGGAAGAGAGAGACACTATCGTAGCAGCAATATTTCTTGTATATTACGGAAGCAGATACACAAATATACACAGCAAGCTGCACGCCTTTCTGCTCCGCCACAAGAAGAGCCCTTACATGACTACCAGAAAAAATAATTTCAAGTTTTGTTTTTTGAAAAAATACCTTTGACGAATAAACTGTCGCTACACAATACTAGTTGCTGGCTGGTGTTGTGGTTAGTGCGCGCACGAGTACCCATTTATGGGGATAAATAACACTGCTGAGCGTGCTGTTGATATCAACACCTCAAGAAAAAAGCTGTTAATCTTGTAAAGCCGAGGTCTCTAACACATCTGCACGCTCTGTGGCTCATTTGGTTGGAGTCGCACTCTACGATGCTAGTAATCTAGAGGTCCAGAGATCGAATCTCGGAGTGGTCCAGAATTTCCGTACATGTGCAGATAGGAAATAAGTGCTTGCAACATTATCTACACTTCAAAATGATATGCAATGTAACGTTAACTCGAAATTGCGTATAAACGGCTGAGTTAACGCACCATGGCCCCACGTGGGGCTATACGGTAGTACTGAGAAGAGAACACATCTGCGGCTTTAGTCCAAAGTTGGACTGCCACGCCCGTTATTTTACACAATTTTTCTGATATAAATTACTGAAAATATCCAATTTTGTAATATGTATTAATTTTATTATCTTTGAAATTTCCATGGAAATTTTATAATTCTTGCTTGGCAATTTTAAACATAATACGGTGGACTACAAAATCAAATTCAGTGTAACCATATAATAAATTATGAAATAATTATCCAAAGAGAGAACATCCTTAACATCTAGCAAACAACAGTTTTAACACTATCATTAAATATTTTTATGCTTTCGTAAATCATATGCGAAGCATCGTTGCGCTCCCAGAGCCGGCATGGATATCAGCGGCGATGATAAGAAACAAACGGGAAAGTAACCCTTAAGGTATGCAATAAGCTGACAATTATATGATTTTAATGTTTTTTTAAAAAATGTGCTCTGCCACGGCTCCTTTCACACGCACGCTGCTTCCTAAACACACGATATATTAGCGCTCGGTCTCGACCGAACGAATTTACTTGGGCGAGCGGAAGTTCTTGCCAGCGAATTTGGCGCCAGCGCCCAACTCTTCCTCGATACGAAGAATTTGATTGTACTTGGCCAAACGTTCCGAGCGGCACGGAGCGCCAGTCTTAATCTGTCCGGTGCTCAAGCCGACCACCAAGTCAGCGATGAATGTGTCCTCCGTCTCGCCGGAACGATGCGACACCATGGTGCCCCAGCCGTTGCTCTTGGCCAATAAATGGGCCTTGATCGATTCGGTCACGGTACCGATTTGGTTGACCTTCAACAAAAGGCAATTGCATGCCTTCTTCTCGACAGCGGTGGCAATACGCTTAGGGTTGGTCACGGTCAAATCGTCGCCGACAATTTGAATAGTGGTGGCAGCTGTCATGCCGCTCCAGGCGTCCCAATGGTCCTGATCGAAGGGATCCTCAATGCTGACAATGGGGAACTCCTTGATGAACTCTTGGTACAAGTTGGTCAACTTGTCGGGGGTCAACCATTGGCTCTTGTCGCTGTTCGGGTTCTTGAAGTCCAAATCGTATTGTCCGTCCTTGAAGAATTCGGATGCGGCAACGTCCATGCCGATTTCAACTTTGCCTGTGTAGCCGGCCTTGGCGATGGCATCCTGGATCAAGAACAAAGCGTCCTTGTTGTTCAAGATGTTGGGCGCGAAGCCACCCTCATCACCGACAGCGGTGGCATCCAAACCGAATTTGGCGTTGATGACCTTCTTCAAGTGATGGTACACTTCCGAGCCGATCTTCATGGCGTCGGTGAACGACGCGGCGCCGGTAGGCAAGATCATGAACTCTTGCATGGCCAATTTGTTGCCAGCGTGGCTACCGCCGTTGATGACGTTGAAGGCTGGCACGGGCAGGACGATGTTGGAGTTTCCGGCCAAATCGGCGATGTGCTTGTACAGTGGTACACCCTTCTTGGCGGCTCCGGCCTTGCACACGGCCAACGAGATGCCCAGAATGGCGTTGGCTCCGAACTTGGACTTGTTCTCGGTTCCGTCCAATTTGATCATGAACTCATCGATGGCCGACTGGTCGGTGACTTCAAGTCCGGCCTTCAACAGCTCCGGGCCCAGACTTTTGTTGATGTTGTCGACAGCCTTGCGTACACCCTTGCCATGATAGTTGTTCTTCTCCTCGTCACGGAGTTCGAGGGCTTCGTGAACGCCGGTGGAGGCTCCCGATGGGACGGCGGCGCGGAACAAACCCAATTCGGTGGTCAAGTCCACCTCGACGGTGGGATTGCCACGCGAATCGAAAATTTGACGGGCGAGGATGCTCTTGATTGGCATGGTTACACTGAAAAGACAGAAAAAGAACACGAAACCGATAAGAATAGACACGAAAATTGCATTCGTATGCAGGCATCGAATTTCAGCTCAAGCTCCCATGCGTGCAAAATCGTCTGATAAAAAGTTTGACCTCTACGCATACGAATAAAGGTCAAACGCTTATCAGGCGTAGGCAGACGTAACCGACAGTCGGCACAAAATTGTTTCACTGAAAATTTCAAATTTGCATCAATTACTATTGCACAACTCATCCGGCACGGCGTAATCTTTTGCAAAATTTTCCACTTTCTCCCCCGACTGGGTCGATGGCCGCCCGCCTATCGTTTGCGAAATTTTTGCACTTTGAATTCGCCCCTGGGCGGAAAGGACACACTTTGCACTGAAAATTCGATGGTTCTGTAAACTGTTTAACTCGCCATGGAACTTACAGTCTTCGCAAAACAATTTTCAGAAATATTCACAGAGAAAAGTGAGTGAAGAAATTTTTTTCTTTTCACTGCCGGACACCGCGAACTTGACGAACTCGCTGGAAACGGACGACACAACTCAGAAGACGAATCTGCTTGCGCTCGTTCTAGCACTAGCAATCGGAATTGTGATAAAAAGCTCATCCACTCGTGTGCTGCTGACCTTCCACAAGGTGACATAAGTGGAAGTGCCCGATGTGTGGTACGTTAGTTGGGTGGTGGGTGGGAATTTCATTGGTTCTTGTATGCGATATTTCCCCCCATGGATTTGAATTGCGGGAACATTTTAAAATTTAGAGCAGTGAAGAAAATGTCTTTCTTTTTGCGCGAAACAGATTGGACGTGTTGCGAATGTTGCCGAATGTTGTTGGCTGCTGCTGTTCAACAGCAACATAAAAAAACATGTCAACGATTTAAAATCGTTAAAATGGATTGTGCTGCTTTCTCCGGCAGCATTCATCGCGTCCAATCTGTTTCAAGCATTTGTTCCAAAGCCATCTTTATACAAAGCCCGGAAGCAGAACACGTTCATATACTTAAGCGCCAAATCATAGGCCTGTTCAGATCGAAAATTTACATTGCGGTAAAGGCAAATCGGGTTGGGTCGCGACAAACTTTACACGAAAAGTATTGGTTCCCGGTCGATTTTCGTCGCGAAAAGTGGAATGTGTCGTGAATTAAAGTGTCTAGAATGCAGTGAAAGAACAAAATCCCGACAAAAAGTGAATTTTCCACATGTTTTCGCGATTTTTATCAGAGCAGACCACGGGGTGGGCATTTGGCGAAAAGCGTGATACCATTTTCTATCCGTGAACATTTTGCACACATACATTCACAGTGGGCATGGGCGTAGGTAATTGAGAAATTTGGGGGCTTGTATTTAGCGGGAGATTTTTTGAATTTAGTTGAATTTTGATTGCACTACCAACTTCTTCATGAATTGATGAAAATAGTGAAATATATAAATGGAATTTGAATTAGTAATGAATAAAATTAATATAGAAACGAAAAATAACCAAGCAAGGCTGTCTTTTTATACTATATTAATAAATCCGCATTCATGGTTTTAGTTGAAAAAAAAACCTCCAAACAATAAATCGGGGGTATTTTTATTACATATTAATGCAAATCAATAACATTGCACCGAAACTAATATTTTCAATTTCATTAACCCCCCTGTCTAGCAAATTTGGTTTGGTTTGTTCCGAATAATTAATAAAAAAAGCGCAATCGGAGTTTCGTGATTATTTGTTGTGCCCAGTTGAGCCTAAAACGACATAATATTGACGGTTTGACCAGGCGTCACTGTCACTTTGCGTTGATAAATTATCAACAAACGTGTCATTTGTTGTGGTTGGTTCCGGTTGGTTCCGAATAATTTCTGTTAAAAAAGTGCAATCGGAGTTTTCACGATTATTTGTTGAGTCCAGTTGAGCCTAAAACAACATAATATTGTTCGAGTGACGGTGTTTATTGTGTATAGACTGACTATTATCTTTCTGTGCTCGGCAGACTGTCCGAAAATGAAGTCTGTAGTGTATGGCTGTAAAAACGACGAGAGGGAAAAGAAGACTGTAGTATCTTTTCACCTGTGAGTAACTATAGAAGTGTTCATTTATGTCTACTGTCGGTGATAGGACAGAGACTTTTATTAAAATCCACTCGTTAATTGGAAAATATTAAATTGTTATGGGCAAATACCAAAACGCGACCATTGTGTTGTAATTTTATAATTTTTAAACCCCATAGTAATCTCTAGTGAAAGACGCCTATGTGTTACAAAACCGGTCCGCGACTCGACAGGCTTCGCTGTGAAATCAAGATACACATAAATAACAACACAATGGCCGCGTTTTGGTATTTGCAAAGAAAAACTTAAAATTTTCCAATTAACGCGTGAATTTTAATAAAAGTCTCTATACTATCACCGACAGTAGACATTAGTGAACACTTTTATAGTTACTCACAGGTGAAAAGATACTCCAGTCTTCTTTTCCTCGAGTCGTTTTTACAGCCATACACTACACACTTCATTTTCGGACAGTCTGCCGCGCACAGAAAGATAATAGTCGGTCTATACACAATGAACACCGTCACTCGAACAATATTATGTTGTTTTAGGCTCAACTGGACTCAACAAATAATCGTGAAAACTCCGATTGCACTTTTTTAACAGAAATTATTTGGAACCAACCACAACAAATGACACGTTTGTTGATAATTTGTCAACGCAAAGTGACAGTGACGCCTGGTCAAACCACTTTATGGTGAGTAGTGTGTGTGTGTTGCGGCGACTGCGCAGTACGGTTTTGGTATCGCTCGGTTGCGCTCGATTCCATACAATATTCGGAAGACGGCCATTCCATTACTATCTTATACTTCCATGGAGCAGACACGGTTTTTTTAAATGCGCTGTGCTTGTGTTAGTGCATCGTGCAACGTATATACGACATGTTCATAGGCTCGTTTTGTGTGCATGTATTGCTGCTTCCCGGCTTCTAGTGAAGGTGGCTTTGATTTGTTCCGTTGAGACACATGTGATTCATAAATGGTGAGCGAGAGGAACGCAATTTTTACTTTGTGCATTAGGGGATTAGTGAAGAAGCTCGCGGAAGAGTTGGAGGGAAATTATTCAAATAATTTCAAAGGGAAACTAGTGGATGGAGGGCACACACTACACTCTGCGGTGTTGTACTGAAGAGATGCTTGAGAGAATACAAATTTGAAAATCTGAGTCGAAACTTTTGAGAGTTGAATGAAAATTAATGTGGAATCAAAATGCGAGGAGTAATACATATGGTCGCGTTTAACGAACCTCCGGTCAAAAACTCTGAAGATCTTTTCGACACATTCGAGCAAAAGGTTTTGCCAAAAATCTTCGGGGTCGTTTACGAGCAAGATGGATGGCGCATCCGATTCAATCACGTTGTACTCGTATCATCTGTACATTTACAAGTGTTGAAAAATGTGAAATTGCAACAATTGCAATTGGCGGGACATGTACAAAAAAAAAAACAAAAGAGCGAACGACGCAAGCACATGTCCAAGAAGGCGATGAATATGCAACAGTGAACGGAGCCAGATTGCAAGGACGACCGTGAGCTCGATGGAAGCCACCTTGATTGTACATTGCCGGTGTCGTGATACATCCAACGGTGTTCCGGTTCCTTTAAAATGGCAAGGCTTTCCAATGCATCCAGTTTCCGCGGGTTGATATTTACGCTTTCGTTGTCTCCACCTGCTACCATAGATTTTGACGAGCCGGGGTTCTGCATAAAGCAAAAGGTTGTGTCGAAGTCACATCCAAGCATCGATTCCCAAGGTCCGAAGCTGAAGGCGAGCATGGAGAAGCTTACGATGAACAGCTATATCAACTACCTTCACGCGAAGCTTAGCGCCATAACCCTTAGAGCGTACAACTGCCATCTACATTTAGCAAGACATCGCGGATGGTGGCAAAGGCGACATTGTCGAAGCACTGCAGAAGATCACGAAAGCGGAACAATGCGAACGCCGGAGAAATCGCAGTAGACTATTGGCGAAACTGGATTCACTGAGGATCGGAACGGCAAACCACGAAAACACAGCCCGGGTCGAACACATCGATGACTTTGTCGTCAACAAGTCAAGGCAAAGCATCACGAAGAGGCAGGAGGACAAGGGTTTGAAATTCGCCCTTCATGAAACCAAGCTTTCGGTTAAGGACATTGTCATCGACGTTGAGGCCGGGATACAATTCGAGGACGTAGGCACCAAGGATGCCATCTGAAAGGAAGTGGGGGCAGCGATAGCGACCCAACATCCAACGACATCGAGGATGGGAGCAGCACAGCAGTCGAAGACTGTAAAAGAGCTTAAACAGAAAGGGGCTTCTAACTACGAGCGGACAAAGGGAATGCAGTCGTAGAGTGGTGGATAAGGAAAAGTGCTCTTTCATCATCGATCAACCCTCCAAACTGCGAATGCCGAACCCTGCCCTGCTGAGGATAAAATGCCAACCCAAAGTGCACAAGCCCGGTAATGAGTTCAGGGAAATCGTCGCAGCCACTAACTCCCCGACGCAGAACATCGCGAAATTGCTACTCCAGAATTTCAAAAGTCTAGGCGCAAGCGGATCTATAAGAAGTCTGTCGAACAGGGAGGATCTCATCGCTAAACTCAACAACGTGGGATAAATTTCAGCAGCTGGTATCGTTTGACGTCAGGCCGCTCTTCCCCAGCAACCCGGTAATGGACGCGCTCTCACCCACCTAGAAGAACGGTTGCTATCGAAGGGCCCTTCATCGCCTGCCTGGAGGAGAGAAGTTAATTTGTTCATGAGACTCGCTAAGGTGTGCATGACAGAGCACTACCTCACTTTCCGGGGCAGGTTCTACAAGGGCACCAAAGGGGTAGCTATGAGGAATCCACTCTCTCCGTTCGTGAGATATTTATGAACAGGATAGAGGGACAACTGAAGGAGAGGGACCAATTGCCGAGATTCTGGGTAAGATAAGTTGACGACGTGCTGGCGATCATCGACAAGGAGAAGGGCTATAGGATCCTGACCAACCGGAACATGGTGAACAAGAATATCCAATTCATGGAAACAGAGGACAAATAAATCATCATAGTTGAAATAGATTGGATGCGTCAGCATCAGCATCGGCAGAGGCATCGGCATCAGCAGAAAAATTTCAATTTAGAACACACGCATTTGCCTTTGATTACCCACATTGACAGCAGCGGCAGAGGCATCGGCAGAAGCAGAATTCTGCTTCTGCCGCTGCTGTCAATGTGGGTCATCAAAGGCAAATGCGTGTGTTCTAAATTGAAATTTTTCTGCTGATGCCGATGCCTCTGCTGACGCGGCTATTCTATTTCAAGCATAAGGAACAACGGCGGTATCGAGTTCGAGATTTATGGAAAACCGATACACACACAGTGGATTCCCCTCTAATTCTAACCATTTCTTTCCACAGAATATGACGCCGTTCCACTCCATGATTCACCGCTAAGCAAAGAACGATTCAAGAAAGAGCCTGCACATATTATCGACCGGAAGAACGGATATGAGCCACGGGTGATATCGAACCTCATCCGAAAGAAGAAGACTAGGATGGAGGAAGGAGCAATGACAACGCTACAACGGAACGAAGAGCCGATGAGGAGGATTGGAAGAACGCATTCGCAGATATCCAGGCGGCTAAAGAAGTCAATGAAGGACATAGGACTGAACATTGTTTCGACGAGCGAACGACATTAATTAGGCAACAAACTAGGCTCGACTAAGGACAAGAAAGGGAAACTTGAAGACAACGGCAGATTGTGAACAAAACGTACGTAGGACAGACAAACCGACTAGTAGCAGTGAGGTGGACCAAACACACGTTAGGAAAGCAGATGTCGCCAAAAAACAATGACATAAATCGATGGTAGCACGACACGAAATGGACACGTAATCACATGGGAAAACGTAAATATCATTAATGGAGGAGTCAACCCGCGGAAACTCGATGTATTGGAAAGCCTTGCCATTTTAAAGGAACCGGAACACCGTAGGATGAATCACGACACCGGCAATGTACAATCGAGGTTGCTGAAAAAAAACTGACGGAGTCAGGTACCCGACCCACAGTTTCAAAGTTGGAGTGCCATTAGCTATCTGTACCAATATAGCCAGGGAAAATTTGATCCCCGTAAGGGAGGAAATATAGGTCGAAAGGCCCCGGCCGATACCAATAACTTTTTCAGTTGAGGCAAAAGTGCGGACCCTTAGCTATGCAGAAGAAGCTTCATAGGTTGAATTACTCCGGCCAATTACTTTGTTCTTCACGCATTATCCGAGTAAAGCCCCTGTGGTGTGGGAACAGAGTAAACCTCACGTATTCTTGGCTTATCGTATAAGACGACTAAACGGATGTGTATGCCAACAATTTACGCTTCTAAAATTTAATTATGCTAACGAATCGTCTACTACGCCTCGGATTAGGACTGACTTACCAGTTACCACGTTTGGCTATCACACCATGGCAAACATTGAATTATGGAACGTTCGTACTCTCTTGAACAATGGTTTACAAGGCCCACAATAGAGAATGTGTTTAGACGGTCTTGGGGCTGCGAGCGAAATTAGATGGTGGTATAGAGGGGAATATTTTTCCCCAACACATATTACGGTTGGTTACTGTATTCTGGAAAAGCTTCTGGCAGTATTCGCGAATCAGGAGTTGGGCTCCTATTTCCTATTAACTAGAGTAGCTCATAGCAGCCTGATTAGTTAGGAACCAATATCTCTGATAGTAGCCTAGCGTGCTGGTTAGTGCGCACTACTTCGGTGCACAGGGTCGTGGGTTCGAGTCTCACCGTGAAGCAATTCAGTTTATGGTGTTTTTCGAGCTCACGACCTATGTAACGGACTATTATCTCACTCAGAAGTTAATCAAGTACCCATTTGTTGGGATAAATAACACTGCTGAGGTTGCTGTTGATCTCACACCTCAACATTAAAGCAGTTAAGATCTTGGAAATTGCATGTCACTAACACATATATGCGGCCTTAGTCCAATTTTGGAGTGTCGCGCCTATTATTTATCTTATTTTTAATCTCTGATGGAATATGACCACCAAGTTCCGTACTAAAATAATTCAATATTACGGTCCAACTGAACCAGCGTCGAAACAAAATACTCTTTTTACGACCAGTGTAAAACACCGAAGGACGGCATTTTAGGGGTGACCACCTGGATTTCTATTGATCGGATCGATAAATAAAATCGACCATTTTGCAATTTCCAGCATATTTTGAAGTTGCTTTCTGGATGTTCATATTAAGAAAGGTGCTGACGTAGGTATGGGAACGGACCACAATCTGATGGTTGCTGATGTTTGTGGATTGCTTCCGTGCAATCTAGGCAAGACGCTCCGTCCCGACGCCGTAAGTTCGACATCGCCAAATTAAAAGTACCCAGAGCTGTAGCTGTCGTGGTCTCTGGCTGGTAAATAGAGAAATTCATAGAGAAACGGGTTTCCAAACTAGGCATGGCCCGTTGCAAGTTCATTATGCTGAATATTATAAGAAAGATTCTTATCGTAGAGTAATAAACTAACAATGCGACTAGGAAGTGGTATGACAGCCGTATCACACTCCGAATTAAGTTGTCGTTGAAATGTTGACGTCTACACACGGTAGTCGCCAACGCACCATGCTCCACTAGGAGTTAGGACAAATCAAGATGAAGATTACTTCGCGCAGAAAACTGCTGTGATTATTAGTCGCCCGGTTGATGACTTACTACTTTACTACTATCCATATCGACGATCAGATGAGGCGATATACGATCAACTCCCCCAACGAAACAGGAAATTAGGGACGCTATTGTTGCACTAAAACGTGCCAAGGCTCCTGGGCCCCGACGGCATTCCAGCCGAACTTTTCCAAGCAACACAAGGCTTAACAAGCAGAGTCTTTACACCCTCTAATTTTGGTAGAGCTTGGGATTTAAGATCTTTTCCCACGGAGTTGAAAAAATGCTCGATAGTCAAGCATCCGAATAAAGGGCAGTCTAACAGAATGCAATAATTGGAGGGGTATTTGTGTGCTTATCGCTGTTGCTCCACTTAAAAAGCAAAATCGATAAAGAACAGGCTGGGTTTTAATGCCGTACGAATTGTAATTGAGCCACAGGACGAAGGAATTAGGGACTGTAATGTGCAACTGCATAACCAAACTAGGCTCAATCAAGGGGAACAACCAGAACGTTGAATCAAGTTTGCTGACAAAGCTGACTGAAGAATATGTGCTCATCTTTTCCGTTATAAGTTCTAAATCCACTTATGTAACTACAAGATGGAAACATCGAGAAACGTAGCGCTCACTCAGCTATCAGTTAGGCCAGTAGCTAAACGAAAAACTGCGAAGTTGTCTGATGATAAAAATATAAGGCCAAACGCATAGTCAGGAGAGCAGTCGAGACCTAGAGCACCTCGAAAAACAGCCAAGCAGGATATTCAAACAGCTTTTGGATTCACTGCTTGCAGCTGTGATGTTGCGTTAACTATTGCGACGCAGATTTGGTTGTGGTGCCTTTTGGAGGCCTATGTAACGAAGTGGAGGCTATATAACATCTAGCTTTTTTTTTTTTTTTTTTCTCCTTTGGCCGCGCGCAGCTTTATGCCTGATGTAGGTTCAATGAACCGCACAGGTGAGGCATTTAACGAGGCCGGTTGGCTATCCCACTAATTAGGGATGTATTGCCATCGTACATTGTATACTTATTATATCAATTAATTATTAAATTTTATTATTCTGATTGTACTTTGGCGCATTGATGCGGCGCCTGGTATTAACTCCAATCCAGGAAACGTTAGTTGTGTGCCAATATGCACATCGAAGAATAGAAACAAAAACGTCAAGAAAGACGCGGGCAAGTGATTAGATGTCAAGTAAATTGGGTTGTTTCGGCCTATTTGATGGGGTCAACTAAAGAAAAACCCCTTTTATGAACGAGCTAACGGAATATCAGCCAAATTCATTTATATTGTTTTTATTTTTATAACTAAACTGAGTGTTAATGTAAAGTAAGCGATATGGTCAAAAAAAATTAAATAAAATTTGTTGATTACGTTTTGTTTCTTTTTTTTTCTTTTTTTTTAAACTATATTTTAATTTTTAAGTCAACGACTGCAGTGGCTAATTCCACCCATTTTGCAGGGCCAAAGTCAATGAGGAAATCAAGAAGTCTTTTGTCTCTGTATTTAATTAAATGAGGAATTCGGGCTCTGAGACTGTAAAATTTTGGACAATCTTTGATCATGTGTTCGTTGTCTTGTGTTATTTCACATGAAGTGCATAAGGGTGATGGGACCTTCTTTATCATAGCTAAATATTTCCTGTTATAACTGTGATTTGTAATGATTCTGTTGGCCGTTTTGATAATTCTAGGGTTTATTTTCTTGAATTTTTTTTTAGAGAACCAGCTTTTTGTCTTGACGCATGTGTTTATTTTATAAAAAAAAGTGCCTCCCACCAGGGCCTCATCATCGGTTTTCGTTTGCCACTGCTCAAAGATATTTTCCTTTATTGTTCTAAGTGCTGTGTCAAGAGATTTAGGGGGTGATGAGGGAAGACCTTCAGTACGGGCAATTTTGGCCAATTCGTCTACCATCTCATTCTGTCTAATGCCTGTGTGGGCAGGAATCCAAATGATGAGGAGATTATCCATCTTTTCATTAACCAGGCATTTTATTTTGTGGGCTATAGCAGATGGGTGTTCCGTGTCTTTGACAATATCACATGACACATTGCTGTCCGTTAAGATTACGACTTTTTTAAGACCACGGTTTACTGCACACATGACGGCTTTCAAGATAGCAAAAAGTTCCGCAGTAACAATGGAAGTATCATCCGGAAGTTTAAATTTGTCACTAAAACCATTACCATCAATGATGAAGGCAGCACCAACAGTGCCCTGATCTTTGGAAGCATCAGTATAAATGAAGGTGTATTCCTCACTTATATTATGGTCGATTATGGAGCTGAGGGCCGTTCTGGTAAGGTCGTTGTCAGAAGATATTTTTCTCTTGAGGTTGCGTCCGAATGTTTTTATTTTGAAGTTAGGGGTAGGTTCAGTTATTGTGGGGATATTTTCCAAGGTTTCACTGAACATGTTCCAGACTTTAGCGTAGCTAGAGTCTATGTTATGTAAGACTTCGTTATTACGCCAGTTTTCGGCAAAATGTTTATCCACCGAAATTCTTTTGGCCATTTCTTTGGCGGTGAGCCATATACTTCTGAGTTCGGGTGGGAATTCATTCGCCAAAACATATATGTTGTGAATAGGGGTGGATGGAGTTACGCCTAAACATCTACGAAGAAAAGGGTTTAAATAGGTGGTGATATTTTTGTTCATAGTGTTGTTCATGTTGGCCACAGTAGTTCGAGCATACTCAATTTTGGGACGAATATGAGCCCTGAAAAGGGATAACGCTTTATGGGGGTGTAAACCATCCATCTTACTGTTAATCATATTGAAAGTAGCCTCGTTGAACCTGTTTTTTTCTGTCATGTCATCGTAGTGTTCTCTTACAGACAAGTCCCAAGATAGGTGGAAACCAAGATACTTTAGGGATTGTGTGTTTGATATGGTATAATCACCAAGCTTAATGTTATGATTATTAAAGTTTGCCCTTGAAAATATGAAGAATTGGGTTTTTTGAACGTTAATCACTAGATTTAATGACCTGATTTTTTCGAGGAACCGAAGACTAAATTCTTCAAGGTTTTTTTTCGCTTCTGTTAGTGATGTCCCCCTTGACACAATTAAGAAATCGTCAGCGAATTGATAAATTGTATTGTTGAGATCCGATAGGCAATGGATTTCATTCGTAAAGAGATTGAATAAGGTTGGACTGAGACAGCTGCCTTGAGGCAATCCGTTCTCAACCATAACCGCCGCCTCATCAAGTATCAGTTTTCTGTTTTTTAGGAAGATGTCAATCCAATTGGAGATGTCTGGAGGGATGTTCAGTTTTTTAAGATATTCAATGAGTTTACTTCTGTCCACATTGTCGTATGCCGATTTCAGGTCGAAACTAGCGCAGACTGAAACAAGCTCGTTATATTTGTTCACTTTGATTTCTTGGAACAGGTCATTGATGCAGTGACTCGTTGATTTGTTGGTTTGAAAGGCGTACGAATGGTTATTAAGGATCTCGAAATCATTAATAAATTACTTCAGGCGGGACAATATCATTCTGTTTAATGTTTTTAGTGGTACACACAATAAGGATATCGGTCTAAAATTAGTTACCATTTCCAGGTCTTTGCCTTTTTTAGGTATGGGTACTATCCTAATATCCCTCCATTCTTCAGGAATTTCCCGTTTCAGCCAGCAGTCATTCAAGATGTCGAGGAATCTCTTTTGCATGTCATCCCCTAACCATTTAAGGTGGTTATATGTAATGAGGTCCGGGCCAGGAGAAGATGATGAGCTACGATCCCTAAGGGCTATCTGAAGATCCTCGGCTGTGAAGATGTTAGACACAAATGGTGGATAGTCAATAGATTGTGGTGGTAACCCGGAAGGCGATGTTTCATTGCAAGCGGAGTTCTGTAAGAAGTCTAACTTTTTTTGTGTGTCCCAACTTCCAAAGTCAGTAACTTGAAAAAAAGTCTTTTGGACGTTTTTAATCAGTTGGTGGATTTCTTTGAGGTCCTTACTTGAATTGATTCTGTTTATGGTTTCCCTCCAAGTTCTTTTTTTAGCCTCTTTTACTGCTTTTTTCCAGTCTTTGGTTATGCTGTCAAGAAGCCTGAGGTTTTCCGAATTGCTATTTCTTCTAAACTTTCGGGAGGCTTGTTTCAATTTAGTGAACAAATTTGACAAATTGTCGTTCCACCATGACTTTGGGGTAAAAGACTTTTTTTTAGGAGAAAAAGTCGCGTTCCTTATAGATTTTTGCATTGCCTTAGCGAAATCTGCGGCATTAGTATCGAATGTTACTTTTTTTAAATTGATTTGTAATAAAGTATTATTTACTATCCTGACGGAAGGGTTAGTATTGCCCGTGGTAGAGAAAATGATGGGGATATGATGTGAACCAAAAAGTTTCATATCGTACAGGTGCCAGTCCGTGATCAAATCAGGTCTGTTGGTAAAGGTCAGATCCAATACAGAAGGAGCTCCGCTAACGGTCCGAAAAGTGGATGCACCATTGTTACAGATAGTGAGGCCAAAATCATTTGTGAGGCGTTGCAGTTCTTTTCCTCTATTGTTGTCATGTCTACTACCCCAGCTAATATTATGGGCATTGAAATTTCCTGAGAGGATGATATTCGTGTTTGAGTTTAGACAGATTTGACCCAATAGAATCCTCAAATTATCTGTAACCCTGGTTTCATCCTCAGCATTTCTGGTTAAAGGGATATAGACGTTTATAAAGGTATAATTTTCTTGTAGGTTTGTAGTTTGGACAACTATATGATTTAATTCATTATTTGTATTAATTTGTTTGCATCTAATATTTTTGTTAATAAGAGTAGCGACCCCCCCATGGCCGTCTGCTCTACTGTCCATGAATACAAAATAATTCGAAAAGTATGGGAATTGATTTTGTTTTAGCTTGGTTTCTTGGATAAGTGCAATGTCGATTTGATTTTGGTGGCAAAGAGATTCAAACGTATCCTTATTTTTTCCGCCAAGTCCTTCAATGTTTAGAAGGATCTTACACTTCTTTTTGGGCCTCATTGATGTTTTTTACAAAGATTAAGTCGGATTTATGTTTAATTGAATTTACTTTTCTGGTGAGATCTATCATGAATTTATTGTTTTCATTCTTGTTCATATCACAATTTGTTTTAATGAATTCTAGGAAGTGGTTGCATACCTCTTCGTATTTGTCGATCACTTCTTTATGATTGTTATTGTAGTGTCTAGGATTTATTGAACTCGTTTTCAAATTTCCTTCATTCCTGAGGGAGTTGAAGAGGCTCATGTCGTAGTTCCTCACTTCCCTATCATTGCTGAAAGGATGGAGGTGGTTGCTGTTCAGAGGGCGACCATGTGGGAACATGAACGCTGTTCCTCTTTCTTCAGTGGTTTGTGGTCTAATTGGGGTTTGTACGGTTTGTTTTGGTGTTTGTCTTACGGAATTGGCAAATGACCTTTTTCTGGTCATGGATTTATTAAGGTCATCAGTTCTGTTTCTAAAGTCTGGGTATATTGACGTTTGTAATTTTGAGTTTTTCCTAACTTTATTCGGGTGGCTATCGAATGCCGGGAAGTCTATATCATATTCGTGTGTGCCTAGCACGTTATAGTAATTTTCATTTGGACATTCCTGGAGTTCTTTACGAGATCTTCGGGAGATTGTCATGTTACGGACAGTTTCTTCCTCCTCGAGTTTTTTTGGGCAGTTTTTATTGAAAAAATTATGTGAGTTGGAACCACATAGGATACACTGGTCCATACTACAATCACCTTTGCAGGAATCGAAAGTTCCTCCACATTTTAGGCATCTTTTGTTTTTCGATTTGCAATATTTTCCAACATGCCCTATCCGGCCACAGTTGAAGCAAATTTTGATTCTAGGGATAAAATAATTGGTGGTCATGTTAACATAACCGTATCTTACGACTTTTGGGAGTTCAGTCCCTTCGAATTCTACTTTTACCGTTCTGGTCGGAGAAATATTGCCTTCTTTGTCTTTTGTCTGGAATCTATATACACTTATTATTTTGGAAACGGATTTCAAACTTTCTAGAAGTTGAGCATCCGATAAATAAGTCGGGATATCCCTAATGATACCGAACGTCGACACACAGTTTTGGGGAATAAATGCCCTGTACCCATTTACTTTGATTGTCTCGTTTAAGATAAAACTATTTGCGTCTTCGTAATTATCAAAAATGATTTTAATGGTGCGAAAGTTCGCAGATTTAATTTCAGAGATACCATTAACTTTGCAATGGACTAATAAATCATTTACTTCCACCATATTGATTCTTTTGTCCTCCACTGTTTGAATGAGGACCACAAAAAGCTTGGCATTAATATCTTTGTTATAAAAATATGTTTTCCTAACTACACTTACGGGTGAAGGCACAATTTTTATTTGAGCGGAGTCCATTTTTTCATGGTTGGAATCTAACGAATTATGGATAGCATTTGTTTTATTTTCTTCGGCCATGGCTGAGACCTGGATATTAATGGACGGTAATTCCGGCATTTTAAAGGTATCGGTTGTATTATTTATATTTTTTACCGGGGTGGTTTCACGTGACCTGCCTTTTTTTTCCCCTTATCGGGAGGCACCGACTCTATTTTGGACATGGCGTCGTTTTCCAACAGCCAATATTAAACGTAATCAAAACTCACTTGTTATTTAAGGGAAAAATAAAACCATATAAATTTAATCCCGAACGCGGTGCTATAATAATTACACTCAGTTTAGAATAAATGAATTTGGCTTACCTTAACAACAATTTTTCTCACGTAAAGAAAAAACAATATGGCCGACCAAATCACCAATCTACACTCTATCACAGCACTTACACGGAGAACAAATACTAAGAGCGACCTATAACACGACCGTCTACCGCAACGTCCTGAACCAGAGTGATAACATCTAGCTACTGGAATGTATCCTGAGTTTTAAATCTAGAAAACCTTTTTCTCTCATGTGTTGATTTCAACGGGTGCAACTCTGATTGATAGGATAGAGGCCCGAAGAACCTCTCTTCTTCAGCAACGGAGTCCGATATTTTGAAGGCATTTAAAAAACGGCTTAAAGGAATACCTACATACAACAATTCATTAGCAACGATAAACTACATTTATGTACTTAATTGAGAACTATATTCTTACCATCTGCAGCTGCATATGTCGTCCATTTTGATCCAGTATTTGTAAAATAAATTAGGTTTTTAGAATACGGTCAAATAAAATAACAAAATTTTACGCAAATTCAGTTGAAATTTTACCAATCAATGCGGCGGATATCGTATCGTGATAAATTGGATAAATGATGTGAAAACTTCGTATAAAAGACCGTCATGTCGTAATCACCAGTCCAATGCCTACTTATTTATAAACATAGATATACATACTGGATAAGAAGAAAGCATATCGTTCTATTGCAACCCGTGAAGCCACACACATACTTTGATTTTCCCGTATTCGTACACGGCAATTTTTTTCTCCCCTCTCACGTCACTGTCCAAAATTGCGATTATAACACTGGCTCTCAACCTTTTTTCTCAACTGATTTTTTTCGGAAGAAATCATTGAACATTTAACGTTGATTCCGCATTTTTTTCATTTTTGTGCATTCTTCCTGGATTATTAAAGCTAGCACTTATTTGGAATTATACTGTAACTTATTTTTAGTACAACAAAATCGCATTATCAAAATCTGATTACAAAACTCTTTTCCGCAAAATGCTGAGAAACACTGGAAAATTGCGGGGAATTCGCTCATTCCGTTCCGTTCCAACTTCTGACATGAGTGACAAGTCCCCGTCTGTTTTCACATCGTTAAGAATTGTATTCAGGGATAACTTTAAAATTTAAAGTTTTTAGTGAGTTTCATTAATTCAAATCCCTTAACAACATTTTAAACTTAAATAATGAAGTGCGCTGTAAAGAATTGTGCAAGTGATTTACCGAAAACTTTGAGCCTGAATTTCATTTTTCGTGTAAGCTTCGTGTTCTGGTGATACAAATTGAAGATTTTTTAATAGCTAACCACGTCGGCTGGTAAACTGATAACTTGTAAGGTGTAAACAACATATTACTGAATATCGCATGTACCTTCTTATAGATGGTACTATCAGTGCCATAAATATTTTCGGTAAAAATATGATTTCGGTGAGCTTTCCCATACGTGGCACGGATTTCTATGTATTTTTCATGATGCTAACCAGTGAATCTCGTAAAAGGCTCTATTAATCCGAAAAACGGAATTAGTGGCGGTGAAAATGAAATATGTGAGAATGTTTTTAGTTGCATATTTCATAGATAAAAAGTGATTTTTTCTCGGAAAATTCGGGTGAATTCACAGTAGCGCCGTGTAGTATGTATTTTATCGTTCTTTTGTTCCAATCGTTCCAATTTCACCTTCACCTCAAACCTTTTTTGGTGATTGTTTATGATAAAAATATGGCGCGAAAGATTCGAATTGTGAACTAATTAGAATATTTCGGATGTTCGCTAAAAAGGTAAACTAAACTAAATTTAACCGAAATTACGTTTTAGAATGTTCATAGAAATTGCTGTTAGCTACTTTAAAGGTTGATACATATTACCTTAAAATTGTGTCGTTGTTTTTGTCTTATCATAATGATAATGTGTATCATTTAGAGAGTGGTTTCGACGTATCTATTTAATTACCCTGGTTCCGATTTTGAGCTACTAGCCGCTGAAACCATATGGGGCAATACAATCCAGGTAAAATGCTGATAAAAACTAATGTTGTTTTTGCCATCAATCACAGTCATTGTAAAAAATTGTGAGGTTACGAAACAAAACAGTTGTGTGTGTTGTGCCGTTCTGATTCCCTAACTACAATTTTGCGAATCAGAAATAATCTCCGGTTCTTTTCGTTAGTCTGTCTAATATAAACGCAGATCCTTTTTTACAGGTTAGTTTATATTTCAAATTTCAACCAGAAAATTCAGCAAAGCTTAAATTTACATTAAAAGTATGTACTGAGTTCACCGAGCGAAAAACTTGCATTTATGTCTCCCGTGAAAAAATTTACGTGGAGACTTGCTTTTTATTTAGTCAATTTAAGATAAACGTTTACTCGCGTTTTGATTGATTGTCGACCACATCTTTTCCTGTGAAACAAAGAGAAACTGCATTGTTTCGCTGCCGAAATGTCAAAAACCGGCAAAACCGGTGTGGAAATTTTCATGTGAAGTGGAGTTGTTACATTCATAGAGAATAATTTCGCCATTGCATAATAACATATAAAATTGTCTTTTAAGTAACAAAAATTTAAATGTTTGACTAACGTTATGTGCAAACACATTACAGAGCTTTATTCAACGCATAATTATTCCTCATTTGAAATATTTTTGCGTTTCCGCATGAATTTAAACCCATGCAAAAACAATTTAACAAGTGTTGGAGTCAAAATATTTAGTAGTCTGGCTAGTGCGCGCGCCTTCGTTGCACAGGGTCATGGGGTGGAGACTTAGAGTAGGTACTAACATCTTCATTTCACGTGAAATCCATGCAAATACTGTCAAAATTTTGATGATCGTGAAAACGAATTCGCTTGGTTGTAGTTACTTTACACGAAAGTCTCCACACCGTATTTTGACATTTCGCCTGCGATAACAATGCCATTGCACTTTATTTCACAGGAAAAGGTGTCATCCACAATCAATTAGCCCGCGAGTTCTCATTTATCTTAGAGAATAAAAGGCATGTCTCCACGGCACATTTTTCATGGTAGACATAAATGCAAGTTTTTCGCTCGGTGAGCATAGTACTTGCCTTTACCGTGAACAAATTCAGTTTATACATGGTGTTTTTCGATAATCCCACTCAGATGTTAAACGAGTTCCCATTTATGAGGATAAATAATACTGGTGAGCGTGCTGTTGATTTCAACCCGTCAACAAAAAAACAGCAAAATCTTGGAAATTGGATGTCACACATCTGCGGCGTTCGTACAGATTCGGACAGTCATGCCTGTTATTTATTTATAATAAATTTAAGAAACCGGCTCATTTTATTGCTATACATCCCGTGTAGTTTTGGGCAGCGTTGTTAAACACGATCGTGAGTTTTGGTTTTCGATACCAAAAAACGTAACTATTGCTGGCGTCAAATGTCTAAATATTGCTTAAATAAAAACAGCAACTATCGATTTTGGACCTTTCAAAATCATAATGCAACATCATCTAATATTATAATTTTCCATTTCAAACAGCCAGCCAGTAGTCTGGCTGGTCTAGCGGTTAGTGCGTTAGTGTCTAGCGGTTAGTGGTGAGTACCCATTTATGGGTTCCATAAATGGAATCTTATAACACAATCTGCCGATTGGTATAGACATTATAATGTGATTGTGATTAATAACCGAAATGTGTGAATATGCATCTTAAGAATAACATAAGTGCAGATTTGCAATTCCTAACCGCAATTTATTGCGTCGCAAAGAAGTGGCATCTGATGAGATGCGACGTGAAATGCTCTGTTCGCCAAAACAGGCCAGGGATCATGATTGCATTGATTCGTTTCCCTGCCGAGTTTAGATGATTGTTAAAGGCACATAATCGGAACCAAGATATATTACCTCCGGTCATGCCACTCCCGGCAGTGCATGGCGCCGCAAAGCACTGGCACTTACTGATATGCGGTGTCATATGCTGTTGGTCGAAACCGGGGAGGATTTGTGTGTTTTCGCAGACACTTTTTTACTATAAAAAAACTAAGTGTATAACTTGTAGTTCATGTATTTTATTTGTTAAAAATTAGAATGAGGTGTAGTGAATTTTTGTAAATTTAAGGGATCGTGTTATAATATTTTTGATATATTTTAGGATTCTATTAGAAGTGCGGCAAAGGAGACAATGGCTAACTATTTTAAAAGGCCGAATGAAAACAAATATAACTGCGAAACAAAACAGAATATGTCACAAACACTTTAACACTTTAACCTCGAAAGTGAATTCATCAATTTTTTTGAATACAGTAATAAATAAACCCAATAAATTATTTGATTTTTCGCTGAGTAACCGTTTCAGGCTTAGTATTTATTGCTGGTTTGATCGTGTGTGACATATATCTGAAACACACTTCTTGCAATTGTCGCCGAATTTTCACAGCACATTTTTTTGACCTAGGTTGTAACTTAATTTTCCTTTTTTGAAATAACCACCATTTTAGGTGATTTTGGAAATAAAGAAATCAATGGTTCCATTTATATAAAATATAATATAAATAAACTACATATTTATTGAATTGAATTGATATAAAGGAATTGATTAGACCTTCTGAACCCTTCTTTGATTACATATTTGGGTTTATTTCAAAGATGTTTGTAATTTTTTTAAGTACGTTAACAAATAATCCGAAAACACCTATTCATCATTTTAACTACATAATTATAGTTCCATTATCATACACGCACATACACATACCGACATTGTAAAAACTATACAGCAACTAAAACGAGATGCTATAATTCATAAGTATAATACACCCATTTACACATATCTAAATAATAATTCTATGTATCTTTAATGCTAAAGCATTTGTATGAGTTAATTTATTCCAAGATGAAATACTCAAACTTTGCAAAATAATTTCCTCTAAATTCTAGTTAGGGTTTGAATCAACAATAATTGATAGTGCTGCTCAAACTTTTCATTTTATACTTTTTTTGCGGCGCCTATGACCATGTCACACATACATAGGCGCGGATCGCACAAAAATGCTTCAACGTTTTAAGCATATGTCCGGTCCAGTATGTAGGTCTATGTTTATAAAGTAACTTCAAATTCCAAAAAGATACTCAAATGGAAATAAATTCAAATAAAATAATTGATAGTCAGCTGAATGGCAATGCCTAATTGCACAACTTGCTGTGATTTTCGTTTGAACTGTACTAATTTCATATCAGATGCTGATAATGCAGTTCTTAGTTTGGCGCCAAAACTGACGTTTTCGTTCAAAGTGTACGCCACAAGTGGACAATTCCGAGCTTTTCTTGTAACGTTCGTAAATTGTATAAATTTCATTCATTCTTTTTCACAAATCCCGCTCTATAAAAATCAACAAAATGGTTAACGAAACATCCATTATCCTGCGATTTGCTCGTCTCACCGAGCATGCCTACGCTCCCATGAAAGGATCCGCCCGGGCCGCCGGCTTTGATCTTCGCAGTGCCTACGATTGTATTGTACCGGCCCGTGGAAAGGAAATCGTAAAGACCGATTTGCAAATTCAATTGCCTGAAGGATGCTACGGCCGGGTGGCCCCACGATCAGGACTGGCAGCGAAAAATGCCATTGACGTTGGAGCCGGCGTCATTGATGAGGACTATCGCGGGAATGTTGGCGTGGTCCTGTTCAATCATTCCGATATTGATTTTGGCGTGAAGAAAGGCGATCGTATTGCCCAGTTGATTTGCGAGCGAATCTTCTATCCGGAGTTGAAGGAGGAGGTGGAGTTGGATAAGACGGATCGTGGCGAGGGTGGATTTGGTTCGACTGGAAAGTAAACGCGAGTAGTGGTTAAGATTTGTTTTTTTTGTTTTGTTCATTTGAAATGATCTCTCGAATAAAGTGTTAAGGTACGAAGTACAAAGGAAAAATGTTCTTTAATTATTTACTTTCAGGATTCACCGCTGATTATATGATTGGAATGGGAAGTACAGTATCTGGGCTAGACTCCGCAGGTCTGGATGAATCTTCGATGCTAGTTTTTGTGCATTGTTCTTCAATCTCCAAAGAAGTAACGTTTTTTAAGTATCCCCTTGTAATCGATCCAAATGCAAACTCGCGTTTGTCTCATGTTAGCATGTCTCGTTTTGGGGGTACATCTCCAGTTTCCTGAAGGTCATCATTTTATCGTTTCATAAATATATCAAGTTCTTGACCAACCTGACCTCTCACAAGTGACCTTGCGCTACCTTCGAATATTCCGTAATGTTGTGATGGTTCCTGAATGATTGCTTCCTACAAACTACGACCGGTCATCTGCTTGCGTAGTTATAGGTCAGATTGTCGAGTCAATTCTCCTGCTCTTTAGGCGGACACCTGAGAGTTCCCCACCGAACTAGTTCTACTTTTCCAAAGGTAGGCGCATTCGTCAGTTTGTGGGGCACGCGTCTGAGACACCTAGAATATGACGTCCTTCTCCTCTTCTGTGTCTTGCTAGTTGATGCCGACACTTTAAGTTAGATCAAAGGTTCTTCCCTCTTCTTCCTTGCCTCGTTCTTTATACCGCTCCATGGCGTCGCGTCGCTCGACCTGCGGTGTAGGCACATCGCCCGTTCTGGCGGTAATGTCTCAGCCTATTTCTACAGGTAGCTCTATAAATTTAATCAAAGGTTCTCCCATAACCGTTGTTTATTCGGTGGAGGTGCGCAGCCATGTTGATTTAGTGACTTTCTCTCTTGGTTGGCTCTTGGCCATGCTGGAAATAGAGTATATATCATACTTACGCTGAGTTCCTTACGAAGAGGGTTGCGAATCCTTACAGTAGACTTAGGATGGAATTTGCGAAATTTCCTAGTGGTTCTTCTTTTAGCGGTGCATAAAGGTGTGAAACCGCTCTGTATCTATGTGGATTCGATTTATGGTTCGTAATCGTTCTCGTTTGTGGTCTCCGGGGACTGGAACGTGGCTGTTTCGGTAGAGCTTGCCCACAGTGATAAAGGGCTAAGCTCAGTGGCGACAGCTGAACATTGAAACACATTGTGAGGCGCGCCAGTATAATTTGAGCAGATCTTTTGTATGCTCAGGTCTATATGAGATTATAAATAAGGCGTGAACAGAACCCCAACCGAAATTGAGCTAATGTCACTCTGGTGGCTCTGGAGTGGCTCTCACCCATTTTTATCAAACGGCCACGAGTTGCCGCATTATGAGCGAGGCACCAGTCTATCTGCCATAAATATAAGTACCGTTGCATTTACCAAAACAAGTAACAAATTTCAAATATCTTACAGTTCTGGTAAAAATAATGTAGCGAGATTCTATCCCGAATTATGATAGCCTTTGTTTGTCTTTTTTCGAGTAAAGTTTTTTACCATTCAATGCGTGTTTTCCTAAAATTCTGCAATGTAAATATAAAAAGTGATATACCGTTGGAAAGCCAACATGTTGAAGCAACTTTTATCAACTTTGCAACGTATAAAGCACCGTTATGAAATTACTGTTTAAATTTTCGATGAAAAATCTATTTAAAAATTTCTATTAAGTTTGAGTAACTGTATCTTGGAAGTCGCGATAATGTTGGCAACAGGAAAAACTTCAGTTTTTGTGAAATTTTATGTAGTTTCTGAAACTGAAATCAAATCTTGGATTAAGTCATCAGGAGGGCTGCAAATTATGATTTTGCATGACAAGTCACGATTTTCGATGACTTTCACAAAAAGAGCGATAACAAGGTAACGGTAAAAAAATTTCCGATTGTATTGCTAATTTTCTTCCTGAAACAAATTGCGCTATCAAGCCTTACAGTATTGACCACCCAATGCGGGACACCTTGTATATTTTTTTATGTACTACTGTGTCTCTATGCAGATTCCTCCAGTCTCCGGCAGTTGATCTGATAAAAGCTACTGACTATATTCAGGATACATTGGCTGTGCTGGAAGGCAAGAGGCTAAATGCAAAGACAATATTTAGTAAACTCTATACGGAGATTACTGAGATAGCATCAGGAATGGAGAGTGTTATTAAGATGCCGAGTACAGTATCTCGTCCAATGTAGCGTGCAAATATCCCGGCTGACTCTACCGAGAATTACTTCCGCAGAGTGACGTATATGCCATTGTTAGACAGTGTCACAGTTGATTTGAAAGATCGCCTGTCTCCAGACATTATGAAAGTTTTCAATTTGAATGTACTCTTGCCACGAACCTCTTACAGTGATGACGAAATACAAGTTCTACGAGAGGTAGCCGATGCTTACAGTGGACTTTTGTGAGTACCAGTTTGGTATGTTGTTCTCTTTATTACCGTAACTCCTAGTGGACCATGGTGCGTTGATGACTACCGTGTGTAGTCATCAACGTTACAAAGACAACTGATTTCGGATTGTGATACGGTTGTCAGCCATACCAATTTCTAGTCGCATTGTTAGTTTATTATTCTCTGATAAGAATATTTCTTATCATCTTATTCTGAATAATAAACTAGCGACGAGTCGTGCCGAGTTTGGAAACTCGTTTCTCTATGAGTGTATATTTCACAGAGTGGCGACCGAACGATCACGGCTACAGAGCACTGTTGCAGAATATCAATTGTGCGTAGCTAAGTGGAAGCGACTGTCACAATCTGTCCCAAAACAAGCCGTTCCTACTTGTCTGATGCAAATCATTAAAGAATGAGACCATGACTTGTACCCAGCCATCAACTGCCTGCTTCGGACTCTCGCGACATTGCCAGTAAGTGTTGCCACTGGAGAACTGAGCTTTTCAACTCTGCGCCGAGTTGGCTCCAAGCATCCATGGGAGAAGAACGCCTTGTCGGTCTCGCTCTCCTGAACATTCACAGGGACATTGATGTTGATGCTGTGATTACAAGGTTTTCAAAGGGTTCAAAGACCAAATTAGAGTTTGTATTGTAATTTTCGTTTTTATTTGACATATTAAAAAAATGATTCACTATTTAATGTTTCTACTAATTTTAACCTGGAGGATTGAAAACCTGATCACTAATTAAATATTGATCAATCTGAGTTTTTGGGTTAGGACTTTGTATTGGTCCGATCAAAAAACTTAAAGCCCATAGCGGTGACCCCCTCCAAAATTTGAGGCTAGGACCGCCCTTGCGATAAGTACGACCGGAATTACAACTGGATTTGAGGCTGCCGTCTGTGCCTGCAGGTCGTTCTCTGAATTCGGTTTGCAGTTGTTGGGTATTTACTTTAATTCGCAAGTAGCTTTGGAAGTAAGGTGGCTCCTTCAGTTTGCTTTTCCCTGGGCTTTTATGACGACACTCATGCCACAGATATAATCTTTGCTAAGCACTCACAGACCGACTGCTTCCACGGGCGACTTGGATACTCAGCAGACTAACTTACCGGTGGAGCGCGGTAGTCATTTCCCGATGCTCCCACTGCAATGGACAATGCTCATATCGGCGTGATGTCGAGGATAAAGCCAGACAGTGAGTCCGATGCTATACGACGACAGTGCCAAGACAAGGGCAATACCATCAGACCTGAACCGTTATACATGCTCACCTTGCATGTGCCTACGACGACGTGTAAATCACTCCTTTGCGAATTTAAGGTGAGAAACAGCATCATCCTCGATAGGGACGCCGAAAACGTTAAGATTTCGGATGACTGAGAATGCAATGACAATGACAGCCTTCACTGAGACACGCGCATAATCAGCAAGACGTTTCTTGTAAAACCATATGCAGGATCTCCAAATCAAGAAGAAGTGCATCCATCAGGGCTTGCAGAGTGTCGGTAGATACCGTCTCAGAGTATGTCTGAGACATTTAATCTAAAAACGGTTTGTTCTGTTATCCGTTCCAAAATTTACAAATTGAAAAAAAAAATTCATAATTCACTAAACAAATGCAAAGTTAAAGAAAAAAAATCAATAGAAAATGGAACTGAATTTAAATGAGAATAAACGTAAAAAATGCATGAATCTAGTTTTTAAGATGTAATAAAAAACTTACGTGAAATCCGTCGTCGATGATCGATCATGACTCCTTCATACACATCTAGATAATACTAAAAACTAAAACGAATATCCTCTTTTTTGAAAATTCAGGCTATACAAAAATACAATTTAATCTTAATTCAGCGCTACTCTCTCTCTCCTATCCCGGTCGGATAAAACCACCAGGCGACAACGCTTTAGCAGGAATATTCTCTCAATGCGGGACACCCTGTATTGTTCATTCAATGCGGGCAACCTTGTTGATTCCACAACGGATTATGCGAGTTCCCGTACATTCGGTTTGGGTGTGTGTGTGCCAAACATGTCCTGTCCGGATGTCACAGATTTGGAGATATCCGCAGTCCTGTCTAGTGGGCAAGCTACCTGGGAAGTATTGTTCATAGACAGCTTGACGCGAAATTTACTGGGTGATCATACTTTGCGTTCGTTTGGCTTGTGCGAATGTCCGAGATTTGGATGCCTTTGGTAGGAAGAATGAGAACGGTTGCCTTGATGCTTCACTCTCCCCTTTTGGAGGCGGTTCTTGTTATTGTAGAGATTCGAGATATTTTTTCGAGTTCAAGAGGATTTGTCAGCTCTTTACCGTTATAACAACGGGTTAGCATCGGAGCGATTTACATCGAAGAACCGGCTGGCGTAGGCTTATAAAGGCAACACAAACATCCATGATTACAGTGGAATTCGAATCCACGCTTCGACTATTCAGAGATACGAGTGTCGTCTGCACCCCCCGCAGGGGGTCTGGGTCCCTGTGACACATCGCGGCTGTGTAGTGGGACACAGATTTTTGGTGAGTTGCGACACCACGTACCTGAGCAGTGCAGGGAGGCCCCTGGTATGGTTGATACGCCATGGCCTGGATCTGTACAAAGATCATTCGGACGATAACGTTCCCGAGCTCCCTAGTTATGTATGGCTCTTGGCATGACCGACCTCCTCCCATAACTTACGAGAGGGAAGTCATATATAGGCCGAGCACGATAAACAGTGGTTCCTGTTCGCATTGCTGACTAGTAAACAGTTGGGGCCGCTCGGATGTGAAAAGCAGCGCTACGAGTCTGCTTTAAGCAGAGGAGTAGTCACAGGTCCAACGAGCCTGGGATGTGCACATCTGAATTTCTACGTGAGGCTTAACCAATAGGGGCTGAAGGAGGATCACACCAGCTAAAGATAAGTCTTTAGCGAATAGTGTACCTCGGGGATGGGTATGCCCAGGGGACCATGGTCCTTGCCCATCAAGGTGTTGGCGTCGAGGTTGTTGCATAAGACATCGAGCTGGTGATGGAGACCTGGGGTCGGGTTTCTGAAGGTTAATGCATTGACTGGATGGAGAAATTCTCATCTGACAATAAGACCTTGTCAGTAAAACGCCAAAGGTTCAAACCGCCCGAAGGACCGAGAGATAAGGGCGAAAAGCCTAGGAGCTCCCCTGACGGTAAACCCGTAGATGGTAAAATCTTGTCGTCTGAACCCACTGAGCGACCGAATGCCCAAGGCGGTCATATTCCAGCGGAAAGTGCCGCCAGTCTGAAGGTATTTGGTCGACCGACATATTTCAGGAGCAGTTGTAAGATCAGAACACAAATGAGTTATCCTACTGCCAGTGGCGGCTCGTGAAGTACAGAGCCGGGTGGGCAGATTTATCATTATGAAAAAAATACTATACATGCATATCTACATTGTGTTTAATGCATTAAAATTGTGCTCTTTGTTAGTCAGTCCATTTTAATGTTTTTGCGCTTGTTGTCTCTACGTATGTAGATTAATTATTTAAAGGTTTTTTTACACTATGAATATACATACAGATAGCTACAATAAGCCTATATTGCTTCCATTTTTTGGCAGAGAACGGTCGCAATGTGGAAAAATAATCCAGTATTTGCCTTTCAAATGGACAAGTAATAGTCGCGATAATATTTCAATAAAATTATATTCAATAAGTAAATATTAAGCACTGATTATTGTATTAATTTATTAAATTTGGCTTAGAAATTATTCCACATTTTCTGCACAAATCTTTCTGAAGAAATAATTTATAAAAGGCAACTCCTGTCAAATTTATATGGAAATTAGGTTACTCTTTCAAGTTGTTATGTATTTTTTAATGATTCAAATAAAATGCACTGTCCAGCAAGAACCAGGGGGGAGGTCTAGAGCGCTCTTGCCATGGGAAGGAATGGAACCACGGAAAAAGGTTAGAGGAATGGAAGTGGGATTTTTTTCTATATACACATGCAATAACATAGCAACAAAAATATTTCATTTTTTATATACAAACTAAATTTCAGTTTTCCGGATCATATAGAGGAGAAAACATAAATTTATATACACATATGGCCAAAAAAATAAGTACACCCATACGAATATTTCTAAACACCCTGTAGCCAAGTAGTTATTTGAGTAAATAAAATCAAATGGAAAGATTTAAATACTTAATTGGTGAGGAATCAAATAATATGTAAATTAGCATATTTTAATAAATAACAGCTTTCATCTACCTTGAAAAAGTACGAACTGACTAAAATAGGCTGGACAAAATAATAAGTACATGTCAGTTAATTTGATTAAAACTGGTTTTAATTAAAATATTATATTCTGATTCGACAAGAATTTGATTTATTTTATTATTTAAAAGTAAATGATCCATTGTTTTGAAAAAAAGAAGGTTTTTGTTGGCCCTCTGGTGAAGAATTACTCTTAAGTTCCCATACATATATCCAGTTACTTCCAGGAAATTCCGTATTTGGTCCGTTTTGTAAAAACTTTGTTTCTAGTTCATTGATTCAACTCTCCCCTAAACATTCTGGATTCAATTTGACTCTAGTAACAACGTGAAAAGCCACTCGATTTGGTTGAAGCGGATCCTTGACCAGTTTGTGAGGTATGGTTAGGGTCTGAAATCCCCATTTAAAGTGTATGGGCTCATCAGTAAAATATTCTGGGACTATCAACTAACATTTCTTATATGGAAATTGCCTCATAGTAACGGTTATTAGGTACATTTGAACGAAACCAAACTATGAAAATTAAGCCATAGACTAAGTTTTTCCGACTCCATGGGAAATAGCCAGTTGACGTAGGTACCGTATATCATATTATTTTTTTCCTGAATGAAGAATATTACGATAAGAGTGGTTTCTAATCAAATTTATTACGATCTCATAAATAAAACAAAGTATTTTGTGAGTTTTCATTGTTCGGTCTGGAACAAGAAGAACTATCCATAAAAATTTTCCTTGTACTGTCAACACTTTTTGACATCGCCATGGAAAGTTCTAAACTTTTTACGAAAACTGCTTTACTTCTTGTATTCTCCGATTAACTTTTCAAAGGGATTCTCTATTTTCAATATTTACCGCGGAAATCATCAGTCAAGCCAAGGGAACTTTTCTCGCCAGAATGATAATGCGATCGACAGTTATCCTTAAGGCCCTTACATGGACCTATTTAATGCATTTGAGACTGCTTTTATTTAGTTTAATGAATTACACAGTAAATACAATGTTTAGCTGGTTTATTTCGTTAATGAGAGAATAATTTTTCCGCTATTTCAAATTTTCGGACTCTAAACGTCTTTTTTCGTACCTACCATGCGTTTTTCGCTCCTTAAGATATTTTTTTGTTTTTAATTTAACGCTTGTTGCATACACCAATGAATAAAAAAACAAATCCTTACGGAAAATAGTAAGTTGTTGTCAAAAAATTTAAGAAACCGATGGTGTACTTATTATTTTGACCAAGCTGAAAACCCACATCAAAGCTAATATCGGGAGGGACTATAAGATAATAGGGGGATGCCATTTAGTTTTTCGGTTCCGTTGGCATTGTTGTATCCTAATTGTTGTAATGGCTATCTATTCGGAGTAATTCAATTTTAAAAAGGGTATGAAAATTTGGCATAAAATATTACATGAGGGGTGTACTTATTTTTTTGGCCATATGTGTATCAAGCAAATTACACATTAGATCAAATAAATAAGGTTTTAATAATAATAGCCAAAATAAATATTTTATAATACTAATTAATATGACTAGAAAATAGGAAAACAAAGAAAAATGTGTTTTCTAAAAGCATACGTAACAAATAAATATATAACTTTAAACATTGCAACTTAACAACGGTATTTCTATATCACATATCGACAACACTAAATACATATATAAATACAAAAATGATAAATAAATACATAAATAAAGAAAGACTATGCTATATTCTATTGCACATGCTTATAAAATAATTCAATGCGCCTATTCTTAATCGTTGCGAAGTGTTCTATTACTTTGTCATAGAATTTAAAATTTGCGTCTGCCTGCAGGGATTTGATTAAGACTCTTTCAATTGTGATAGTGCTTAAATGAGTTAAACGCGTTTGATTCATGGAATTTCGCAAGTAAGTTTTTATTCTTTTAAGTGCAGAGAAACTTCTTTCGACGGAGGTAGAGGTTGCAGGCAGTGAAACAATTAAACATAGCAACTTATAAATTTCTGAAACATCTGTATCCAAATTATTATCTTTGATAAATTTTAAAATACCCGAAAATGTTTTACTATCACCAAATATGGTGGGATCCGAATACCATACAGATAATTCACTTTCCAATTTACTTTCATTGAATATTTTAGGATAGGATATAATAAGAGACTTAAGTAGGTCTTTTGGAAAGAAACATTGATAATTTTGAAATTTGTCAGAATTAATCAAGTCGATAAAATTTAGTTTTGCAAAATCAGAAAATCTATTTTTTAATTGAAATATAACCAAATCTAAAATTTCAGCGTAGATTCTTCCAAAATATATCACGGAATCTGGCATTCCATCGTGATCCGCTTTCCGTTTTCTCGACGGATGACCTATACTATTGCAAATATCATTAAAAGAATTTTCAAAATATATATTATCTTCTCTATATTTTTGCAATGTAACTAATAAACTAGAAACACGGTCCTTGCAATAATGTATATCAGAACTACTTGACTGCATAATACTAAATATTACATCGTTTTTTTCGAAAATAAGGTGAAAGGTATGAAGTAAAAACAAAAACGAAAAATCTGTTAACATATTTTTGAAACCTACTGAGTCTCTGATTGTCTCCTTATCACTAGCAAAAGTGACATCTTGTTGGAAAAAATCGAAAGCTTCCATCAATTCAGTTTTATACTTTAAAATCGTGTCTACTGTCCGCGATTTGAAATTCCATCTAGTGGTACTACCATGTGGAAGCCGTCTTCCACATACTTTATCAAGTACATTAGTGCGTTTCGGTGAATTTGAAAAAAAGCTGATATGCCAGATAAATTTGCAAAAAAAATTCGACACTCTTTTATTTTACTAGCGGCGTCCGCTAAAATTAAATTTAATCTATGTGCGTAACAATGTATAAATAGCGCCTGAGGAGCAATGTCTTTAATTCTTTTCTGTAATCCATTCAGGTCTCCTGATATCACAGAAGCCCCATCGTAGGTCTGTGCCACAAGTTTCATAGAAATATTGTAAATTTTAAAATTTTCAATTAAAAATCGGTAAAGATCGTCAGCTTTTTTACCATCGGACACATTAAAAAATCCCATAAATCTTTCCACTGACTCACCTTGCTGAGTTACATATCTAAAAATTACCGACAATTGGGACAAACATTTTATATCAGTGGTTTCATCTATTTGCCATGAAAAACAAGAAGCACTTTTAATTTCTGACGATATTAATTCATTAATTACTACGGTAATGCTGTCAATTAAATCATTTTGAATTGTTTTCGAAAGACCACTGAACACTGAAGATTCATCTAAAAATTCTTTAAATTTACAATCATATTTAGAAAGAAAATTTGCTAACTCGCGAAAATTGCCCTGGTTTGATGAAGCCTGTGATTCGTCGTGACCCCTGAATGCTTGCTCTTGCGTTGCTAAATATAAAACCATGTCTATTAACCGGGTCATCATCGATCTATTTTCCGTGACTGAATTATTATGCCTTATTATGTTATCCCGATATGCTGAATTGATGGAAGCTTGAATATTTTGCTTCCCAAAAAGCTTAGCTTTTAGTGAAGCGTATGTATGATGCTCCGATCTCGTGTGTTTTTTTAATAGATTCGCCAATATGTTTAAGGTCATCGTAACCACTTGAATTCCATGGCGTATAGGATTTGTCATTAAAAAGGAGACAATTCCAGCAAAACAACTTATTTTTCGATTCACTGCCGCAAAGCCATTTACACTTGTGATACCAGCTAATACTGAAAAAACACGTTATTTTTTTTTCTTTGAAAGTTAAATTTTTAAGAAAAGGACATGGCTTTAAATTGCGTACAAACATTTTATCATCAAACGGAAGAGACGAAAATTGTTTCTTTAACAAAAACGAAACGATGTCTTCATTATTACTCACCACCTGCCTGATATCACGAGCAAGAATATTCTCCATTTTTTAAACACTTATACACCACTTCACAAAACGAAGAAATTTAGAAGAAACGCATGCACAAAATAAATAGTCTACAGTAGTATGCAGCATGCACATGCAAATATGGCGAATAATGCAAAACAGCCGTTGTTTACGTAATCATGCGCTACTGCTACGAGTACAAGTATGTATATCACCTCCAAACCACGTAACAAAATGAAGAAACTCAGACAAAAACACAAGCAAAATTTAAAAGCCGCTACAATGCACCATGCAAAATTTAAATACAAAATGGCCGTTATTATTGTATTCATGCACTACGCGCTATGCTACGAGTATCTAACTACTAGAACAGCTCCACGCGCTCGCGAACGTTGCACAAGTTCATGCGGATACCTACTAGTGTGTAGTAAAGGGCATGCCCTTAAGGGAAGTTCAGATACTTTCAATGCGCATGCGTTGAACGTATAAGAAGATTCATCGTGTCTTCGTGTCTCTATGTGCTATGGAATAGCTATAGAATAGATTGATGGTACATGTGGGCAGAAAGGCATTCTGCCCCAGGTTGAGATGATGATGTTGATATGATGAGCAGATACATGACGGAAGTATGAATGGGCGCAATGCAATGGTTGGTGATTCACGTTAGATATAGGTACTGTAATGGAGGTCAGCTGGTGTATAAGTGCTCAGGAGGATTGCAACGGGACCGGCGGCGGCATACGCTTGCAGGCAGCTCGGACAGGTAGCGGGGTGGGTCCTTGCCGTCCATTGCCTCCTATCCATCACAAATAAATCGTATGCCTGAAAAGCTAGAAAAATTAAAAAAAAGACAACAAAAAAAAACGAAAGAATCGCCAACGAAGAAGTCAGGCACTGAATCAAGTTGTTATGATTCGGGCCAATATCCCGCCCAACCTAAAGATCTTCGGGGCCAAAATTTGAAGATCTCCCTGAAAAATAAAAGAAAAACCGAATCGGGCGCACCTACATATCTGCACTGAAAAAGAAGTATCCGTCAAGGAAAAGACTCAGTTTCTAGTAATCAGTACAACATTTCGTATTTAATTCATCCAATTTGTTCGATTAGCTATCTTTACATGCAAGCTCAGTAACAAAAATACATAAATTATAAATATAATAAAAATTGGAATTTTGACTCACCCACGTGCAGCTGTAACGGCCGTTGACATCGCTACGAGGCTAAACTTTAGGAATTTAATTTAGTTAGCACAACAAGACAAATTAATCGAATGATGATCAAAAATTAATTAAGTAGAATAACAAGAAAACAAAACGTTTGATAAAGAAAAATGGAAAATTAGTCTATGTACGTTAACAATCGAACACAATAATTGAGATCTCAAAAAAAAACATTAGCAAAACGATGAAAATATAGATAATTATAGCACAATCACGTAAGCACTTCGACGACTGCGTCCAAACCGGGCTGCCTTACGAGCACGGTCGTTATAGCGACAGGATTAAACACACAATCACGGATTACACCGGACGTGATGACGGAATCACCAAAAACATGAAGCCAACGATTTCAGTGGCAGCGTTATCGCAACTATATCATCCACTCAAGGCCAATTCGCTGATGCGACAATTTCGACGCAGTGCCTCGACGAAAATGAAGCCGATTCCCAAAAAAACACAATCGTTGTCGGCGGCAAAAATAGTGGTACAAGGACGGTTGAGGCTTCCAAAAATTCACCCCACAAACGATACAGCCACTTCCACGTATTTCGATGTTAGTGCAATCACCCACACAGGAGACGGTTGCGGTCTGGCGGACTATCAAAAATTATGGTGCGTTACAAGGCCAATTCGCTGGTGCAAAAATGGTGACCTCTTTCACTCAATAGAAATCAGGCCGATTCCAAAAACACTATGGCTGTTGGTGGCAAAAACGGTGACACAATAACGGAGGAGGCTTCAACGAACTCATCAAAAACGATCCAGCCGCTTTCAGGCACTTTCGATGTTGGGGCAATCAACCACACGGATGCCACCGGACGTTTCGACGGGCCAACAGAACTCAAACAGCGATAGAAGGCAACTTCACGAGTGCAAATATACAATTTCGGCACAATGCACTAACAAAATTAGGGGCTCCCTCGGATCCACTAGCAAAAATGGGGTTAGAAACACCCGCCTAGACGCTTCTTCAAATCCACGCAAAACGAATTCGGACGCTCCACTAGGAAACACACTCCAAAGACGATCGATGTTGCGGAGCTCGTTTATTGGTTGAATTACGCGTGTCGAAGCGAAATTTTTTTCAACAATTAGATATTTAAAGAATTAAAACTTAAATCGCGGGCAAACTTAAATATTTCTTTAAGTACTTTTAAATTATAGCGATTTCAAATTGTTACAATGCAGCACTCTACTAGCGCAAAAAAAATTATATTCAACCCGACGGCAGAAATAAGTCCGGGCTAGGCGGCAACTAAAAATCGACTCCCCGACTCAAATTTGTGTTCCCTTGAGGAAAAGGATCAAAAGTTCCGTTTCAAAAATTGAACTAAAAAAATACGGCAAAATCGGATGATCAAAAAACCGTAGTTATTTAAAAAGTTCGTTGACCATATCACGCCACCCGATTTCAAGCCATCCTTTAAATAGTATAATACTCGTATATAGTGTAATATACTACCTATATTATACTCCCACTTACCACAACATTTTCCTATCACCCATACCGCCTATACATATTCCAAATATGAATACAGTGCATGGAAATCGTGTATGCACCTTTAAATCTAAAGACTGATGCCACACCCTCTTGTCCGCAAATTCCCATATCAATGCTCGCTTGCTAACATTAGATCACATTCCGTATTAGATCTGTGCGAGTGATAAGAACGAAAATAGAGCACTTCGATACTCGCACTCGCACAGCTGATCTATACTAAATGATAGATACGAGAGCAATGATATGAGAATGTGCAGACAGGTTTGCAGAAAGCTTGGCTGCAAGTGCAACACAGCTGACCCGGTGTCATTTGATATTGTGTCGTCGACAACGACACAACGTCGACAAAAGTGATGTATGTATGTACGAGTTTGGCATGAATTATTACAGTACCGAAGTGAATCAATTATGTTCTAAAAAATAATTCATATTTTTATTTTTAGCATTTGTAGGGTGGGCAGTGCCCTACCTGCCCACTTAAACCGGCCGCCCCTGCCTACTGCTGTAGCTATCGTCGTGCATTGGAGCGCTTTCTCTTCTTCTCAGTACCGTATAGTCCCATGTGGGGCCATGGTGCGTTAACTCAGCCGTTATAGGCAATTTCGAGTCAACGTTACATTGCATATCATTTCAGAGTGTATATAATGTTGCAAGCACTATATATTTCCTATCCGCACATGTACGGAAATGTTGGACCACGCCGAGATTACCTCTAGATTACTAGCATCGTAGAGTACGACTCAATCAAGAGAGCCACAGAGCGCTTTACTGGTCGTTAATACCTGAAACCGACGATAGCTTTGAACCAAGGGTGTATATAAGCAGAAAGCTACATATCGCACCTGTTGAACGACTATTTGGGTGAGACTTTAGTCGTTTATCAGAGCAATTCTATATATTCACGAAAACTGTCAGTTATCCAGAATTAGCTGTAAATGCCATCCCAGCGGGCTGAACCTTTAATTATATATTGACATTTTTTGTCTGTTCTCCCTTCTCGCGATTCCGGGCGGAGAGATCTTCCTATGCAGTCTGCCGCATCGTGGTGAGATATTCCTGCGATTAATCAGTTATGCGGGATTCAATGTATTAGTGGGATGGATTCAAATAGTTTCGCGTCAACTTGTTCCGCACCATCTATACGGCATGTGTTTATTTTTGTTTTTTTTTAGGAAATAACAAAGGAACAATTAAAAAGTTTATGAAAAGGTTCTGTTTGTTCAACTCTTAAAATATTTATTTATTTTTATAGATATGAATATCTAAGTTAACATTTGTTTTTTAAACAGTCGTGTTCAATTTTAGTTTTTTTTTGTGCCATTTAAACTTTAGCATTAACATTTCTATCAATAGCAATTGTAAACTACATGCCTAGCAACTAAATTTCCCCCCATTCGCTATATAATAAATAGAAAAATATACTTCTTGTCTTCTTCATTCCTACATCATACAAACCTTAAATAGTAATACCTTTGTTCAAGTGTCGTTATGTCATTACATTATCATTTGCCACACACATTACACAATCGGCATGCATGACCGCGAAATTCGGCATTTCTTAATTAGCTCTCAAGTCACAAGGGTCGAGGTATTTAAATAATTAAAGAGAATATTTTAACATTTCAGGAATGCCGTGCCGTGCGATACATCCTCTATTAGTTACTAAGTGTGCACGTCATACTCAAATAAATTAAAGATTTTCTTTCACAAAAATTTAGCACTCGAAAAATTCACCTATAATGCTAGACACCCGTTCGGGTGTCACTAAATGTAAATGATGCGTTCCAGGTACTTCTTTGTACACAACTAAGCTGGCATGTTGTCGCATAGTTTTGATCACATTCTGATATACGTGCGGCTTTTCCAATTTCATGCCCGGATCAGCACGAATATTTAACACCTTGCATCTGATCTGTTCGGCATAGGCCAGTACCTGCTCCTCGGTGAACATGGCCAGTCCGGAAACTTTCAAACGCAAATCTCGCACAAAATGATAACCCTGATCTTTCGCATGTTTCATTGTCGGCACCATGCCACGTTTCATCAGCACCTTGACACATTCACGATCCACCGAGCCTTCGTATGCATCCAAAACCAATGCGATCATTTCGTCGTAATTGTAGCACGGCATCATTGAGGGCGGCAGCGTTTCATATTTGAGCAATCTATCGATTGCCATGCCGGTGTTCATGGCCTGTTTTCGATGATCCCGAACAGGTGGTCCGTTAATATCAATGCTTACGAATCTGTCTACTTCTTGCGGAAAGCTGGCGGCGTACATGAAACTCAAGGCTCCGCCCAGTGAGTGACCGATTAGGCTGATGTTTTTCCAATTGTAGTGCTTGACGATTCGTCGAATCAGCGTGATGCCATCCCAGAAGAGGAAATATTGCATGCCGGCGGGATAGTGTGATGATTTACCGTGTCCGGGCAAGTCGATGGCTAGGTAGGCGTGTTGTTTTGGTAGCAGCGGGATAAGGCGATCGAATGTGCCGCAATTGTCTTGCCAGCCGTGAAGGCAGAGTACTGGTTGCTTGTCTTGTGAACCCCACCATTTGCCTGAAAAGATACATGCAAAACAAAATAAGTATGCTACTTGTTATATCAAGAGACGCGAGAGCGTCTCGCCCGCCAAAGGAAAAAGAAAAACGAAAGCGAACAAGTCTATGATTACCGGAGACAACTTGCTTTTTTGTTTGACCAGGCTACAGCCTTCCAGGCAACAGCCCCCAAAAAAATTTTTTTACCAAAATATTCCACATATCCTGTTCTAGTGCCTTTCCAAATAAAATCTTCGATCGGCACAATAACGGGTAAGATATATGCAATAAACGGTGAAATTTTCACCCTCACAGACTTAAGCGAGTAACCCAATTTCAGAATGAAGTCTACAGTTGCAGAAAGACTTGCTTCTACTGTCTCTCTTCGTGATGGGATTTTTATGAAATTTGGAACGAATGATCCTCTGGTGGTCCTTCTAAAGAATCAATGTCTTCCATTTCGATAAGTGGATGGAATAACGGTAAATTAATAGGTAAAGTTAACAAAAGATTTTCAACAATTGCGTCTATCGGCTCATCGCATTGACCATTTTTTAAAACACACTGCGGCATTGGGACATTTGGATATTGGGACACCGGGAGACTAGGATCTTGGGGTAGTGGGATATTAGGAAATTGGGACATTAGGGTCTTGGGACATAAGGACATTGGGGCATTAGGCACAATGGGGAAACAGGGACGTGGGGACATCGGCATATTGGGGCATTGGGACATCGGGATATTGGGGCATTGGGACATCAGGATATTGGGACAATGGGACATTGGGATATTGGGACATTAGGACACTGGGAGACTGGGACATTAGGACATTGGGACACTGGTACATAGGGGCATTGGACCACTGAGACATCGGAATGTTGTGACATTGGGACATCGGGATATTCGCAGATAGGGGCACTGGGATATAAGAACATGTGAACATTAGGGTCTTGGGTCATTAGGACATTGGGATATTAGGACATCAACACATTAGGACATTGGGACATTAGGTACACTGGGGAAACTGGGACGTGGGGACATTGGGGCACTGGGACATCGGGATATTAGAACATTGGGACATTGTAACATTGGGATATTGGCACATTGGTATATTGGAACATTGGGATACTGGGACATTAGGGCACTGAGATACAGGGACATTGGTGCACTGGGATACTAGGACATTAGGCTATTGGGACCTTGGGACACTTGGTATACTGCGACATTGGGACACTGACCACTGGTACATTAGGACATTGGGCCATTGGGATATTATCACATTAGGATACTGGGACATTTGGGACATTGGGGTACTGGGATATTAGGAAATTGGGGCATTAGGACCTTGGGACATTAGGACAGTTAGACATTGGGATATTAGGACATTAGGTGGGAGACTGGGACATTGGGATATTCCCATACTGGGACATTGGGACACTAGGGTAGTGGGACATTTGGACATTAAACCATTGGGGCACTGTGATATTTGTACATTGGGACAATAGGACCTAAATTGGGACACTGGGACATCAGGATATTGGGACATTGGCACATTAGGATATTAGGACATTGGGACACTTGGATATTAGAACATTGGGACATGAGGACACTGTGACAATGGACCTTAGGGCATTAGGACATTGGAACATTGGGACACTGTGACATTGGGACAATGTGACATTGGGACACTGGGTGAGGGGGGCATTAAGACAGATCAGTAACAGAACGTGAACAAAGCGTTGGTAAGGCAACAACAGAGCGTTAGCAGATCGTTAACAGAGTGTTAACAGAAAATTAACAGAGCCTTAACAGAACGTTAACAGAACGTAAATCGAGTAATAAAAGAAAGGTAACAGACCGTTTACAGAGCGTTAGCCGAATGATTAAAGAGAATTAAGAGAACAATAACAGAACGTTAACAGAGCATTAACGAAAAGATAATAGACTGTTAAGAGAACGTTAATAGAGCATTAACAGAGTTAACAAAAAATTAACAGATTACTAATAGAATGTTAGCAGAGCCATAACACAAAGATAACACAAATCTATTTTGCACAAAATACATATTAATAAACTGTACCCATTTCATCCCAAAATTATTTTTAAAAAAGCTCAGCAACGTATTTGCAATTGCGTTTGCAGTATCTATTTATTTTAAAGAAGACCCTGTGAATATAACTTATGATATTAAATTTATGGAATATGCTGAACAAAAACCTATTAAAACTTTTCCAAAAACAAAAATATTAGTTGGCTATTTAAGTATGTAAAAATATATGATATCTGACCAAAAACAACAAAGTTGTAAGAGTTACCCCGCCAAAGAAAAATTCATCTGCCGCAAAAAGAATACATATCACTCCAATCCGCTGCTCATATCTAATTTTGTTTGCTGGATGTACTTTTGTTTTAGGTGTAAATGCTGGAGAAGTTTAAATGTACAGGACTACTTCTTAAAGTAATTTGGAGGGAGCCGTCAAAGTGGCACTGAATAAAATGTTAAAGCTCCCACCAAATTACTTTAAGAAGTAGTCCTGTACATTTAAACTTCTCCAGCATTTACACCTAAAACAAAAGTACATCCAGCAAACAAAATTAGATATGAGCAGCGGATTGGAGTGATATGTATTCTTTTTGCGGCAGATGAATTTTTCTTTGGCGGGGTAACTCTTACAACTTTGTTGTTTTTGGTCAGATTATATATTATGATTAGAGGTACGAAAATTTCGCCAATAAAAAACAGGAATTTCGCATAAACTAATTTTGAATATTCAAAATTTCGCTGAAATTCGCATAAAAACCTAATTTTGCACATTTTTTGTTGTTGTTGCTTATATTACTTTAGACATTCAAACAGCGTGGGGGTGGTTCTCTCATTGCTATTCGTAAAACTATTGAATGCTCTTTAATTTCTACCACTGAATGTGACACTTTCGACTGTGTATCGGTTATTATTCCCTCTCTTACATCTTCGCTCCTGATTTTCTGCATATATGTTCCATGTAACTCCTCACTTACTATTTTTGAAGACCTATTTAAATATATTTCTAATATCATAAACATCACCTATCCAAATGCGTCCTCGATGATATGTGGTGATTTTAACATGCCTAGCATAGGTTGGCCTGATTTACCTGGTCTCCCCTTGGAACCTAGTGTTTCATCTTCGCAGTTTCTTTCGGTAAATGCATTCATGCAAGTTTGTGATTTACAACAGTTTAACATTACAAATAATTGTATGGGACGTAGGCTTGACTTGGTTCTTAGTAATATCTCAGAGCACTGTCTTAATTGTGTAAGAGCGCCCATAGATCATGTGACTATTGATCCTTACCACCCCGCCCTATCTGTCGATATTAACATCCAGTTTGATCGTCTTCAATTTCAGGAAAGGTGACTACGACTCTATCAATCAAAAATTGATAGATACTGATTGGCCACATCTACTTAATGGACTTAGCTGTGATGCAGCTGTCAACCAGTTTTACAGTGTACTCTATAATATAATCTATGAGTTTGTACCTATATGTTCGCAAATGCGTAAACAATGTCCAGTTTGGTTTACACGTTCTATCCGTAGTCTACTTCGAAAGAAAAACGATATCCGTGTTCGGTACAAACGGTTTAAATGCCCTGCAGATCTTTTACGTTTTAAGTCACTTCGGAACAAGGATAAATCTTTAATTCGCGCTTCTAGATCTGCGTACATTGCTAGTATTGAGAATAGTGTCGCTAACCACGAAAGTAAGTTATTTTGGTCTTATGTGAAGAAAATTAGATCTTCTTCTTCTTTTAGCGGTGCAGAAAGGTGTGCAACCGCTGTGCATCTATGTGGATTCGAGTTATGGTTCGTCGATGCTTTCGTCCGTTATGTCAAGGGACAAAAACATAGCTGCTGCGATAGGGTTTTCCCACAGTGAGATAGGGGTTAAGTCAGTGGGCGCAGCTGGGCATTGAAACAAGTGACCCACATCGTGTGGAGCGCCAGCGCAGTTTGGACAGATGTTTTGAATGTCCGGGTTAATGCGAGAAAGGTACGAATTGAGGCGTGAACAAAAGCCCGACCGAAGTTAAGCTAATGTCACTCTGGTGGCTCTCGGGAGCCTAATCTCCTCAGGCGAAATGGGTGGAGGGCGCACTGAGAGGACTCTGTTCGCACCTAATCTCGCAATAGACCGACTCACTTCTGCAGTGTGAATCTCAGCGATGGCAGCTCGGTATGCATCATCGTCGTAAGGGTCCCTCTTGTATCCCTGGACCTCTCTCTCTAGGTCTCGCAAATCACGCCTGACATGTCGTGGTGGAGGAATTCGGTCCATGAGACTGTTGTTGGGATGATTCTCACGGTAGCAACCAACAAGATATTGTTTGGACAGTAGGAGATTGTGGTCACGTATTGGCATCAATTTTGTCTCTTGATGTAAGTGATCCTGGGCAGACATCAAGAGGCAACCTGTGGCTGTGCGTAGAGCAGCATTTTGGCAGACCTGAATTTTGGTCCAGTTTGTATCACATAAACTATGTGACCAAACTGGGGCTGCATAATCAGCAACTGCTCGACCCACCGCTTTGTATGTGACTAGCATGGTTTCTTTATCCTTGCCCCAGGTGCTACCAGCTAGTGCTTTTAGGATTTTATTCCTACTGCGCATCTTTTCACAAACGGATGCTGCGTGATGAGCTGACGTCATCATGTTCTCTAAATGGAGCCCGAGAATTTTAGGATTTGCAACAGTAGGAATTGGATTGTTGCCAATACGTACATCAACCTCCCACCGACAATCCACCGACCAGGTGGTAAGAAATGTCGCAGAAGATTTAGACGCGGAGATGGTGAGGTTTCGGCTTTGGAAGAAAGCCTGTAATCGTCCGAGATAGCGATTAATTTGGAGGCGCATTTCATCCTTATCCTCCCCGGTGGCGAGTACGGTGCAATCGTCACCTCGATTCCTTCCGGTGGTGTAGGAAGGCCGGACATGTAGATGTTGAACAGAGTGGGGGAGAGTACCCCTCCCTGTGGAACACCCAATTTGATTTTCCTAAGCTTAGAACGTTTGCCACGAAACTCAGTGAAGGAATGCCGACCAGCTAGATAGTTTGCAATCCAACGGATCTCTTGAGCAGGGATATGCATATTCAGTAAGTTAGCGAGAAGCATCGAGTGATTGACATTGTCAAAAGCACTCGTTAGGTCAATTGCCACAAGAATCGTTCTGTGGCAAGGACGTCTGTGGTTTAGCCCATTACGGATGCGTGTAGTGATCGCATCGAGGGCTGTGGTGGTACTATGCATTTTCCTGAAGCCGTGCTGGTGAGGTTCTAGCTTAGCATGTTTAACAAGAGTGGGGTGAATAAGGGCCTCTAGCGTCTTTGCGACAGGTGAAAGTATTGTTATGGGTCGGTAGGATTCACCGAGACCAGCGCTTTTACCCGGTTTGAGACAGGGGACAATCCGTCCTGTTTTCCAGATTTCAGGGATGGCAAGCGTGGACATCGACAAGTTAAAGGCTGCCGTGAGATACTCAATGGCTGGAAGGTCGAGATGTTTCAACATGGCCATCGGGTCCGAGGGCCTTTGAATTTTTAGCATTCTCAATGACTTTTTTAACCTGGTCCGCAGTATACGATGGTATAGTGTCAACATTTCTACTGCGAATCCGTCTTCTAATTTTACGCTTTAAGCCATCGGACTTGGGATGTTCAATAAATTGCTTATTGAACAGGCTTGCGCACTGAAGGGGTTCGCTGGTGCTCTTATGGCCAAATTTGATGGCATTATTGCCCTTTCCTTTCCTAGGATTGGATAGGGCGCGGACAGTAGACCATAGTTTACTGACACCTTCATTGAGGTTGCAGTCATTTAGGTGCTCGTTCCATTTCGCCTTCCGATAGTCTTTTACTTGTCGGTTGATTTCGGAGTTAAGCTCCTGAATTCTGGGATCACCTGGGTGAGCGCGTCTGATGTTATCTCGTTCATCGGCTAATCTGGCGGCACTGGTAGGGAAATTAGGTCGAACTTTCGGGATACGTCCAGCAGGAATAAAACGTGCCGCTGCTTTGGCAATGACGTTCCTAATATTTCTTTCGGCCTTATGAACGTTAGTTGGTGTGGGTAGCTCGATGAACTTCGCCGACGAGTATGCTTTGAAACCCTCCCAATCGGCTTTCTTGTGATTGACAAACGTTCGCTTCTCAGACTTAGTCAGGTTTGCTGGTTTGTCAACTCTTATTATGATTGGGAGGTGATCGGACGAGAGAGCAGTGTGCGTCTCCCATCGAGTAGCACTGATTAGGCTGGCACTTACAATAGTTAAGTCAGGAGAGCTACTGCAAGTGCCTGTGACTCGAGTCGGCGAGTCTTCATTGAGTGGACAGAAATCTGAGGCGTCTAGAGATTCGGCAATAGCTATACCCCTGGCATCGTTGTTGAGGTCAGAATGCCAGAGCTCATGGTGCGCGTTAAAGTCACCAAGAATGATCCTGTGCTCTCCAGATAGGAGAGGACCAATATCGAAACGATAGCCAGAAGGGCAACTAGAGTGTGGTGGAACATATACATTAAAAATTTCGATATTAGTACTCCCTGATGAAACTGAGATGGCTTGCATTTCCGCCGTACCGTCGACATCTACATCTAATACACAGTAATGTACGGACTTGTGTATTAGGAAGGCAAGTCCACCTCCAGGGTGAGAATCATTCCTGGCGGCTGGTCTATCTTTGCGCAGTATAACGTAATTGCCATGGACGCTAAGAGACGAGTTCGAATGGAGCAAAGTCTCCTGGATAGCAGAAATCAGAATTCTGTTTACACTCATGAAGTGAGTGATCTCGGTGATTTTTTGGTGAATGCCGTTGCAGTTAAACTGCAATAAGGACAGTGGAGTGAAAACCGCTGGAGGAGGAGCAGGGGTTAAACTAGTCCTAGCATTCCTGATCATATTGTTTGGGGGTGCTGGCGGCTGAGGAGGAGGTGGAGGGCTAGGAGCAGCCCTTGGTCGCCCTGTATTTATGCATCCCGGTGCAACATATGCTGTGGAGTGCTGACCAACCCTTCTCAGGCCAGAACACCTGAGATGTACCCATTCCAAGCAACAATTACACTGCACTGACCTGGCATTCGTACCGATTCGTTGGCCGCAAACACTACAAAACCATACCTCTGGGCCTGGATTTGTTTCAATGCCGGCGCGAATTAATAAAATTGAGAGCAGCCGCGCCGAGATGTAATGCTCCCAATATGACGAAAAAACACATAACTCGAATCCACACATATACACAGACAAACACAACCTTCCTGCATCGAACCTTCAGGGCTCTTGCCAGGGAGGTATATTGGAAACTTTTGGCCGTTTCCATGTAGAAAACGGGTGTAGTCCGCCCCGTAGAGGCAGTTTCCGTAGGACCACATATGGGATCTTCTCCACGTGTTTATTGATTTCCAATTAAGGACCTTTTTTACAATGTTATTGGACCATCTTCGGAATTTGTTCTCTCTATTGCCCTCTTCGCTCGTGGGCGACATCGATTTTTGCAGGCTTTGATCATTTTGTTGTATCACAGCGATTCTGTAGACGTTCTGAGTTGCAGCGTCGCGGAAATTAAATCCACGAGTATCTACATTGTCTGATTCAAAGGCGCCAACAAGGCGTACAAAGTTCTATGGCTTTTCTGATTTAATTCCATTTGCTTTGGCATAGTGACCATAAAATCAATTCACTATATTTATACGTGAAACGTCATAATAGTTTTACGATGTCTCATCCCGATAACGAATACCCGGTGGTACCTTCCCATTAAAATCTGAATGGGAACATTGAACCTTCCAGACTCTGCATTTGATGAATACTTCAAGACCTTTGTCATTGTACCAGGTAACGTAAAAATGCAAATTCAACTAAAAAATAATTTTCCTAGTTTACATAAGGTCAAAGTTGTCTCCTAAACACAAATCACTTCCCGCTTGATGTAAATGAGTTGCTCAAACCAGAAAAGTGCTGTTTTTCGCACATGAAGCGAATTCTACTCACTCCATGCGCGACATTTATCTAATCAGCAAAATTTATTTATTAATTGCAATCGTGCTCGGACTATGTGATGACGGCAGACGTTCTGAAAATGCTGTGCAAAGTACTTTTCGCGAGCGGAATTCGTAAGCAGTCCGGCAGACGGGCAATGACTAAGCGAAAAACACTTTTTTACCTTCCGCACTATAATGATGCAATACAAATTGAACCATGTCGCGTCGTCGTCAATCGACTTTCACCACAGAAGCAACTCATCTTCGGATAATAGTGCAAAAATTCTGAGACTAAACTACTCACCAGCCACATGACCCCATGGTACAGGAATCGCGACTTCTTGCCAACCGCCGTCGTCACTCGTGCCATCTGAAAGTGTAGGGAATGAATGAGATTATCAATGCAAAAAAGATCGCCTGATTCTCGGAGAAATTTCAACACGATTCAAGATCAGTGGGTCACAAATCACTTCCCGGGACTATGTCATCTCATCACTTGAACTTACTTTGTGTGACCTGGCCATTAGTTGAAATTCCATTTGGTTGGGCCATTTCTTGGGCTCGATCTGTGGATAAATGTTAAAGCAATCGATGGCTAAACAACTACTGGAAAGTCAAGAAACACGCGTTGACCACTGCGAAAGACGACGGCCACTCACCACCACTCACGTTAGTCAATTCGATGACGGATTTGATTATGCAAATACGCAGCTGTTAAAAGGAGCCGCTGTAAAGCCAGAAAAGCAGAACAGCTGTCCGTCGCTGCAAGAGGAATGAAACGAAATTGAAACACATTTGACATTTCTAGGTAAACAATATATTTCCAATATTTTCACACATTTTCTTAAGATCATCATTCGACACGAATTCCGACGCCAAAATGGCATTTCCCACGGCAATTGTCTCCCTCGATGTCTTCGCTTTTATCCAAACTCGTCCATTCATCCCGACGGCCGTTTCAAAGGGCATCTCCCGTTGTAGAGCCTGCATCAGCGGACACTTTTTGTTCAAAATCTTCCGCACCAGATTTATACTACAGTTAAACACAAATCCATCATTCAGCACGCCCAATTTCTCCTTCTTGCCATGCGAATTGACACAAACCAACTCAGGCTCCAAGTCCCGACTGGCCACAACCAGCCGGGCGTAGAGCAGGTCTCCCAAGTTGATGTCCGGGCGATTCTTTTTTGTAGCTCCTTCGAATGCCAGGTACGATAGACATGCCTGCTCGTGGGCTCCGATATCGACTCGAAATATATCTCCGGACTTTTGAGTGACCACGCCAAGAACACATTCGCCGCGCACCGGAATATAGCGTCGTTGGTAGTTGTCCACCCAGAACAAGTTTGGATCCTTTTTGCACAAAACTCCCGCCTTGCAGGCAATGACGGCGTCGTTGACGCGACGCAAACCGGGGCCGAGAATCACTTTTCGAGTTTTTGCTAACTCTTCCACGGACGGAACACTTTCACCGGGCAAAACGATGTCCGCGGTCATTTCGGCGAAGTGTGTTTATAAATCTTTTCTAGTGTCAAATGTGGCAATCGCACATGGCGTGTTCCAATTCCGACTGACAATCGTTATGCCAATTTATAATTGGGATGGGATCGCATGGAAATGGAGTATAGTGAATTTAATTAACGCGACGGTGAATCCCCGCAGAAATGACAACTGTTTCCAGTTCAACGTTCAATTCAATTTGAAATTCAATGTTCAATTCACTGTGCTGTCATATTTTTGCAAGATTTTCCAATTTCTTTCGAAATAATTACTTATATTACAGATTTTTCGCAACAATCTATACCTGTGTGACCTGTATCATGGAAAAATGTAAATCATATTGCCAAGTGCAGTTAATGGGATTTGGTCTGCTGATCAATCGGCATATCACCGGAAAGAGCTCTATCAGTGAGAGCTGAAAGGTTACAAAAACGTCCGAAAGGTAATTAAGATTCACCGTTGTAGTACTAACATAAGTTCGGTGATAACCTTGCTATTTGAACAAACTATTAGCAAACCCTTAAGTCGTATCTAGTTTTCATACGATCTGCATTCAATCGTAGTCGTGCTCGCACCAACTTATTCACATTGTCCAAATGTTGCCTTAAGGCGCATTTGTGCACGGCATAGTGCGCCGCTGCTTGAATCGCCGCGGTGCCCGCGTGCATAAATGCGCCCTTAAAGGCATGTACACATTTGAGCATTTGTGCGCGCACGAACGCTGTGCGCGAGCAAATTTTGTACGCGCACAAATGCTCAAATGTGGACGGCTTATTTTAAAATTATAATTTGCGCGCACGAACGATTTTTGCGAACAAAATTTGTGCGCGCACCAATATTCAAGTGTGGACGGCACATATTTTTTGTGCGCACGAACGTTTCTGCGAACAAATCCATGCGCGGACAAATACTCAAACCTGGACGATTACATTTTTATGATTGATTTGTAAATGTTCATTTCTGTTTTGACTTCCGGTTTAAAAAGATGCCGTCGAACCGAAATATAGTCGTCGCTACTGCCGCTTTTATACCAATTCATCAATTATTACAAAATAAAAAACGTAAAATTAAATATAGGCGTCGGTATGGATAACAAAAATCTTCGAAAATCGCGATTTAAGTGGTGGCGCGAGTTTGTTAGCCGAGCTACGATTTAGTGAAAGTACTAGATGTTCTGGTTAATATTATTAATTAATTATTTTAACAGAACACAGAATATTGTTTGTTTTATATTTATTATAAATAAAATTATGATTCCCAAAATTAGAAAATAGGTTAACTTGTCTTTATGCGAGTATACTATGCTAGTGCAATAGGAGTACAATAGATTTACAATAAGCGGAAGTGTACATTGAACTTAAATTGAAATTAATTCAATAAATTTGTAGTGTAAACGTAGCTTTTTAGTTGTAGTTCTAAATTCAAATATTATTTTACTAGTTGTAAATTAGAGAGATAGAGATAGAAAATAGTAATAATTGGTTAATAATAATTAATCTATATATGGACGCCACAGTGGACATTTCAACAATTTTGAACACAATTTTTAGACAGATGAATCCTAAAGTAAGGTATAGTAGGAAAAAAGAATGCAAATTTTGTAGTCCGGCTGGCTTAGTCGGTAGCACACTGGCCTTCGGTGCACAGGGATCAAGAGTTCGAATTTTTCGTCTTTTTTTTTAATTTGGCAAAATCGCACCCAAAAAATGGTGAAAACACAACAGATTTCCAACGATATTTTTTATACTTTTTATTAACACTATAGAACAGACCTACATACATACAAAATTCCACGCACAAAAATTTGCTCGCATGGCGATCCACTAGCGACGGATCGGATTTGTGCGGCGAAAAAATGCTCGCGAACAAATGCTCCAACTGTCCACATTTGAGCATTTGTGCGCGCAACCGTTCGTACGCGCATAAATGTTCAATTGTGGACGCTGCATGGTTGTACGCATGATGCATATTGCAAGGAAAAATTGTGCGCGCACGAACATCGTTCATGGTTGGATCGCAAGTTGTGCGTATGAAAATGCTCGCGAACGAATGCTCCAACCGTCCACATTTGAGCATTTGTGCGCGAACAGCGTTCGTGCGCGCACAAATGCTCAAATGTGTACGCGCCTTAAGGTGTTGTGCTCCACACGACTGCATCGGCTCTAGCGACAGAGCGACTCGCTCATTTCATATTGTTGAATTTGTTAGTTGTTACATCTTCCTCCTATCACATTGGCGTCGTATCCTGAAACAAGCAAAAATAACACAAAGAATCTTGCTCAATACAAAAGATAGAATTATACATATCTGATTTGGAAGCACCTCGAAATCTAACGTAGACGGCTGGCTGTTGAACGGTGGACACTAGGCTACCGCATATTTGTAATTCGACATCGTCACCGGCTGCAAAATACAAGATAAAAAAGTAAATTAATGAAATATAATGTAATGTAAAGATTTGAATTCCTAGGGTTAAGAGAAATGTAATTGTCAAATATTGATGACGTAGTATGATGACTGAAGAGAAGAGTATATAATATTTATGTATTAGTTGAATTCGTTTATATATTAAATTCACAGTTATACATGTTGCACTCTCAGTCGATAAAATGATAAGCGGTCACTTCGTGTCGAGCAGTCATCAAGATAAGATCAATTTGATACAGAGATTATACGTATAAAATTATTTAAATATTGTCTCTTTGATTTAAGGAATACCTACCTACCAAATTAGTTATCCCAGAAGAAACACATATAAAAACTCGTTTTTAGAATGCGTTACGAATTACATTCATACTAGGTGTGTTTTTTTGGTTATCCCGTGCAGGTTTGGGTAACGAAACTCCATATAAAAAAAATGACAGCTGACGCACCTGTCATTTTTTTTATATGAAGTTTCGTTACCCAAACCTGCACGGGATAACCAAAAAAACACACCTATTGTGACTCTTCATACCCCTGTAGGGTTGTGCACAAAACTAAAACTTGTTCTGAACTGGAAACTGAAACTTGTTCTGGAAAAGAAAATAAACATTAGCGTTAAACATGAGTTTATGCTCTAAATCATCATGTATCGATAACAACAGCAAATGTGTTGGTATTCCCGGACCGGTTGCAGACTGCATACGCAGGGCGGATTCTGGCGTTCATTGGTTCTGCAGCTCTTGTAGAGCGAACTCAATGTCCACATACGCTTCCAAAATGCTTACGACGAGGAAAGTGCTTGGTGGCGTAACAGCCGATTTCCAGGCAAACTTATCAAAACTTTTGGGAGCGCTCAATGAGGTAACTAAACTTACTTCATCTTCCACAACGGACATTGCCGACGACAACGACGTATCTTCTGAGCCTGTGGGTGTCACTACACGTCAGCAAAAAAGCTCAAAAGAAAAAGGAGGATAAACGGACAAAGCCTCCTCAATCAATCGAGCCCGTCATAGTGGGACCACCGGAACGTCAACTACAACTGCTGATTCCGAATTATCATCAGCAGGCTCTTTGAGCAGGTATCAATAGAAGGAGAGGGCGAAAGTCACGAATTCCATACAAAGTGACAGCTCAAAAATGTGCCGAGAATCGTAATACATGGGAGAGCAAGCATCTAACAGTAAAGTAGTAATTGTGTCAAAAATTCGTGCGCGCTTGGTTGAATTCTTCTTCTTCATTCTCTTTGTCTTTAAAAGTGGGTTGTCAAAGCATGGAACTTTGTTTGAATCGAGATGTACTGTTACTCTACTTGTGTCAAATCGCTTTGCTTCAACAGGGTTGTTATTGTATTTTTCTCTCCCATGAATTTGCGCTTTTGGCACACTTTTTAAGCGATGTTTCCTCTCCTTCTATTAATACCTGCTCGAAGAGCAGGCTCAACAACAGTCGCCGCAAATTACACTGGCCCACCAGTTGCCGGTGACTTCCGCGAATGATTTTCATATCATTCAATCGTTGCTACAATTTCCACTGCAGCAGCCGCAAACCAGTTTAATAAGTGGCTTTGAACAAATCCATCAACTATCTGATGTGTCAAATTCTGCCTCAACCACATCTGGCATGTCCACGCAACAATCATCTGTAATATATATAAATGCCTCAACATCAGGTATCCAACAGCAACAACGGATTCCGTCTCCAAACCTTTTGTTACCAAATCCGTTCTCACCAATTTCGCCGCCTAGGACCGATAATGCTTCAGTTGGACAGCTCGGTCTGTTGCGTGTGTGCAGGCCTCCAAAAGAATTGTTTGTTTCGAGGCCTATGATACTTCGGAAGCCGATATCAAACATTATGTTGTTGATAAATTGGGCTTCGAACCTGCGTTGTTGACTTGCAGAAAACTCACGAAGGACAACATTCCAAATAGAATTGTGTCATCATTTAAGTTGACATTTACGGAAGTCATCGATGAGATTTCAAATCGAACATTTGTGCCCGAGGGTATCCTAATAAAGGAATTCACTAAGCGAAATTTTTGTCGTCAACAACCAAACAAGATCCTAAAATAATGAATCTTTCTCTGTACTATCAAAATGTACGAGGGTTAAGGTCTAAACTCCATAACACAAGAATATTATCTTTAGCTTCCAATTTTGATTTTATATGCTTTACCGAAACGTGGTTATGTGATTCTATAAACAGCGCGGAGGTTTTGGAGGAGTTCAATGTTTTTCGTTGTGACCGTAACTTAGATCTGATGGGTAAATCTCGCGGTGGCGGTTCACTAATTGCTGTTCGTTGTATCTTTAACTGCCAACTTGTAGCCACCACTAACGCTTTTTCTTTTGATTGTGTAACTGTTAAAGTTCAATCGAAGAGTTCTTCGCTTCTGCCTTCCTGTGTTTACGTACTTTGTTCTGACTGATTATGAAAACCTCTTTTCTCATCTTTCAGACATTGGGTGAGGTTATAAAACACAACGTTGCGCAACGTTTCGCGCAACGTTTCAAATCAATCGGCCGTTACGGATCAGAAACTTCTCCCTACAAACAGATCCTCTAAGCGCCCCCTTGCGAGGCATAGCTTGATTGATTGACAGAAATTTACAATCTGCCGTCGAACCGTGCATTTCCGCCCTCATTTATTTATTAAACTATTTATAATCAATGTAAAATGTATCTGCATCTCGTTTAAAACTGGAAATTTTAATTTTCGAGCAAAACGTATCAGCTGTGATGTGTCAATTGTCACATTTGTCACTTTCCGAGAGATGGCGATGGGAACACCAAGTCTGATCCGGATCTATGCGTTTACAGAACACAATAGGAAACGTTTCGGAAAACGCGAAACGTTACGCGAACGTTGTGTTTTATAACCTCACCCATTGTTAATGTGTTCCACCCTAACTGCAGTGTAATCATTTGCGGGGACTTTAACTTGCCTAATTTAAGTTGGCCTGATTTTCCAGGGCTACCTTTGTCTTCATCTTCTCCTATGTTTTTTACTAAGAATTTTATGGATCGTAATCTTGACCTTCTTTTTAGCAATCTTCCGCCATCGTGCTTGACCTCGTCCAAGGCTTCTGAAGTGATTGTTTCATGTGACCCTTACCATCCAGCACTCTTACAGGATATAAGAATTCATTTTCCTTGCGCTCCCAAATTTAATCCTACTACAAGGTTCAATTTTAATAAAGCCGACTATGAAGGAATTATTGCCAGGTTGTCTGACGTGGATTGGTGGCTAGTACTGGGGAGTTTGAGCTCTGACTCTGCACTGTCTGTTTTTATACCCTTCGCTCATAGAGTGAAAGGGTATATTAACTTTGTCACGAAGTTTGTAACGCATTGAAGGAAGCATCTCCGACCATATAAAATATGTATATATATGATCAGCGTGACGAGCTGAGTCGATTGGACGATGTCCGTCTGTCCGTCTGTCCGTCTGTCTGTCTGTTGCGACGCGTTTTGCTCGGCCAGTTTAAAAGCTATGGAGCTGAAACTTTGCACACATGCTTCTTTTTGTTGCAGGCAGTTTGTATGTTTGAATCGCTGAAATCCGACAAGGGGGTCGTGGAGCTGCCATACAAACCTACTCCCCAAAATTAGGTTCTTCTTAGAAAAACTTTTTTATTTATGCATCAATTTCAATAAAATTTCACACAAATGTGTTTTCATTGCTGACACACAACATATGTAAAAATCGACCAAATCGGACAATGGGGTCGTGGGGCTGCCATACAAAACTAGACCCCCAAATTAGGTTCTTCTAAGAAAAACTTTTTTATTTTCGCATCGATTTCGAACAAATTTCGCACAAATGTGTTTCAAAATATATCACAAAACATATGTAAAAATTGACCAAATCAGACCATGGGGTCATGGGGCTGTCATACAAACCTAGCTCCCCAAATTAAGTTCTTCTAAGAAATTTTTTGTTATTTATACACCAATTTCAACAAAACTTCACACAAATATGTTTCTATTGATGACACTAAACATATGTATGAATAGATGGAGTCGGACCATGTGGTCATGGGGCTACCGTACCGTACCTAGCCCCCCAAATCAAATTTTTCAAAGAAAAAACGTTTTTATTTGCACACCAATTTCAATCAAACCTCAGAAAATTATATTTCTATTGACGCCACATAACAAACGTGGAAATAAATGAAATCGGACTATGGGGTCGTGGGGCTGGCATATAAACCCAACCCCAAAATTAGGTTCTTCGAAGAAAAACTTTTTTATGTATCCACCATTTTCAACCAAATCTCATAGAAATGTGTTTTAATTGATGCCACAAACATACGTAAAAATTTATGGAAAGGCGATGCGTTCGTAGGGCTGCCGTGCAGCCCCCCCCCTTTGGTTCTTCTAAGAAACCCACATCCCCCGCTCTCCCATTAAATCTTCGCCACGGCACTTATGTGAAAATTCAAGGAAAAGCATGGAAGCGGGGAGGACTAAACACAAGTTATAGATACGCCCCAAAAAACTTTTAGCCCGAGGGGAGCGAAGGGTATCCAAATTTCGGCCGCGCCCGAAATTAGCCTCGGTCTCGTTTTTATGATATTCTTTTCAATGTATTATCGGAATGTGTTCCAATTTACACTAAAAAACCTCGCAACGTCCTGTTTGGATAACAAGATCAATCCAAAGATTGATACAGAGGAAGAACCGAGTGCGTATTCGTTATAAACGGTTCAAACGCTCATCCGATCTTCTCATTTTTAGGAGATTTCGGTCTGAAACAAAAAAAGCTATTGAAACTTCCAGGACTGCATACATCGACAGCGTTGAAAATAGTATCGAGAACAATAATTGCACACTTTTCTGGTCGTATGTTAAAAATATGCGATCATCTTCTTCGATACCCTCCACTATATCTTTAGATAATCGGTCTGCCAGCTCCACTGAGGAGATTTGTGAACTGTTTTCAACGTATTTTGCTAGTACTTTCCACCGATCTTCTAGTACATTAGCAAACTTTTCCAATCGAGCAAACCAATTCTTAGCACTTTCTTCCCTACCACTAATTACTCCTGATTCGGTCAGTCAATTAATTATGTCCTTAGGCAATAAATCGTCCTGTGGACCTGATGGTCTTTCGAACACTTTTTTTGAAGAAGGTTAGGATTGGGATTTCTAGTCCGCTTTCAATAATATTCAATAAAAGTATTCGAGAGTGTATCTTCCCTAGTCAATGGAAGACTTCCTTTATAGTACCAATTCCAAAAACTGGGGACCTTAATCTTGCACCAAACTATAGACCGGTTGCGCTGTTATCATCTTGCTCAAAACTGTTAGAACGTATTGTGTACAATTATATTGATGACAATTTTGGTCAACTAATATGCTCTTGTCAACATGGTTTCCGTAAGAAAAAATCCACGGCCACAAATCTGACTGAATTTGTCGATTTCGTCGCAAACACTTTTCACAAGCGTCTAGAGGTCCATACAATATATTTTTCTAAGGCCTTCGATACGGTTAACCATGTTCTGCTACTAAACAAACTTCGTGGACTTAGCTTTCCTCCTTGGCTTATTTCCTGGGTGTCATCATACCTCGTCAACAGAACCTCTAAAGTAATTTTTATGAACGTTACTTCTTCTGAATTTTCAGCAACATCGGGAGTACCTCAAGGGTCTATCCTGGGACCTCTCCTTTTTCATTTTTTGTGAATGACCTACCGGTTGTTCTTAGAAACCGATGTCTTTTGTACGCAGATGACTGCAAAATTTTCACCACTGTTTCACGCCTAGAAGACTGCCTTTCGTTGCAGGCCGATCTGGATTTATTATCTTCCTGGTGTACCTCCAATGATATTTTTCTTAATGCATCAAAGTGTTCGGTAATGGTCTACTCATTGAAGATTTCTCCAACATCATATTCATATTCAGTCAACAATCTGGCTTTAAAAAATGTTGACTCGATCACAGACTTAGGAGTTGCCTTTACTTCTAAGCTTCATTTCAACGATCACTATGAAAATATAATAAAAAGGGGTTCGAAGCTCTCAGGCTTTGTTCTTCGTTGTACTAGTGAGTTTCGTTCTGTAAACATTGCTGTTAGATTATTTGTTTCCCTTGTTCGTAGCGTTTTAGAATACGCTTCAATTGTTTGGTCCCCGACTGCTGGTGGGTCCACTGACACTTTATAGCGGGTTCAACGAAGATTTACAAAATCATTATTTTTTAAGTTTAATCTTCCTTACCTTCCTTACCCAGAAAGACTTAATTACCTTAAGATTCTTTCCCTAGAGGAGCGAAGAACTTTTCTTGAACAATGTTTTTTTATACAAGATTTGCCGCGGATATCTGCATTCTAGTTTGGCAGATAGAATTAATTACAGAATTCCATCATATCACACACGATCAAATGCCATTTTCAATCCTCCATTTACCGATCTTGCCCTCTTTGCGAATTCGCCTTTAATTAGAATGATGAGAACGTATGACTCTATGGAGATTGGACCTCTACCCTCTTCTATTTCAATCTTTAAAAATATTCTTTTGCAAAAACTTTGATTTTGCTGCTTAATTTGAATTTCTAACGTAGTGTTTTTAGTTCTGAAAAAAAAATAACAGAAACTTGAATTTTTTCTTGTAGTCTTATGTTAATCTCTATAACATACTGTTGTAATTGGATATTTTATCTGTTCAGTATTTTCGAAATAAATAAATAAATATCGACAAACCCAATTTTCCACGAGCTGTTCTGCCACCGTTGCCGCTTCTTGATTGGGAATTGCGTATACTTCCGTCCACTTGCTAATATAGTCAGCCACTACCAACGTGTACCGGTTTCCACGATCGGTTTCTGGAAATGATCCCGCAATATCCACAGCGACTCTTTCAAACGGCGCACCGACGAAATATGCCTTCAACCGCTGCACAACTCGTACGCCTGCGGCACCACTCTTCAACGTCAACTCGAGCATGCACCCAGTAGGACCATTCGTGCATTTTCGCCAAGGTTTTGTTGACGCCAAGTTGTCCTCCCGATGTTCCCTAGTGCATTACGTGGACCTTGCTCCGTGGAAGTATCAGTATGCATTATACTCGACGTTCCGTCCACTGATTCCCATTTCCGTTTCAGCATGCCATCCTCAGCGTGAAGAGAATTCCACTGAGCCCAATAGCTTTTCGTGGTTGACCTCGTTCAAACTGGGCCTCTCCCCTGATTGCTTCCACACGAGTATCGAACGAAATCCTCGTCATTCAGCTGGGCTTTGCGAATTTCCGAATTCCAGCCGAATGAACTCGTGAAACGGTGATGGTAGGTTTGGGGGCATTATTTCTTTGTGCCTGCCTTTCTGAGCTGTTGACAATTACTTCGCACGTGCCTCTGTTCACTGCAGTTCCAGCATCGAATCGAATCTCTGTTGACAACTCAACACTACTTCTCTCACACAGTTACGAGCGGCTTGTTTCGCAGCTTCATGCCAGGCTGTATGCACGTATCCTTGATCGTCCGCCTGTCAGCTAGACGTAACGCCTGTTGTAGTTCACGGTCCAGGAGAGCCGTAGTGAACACATCCACTGCTGTCTTATTTCGATGCTCAGGTTCCGAGGTCGGGTATGACAAAAGAGCCAGCCGCTCAATGTCTTGGGCCAATTGCTGCAGTGTTTCTGCTGGCTTCTGTGTCCGTTTTCGAAGCTATGATCGATATCTTTGCTTCATGTGCTCGTCTCCGTATCGCACATCCATCGCCTTCACGAGCACCACATAAGACATCTGCAGCGGAGCAGGAATCGATTGCAGGATTTCAGCAGTAGGTCCTCTTAACGCTAGAAAAAGAGCCGTGGCGCACTCACTGCCCGACAAACCATTTACAACCACAGCAGCCTCAAATTGTGTCTTATAGATATTCCACGACATTTGTCCATCAAAAGTCGGCGCTTTCAGACTTTTTATTACCGAGTCAATTTTTGTTATTCCACTTGGACTCAACTCCTGGAATTTTTCAACTACTACTGCACTCTGCGGGTGTTGGTTGTTATTCGTTGTTTTTAAACGTTCCAGATCGTTCTTTAACTTATGGACTTCTTCGGACAGGTCACTCTTAAACTTATGCATCTCTTCGGCCACCGTTTTAATTTTCTCGGAATTCTCTCGAGACTTCTCGTCAATTATTATCAGCACTTGCGTTTGCTGTTTTTCAAATTGTTATTCAAGGCTGTTCTTTAAATTCTTCTCCGAACTCGCAATTCGTTCATTCAGCCTGCTCATTGCCTCCTCGGACTTGGCTGATCATTTATTCAGTTCTGACTATATCGATTCCTCCATCTTGCTCATTGCCTCCTCAGACCTGGCTGATCGATGGTTTAGCTCAGTCATCGCTCTTAGCAACTAAATCATTGGGTCCGTGTCTTGTTCTCCACTTGCCTGAGTAGGGTTCTGCTCCTCCCGAAATTCCACTGTGTCGGGATCCTGTCCTTCTGCCCTCAAGGCGTCCATTAGTCGAGCATGCAACGCGCTTTTGTTCCCTCAAGTCGAAAGATTCCGTTTTGCCAGATCACGCGAACTTTCCGGAAAATTTCATCAAGTTCTCGAATATTCCCGAATTCACTCGACACACACAATTTCAGGCTTACCGGATCTGTCCACACTAGCCCGGCACGAGCGCGTAAGATCACTTTCCAGAACTTCCCAAAGCGAACTATCCCGAAATTTCTCGTCGTATATTCCGCGCACGACTTACACTACCACGTACTTGAGAATCCCACTTCTGACACCAATTGTTGTATTTCTCGTCTTTTCTAGACGTTCCAGTGGGTTCGACAGATTTTCGCGTATACACAATAGGTGTGTTTTTTTGGTTATCCCGTGCAGGTTTGGGTAACAAAACTCCATATAAAAAAATGACAGGTGCGTCACCTGTCATTTTTTTATATGAAGTTTCGTTACCCAAACCTGCACGGGATAACCAAAAAAACACACCTAATAATAAATAAGGAACATTACGCTATCAGCTATCGAAAGAAGAATTTTCTTTGTCTTCATATCGACACTAGCGACACTTACCTTACCATCCGTTGTATAGCGGAAAATATCGAAAACATAACAGTTCTCCTTATGAGAACGGATAGCAGAACAAGCCGTATGTCCGAAGCTTCAACAGAACTGGGAAGGACCGTACGAAATTATCACGCGACTTAATGATGTCGTATATCGCATTCGAGAGCATCCTAGCCTAGAGCGAAAATTAAAATCATACATGTGGATCGACTGGCACCCTATCGAGGCGACGATACGGAGGAGACCGAACCGAGTTATGGGCGACGACCAGGTTTAAGGAGGGGGTAATGTAATGTGCTCAGGATACGTCAACCACAAATTGCATTTCCTTGTTTACACTAGAGGGCGCTAGAGTCGTTAACGAGAAATAGTATTTATGCATTCCATTATAAAACAATAACGACTTTCCGGAAGTTTCAGGAACAGTGCATCACCGTTTTCGGAACAGTGGAAACGAGTATATAAGGGCGTCGACTAGTGGCGAGCAGTCAGTCTAGTTTTAACCGTGAATAATGTCGAATCAGTAATTAGTAAAATTGTAAACCGTAATAATGTCGAATGTCGAATCAGTAAATAGTAAAATTGTAAAAAATGGCTGCCAACGAGCCAGCGAATTATTATTATTAAAAGCTTTTTTTTTATTTACCCAATTCAAAACAAAAATCAGTATAACAGAGTATTATTTCAATTTATTATTTCAATAGCTTCATTTAAAATGTATGAAAGTAAATTAAGCCATCTCTTCCGTTGTCTACCTACTCTTCGATTGCAGCCGTAGGGTATCCAGTTTGTATATCGACTTGTCCACCGTAGAATTATCGTCGAGTCTAGCTAGATTAAGCTGACCAGACTTCAGAAGATCCAATGCTGTACACATACTTGTGTACTCAGGCGGACGCCTTTGAACATGGCAATACCAATCCATTCGTCGGTCTTCGAGCTTTTCGGTGATTGGTTGGTCTATGGACAAGCTGCCTCGGATGTAGCTACTCTTGATGTGGTCCCTTTTCGTTACACCAACTGACATGCGTAACATTTTCATTTCAGTCGCTGTCATTTGTTTCGCGTAACCTTCATACATGGTCCAGCATTCTGATCCATACATGAGTGCGGGACGTACAACCGTTTTGTACAACTTGCCCTTTAGCTTCAGTGGCATTATCTTATCGCAGAAAACTCCAAAGTTTTCTCGCCACGTCATCCACCCAACCTTTGTGCGATGTTTGATGTCATCATCGCATATAGCTCCGTTGTTCACCATCGAGCCAAGGTACTTGAAGCACACTAAGATAACTTAACATTATAGCGAAAATCAGCATTGTGAGATAATCTAGTGATACACTAGGGTTCTAGCGGCATTACGGCACATATTCATGCTTTACTAACTTGCGTAAACAATACTGCATCATGCTACCAGGCATGCAGTTATGTAAGATTTTTAACGATTAAAATCACAGCCATCTCGTTCACTAGCTGCCAGACCATCTTTCGGTATTACTTCACAGGGGCGGTCTCAGTGTCTTTACGTCCTGCTTTCTCGTTCTGCAGAACATTATTGTATGCTACAGACAAACCACTCACTGAGGCCTATTTTGACCGCATCCATCTCCAGTACACGAACGATTCTTAACATTTGCACTCGGTATTGCAGACGAAACTTTAATTTAAAATTCACCCACAGCCTTCCAGAATCGAACTTTCAAGGTTTAGAACGTATTCTGCATACTGATAATTTCAGGCGATACTATACACTTCTCAGTTCTTCCAAAGATGCTTTGTCGCCTGACGGGATTAAGCTTCCGCGTATCATTCAGGAGTCTCTAGTCCAACTTCAATAAAGTAGGTATACCAACATTAAGGTGAGGATTATGCTACGTTGTTTGACGTACAATATTTACTTTCCTGTGCCAAACCAATTCTTTCCGAATCTCAGCTTAAAAAGCAAAATTGTACCATTTCAAAACCTTCAAGCCACAGCCCATTTTCGATCTAGTCAGTAGACTTCAAACGATCAAAAGAAATTTTTATTCGGTAAAAAATATTGAAACAATAGGGAGGTGACTATACATTATATTCCTTATTTAGAACTCCTCAATTTAATGATTTTCTCCTGTGCCGAAAAAAAAAATATACTGATCACTGATCCCTTCTGAAAAGCTATCTACGCCACTGGTTCTCTCTGGCAATAAATTGAATTTGAAGCACAAACGTAATGTGTTAAGATGAAAAGCTTAACAGGGAAGAGTACTCGAAATAAGATTATACACATATGGTAGCTTTCCATGCACAGTTTTAATGTAGCTACGGAGTGGAGTGGAGTCCAGGGCGGTGGAAGGGTTGCTTATCCTGGTTGCAATATTTCTGGAGGAGAGTAAGCAATTCTTCATTGTTACACTAGTGAAGCTACGCCAGTTTCCTAGGCTCGCCAATTTAACTGATTCGAAGGACATTTTGTGGAAAAAAAAACCTTTAACTAAAAAACCCCTGCCAGAGTCATTTCTTTAGTATGGTTTTACCTATAGAGGTTGATAGGGAGTTTAGGGAATTTCCAAGCTATGGAGAATTTTCGAAAATTTTAGAAAATTCAAAAGGCGATTTGGGCAGCCGTAACTTCCGAACGCGGATAGACCGTGTCATTTGTAACAAAACTGAGCGCCAAGTCGTTCTACAAGTTTGCCGGATTTTAGAAAAACAGAGAAGGGTCCCCAAGATATGGAGAATGATCGATGGCCAAACAAAATTTTTCACTAAAATATCGATCGTACATGGTACCTACAAGAGTCAAACTTTACACCTTAAAAGCAGAGAAGACTGAATACCGGTTACTCATACATTTTATCCAATAAATAAGCTAAAGTATTTTATAGCCAGTGTAAACGACCATGCTATAAGTATATGCTGAAAATTTAAATTATGGATAAATACATATGTACTACCCCTGAATGCCTTCATGCTGAAATTCAAATTCTTCTTGATAATTGCTCCGAGTGTCAAAATTTTGGGGTGATAGCGAGAGGGGCGTTCAAACTAAGGACCGAAAGCTTATAAAATTATTCAGCTTATTTTTACATGTACAGTCACATCAGCTTCGAGCGAACGATCATTTAGTAAATTAAGATTAATAAATCAATCATTTATGAACGTTAATGGGGAGTGAAGGTTCAGACAATTTCATGCTATTGTTTTCTGCGAAGGATATTGTTGATAAGATGGACTTCCATCGAATTGTGTAGAGATGGTCCAAAAGTTACGACGGGTGAAAACTGGTTGAATCAAATATCTATATACTCGTATTCACACAATCCTTCGTCTTTGTATTTTTCGATTTTTACATGAATGCTCAAAAAATATTATAATTAGGAGTACGAAAATTTCGCAAATAAAAAACAGGAGTTTCGCATAAAATAATTTTGGATATTGGAAATTTCGCTGAAATTTGCATAAAAACATAATTTTCTATAACTTTAGAAATTCTAAAGATTCACAGTTAAACGACTTTTCCAAACTCGCGTTACAAAAATAAAACGTCCCGTGTTTATTATTCAGTATAAAGTGTGTTTGCCAACTGCATCATACTCCGAATTCAGACAACGCACACAAGACCACTCCTTAAGGAGTTACGGTAAAGGTAAAACGAAAAACTGTGGAGGCATATGCCGCTAATATCGTTACGCTTTTATCTTTGTAAAGTTCATTTCAATTTTGGGGCCCGCCGAACCACTAAAAAAACTCTCCATAAAAAAATCGCATTGCAGAAAATAAGTTCATTCATCAAACCTCCAACTAAAGTGCTTTCTCGGTGTTCGGCAAGCCATCGTGCTCGTGATTTAGCGAACTCTCTGCATTTAACAATTTCTCTATTCTTATTAACGGAAATCGTCTGAAAAAAATCTGAGATGAGCAATTATCTCCAATAATTGACATTTTTCGGCAAAAAAAAAATTTTTTTTGTTGGTAAAGTTCAAATTAGAACATTTTGCATTTATTCGCATAAACGAGCTATTTTTGCCGAAATTCGCATCTATTTCGTTAAAACGAAATTTCCGTGCCTCTAATTATAATAACAAACAAATAGCAAACAAATGTTTGCTCGGTACGTCCCTGGCTGTACTGTACAGCAAAATGCTGTACGTATGGTCAGCTTAAGCTAGATGCCCTGTCCAGTTCCATTTTAATAGCCTCGCCCTTTCAATAACATCGGTGAAATTCGTTTGTGCTCGTAGTGCGGTATTTCTCAGCCTTTGCCTCCTTGATATTCGATAAGTGGCTCTCTCCATTGATATTTGTGTAACTCTCAGGTTTTGTATATTTCTATCCGTAAGAGCCCATGTTTGCGCTCCATAAGTAAGTACTGGCAGCACAGCTCCATCAAATATATATTTCTTTGCTTGTTGGCTACTGTTCGCGTCGAAAATATTCTTCATCGCCCAGAATTGTTTCCAGCCATTACTTATCATGCGTTCTACTTCCTTGTCAGCGCGTCGTTCGAATGATAATAGTTGACCGAGATATACAAAATACTCTACGTATTCGATGGTGATACTGTTTAGTGTCACTGCATCCTTGCTCGCATTTGTCATCAGCATCACTTTCGTTTTGTCAAAGTTAATATTTAAGCCGACCGTTTTTCCTTTAGCATCCAGATCCTTCAACATGTTCTCTAGATCTCGAGCATTATGTGAAAGAAGGACTATATCATCAGCGAACCTTAGTTTATTTAGTTTCTCTCCATCGATGTTAATACCGTGATCATTCCAGTGCAATTGCTGAAAAACCGTCTCTAGTATCGCCGAAAAAAGTGTATGTGAGAGCGAATCGCCTTGACGTACTCCTCGATCCAATTTAAAATACCTTCCCGTAGATTCCAATTTGACCGTGGCTGTACTTTGCTTATACAGGGTGTCCGGAAACTGCCGCATAAACGCACCGGATTATGATTCCTCAGTTGATTTCCAGCAAAAAAGTTGTACGGAACATACCCCCTCAGCTTAACCCTTTAGCTGCCACAGGCATTTAAAATTTTTTGAAAAAAAAATCATTTTCTTGCATGACCTAAAGCCTAATATCTCCAAAGCTAGACCAGCTAGAATAGTGAAATAAAACGATTATTTCAGCCAACAAATTTACCTGTAAAATAAAACTAACCATACTAAAATCAGATAAGAGGTTTGGCTTTTGCAGAGCTGGCCCAAAAACAATCTTTTTTCCATCTCAATTTTCTCCAACTTCTGCCAAGGTGAGGTGCTTGTACGATTCTTTTAAAAATTGGCGCATAGTCTTACAATCATATCTTTCTTACACCATTTTGATATAGCTCCATTACTTCTAACAGTTTTTATACGTTAAGTGTAGAAAACTAGGGTTAATTCAGCTCGAATTCAATACAATTCAATTCACACTGCCCCTAACGATCTGCAATTGGTAAAATCTATTCAAAGTATGTCGAAGTCGAGCCAAAATAACCCTAGTTTTCTGCACTTAAGGTACTAAAACTGTTATAAATAATGGTGCTAGAATAAAATGAATAAAATTGAGGTGGAAAAAAAGATTGTTTTTGGGTCGAATCACGCAAATTTGATTTTGAACCTCTGTAAAAACCAAACCTCTTATCCGATTTTAGTACGGTTGATTTTATTTTATAGGTAAATTTGTTGGCTGTAATAATCAATTCGTTTCACTATTCTAGCTAGTCTAGCTTTGGAGATATTAGGCTTTAAGTCGTGCAAGAAAATGATTTTTTCAAAAATCTTTAAATGCCTGTGGGAGCTAAAGGGTTAAGCTGAGGGGGTATGTTCCGTACGACTTTTTTGCTGGAAATCAACTGAGGAATCATAATCCGGTGCGTTTATGCGGCAGTTTCTGGACACCCTGTATAGTTTGCTCATTATATTGACTATTTTTCTTGGCGCCATTTGGTTTTCGAGAGCTAACCATAAATCTTCGTGTTCCACCGTATCGAAAGCCTTGCTAAAATCGACGAACGCTAAGTATATAGTTTTTTTGGTATTCGAGTGCTTTTTCAAAAATGTTTTAAGATAGTTTATTTGCAGAAGGACCTAAAGGGCAGTGGCGGATTTACCAGTAGGCTGAGTAGGTTGGAGCCTAGGGCGGCAGATTTTGTGGGGCGGCAAATTTGGAGCAAATAACAAATTTCAACCCATGCCATATACCACTTATTCTTCTCGTAAAGTGTGTGTGTAAACAGTTATGGGGGTACCGATATGAAACTTTACATAAAATTAATATGAACTGATATACGTTAAATACTAAGTCTGTTTACATTTGGTAAGAAAACGTAAATAACAGTAAATTTTTGAAAAATAGCGATTCAAATATTTGGTAAGGGCGTTTCACAATAGGGCAATACCTTAAGCATTTGTACCGTGAATTTAAAACTGTATTTCAGAAGTGACCTTGATAGAAAGTATTTGAATTTGTTGTTGACGTTGACAGAAAAGTATTTGAAATTTTAGTTTCAAATCCGGATTTGTTCTTGTCAATATGTTTGTAAAATTTGTATGGAAGGTGAGCTGTTCTGTCCTGTACTCGGCCCAATAAAAAAATTCAAAATCATCGGCAAAAAAGCGTCAAAATGACAAGTCTAAAAATTTACAAAAGCTTGTAAAATAGGTGGCTAATAATATGTTCAGAGTTCACGAAAACATGTGATTTGGGCCAACATTCAAAAAAAAAAAAAATTTTCCAAAGAAAATGTGTAAAAATCCAGGTCTCACACTTGATTCCCCTATTCAGCTCATTTTGGCTCACTCCGATATTTTAACTGACACCCGAAAAAATTGTTCAGCTTGGTGTGTTACCACTTTTCTTAATTTTCCCAAAATCTTATTTGGACGGTCAGTTTTAAGTTACCAGCCCATTTTTTTATAACTTAGAACGATTTATAGGCAAAATAATAATATTGGTTGTGATATGAAATCACGAATATAGTAAGCACTCTGAACAATTTTCGGTGATTTTTGAAATCGAGAGGCGAAATCAATCGGTTTTCAACCACTGGAAACATATTATTATGCAAGATTAAAATATATATTTTACAAATATATAATTTGTATATTTGTTTAGGGCAGCCATTTTGTGCAGGCAAAATATCTCCTTGGTGAAGTGGTTTTGTCCCGAGATTCGGCTCAGAAAAATGGTATTGGCTCTGCCGAAACCGATATTCATTTGCTACGTTTGCAACATAATTTGTTCGCAACCTTTCAGAGTATGGGACAAGAGTATCTTGGACAAATATTTATTTTAAAAAAATACCCCGATCGTTTGATAAGAAAATAGTAAATTTCGTATACATTGCAATTTCATTCCAAGTACCCAATTTTTTGCCAAGTTTTACTGGTGCATGTGTTTGTATCACACCACCTCAACCACACAAACTAATTTTTGCTTATTTAAAACCACCTTTCTGCCCGAAGTTTATTTATGTTTTCTGCCTAACAAAAAAAAAGTGGTTACTGACGGATCAAACAAATTTTTGCCTTTTAATTTCTTGTTTAAAATTTTTTTAATTCGATTGAAATTCATTTCTCAATAATTCCGATGTCATTAGTGCCTCAGATTTATAGCCATAGTATTTTAAAGGAAATCAAATTTGTAATAATACTCGTAAATTTTTGTAGACGTTTCCGTATTTTTGATCCTGCGCCCCACTCAAACTGAAAGACAGTGATATTTTTTGGCCCAAAGCAGGTTTTGAACTTGACGCCCCTCTCGTAGAGCTTGGTAGGGGCGGCAAAATGTCAACAGCCTACTAGCGGAAAATGTGTAAATCCGCCACTGCTAAAGGGTGGGTCGGATTATAGCACAGCAGGAGCAAATTTATTCCGTACTCGAGGCTTATGGTGGTGGTGTTCAGATAGCTGAAAGCGGATTTCTTATTTTAGATAAACTTAGATTAAATTAAGCAGAAGATTTTTAAAAGTTTAGGTTATCTTTTCACAAAAACAACTACACAAAATGATGTGTTTTCATTTATGGAAAATGTACTGATTTTAAACTATGTGAATTAGGAAAGCAGGCCAAAGTTTCCTTGCATTATAAATGATTATAAAAATATAGAGGAACTCTTTTCAATCATACAAAATTTTAGGAACCAGATTGTTTGATGAGATTTCAAAAATTTGAGGACAGTATTAAATCTTCAAGCGTAGAGGCTTATCTAAGGAATTTGTTGAAAGCGGAACAATAAGTTAAGCATTTGTTTTGACTTTGAAAAGTGTGTATCTCTTCCTGTCTACAAAAACAGTATTGTTTTTCGCAGTCGTGCTGTTTTTATTTTTCTAGAAGTCTTTCATGTGGGGTTTGGGCCCCTAAATCTTGTGGGCCCCCCACCCCGCCATGCGGGCCCTTATGCGCCGCCCCTGATTCTCATCATATAATACATAAAGGTATTGAACGACTAGATGAGCTAGAAGAACCACCACTGCCCTCTCAATGGGTGAGGTTATAAAACTCAACGCTGCGCAACGTTTCGCGCAACGTTTCAAATCAACCGGCCGTTACGGATCAGAAACTTCTCCCTACAAACAGATCCCCTAAGCGCCCCCTTGCGATGCATAGCTTGATTGATTGACAGAAATTTACAATCTGCCGTCGAACCGTGCATTTCCGCCCTCATTTATTTATTAAACTATTTATAATCAAAATAAAATGTATCTGCATCTCGTTCAAAACTGGAAATTTTAATTTTCGAGCAAAACCTATCAGCTGTGATGTGTCAATTGTCACATTTGTCACTTTTCGAGAGATGGCGATGGTAACACCAAGTCTGATCCGGATCTATGCGTTTACAGAACACAATAGGAAACGTTTCGGAAAACGCGAAACGTTACGCGAACGTTGTGTTTTATAACCTCACCCAATGATTCAAATCCCTTGTGCGGCATCAAACTTCGCCTTTGTAGAAATCAGATACATACATACTTGGGCGAAAGGGAGTCGAAACTCAAAAGTTTATAAATTACTACAGATATACTAATTTATATTATTTCGATGATTTAAAATTTCTTTTATTTACGTATTTTACATGCTCACAAAATTAAATTAAATACTTTGAAGGACTATTATCTGGCGGATTTCTTTAGTATAACTTGCAGATTGCATCTAAGAATGCAAATCTACAATATTGCGTGATCACTAAATTTCAATTATTACAAGACTACAGACTAGACAGATACATTAAATTGCAAATAATAGGTAGATACTTTCTCCACTTTACTCTATCCTTATATTCATATTAAACAAATTCTAGCATTGTTCCAAAACTTTTCTATCACCAAAAGCACGATGGATGCACCGAACCCACACGCAAGGATAACAAACGCTCCGTAACATTCTTGCAGACGAACACTTTCGAAGTTTTGTCCAAGCGCCGTACACGTTGGTTGTTTAGTGTAAATTTTCGCATTTTCTCGGGCCTGTATTCCATGCTCACGGATACGGAACAAACTGAAACGAATGACAAAGTGAAAGGAGGAAAATGTAAAATAATTCATACTCCAGCATCCAGATACGGTACAAGTTGTAAAGGGAAGTGTCCTGCATCCTTTATAATGAAGAATGAATGATGATTACGTACTTATGGGATGAAATCGTGTCCAGCAACTTTTGCGGTATAGTTTTTCTCAAGGACATTGTATTATCAAGATTTCAGATCAACTTACTGTACTTTCAGGATCTCCTTGAAAGGTGAATTCTTCTGAATTGCATACCACGGATCGCTGACTTGTAAGTACCCGATTGTTTGTAAATTGCATTTTTCATGTTCAAGAAAGGTCCGCTCCATAAGTTCGTAGCCTGCACTGAGTTCAACGTGAAATGCAAAAGATCCGCGACGAACACGTTCCATTCCCGCGGATATGTTTAGGAATGCATTGGTTTTGGCGATTTTTGTTTCGTAAATTTGGCGACGAATGGGCTCGGTTGCGGCCTGAAAAAAAATGTTTGTTTTTGTATTGTTAGTCAATCTAAGGATCGCCTAAAATGTGTCTAGTCTGCATAGTACGGAGTTTGTTACTTCTAAGACATCTCACCCACTCAATAGGCGAATCCATAGTTACCTCAAATTCCAGATTCATTGCAATTACAATGGGTGAGGTTATAAAACACAACGTTCGCGTAACGTTCGCGCAACGTTACCTTTAATTTCAAATCAACCGGCCGTTACGGATCAGAAACTTCTCCCTAAAAACAGATCCCCTAAGGGCTTAGGGGATCTGTTTGTAGGGAGAAGTTTCTGATGTTTTATAACCTCACCCAATAACTCATATAAATATTATCGAATTGTCGATTTGTCAGTATAAAGGCGTCTTCATACTGAAATGTACGTTTTTTTTTTCGGATTGCCTAGGAACTTTAGGATAGGAAATGTATCAAATTGCATATCTATAGGCGACGACGAATGATTAACATTTCCAATCGAGTAAACTGATTCTCGGAATGTGTTTCGGGCAGTTCGGATCTAGATTGGCTTGTGACACACTATAAATCGAAACCAGATTTGGATCGCAATCAGGATTCGCCTACTTCAGCTGTCTGGGTCTTAAGACAGTTTTTTTTAATGAAACTCTGGTGCACTTACCGGAAAATAATATCTACTATAAGGAGAATCCTCCACTCCAAGTTGCAGATTTGAATGAAAAAGGTCAGATAGGGTTGAAATTGATTTAGTTGTAGATTGCAATAAAGCCACAATATTGGCGGTATACGACGTGTATAGAAACAAAAGCGAGATTAAGAGGAAAAACTGAAAGAGTTTATTTTGCTTTAAATGAAGTAAAATTTCACAAATTCACAAGGTTCTCGCAACTTACCACAACGATTCTCAATGAAATAGTCGTTGGTTGCAAATTCAATCCCATTTGAGCTATGGCCGATATGCCCATCATAACAATGTCGGTGAATCGTGAGGGCATATTGCTGCTTTCCGAAACCGATAAATATTTTTGTATTTTGAGTGCAGAAAAGATCATTGCGATAGCGACGGAAATCCAAAGTGTTGAAGCGATCCACACCCATTTGGTAAAGGGCAGCGAATAGATATTGGATGTTGTCGAAAGTGGCGGTGAACGAAATATGAAAGCAATTCTGGTCGGTGTAACCATGGATAGATAGTCGATGACTTCAATACGATCTGGTTGTAGAAATAGCGATGTTCCTAAAGTGGTAGATAAATGAAACAAAAATTTCTTTAGCAATAAATTAATCCTTTGTGATCGTCGCTTACTTAGGACTATGGTTTGCTTTTTATGGTTCTATAAAAGCGGCCATTAACAATGTGATGCATCGTCAGATAAACGGAGGAGGTTTGCGGCTTTCGATGAAAATTGTACACTCTTTTTAATATGAACGAAAAAGCCTGTGTTTTGTAACTTTCCAACAAAATTTGTAGCATTGTAGATTACAATGTTGAAAGTACATTTGTAGAGATCTTATGCTTGAAATACATATCGTGCTGAAGCAGCAGCATCAGCAGAATTTCATAGCTGACAAATATGCTGAATGCCGAGCTTTCTGCCCAACATTTTTGTCAGCAATGTGTAAAATGCATTGCGCTTTCGCGATGCTGATGCTGCTGCGTGATAGTTGAAATAGATTACACGCGTCAGCAGCAGCATCGGCAGAATTTCATAGCTGACAAATATGCTGAATGCCAAGTCTTCTGTTCAACATTTTTGTCAGCAATGTAAAATGCATTGGGCTTGACGTTTCGCGATGCCGATGCTTCTGCTGACGCGTCTAATCTATTTCAAGCATATTAAGTATTTCAAGCATTATAATTTGTAGATAAGTTTACATCTAAGAATCCCTGTAAACAAGATATTTCATACCGTGTACGTTTTTATTTATCTCTAATAAGAATCTAAAGGTACATTTTCCTCGACACGACCCCAGCGGCTCTAGCGACAGCGACACGCTCATTCCATATAAAACTAATTTTTCTTTCATTCTTAAAACGAGTTTTTATATGGGATGAGCGAGTAGCTGTCGCTAGGGCCGCCGCTGCGGTCGTGTCGAGGAAAATGTACCTTAAGGGACTTATGTGAAGTTAGCCCGCACACATTCTCGAATTACGCTCATAACCGTTTGTTCGCCGGCGGTTACGTTTGTTCGTGAATGTTCGTTAATAATTTTCGTTTGTTCGTCTTTAATTATTTAATAATAGCAACTTTAAAATTCTAAGTGTGAACTTAGCCCGCCATCTTTAAATATGGTTGGATTGGTAAAAATTTGGTATCAATTAAAAGCCAGACGTTTGTTCGTTGTTTTGTGCGTTTGTTCGTCCTGATAACGCGAGGGTTCAGGAGTAATTAAGGAAAAACAGAAGACGAGACACAAACCATACATATATGAAACAATGAGTGCCTCTGATTATGTTATTTATTAATGACAATCCGACGTGAGTTCCCCGTCCTAGATAAGTCGTGAAAATTACGAATATTGTAGTCTTCGAGACTGCATTCTGAGAACACGAATTTTATATTTATTCCAGGGTAAAACCCGCAGGATCAAGCCTCTGGATTTCCTTCCTTTTCACTAATTTGCGGAACGCCTATTGCCTATCAGGAGCCGTGCCACGTGCCAAATAAAGTGATGCCCAGACCAACGCGTCACGAATTTTTCGTCGCGAATTCGCGCCGGAAAATTCGCGTCACATTTTTTGGTGCCCACACCGGCGCGGCGCGAATAATTCGCTGGGTACTGTCACTCACATGTTGGTGCCTTAGATTTATGTAAGGAAGGGACTTAGACATTATAGAGAATAACTGCAAGAACTGGCCAAATACAATTATTTTAACATTTATAATTATGCTACAATTTTCGTGCACTACATTATATCAAAATCCTTACGTGATTCCTTACGATGGCGTAACCAAGCAAAATATGGCGTAACTATGTAAATAATATGGTTGGGAGTATCCACAGCGTGAATACTTCCATCTACTGTCACTGTCCGCGACAAATATATCCGAAGAGAAACTCTGCTGCTTGTCCAAGAAAATACACGACAACTTATTTTCCGCTTGTAACAATTTATTTTATCTGTACAGATTGCAAGTTCGAACAGGAATGAAAATAACAGTAGGTGTGTTTTTTTGGTTATCCCGTGCAGGTTTGGGTAACGAAACTCCATATACAAAAAATGACAGCTGACGCACCTGTCATTTTTTTTATATGAAGTTTCGTTACCCAAACCTGCACGGGATAACCAAAAAAACACACCTAGTAATTTACAGTGTACAGATTGCAAGTTCGAACAGGAATGAAAATAACAGTAGGTGTGTTTTTTTGGTTATCCCGTGCAGGTTTGGGTAACGAAACTCCATATAAAAAAAATGACAGCTGACGCACCTGTCATTTTTTTTATATGAAGTTTCGTTACCCAAACCTACACGGGATAACCAAAAAAACACACCTAGTAATTTACAGTGACTAACAAAAATATGAATTTTGACAATTGATTTTATTCTACAACAAATGCTGCGCAGCAGGTGGCAAGAAGATGAACTAAATAGTGCTGCCATACTAATCCGTGTTGCCACAACTATGCAAAGTAAACATTCAATTCAATAAAATATTCAAGCTTGTATGTAACTACTTAGGGACAAACGCAACCACCGAACCAAGGAGATTATAATACATGGAGTAATCACGAAGCAATTTGGTTGAAGCCAAAACGAGAGAAAAATGCGTTTGTAGTTGTGCTGCTATGAAAATTTAGCCATAGTCGTCCCATGATTCGGATAAAAATTTGGGAGCTTTTGTGCATAATAAGTATCGATAGTGTTATTGTTATTGACTTAGCGCTGTTAGTAGTTGTTTTCCTACGGCGACGGCTGGTGAGATATAAAATAAAATATTATGTACGACAAGCAGAAAGTTTGTGCTTCCTTATTGAGTTGAGTATCACAGAATGTACTTATGCATTATTGAAATTGCAATACAATATGGTACAACTTCCACCGAAAGCCAGGCTTAACACAACTTGCCCGTAGTGTGGCTCTAACATCTGGGTAAACTTTTTGAACATTTAGGTCACTTTTCCAAATTAAACTGCATCCACATGGACTGCAAAATGCCAGCCGGAAAATGATATATGTAGTTAGAATATCATTTTGAAAGCTTTAATACATTTAATTATCAAAATCGAACAGTGTGTTTGTATTAATGTTAGGTTATTCGATAATTTTACATTTTCCCACAAAAACAAACAAAAGTCGCCAAACACTGTTGTCACTCTCACTGTTGTAGGTACAAACATAAGACCGTTTTCGTTTTTTTTTTCAATTTGATTTATTACTTATAGTCCTTTTTCAAGTTCCACAATATTTCTCCTACTTTCTTTAAAATACCACAACAACAATTCGTCGACAAATTTAAAATTCAAAGATAGCCCCGAAAGTAAGTAATGTCATGATTGCGAAAGACCCTAAATGAGTATAGTATACAGTGTAGTCAATGGCTGCATTCAGCGAACGGAAAATGTAGCCATTCAGCGGAAAAAGAGGTCGGTGGCGGGTCATTCTTGTAGCATTTCCAGTGAATTTCGTTCGTTGAATGCAGCCATTATGTGATTTGATATTGCAAAATGTTGTGGGGAATTTTTTTTTTGCGCTGAGCCTCCCACGAATATTTCTTTGCAAAACAGGGCCAAAACCGCAAAAAAAAAGAACAAAAAACTCCACATTTTTGTGACAAGCTCTCCATGAACATTTTAAGCGCAGGATAGACCTCGAGAGTGAAATTTCTGTCCGCTGCGATTTTCTCAATGAAAATGTATGCGTACTGTCGTGGAATCTATGGCAAATACTGGAGATTTCCATAAGCGACAATCCAGAAATGGTTCCATAATTTTTCTCGGCCATTTTATGTATTATTTTTCGATTCCCTGATCATCAGATATTTTTCACGATTAAATCACCAGTGAACCGAAAAAAAATACATAAAATGGCCGGAAAAAATGCTTTCGGACTTTAGCTGATGGAATTACCCAGCATTTATCACATATTCCACGACAAAGCATACATTTTCATTTAGAAAATCCCAGCGGACAAAACTTTCACTCTCGCGGTCTATCCATCCCTTTATAGATTTAGCATGATCGGGTCCAATGCGATATTGATCTTCAAAATGCGTTAAGCGGTATCGTTAAAATTAATACTTATTTTTTCGACATTTTTTTTTGCGATTTTGACCGTTTTTACAACGAAATTTTGTTCGGATTCTGATTTGAGCTCAGCACCCCAAAATAGATAAAAATACAAATGCAACTTTCGCGACCACTTACATCGAGAGCAAACAATTCTTACCCCATGTACCGCGCATATAGGAATCGTGTATTTGGCGTATGTTATGAAAACATTTACCATCAAATCTTATAAAATTTGAAATTTCACTTTAAATTTAATCACCAAATTCACATTCTAGCCCCAATCGGAAGTATTCTAAACATGTTCCACCACTGGCATCCATATGTCATATCCACCAGTTTTCACTTAATGTTGCAAAGTTTTAAATCAAAATTAATGAATTTCAGTCTAATTTTTTTTAATATGTCAGAAACTTCACTAAGAACGTTATCTTGCACAGCGTTTTGATTGATTTTACGGTCAATCACCAGGAAACACGAAATAAAATTCGAACCAATCAGAGTCCCGGAAATTGGTTGGACTTCACTTCGAATGCAAATCACGCAAAAAACACACATTACATCAGTCTAAAAACGATTGCATTCTTTTAAGAACAATATTCACTGTAAATAGTAATTTTACACGAACTTCGAATTTGCGGTCAATTTGCAAGAATAGACTCAAAAACATAAACATTCACAAATAATTTTCAATTTTAAAACTTTACTTTCTTCAACTGTCAAATCCATCATGGCGAGAATCATATGTTCACTTCTTTCTCGTACTCTCAGATAAAAAGTGTGCAGGGTTGTGAGAAAAATGTTCGCTTATTATTTGTGTGCAGTTCGTGGATAAAAAGTGTTCAATTGCGTTATAATAATGAGGATAACAGTTAAGAAAAGTGTTGATTTGCAGTTAGTTATTCTTTTTGCGTGTATTGAGCGACTAGGAAGATAAGGAATGAACGAGAAAAAAATGTTGTCGAATGAATTTTAGAATTTTCGATTATTGAAACTGTTATGGTAACGTGAACGGCTAAGTCAAATCATCTGATGCGACATTTGGAAGAAGCACCGCTGCGCCTGAGTGCTGTATTTACATCTGCAGCGTCTCAGGTTACTTAACGTGATAGGTGACAGAAAACGTCTAACTCAACCACTAAAGCAGCATCTTCGAGGCATGCCCATGATGGCCTTTACTAAACGATTAAACCCTATCATGGTTTAGCGATGTGCCGACAACTCATCCTAAGAAAAACTTCAAGTCAAGAAACCTGAAACAAAAGCCTCGGATTGGACGGATACAAAACAACGACGACCCCGCAAACGAACAACTGATTACTCTTTCGGATCCTGGAATGTACGCTCCCTGAATAGACCGGGGGCCTTAAGGGCCCTCCTGGATCAGGTAGAACAATACAAGCTGAGCATAGTTGAAATCCAGGAAACTAAATGGCTCAAAAGCGAGATTAACGACCTCAATTCGCACACTATTTTTTCGAGTGGTAAAGAGGAGGGCAACAAGGAATTTGGAGTAGCTTTCATCGTGAATAAGCAGCTCAAGGACCACGTTATCGGCTTCAAACCCATCAACGAGCGGCTATGTGCGATCCGCATTAAGACGCGTTTCGCTAATCTCTGGCTCATTAATTCGCATGCCCCTACAGAAGTAAAAGAAGACGCGATTAAGGACGAGTTCTACAACGACCTAGAAACACTCTTCGACTCACTTCCATCAAACGACGTCAAGCTGCTGCTAGGAGACTTTAACGCCAAAGTCGGAAACGAAAGCTGGCATAGGGGAACTACTGGTGGTCATAGCCTCCACGACGAAAACAACAACAACGGTCAGCGACTTATCGACTTCGCGAGCGGCAGAAACTTGGTCATAAGCTCTACATGCTTCCCTCATCGACGAATTCATAAGCAGACCTGGAAGTCTCCAGATGAATACACCGTGAACCAAATCGACCACGTACTGATCAGCAAGAGATGGGCTTCTAATGTCCTAGATATTCGATCCTATCGAGGAGCCAACTGCGACACCGATCACTATTTGGTGAAGACGACCTACAGGTGCAGAATCTCTTCGGTGCACCTAACGAGAATCAACCCTGCCAAGATCTTCGAGGTTGACAATTTAATTGATGATGCCACGGCGGCTGCGTATACTACAGCCCTTGAGGAAAAACTGTCGCCCATGCTTGATAACATCAATAATCTAGGCATCCATGAGTTCTGGGAGGAGCTCAAAGACAGCATCAAGGAGGTCGCAGAAGAGGTCGTGGGCTATAAAGGCCGGCGCAGACGAGCAGACTGGTTCGACGACGAATGCAGGGCCTCGATTGAGGCGAAAAATGAAGCCTATCGCCAATACACACAACGCGCATCCCGAGCCAAGAAAGAAAGATATAACGAGCTTCGGCGAGTATCTAATAAGTTAATTAGACGTAAGAAACGCAAACATTTTGACGAGCAGTTACAGCAAATAAACCAAAGATTAGCCAGTAAGAACACTAGACAGGCGTACAAACTTATAAATAATATCAAGAACGGATATCAACCCAGGACAAGCCTATGTAAGGACAAGGATGGTAACATCATCAGCGACATCGAAAGCGTCAACAAACGATGGGCCTCGCATTTTGAAGAGCTCCTCAATGCATCATTAACATCCCCCGCGGAGCTAGCTCTTGAGCAGTTAGCCGAACCAGGCCCTCCCGTTCTACCCCCAACAGTAGAGGAGGTGAGTCTTGCCATACAGTCGCTCCAAAATAATAAAGCGCCCGGCGCTGACGAGATCCCAGCAGAACTGCTGAAGCATGGTGGAACGTGCCTGACCAACGCTGTACATTGCTACTGCTGAAAATATGGAACGACGAGGTAATCCCCGAAGATTGGCGCAAAAGCATAATCTGCCCAATCCACAAAAAGGGTGACAAGCTGAAGTGTGAGAATTACAGGGGCATATCATTAGTTTGTACGGCCTATAAGAAAATTCTTGAAAAGAGAATCAATCCGTACGCAGAACAAATCATTGGCGAGTATCAAGGCGGCTTCAGACCTGGTCGTTCAACGACCGATCAGCTTTACACAGTGAAGCTACTACTCCAAAAGTGCTGGGAATACAACATCGACGTATACCAAATCTTTGTCGACTTCAAGCAGGCATACGACAGTATCGACCGAAGTGTACTGTACAACATTATGCTGAACTTTGGTATACCGGCAAAGTTAGTGCGACTCACAAGGATGACGATGACTAATACCGTCTCGCAGGTCAAAGTGCAGAACCGACTCACTGACCTATTTGAAACTCGTACTTGACTCAAGCAGGGCGACGGGCTGGCGCCGACGCTCTTCAACCTGGCTTTGGAGTATGTAATTCGAGCCATGAATATGGACAGCAGCGGAACGCTACTCATCAAGTCGACTCAATTAGTAGCGTACGCCGACGATATCAACATCATGTCTCGAAGGTTGGGTGATGCAGAAAGCCTCCTGCATAACCTCAATAACGCCGCAAAGGAAGTTGGACTACATACAGTGGCGGCTCGTGACCTCCTAAATTGGGGGTTCACAACTGAAACAAACAAGAGCAACAAATTCTTCAAAATTATGTAAATAACGAATTTCATTACCCATTGAACTTTGTACCATTTTAGATTTTTTTGTGGCTAATATTATTAAATTTTAGAAAAATGATCGTATTTAGGAGGATAAGAAGCAAAATATTTTGAAGACAATCCCAAAGTGCAACAAATATAAATTAATATAGCATTTCTACTTATATGGTTACCGATAGAAACGGTTTTCACTATGGATGTTAATTCAATAAATTATAAATTTAACAATTCTTCAATAATTAATAGAATAATAGATACACAATAGTAAATATCAGAGTTCACTGAAAAAAATCATTTGCTTAAAACAAGAAAAAATACAATAAAAAATAGCCAAGCAATAATTTTTCCTGATTTAAGATGTATTTTCTTGTTCCAAGAAAAGTTTTTCTGATCTAAAATGTATTTTCTTGTTCCAAGAAAAGTTTTTGCTTAAAATAATGCTTATTTTTTTATTTTAAGCAAAAACTTTTCTTGGAACAAGAAAAAACATCTTAAATCAAAAAAACTTTTCTTGGAACAAGAAAATACATTAGGAAATCAGGAAAAAAAATTTTTTCGCTGTTTTTTATTGTATTCTGTTCTTGTTTTAAGCAAATGATTTTTTCAGTGTTCTAGTTCCAAACGTTCCACTCATATCCTCGAAATTATACACCAGGAATTATTTTTTAACGGATTTTTAATCAGAGGATTTATCTCTAAAAGTGTATACAAAAATTGTGCAACATGAGTTAAACAACAATTTTTCATTAGAAAACGCTACAAAATAATCACGATTATTTTATTGGTAACACTACATCATCCGTACATGTTTCCAAATTATAAATAAATTTGAAAATATTGTTTACTACATAGCCATACTTAATTCGAGTACATTCGTCATTATTTTGGCCTTGATATTTAAATGTTAAAAGAATAAACAACTAAATAAGGATTCATATAAACAATGCAAAATGCATCAATTCATAACATATATCAAACGAAAAACCATCGCCGATACTGAAACTCGCACTCAAGTCTTTCACTGTTCGCACATATTTTCTGTGCTCCTACGCCAGCGAGTGTGCGTCGATTGCTACTATGGGACATCGCATAGGATCGTATGGAAACGGATGACGAGTACAAGCAACTCTAACCGCACGTGCGATTAGAGAAAAGAGGTGGCTTGTTGTCTTTGACTTGTATGAACAATTTCGGTTATTCTTCGCGGGTTTGAGATAGTTGATATAGATTTTTATATAAATTTGAATTTTTGCTCTGATAGAAAATTTAGAAGGGAAGTAATTTTACGATGTGATGGTTATGATGAGTGTAGGGGGTTCACGTGCTCATGTGCTCCTAAGGAGTAACCGCCACTGACTACATATCAACGAAAGCAAAACAAAGGCCATGATGCAATCGAAAACAAGGACGCCAGCAAATTCAAGCATCACAGTGGGGGACCTTAATATCGAGTATGTAGACAACTTCAACTATCTGGGTTGTAACTTATCAAAGGACGCCAACGAAACCGACGAAATTAAGCGACGGATACAACTAGCCAATAAGACATATTTCTCGGTCCTCCCTATAATTAATTCGAAACTTGCGCACAGGAACACGAAACTCCGCGTGTACAAAACGATCATCCGACCCGTGCTATGTTATGGCTGCGAAACATGGACCCTTACATAAGCCTCCGAAATTTTGCTAGACCGATTCGAACGAAAGGTCCTTCGGCGAATTTTCGGGGCCGTTCGCGAGCGAGACCAATGGCGTATCCGATACAACCATGAGTTGTATCAATTGTACGATGAGCTGGAAGTATCGAAAATCGTGAAACTTCAACGTCTGCAATGGGCGGGGCATGTACAACGGATGGACGACAATCGCATGCCAAAGAAAGTTATGAACGCACAACGAATTGACGGAGCGAGGTTGCGTGGACGACCGAGAGCTCGCTGGGAGAACTCCGTAGGTGAAGACGCCCACCAGCTGCTGGGCTTCCGAAACTGGAGGACAAGGTCACGTAACCGTGACAATTGGAGGTCAACGATTCAGGCGGCCAAGGCCCGACGTCGGGCTATCGTGCCACATTGATGATGATGAAACTGTTATGATCAGCCCTGCTTTTTATTTGAATGAGAAAATGGGAGGAGCTTTCTGATTTGTGTGTACGGATATGGAGATGATGCGAATGTATTGCAGGCTTCAGTAGAGTTCATACTGGCGAGGCTCCGTGCGGTCTCTTTGTATTATAACCTCTTTGATCACAACGTTCAGATAGACGCGAAGATGCAAGACCTGCAGAGTGCATCTATCCGGACGGACCACGCTAGGAGCAGATGTTCCCACATCATTTCAATTCCAAAAATTGTCGTAGATAACTTTACAGACATGCATACATTCATATTTCCTTATTTTAATTTTTTCAGCATCAGAAATATTATCATTAGTGTTTTTTTTTATTTTTTTATTATTATTAACAATATATGTACATGCAAATTATTATTCATCATCATCAATGGGGCACGATAGCCCGACATCGGGCTTTGACCACCTAATGCAAATTAATCACACATTTTAAATTTCCCGCCAAGCCCCCCCTCACAAGGCACTCCAAACTCTTCAGCAAAATTGCTTCAATTCTCTCGCACGATATTACTTCCTTATTCTCTTTTTTCTGAGACGTAGACGAAGAGCTTTGTGATGTGGGATAGAGAAAACACACTCTGGGTGGAAGAAGTTTTCTTATACCCTTCGTTCATAGAGTGAAAGGGTATATTAACTTTGTCATGAAGTTTGTAACGCATTGAAGGAAGCATGTCCGACCATATAAAAATATACATATATGATCAGCCTGACTTGGAGAGTCGATTGGGCGATGTCCGTCTGTCTGTCCGTCTGTCAGTCTGTTGCGACGCGTTTTACTCGGCCAGTTTAAAAGCTATGAAGCTGAAATTTTGCACAAATACTTCTTTTCGGTGCACGCAGTTTGTATGTTTGAATCGGTAAAATCAGTCATGGGGCTGCTATACAACCCCCCATTTAGAATCACCCTATCGTAGCATAGTCGTAAGTGTATTTTTGCGAGGACAAGATTGCGGTCGCTGCCAATATATGTACCACGTTTCGCCTTCACGTCTAAAAGATAGTTTCTTTATATCCTAGAAACACTCACATATATAGTAAATCTGGTTCTGAATTCTGCTATTCGGAGAAATTCAGGATGTTAAGAGGTAGCGTTTGTGTTTTAACAATGTTCCACCAATGACGAGTTGACTAGTGCTGCAAAACTCCACACTCATCTCGCCATTTTTGTTTCCGTCGCCTAAGAACTGATTTCCCATTAGATCCCAACTCAGAATCGTCTGCGGACCATTTAGCCTGAAAATGGATCTCGACGGACCACCATTCAATAATAATGAAACGAATTGAGATCTCGATTTTTTTTGTCGAGGTACTGTACTCAAATGCTCCACGCTCTATCTTCCATCACAAATTGCCCTTATACTTTTTTTTATGATGACTACCGTGTGTAGTCATCAACGTTACAAAGACAACTGAATTCGGAGTGTGATCTGGTTGTCAGCCATACCACTTGCTAGTCACATTGTTAGTTTATTATTCTACGATAAGAATATTTCTTATCATCTTCTTCTGAATAATAAACTTGCGACGAGTCGTGCCGAGTTTGGAAACTCGTTTCTCTATGAGTGTCTATTTCACAGAGTGGCGACCGAACGATCACGGCCACGGAGCACGACAAACGACACGAAAAATGCAGCATACTACCCGATTTTTCTCGAAAAAAGTCACAAGCATCTCGTTCGCTCATACGCCGGAGCCTTTTTCGGTATTACTTTACTTTTAAAACGTTTATATACGTCCAGTTTCCTCGCTCTGCAGAAGATAATTGTATGCTGCAGACAAACCTCTCACAACGATTCTTAACATTTGCACCCGGAACCTTCAATTTTAAGTTCACCCCATAACATTCGAGGATCGATCTTTCAAGGTGTGGAGCGTATTCTTTAATCTTTACTTCTCTAATCTTTGTTCCATTCTATAATCTTCTCAGTTATTCCTAAAATGTGTCGTCACCTGATGGAATTAAACTCGCGCGTAGCATTTAGGAGTCGCTAGTCCAACCTCGATTAAGTGGGTATACCAACATTACGGTGGAGATTATAAAAACTGTACATTTGAGGTCTAGTGCCACGTTGTTCGACGTGCAATATTTGCTTTGTTGTGCCAAACCTATTCCTCCGGAATCTCAGCCTTCAAACGACAGCCCAATTTTTTGATTTCCTTTGCGCTGAAAAAAAAATAATTCTGACCACCGATCCCCTCTCCCTCCAAAAAAACTATCTACGCCACTGGTTCTCCTTCACAAACAATCATCAGCAAGTGAATATTTTAACACGAAAATCTATAACAAGGAAGAGTACTCGAAATAAGATTAAAGGCATAAAACAAAAGATAGATTTCAGAAATTTAAGATTTCTGTAAGGTGGACAATCGTATGATCTGGCATCTGTGGCTTTTCGTGATGCACGCAAAGTAACTATGTATACTGATTTAAAAGCACACAAGTGCGATTTTGGCAGCAACGAATGCGGATAGGGAGGTCCTTGGAACTTGGATGAAATATTCGGTTCCGAGTAATAGAAAATTAATGATTGGAAAACATAAAAGTGCGTTCAGAACGCTTGACAGCTAGAGCCTTGAAAGTGTTATCAAATATGCACAGTACGGTGCTCTACCAGTTATGAATTTCAAGTTTTCGCCTACGAATCTCCAAGCTATGGACAATTTTAAATTAGAACGAGACCGAGTTCTAATCGTGCGAATAGCACGATGAGTGTATACCAATACCCTATACCCATGTAAAGACCTAGACGGCACGCAAAACCCAAAATATTCAATTTCATATTTTTTGTGGAGGAGGGAGGGCTAGATGGGTCGGACCTGACACATCTTTATTACCTTGTCAAGGCATCCAACGGCTACCATTTGATACTAATTTGAAGTTTTTCGTGACATTCTGTCAAAAGATATGGCTGAATATAACTTTGTAGGGGAAGTAGGGGTAGGGGTAGTTGGACCTACTCCACTTTCGATCAACTCAAAGTATTTGTCAGAATGAGACATTGATCAAAATTTCAAGTCGATAGCGATATTCTACCGAAAGTTATGGCCGAATTAAAATATCAAGGAGGGGTAGTTTGTATGGGAGGTAGGGGAACCCGTGGTTCGATTTGGTCCATTTTCAATACCGTCCAAGATTTTAGCAAAACAAACATTTGAGCAAAATTTCAAACCGCTAGCTTCATTATTTCGGGAGTTATCGTGCTAACAGACACACACACGGACAGACAGACAGACATGGCTTATTCGATTCAGGGACCGACCCTGATCATTTATATATATACTTTGCCATATTTCCGGTGGCTCCTTTGAGGTGTTACAGAATATTGGCGTATAATAAAAACAATATACCCTATACCAGACATGTCAAACTCGCGGCCCGCGGGCCACATGCGGCCCGCCTCGCAGTTTTGTGCGGCCCGCGGCCAGGTCGAACAAACTGAATGTGTATCAGCAAAAATGCGTAAAAATTTAAAAATGTGAGAGTCTAAAAAAATTTACTAAAACTCTTCAAGAAGTCCTTCCTTCTATGTTCTATAACCCTATTACAATTTGCTGATAGTTATTTGAGGTATATTTTTTTAAGGCGACTTTTTTAGATGGAAAATATTAAGTTCCATTGCGAAATTGTTTTGTCCCGAAATTCGGTTCTGAAAAAAGTTGTTAGCTTTGCCGAAGCTTATAGTTATTTGTCACGGTTAAATTAAATTTCGTGTTCGCATCTTTCAGGTAATGGAACAAGAACATCTTGGAACATCTTGGCAAAATTTCAATGAGAAAATCACCTGGATGTGGAATTTCGTAAACATAGTAGCTTCAGTCCATCAGGGGCGGCGCATAAGCGCCCGCGTGGCGGGGGGCCCCACGAGATTTAATGGCCCAAAGCCACATGAAGAGTTTGTCGAACCATAAAATATCTGCATTGTCCTAAAATCTTTGAAAGTTCATGAGACACTCCGGATCCTCAAATTTGCTTTACATGGCTGCGCTATTGTAGCCGCGGTTTGTAGTCCGACCCACCCTTTTCCTTGCGAAGAACGATATGCGCAAAACGATTCTTTAGGTTGCTCTGCAAATAAACTATTTTAAAACATTTTTGGTGGTAGTACCTTTTCTAAACTTTCGGACTAAATCCCAATACACTTTGTCTTGAACTGTTAAACACGAGCAAAATAGTTTCAGAGTTGTACTTAGTTCAAACTAGTTAGTACGGCCTGTATATGTCGTTGGAAACTAAAATATTTTATCTTGCTTGCGGTATACATTTGGTTTGAAAGGAGTCTTGCCAAGATTCTGTATTGAATTTAATATTATGTACAAACGTTCAATTGAAAGATTTAAATTCGAGCACACTTAAATTTAAAGCTAAAACAAGGAATAGAGTAAGTCAATTTTTTGGATTCTTCGTTGTGTCAAATTCATACATTTTCTTCGATTTTGACAGAATGAAAAAAATGGATTCGGGTTGACCGTGTGTGTGCAGCATTAGGGTAGATAGGGCGTTCGTATTCAAATCGTAGGTTCGCGGGATCGAATCCCATTGTAGGCGCTGGTAATTTACTATGCTTACCAACATCTATAGAGGTCAATACTGCGCCGCGTGAGTGTTTTTATTTTAAAATAATAAAAAAACACGATTGACGAGATCATTAATTTAATAAACGTTAAAACAAGAACGCTATTCTCAATAAGAATGCAGAGAGTGAAAGTAGTTCTTAGCAAAACTATTTTAAGTAAGACGTTCTTAATCTTAGTAGAAACACTGTAACGTCAAAATCATGTTTCAAAAGAGTTAGTTTAAAGTCGATTAGCACTTTTTAGTCATCGGTCACAGTCATATCATACTGAGATATTACCGCCAAAAACGGGCGATGTGCCTACACCGCACAGCGGAGCGGTATAAAGAACGAGGCAAGGAAGAAGAAGAAAGTCTCAGTAATTTACCATAAACATTTTTTTTTTCATAAAGCACTCTTGAAGGTCGATCCACACTTTTCAGTCATCAGGCACAGTTATTTTCCATATAAGTTGATAGATTGTCAGTTAATTGATTGACTTACTATCTGGTCAATTTGTATGGTAAATGACTGAGACTTTCTTTCTTTCTGTTTATCTATTTTTTCCACCTTTCTATCCGAACTTCATTTAGGTCAGTCTAAAAAATTTCACTGGCAAGGTAGTTTTGCACTTCCAGTATGTTGGATGACCGGTGCTACAATGTTCTGATCATCTGTCCAAAATTTGGCGGAAATTATGGTTACTTATCGATCAAACGAAATTTTGTTGATTTGATCTTTTAACTGTCTAAATTTGTTTGCTGAACATTTTCAAATGATGGCATTTTTAAAAGATATAATGCCGAAGTAATGAGCGACTCTGATTTATTGTCATATTTTAATAGAAGTTTTAAAATTAAAATTCGAAATAAAATATATTGCGGTTTTTTAAATGTTTACCCTGCGGCCCGCTTAAGCCTGAAGACAGCAATATTTGGCCCGGCCCATGTTTCGAGTTTGACACCCCTGCGCCTATACCATCTTATGGGTATAGGGTTAAAAAAAAATAATTGCGATTTAGGCATCCGTAACTTCCGAACAAGGATAGGTAGGACCGTGTAAATCGGAGAAAATGTGAGCGCCAACTAGCTCTACAAGTGTGCCATTTCAGAAAGTTCGAGAAGGGTTCCCGAGTTATCGAAAACGAAGGGTTGCCAAAGATAAAAGTGCGATTATCTCGCTAAATATCGATCGTACAGGGTACGTAGAGTATAGTCCAAGTTTGCACCTTAAAAGCAGACAAGAATGATCACATGCCTCATCGAGGACCTTATTATGTAGTGAATTTGGCTTCATTGTGTGGCATGGAGAATGCTGTACATTTTCCAATGGTGTACGACTGGTCAAATTGCTGTACTGTACAGCAAAATGCTGTTCATCTGGTCAGCTTAGTGTAATTATGTGTAAATTTTCAAAATTCCTA